>CM031241.1:124470706-125670706 GCA_018340775.1 Taxus wallichiana var. yunnanensis
TTAAATAAAATAACATATATTGTTTGGTGTTCACATTGCATTGTACATAGATTTAATTTTTTGTTGTCTTAGATTTGATTTTTTTGTGGAATGTGAGTTTTTGTGTTTATATTTGCGTATTTGTCTTTGCATGTAATGTTTTTGTGGGGTTTCGGTCCCACGATCACATTGATAATGGTAGCGAGAATCTGCAAGACTGCATGAATATTGTTTGGGCTTGGAATTACAAGGCTAATGAAGCATTGTCATAGGCTTATTCCTATGCACGTGATCGGAGGAGTGCAGATCTCACGAGGACTAGCCTTCACATTCACAACAAGTGAAATAAATAAGAAAGAGAAGGATTTTGCAAAGAAGAAAGTTGGAGATGCAAGGCCTAGGTAAGGGTTGGATGCACTTTTGTTGGCTTTTGTTTGTCTTGGGTTCATTATGCTTGTAAATGGCTCTAGTGGTGATGATGATGATTCAAGCCAAAGGAATCTTGAATATATTCCATTAGTTTTAGTCCCAACGGATGGATACGAGGATCCCAAAGTAAGAAAATCATCAGAACTTGAAGTTTTTGCATGCAATTCCATTTTCCCTTATAGTTTTTGTACTTTGTATTCATTGCTAGAAATTCTAAAGTTCTTAGGCAGCTAAAATTAGGCCTATCCAACCCTCATTTGATCAAAATCTTGAGACATGAGTGAAAAGACAGAACTTGTCAAGGTGTAATACCACAAATCCCTCTCTTTGTTCTTAATTCTGTGATCACCATTTGTAAAATATCCACATATATTTTTCCCAAAAAGGAAGTGACACCAACTTGGGTGTCTGTGAGTGTGGTAATCTTGATGAATTTGGTAGGGTTTTGGTTTGGGGCCATGCCTATCTATCATGGAGTAGGTGGTCTCGCGAGGCGGTATAAATTTGGGGCCGAAGTGGAGCATCTGTGGCATTTCTTGGAATTGGGAAATTGGTGTTGGGTTTTCTTCTAGGAATTTTTTGGTTAAATTATCGACCCAATTCCCCATTGGGTTACTTAGGTGTGTTTCTTCTCTTTTCAGTGTATTGAGCTCGTTATGGCTGCGCAGAGACATGAATTCTAAGAAGGATTCGTTTGTCATGCTTATGTGCGCAACTGTTTCACTCACTGGATCCAGCGCTGCCTTGGGATTTGGTTTTGGGGTTATTTTGTATGTGATCCTGAAATTTAGATATATGGATTTCTCCTATTGTAATAATTTTTTCGACCATTGTTCATCAGAAGAAATCTTTCATGCAACAACTGAACGGAGGCATGCTTGACACAATGCAGACATTACTTAGTTATAACTTATGCTTATGGAGATGTATTGTTGGAATACTGGTACCACACCATTGACAGGTGAATCCAAAAATTGATAGGTGAATTTGAAATAGTAGCTAACCAAATAATAAAGGAGTTTGCTATGGGGGTCTTGTCATTTATGTCATGTTCAACTTTCTGCAACTAGTTTCTTTCTTACAACAATGTCAAACATATTATGTACTTTTGATGCTTCATTTGCTATAATTTGTGAGGCAGGGTGCTCTTGGCAATGTTTAGATAGTTTTGGTTGTCATTTTGGTGTAAGTTCTAGTTGTGATATAACTTTGTTCCTTACAATCTGTTGAGCTTGTTTTTGTGATAAACTATATTGCCTCAATGTTCAAAATATTGCATGATTGGTTTTATTCTTTCAAATATGATCAGAATTGATAATTTATTAATATTTCATGACACTATTTAGAGTTACTTTTGGCAATCACCAATAAGTGGCCTTATTTTTCAACAGTTCAAACTCTCCTATTTTTTCTTTTTCTTACATTAGGTCATGTTGACTTCCAGAGAAGCCATTGTTCTTAACTCAATGATGTTGTGTAATAGGTAACCCTTGTAAAAGATATTTCTCTTAAAATTATTGGCTTTTCCCATTGCTGATAACCCAAGATTGCACCCTAAGACTATGCTAATATAAACTAATTATCATTACCATACTATTTGTATGCATTCTCTACTGAAAAAAGAAGATATCATTTAATTTTTTTTATTGTCTATTAGGATAACTCTGATAGCCAACATTTGTCTTGTAAAGATAACACATAAAAGGGAAGAGTTATGTTGATGAGGGCCTCCTATCAGTGATCTATTAGGACTCATAACCTTTTCATATTATAAATCAAGATATGAGCACTTCATAAGGTTAATCCTTGTATGACAGTAAATGTTTGAAATTTGAAATTTTGATGAAATTAAGTATCATCGAGATAAGATTTTTTATGTGATCCAGTTGATTACAAAGACAATTTATGACATGGAAAATGCTTCTTAGAGTTTTGACCTAGATGTTGTGGAAATACTATACAATACAAACAACAGATGCATCTTGTTTTCTTTGTGACAGATGACCAACCCTAAAATATAGAATAATTGCCCAAGAAATGTTTTGGGAGCAACTACAAAGATTCCCATTCCAAGTCTATTACAAGCCATTATTTTGGAAGTCAGGCTTGTAGTGCAATGTACTGAAGCAATTTGAATGATATGAGAGGCCAACCTTTTCCCATTTTCTTGAGAACAACTCATCAAATTTAGGAACAATGAAAGTATTGCAATCCTCCCTTTACCAAGATATGCCAAGAGACAATACTAAAATTCTATAAGGTGTATTCCTAATTAATTTTTTTAAAGAGAATCTCATTTTTAAGATTGTTGAGTTCACAATTAAGGCAAGCTTCTTAACCCATCATCAAATCCTATTCAAGATATTCATCAAATAGACTTTCAAATTTGTTATTTTTGTTATAAACCGCAGTTGAAGCCTAGATCTCGATATGCTTCTTTCATGAATTCATACTTAGATTTACAGTCACCAATCTCTCCATGGCTAAAATGAAATGGGTGGTTGTGGTAGGAGGCGGAGTTGTAGGTGCCCATGTCGTTAGATCTCTTCAATTCAGAGAAGATGTCACACGGATTGATCCGTATGTGAATTTTGCATCAAACCCAATTCATTTTTTTCATTTTTGATTATTTATAGTCTATGATCAAGGATTCCCTATGATTATTTGGTGATTGCTACATGGAGTAATTTTGATGGACCTTCCTCCAAACAATGTAAGATCAAATAATTTGAAGTAGGTTAGCATAAACCATTTGGGAATTTAAACAAATTTAGATTTATTTGAATTCACTATCTACCTCCTCTTTGCAATTGGAGACATTACAGACATTAAGGTAGGCTCTAAGCTGCAATACTTACTATCCTTAATATACATCTATGTTTTCTTTCAATCCCTTAATTGATATTTGAAATACCATGGGATATGTTGAGATGTATGGTGGAGCCATGTTTTAGAGAGGTCTTTATTTAGTCACAATGATTATTTTCAAATGGCCGCTTGGTCACTAGCAAGTGTTGTGAGTGGTCTGAGATACATAAGTGTCATAGATTCGGGAGAATGGATTCCGTATGGATTAGTGTAAGCTAGAATTAATGAATAATGGACATTGTTTTTGTTGTATTTAGTCAATGCCCATAATTTTATCTAGGATTTCCTTTCATCTGCATATCGTGACTTATTATATGTGTATGTCTACAATTGTACAGATCGATGATGGATACATAATACTGGGCTCTGCAAACATCAACCAATGATCAATGGATGGGGCAAGGGACTCTGAGATTGCAATGGGAGCATATAAGCCATTCCATACTTGTATGGATGTATCCCCTTCGGGGGAAAATCCATGGGTTCAGAATATCTCTTTGGTATGAACACATGGGTATTCTTCTAGATGATTTCTTGCATCCCAACAACACTCAGTGCATGGGAGTAGTGAATGAAATTGAAGACAAAATATGGAATGAATTCATTTCAGAGGAGGGTCTAGATATGAGAGATCTTACTACACATATGATGTCTTCTCTAGTACAGGTTTGGGAAGATGGTTCAGTCTCTGTCAAAGAAGGATATTCATGCTTTCTTGATACCAAGGCCATAGTTTCGGGGTCTAGATCCCCCTTTCCTTCTGTTCTTACCACCTAAGACTCACAAATCTTGGTTAGAATTCTATGTAGTATAGTGTATTCTAGATTTTCCAATCTTTATATCTTGTATATTTTTTGCAATGGAATCCATATTATTCCTTCTATAGGTTTAGGTAAGAATTTCTCTATTCCTCAGGTATTCTTCACCCCAATTTGACAAGATGATTGATTGATGTATCCCTTGGATACATCACCAAATCGTTGAATTTTTAATAGAAATTGAGTATTTATTTTAGCAAGGAAGATAGAGATCAATCCCACTACACTCAAATGCATAAAATGTGCAAATTTAATTGTTCTCCTTTTTATGCATGCAAAGCGTTAGTGGAAACAAGTAAACCATTATTAATTTAATACCTTATTGATTTATTGTTGTCCACTAACAAAGAAGGTTCTATCATTTTTATTTAAAGGTAGTGGAAATAAGTAAACCATTATTAAGTTGATGGATTCAAATAATGATAAGATAAGCAATGCCAACTTGATAAATCTAATAGCATGTAGCCTGATTCTCATACATTATGAGGTGTTAAGGGTATGCAATGTATACATAATGATCCCTACTAATATAGAATTAACACTGAAGATGTTATGGATAAAGATACATGGCAAATCTATGCAGAATTTCGGCTAAACTTATGTTGTACCCCTGCCGAAGAAAACATATGATGTTTTGGCTTGCCCATCCTCCTATGTTTACATGAATTTCTCTCTTTACTTGAATTTAATGTTGATCCATGATTGTATGAATTTACTAGTTGATCCATGATTGTATATGTACAAATTTGTAACAAGTTTGAAATGAAGAGATGATACCTTTAAATGAAGTGGTTTGTCTATATTTCTACACTTACAAAATTACACTATTCGACATACATGTTCAATTTTTCCTTTTTATTGTTTCTCGCTTCTTTATGTAAACCAACAAAAACACATTTTTAATGTCTTCTTCATTATATCTGCATACAAATACCTATAGTTTTAAAATTCCAAGAAATAACCATGCAATTTATAGTAGTCTTCTTCCAAAGTTTTGAATTGTTTTAAGGGTTAGGCATCATGTTTGTGCTTTTTAAATGAAGTGGTTCATCTATATTTCTACACTTACAAAATCAATCACCCATAGTTTTAACAAAATCAACTACAAAAGTAAAAACTATCCCTCTAAATCAAATAACATATACCGTTCCAGCATTCACATTGCATTGTACACATGCGATTGCTAGTATTATTTTTTATCAAATCAAATATAAGGCAATATATGTTTTTTTTTTTAATATTCTGAATTTGAAATCAACTGAATTAAGATATATTTAATGGTTTTTTAAAATTTAAAATCATCTCATAATATTTTGATAAAATATTGTAATTTTGTAATTTTTTTTATGCACCCGACTCTTTTACTGACATATTTTACATTTATTTGTAGAGCAAAACTTTATTTATTTTTAATATTATTTTGTGTGATTGAGAAATCCGCTTCATAAATGTTTTGAAATAAATGCATAAGAAATATGAAAATGATTTCTTTTTATAATTTTCAATCAAATCTATAATGAGATAATTCTAGATTTGTAAGATATTAAAATATTGGAAAACAAGAAAACAATATTTGTTAACTCATTAGATTTTAAACTGAAAATGTTAAAAAACGGAGATGACATGTTTGATATTTAATTTCATGGACCTGATTAGAGTTGATATAGAGTCTAACTAATCAATTTGTCACCTCACCAATATTTATGCTATAATTAATCTTTTGATGAATGAATTACTTGAAAACTCACCTTTTTATTTAAGTAATTTCTTTTATGAAATAATTCCATTCTAGAGTGTGTGATCAATTCAATGGTAAATGTTGAAGATGGAGAAATCAAAGAAGCTCAAATCCACGACATTGCCAAGGCGCACGAAGTGGCGCACGACAATGGATGTCAACGGGGCAAAATGGTGCACCCAAGGGGCAATGTGAAGTGGCACACGAAAATGGATGTCGACAGGGCAAACAGTGCGCCCAAGGCGCACAGAAGTGGCGCACGACAATGGATGTCGACAGGGAAAACGGTGCGCCCAAGGCGCATAGAAGTGGCGCATGACAATGGATGTCGACAGGGAAAACGGTGCGCCCTTGCGCACAGAAATGGATGTCGACACACACATGGATGCGCCAAGGTGCACCTTCAGGAGGCGCAACATTTTGAGTGCTGACAGGATGCAGACCCTGGCGCAGATATTCAGATGGCCATAACTTTTGACTGAGAGCTCGGATTCATGCAAGGTTGGAATTTTCGGAAAGCTTACAAGGTCCTCTCCATCCAACTACGACTGGATATATTTAATTGGGTGAGAAAAATTCTTAAAATGAAAAATATAGTTCTCCAATTTTGGGTTCATTTAGGTTCTCACCTACCACCATAATGAGATAGTTAAGTGCATTACGGAGGTGGTTGGGGCAGATTTTTAATTCTCTCTCTTTTCTCTCTCATTCTTCCTATAAATTGTAAGGAGGGCTTATTTCTAAAGGTTGGACATTCTTGTTTTGCCCCTCCCTTCTTCTCTTTAGCGAGAGTGAACTTGTGGAGTTAAAACCTCCCATTTGAAACTGTAATGCAACCTTGCCTCTTGGCATTTTACAGTGTGTTGTATCAATCTTTGGAGAAAATTAATGCATGTTTGTGGATGATTCTCAACCCTCTCTATATTCATTTGCATCCCCCTGATCTTTCACTGTGAATCTGGCTATCTGTGTATGATCTTGCATTGCATTTTAATGGTCTGTGTTTATTGGCAAGACAGGTGTTCTTCATTCCTCGGTGCATCACCTTTGTAGTTTAGGTTTTATTTTATGCATTTTCTTACCCTGTCTCCTTGGCAAGTTAGATTAGGTTTTTAGTAAACCCTCTGCATTTTCTACGTGTGCATCTGAACAGAGGAATAGGAACCGGCCTTCATCCGGAGAGCTTTTCCATTTTTCGCAAGGTCCCACACTTGGGAAAAGCTCCATGTTATGCAATCGCACTGAGAGTCTCAACCCATCATGTTGCAGACACATTAGGGGTGCTGCGATTCGCCATCAATAGTTTTGGCACACCCGGTGGGACCAAGAGGTCATTCCACAGATTTGAAGGAACTTTCAAGAAATTTGGACTTAAAAATTGCAGGTTTTACAATTTCATATTTTCACCTTCTGGGTTGAACTTTGAAATCAATTTTCAAGGACTTAACTTGCTCAAAACAAGTCAAAATTTCACCAGTTGATAGATCGGGGGATAATCTTCAAAAGGGTATTCTTAGATTTTTGAGATTTTGACTTTCAAAATTTCATGGTTTTTTTGATTTTCGGATTTCGGGTTTTCGGAAGTCTGGCATTTTTGGATTTTCGGGACTGTCATTCCAAATCAAATTCCAAACTCTAAAATATCAAAAATACAGGTCTTTCAAAATTCTATTTTTTAAATATTGTCAGGTTTGGTGTGTAACTTGGCAGAATCTAGCCTTTTGAGGCTCACTTTCTAACACATCTGGTGACTCGAAGGGATAGAATTCAAGCGGTGTAGCAGCACAAGTTGCCCAGGCATATGAGAAGAATTCGAACCAGGTCCAATACTCGAGAAGAGGGGCTATTTTTCCACTTGCAACTATCACCAGGTAGAGGAAGGAGAGGAAGAAGACCACAAAGATCACCATCTCCACCTAACAGGACTTTGTCTACACCTCCACCTAGTAGGCCTTTTCTCGCATCGACCAGGGTTCTTAGGCCAATCATAATGGCACATCTACCACCGAATCCCTTTGTCAATTTCATGGGTAGTAGTCCACTTGCCCTAAATGCTCATAATCAAATTCCAGTTGCAGCACTAAAGAATATACCCTATTTACGGGAGAAAATCATACTACTCCTATTGATCACATCCAGGATATTGCTAATGCATGTGCAATCCACAAAATAAATGAAATGGATGTTACGGTCAAGTTGTTGGCTTCATCTTTCAAAGGTAAGGCCTTACAATGGTTTAGGAGCCTTACAAGGGGTCTATTATGAATTGGAACCAACTTTGTTCTGCTCTTTGCAACCAATTCAGGGAGAGGGCGGACAATTTATCTTTATTGGAACAATGACAACAATCAAAAGGGCTCCTAACGAACAAATGACAGATTTCAACTTCAGATTCCAATGGACATGGGATAGGATTCCAATAGCCGTTAGACCAACCGCCGAAGGAGCATTCCTTTATTTCTTAAAGGCTATAAATTCAGACATAGCCATGATGATCCAATCAATGGGAGGGACAATGCTGCCAGGGGCCTACGACACAGCTATCAGAGCAGAGAACTGTTTGATCCAAGCTGGAAAGCTTGCACCAAGGCCACCAATGCCTCTCTATCCGGATATGGGAAATCCTACAACCAGTCAAGCACCAGAGTTGAATCCCATTCCAACTCCTAGAAATCAAAGCAATAATGAGGCATCGACTTCTTCAAATACTTCAAAGGAATTGCAGGAGGTCATGAAACAACTGCAGAACCTTGGAAATGAGCTAGTGACTATCAAAAGACAACAAGCTCAAAGTGCTAGACCGTATCAGCCTCAAGCACAGTACCAAGCTAGGCCCCATACCAACAAAATAGACCACCACCTCAGGCTGCAAATCAAAACCAAAACCAAGGACAACCTCAAGCTGCCAGGCCATTTCGACCGTATGATCCAAATGCAACGACGTCCTCAAGAGCCTTGGTCCCGACACAAAATAACATGGCACAGGAGTACGACTGGTGTTACCCTTGCAATCTACCTCACAATCAGTCAGCATGTTTCAATGGTGCACTAAATCAGGCCTTGATGGTGCAAACCATTGGTGTGCCTCAAGAACCAAGCCAAGAGGAGAATCAACAGCAAGAAATGCAACAAGAAGGACCTCCAACAGAAACCACATTGGCCAATTGGAAAACGGAAGACTTCTGTGGAGTTAACCAACAGCCTTTTCAAGGCGTGGCTGCCAACACATGGTCAAAGAAGAGAAACATAGGAGAGGGAAACCGTGTGATCCAGTTGTTTCTCAGTCCACTCCTACACAACAAGGGGTCGAGAGACCAAACACAGCCCAAATGTGCAAAATCAACCTAAGGTACCTGTTGTAGTAACACATGCACCTGTTCAAGCTCCAGAAAAGGTTGCGCCAAGTAAGGGACAACAAAAGGACAATTCATCCCCCTTCAACATCATCGATCAAATGAAGAAGACACATGTGAACATTTCCATGTGGGAATCACTGGTGATCCTAGGGCAACGAGATTTATTGCAAGCTGCAATGGCTAATTGGTCTACCACAAATGTATCAAACCAGGGACATGAGAAAGTTCTCACTAATGCAGTGCAACATGATGGGGGCCAGACAAGGAAAAATTTGAAGCCTCCACCATTCTATGTTTCGTTGATTGTTGGAAACCACTTGGTACACAACTGCATGATAGATTCAGGAGCAAGTAGTTCAGTGATGCCAAAGCAAATAGCGGATCAACTGGGTCTGAAGTATGAGCCAGTGCTGAAAGGAGTAGTGCAACTAGATGGAACGGCAGTAGGAACAGTTGGGGTCATCAAAGGGTTAAGCCTAACACTACATTCCTATCCTAATGTTACAGTTCTACAAGATGTGTCTGTGATTGACCTTCCGCCACTCTTTGCGTTGTGTCTATCAAGAGACTTCACTGCAAAAATCGGTGGATATTTATCTGTAGATTGGTCACACATGATTTTTAGGACAAGGTATGGAGCCAAAGCAACAATCAGGTCAGAACCAATTGCCAATTTCCATATTGAGCCTCATGTACCAAATCCTATCAATGCAAATTGCTCGGCTTTTGATCAGGAGGAGTGTTCAAAGTGATCTAGAAACAGGTACTAAGGTCGAGGGAATTCCTGATTTAACTTTGGATGAATGGGCAAACAAGAGTCATGAATTTGACCCATACAAGGAAATTGAAGAATCTGAATTGGGCGTGTATTGTATACACGAAGAAAATTCACCCATTCCCGACATCATTCAGCCTGAACAAAAGGATGAAAACAAAGTTTGGAAATTATTTTTCGATGGTTCGAGAAGTAGACAAGGTGCTGGAGGTGGTGCAATGTTGATTTCACCACAAGACATCAAATATTTTTCAGCTTTTCATTTCCAGTTTTCCTGTTCAAACAACACGGCTGAATACGAAGCATTGATTCATGGAATTCATTGGGCCAGGAAAAGGGGCATAAAGAACTTGCAGGTGTTTGGAGATAGTGAGCTAATCATAAACCAAGTTAGGGGACAACATGCTACAAAGAACGACTTGCTGAAGAGCTACAAGAATAGGGTATGGGACCTCATTGAGGATTTGAAGCTTTCAACATTGTGTCCATACCCAGGAAAAAAAATGAAGTCGCAGATAGGCTCGCAGCAGTTGGAGCAACGTTTGATGTGGTTGACAACATCAGAAGGGAAAAACATAGCCACATATCCATGTGATTGTGAGGCCAGCAGTTCCAGATAATAACACAAGTTGGCAGGTGTTTGAGAACGATCAACAGATCATCAATTTCTTACAAGAAGAGGCTGAATTCTCAGCTAGGAATCAGGACAAATTAGAGCAGCAGTATGGGGATCAAGTAGTGCAGTTGCGGACAAATAAGCTTCCTAAGGGTTTAGTAACATTGGAGTCTATCTTCAACCCTAACGACTAGTTCCGTAAGGAAAAGGCTAACATACAGGTCAAGAGAGAAGATTCAGAGCCAATTCCAGTTGGGGAAGGAAAAACACTTCAAATTGGTAAAGTGGCATTGAAGGGGAGAAATCAGATTTCATATAGCTTTGCCAATAATTTCCAGATGGCTTCGCTTGGAGCTATGAAGACTTAAGAGGATTCGATCCAAATTTGGCACAACATACCATAGAATTGGATCCAAGTGCTAAGCCCATCAAAGTAAGGCAGAGACCGGTCAACCCTCACATTGAACCTCTAATGAAGAAAGAACTAAATAAGCTAATAGAGGCAAGCATTATATTCCCGATCAAGCACTCAATGGTCATTGCAAACTTGGTTCATCGGGAAGAAGAGTGGAGAAATCAGGTTGTGTGTGGATTTTGAGACGTAAGGAGGGCATCTCTCAAAGACCATTACCCACTTCCTTCAATGGAAAAAATATGCAAGTAGTATCTACGGTTCAAGAGAGATTCTCTCTCCTAGATGGCTACTCGGGTACAATCAAGTGATGGTGAAATAATATGACCAATTCAAGACGGCTTTCACTTCACCAAATGGGGACTTATGCCTACAAGAAAATTCCATTTGGGCTATCAAATGCTGGGGCCATCTAGCGTCCAAAGGGCAATGGATATGGCATTTAAGGGGTTGATCAATAAAATAGTTCTGATATATCTTGACAACATCACTTGTAATCTCAAAAATAATGCGGTGGATCACCTCTGTCATTTGAGGCAAGTATTTCGAAGAGGTGTAGAAGATTTGGGGTATCATTGAATCCCAAAAATGCATATTTTGGCTCACGAGGGAAAACTTCTAGGCCATATTGTTTCAAAGGAAGGGTTGACGATTGACCTAGAAAGAGTTGAAGCAATTTGAGCATTGCATCCATTGCCAAGTCACAAGAAGGCTCTTTAAAGCTTCTTAGGAAGGATCAATTTTGTCCGTGCATGATTTGTTCTCAAATTTTGAAGGCGCTATTGTGAAGTGTTTGATGTTAAAGAAGAGTATGGAATTTAAGTGGACATCTGAAGGCAAGTGCAACTTTGAGGCAATAAAAAGGCTATATCTCAAGCTCGAATCTCGTCAATCCAGACTTCTCCAAGGACTTCGTCTTTATATGCCATTTTGGTGGTGGGGACACAATTCTGGCGCAAATCACTGGTAAACAAAACAAAGGAGGATTAGAACAACCAGGTTGCTTTCTTCATCAAGGCTTGGAGGAATACGAAACTAGGTACTCTTTTATTGAAAAGCATGTACTTGCGGTGATCGTGCGAGTTTAAGGAAATTCAACATAGTCTAAACTTTTAAGAAGGAATTATTGACTAGGTTGGTGTGCGGCCACTATCATATCAGACAATGCATTGGCATTTATAGGTTCCAAGATTACAGAATGGGATGTCAAGAATGGAATCTATTTGAGCACCTCTTCAAATTATTACCCGCAGGGTAATGGACAGGCAGAGTCCACAAACAAAAATTTGCTAAGAATCATCAGGAGGACTCTGGATGAAAATCAAAGAACATGGCACACCAAGCTAAAATCAGCATTATGGGCTGACAGAATAACACCAAAGAAGTCTACAAGTAATTCCCCTTACAAGTTGGTCTATGGAAAAGAGGCAAAGATGTGCCTATATCATTAGAAGCTGCCTACATTGGAGTTCATGAAGCGATTGGAGTTAGGCGAGTTCGAACCAATGGAGGCTAGGTATGCAGAGTTGATGGAATTGGAAGAAATTAGAGAACATGCAGTTCAAACAATTGAGAAAGATCAGGCCTTAGTAAAAAGATGGTTTGATAAGAAAGCAAGAACAAGGACCTTCAAGGAAGGGGACTTAGTTTTGAAATGGGATGCAGATCGGGCAAAACCAGGAAGGCATTCCAAGTTTGATGCCATTTGGAGTGGCCCCTACATGGTCACGGGATGTAAAAGTAGTAATGCCTTCCAATTGTCTACTTTGGATGGAGAAGAATTCTCGATTCGGTTAACGGAATCCATCTTAAACATTGCTACTAAAAGGAAAAGGTTAACCCTTGTAAATATTAGCCTAGATTTCAATTCCTCTAAGTGCGTATGCACATTGTCTTGTTGTAGTTAGGTTTCAATTTCCTAAGTGCTTTCTTGCACAGAGTTTTGTTGCTCTCAGGTTGGATTTTATTGTTAGCTGCGTCTCGAAGAAGGAGTTGCGGTATCGGCTTGGGATCAGATATCAAAGGTTGGTTTGGGTTATTGCTTATGACTCCATGCCCAATGGATTGCTAAAAGGCCACTAATCTTCTACCTAGCAGGCGGTGATTACTTTGAGTAACCAAATTTTTGTATATATCTTCCCAGGGTAGATATAGAAAAGCGAAGATGGAGAAATCAAAGAAGCTCAAATCCCCGACATTCCCAAGGCGCGAAGTGGCGCATGACAATGGATGTCGACATGGGGGAAAATGGTGCGCCTAAGGTGCAATGTAAGTGGCGCACGACAATGGATGTCAACAGGGAAAATGGTGCGCCCAAGGTGAACGACAATGGATGTCGACAGGAAAAGCGGTGCGCCCAAGGCGCCTGAAGTGGTGCACGACAATGGATGTCGGACATAAGGCAAATGGTGCACCCAAGGCACACTGAAATGGCGCATGAAAATGGATGTTCGGGGCGAATGGTGCGCCCAAGGCGCACGAAGTGGCGCAGATAATGGATGTCGGCAGGCAACGGTGCGCCCAAGGCGCATAAAGTGGCGCACGACAATGGATGTCGGTCGATGAGGGAAAGATGTGCGCCCAAGGCGCACGAAGTGGTGCATGAAAATGGATGTCGCAGGGCAAATTGTGCGCCCTTGGCACATAGAAATGGATGTCAACACACACATGGATGCGCCAAGGTGCACCTTCAGGAGGCGCAACATTTTTGAGGCCGACAGATGCGGACCACAGCGCGAGATATTCAGATGGCCATAACTTTTGACTGGGAGCTCAGATTCATGCAAGGTTGGACTTTTCGGAAATCTTACAAGGTCCTCTATCCAACTACGATTGGATATCTTTAATTGGGTGAGAAAAAATTCTTAAAAATTCAAAATACAGTTCGCCACTTTTGGGTTCGCTAGGGTTCTCACCTACCACCATAATGAGATAGTTAAGTGCATTCTGGAGGTGGTTGGGGCAGATTTCGAATTCCTCTCTCTTTTCTCTCTCATTCTTCCTATAAATTGTAAGGAGGGGCTTCTTTCTAAAGGTTGGACATTCTTGTTTTGCCCCTCCCTTCTTCTCTTTGGCAGGTGAACTTGTGGAGTTAAAACCTCCCATTTGAAACTGTAATGCAACCTTGCCTCTTGGCATTTTACAGTGTGTTGTATCAATCTTTGGAGAAAATTAATGCATGTACGTGGATGATTCTCAACCCTCTCTCATGTATTCATTTGCATCCCCCTGATCTTTCACTGTGAATCTGGATATCTGTGTATGATCTTGCATTGCATTTTAATGGTCTGTGTTTATTGGCAAG
Source organism: Taxus wallichiana var. yunnanensis (assembly GCA_018340775.1). Taxonomy (NCBI): domain Eukaryota; kingdom Viridiplantae; phylum Streptophyta; class Pinopsida; order Cupressales; family Taxaceae; genus Taxus; species Taxus wallichiana. The sequence goes on from CM031241.1 coordinate 124,485,002, forward strand.
ATAGGTGTTCTTCATTCCTCGGTGCATCACCTTTGTAGTTTAGGTTTTATTTTATGCATTTTCTTAACCTGTCTCCTTGGCAAGTTAGATTAGGTTTTTAGTAAACCCTCTGCATTTTCTATATGTGCATCTTAACGAGAGAAATAGGAACCGGCCTTCATCCGGGGAGCTTTTCCCGTTTCGCAAGGTCCCACTCTTGGGAAAAGCTCCATGTTATCGCAATCGCACCGAGAGTCTCAACCCATCGTGTTGCGAGACATTGAAGTGCTTTGCGATTCGCCATCAACAGTAACATAACATAGTGTTTGTGTAATATCTCCGCACTGCGTTTGGTAACCAAAATAAATTTGGATGTCAAATTTCAGACTGTTTTAGTAATCTATCTCTACTGAAAGAGTTAAAATTTCATTCAATAGTGTGGCTCTTCCCGTCTCATTTGGTCGTCTCTCGTCCTTTGTTAGTTTATAGGTTTATAAAATTAGATTTGAATGCATTATTTCATTAGTATTATCGTCTTCATTAGAAGTCAATAGAAGTTCTCTATCTCTCAATTGATTATCATATCATTTAATTTTTTTTTAATTGACCTTCCAAATTAACTGGTTTGTAATTTCTCGATATTGTATTCAATTTCAATACAACATAGATTCTATTCTTCTAATTACGTTGTTATTTTTAGAATTATGTAAAATTGACCTGTAAAATTTTTTATATAAATTTTATATAACTTGATTCTTACTTTATTAATTAAATTTAACTAACAATAATCTTGTTGAAAAAATTATCTTTTTATTAATACATTCAAATCCATTGAAATATCTTAATCTATCTAGTAATGTATTGAGATGATTTATGCCATCAACGTGGTTTCTTAATTTAAAATGGTCATTCTTGAATGACAATCTTCTTATCAATGACATTTCTTCAATTTTGAGTAACTTATTTAAGTTTCAAATATCAGATATGACAAACAACAAATTGAATGAAATTGTACTTCTAAAGATACAAAAGGTTGAGGTGGTTACAACCAATTATTAGTTGATACATAACTAATAGTGACTTAATTATAAAATGAAAACCTTATATTCTAATAGTCTCTATTCCTTATCGTGGCCTCTAAGAGACTTAAACTCGACATTTTATCCTGTTGAGGTGCTTCTATTGTGCTCTATCATGACCTCATTTTTCATGATCCGTTACCAGATGATTTATGCCATCAATGTGGTTTCTTAATTTAAAATGGTCACTCTTGAATGACAATCTTCTTATCAATGATATTTCTTCAATTTTGAGTAACTTATTTAAGTTTCAAATATCAGATATGACAAACAACAAATTGAATGAAATTGTACTTCTAAAGATACAAAAAGGTTGAGGTGGTTACAACCAATTATTAGTTGATACATAACTAATAGTGACTTAATTATAAAATGAAAACCTTATATTCTAATAGTCTCTATTTCTTATCGTGGCCTCTAAGAGACTTAAACTCTGAGATTTCATTTGTTGAGGTGCTTCTATTGTGCTCTATCATGACCTCATTTTTCATGATCCATTACCTTCTACCAATTTTAGTCTTATATGTTGTTGTTCTCACCCATGTGGGCACACAACTTGGTTTTGCTTGCAAAATAGTTCGTTAGTACACAATATTCATTGTGTATAACATAGCCATACATTCTCTTTCTCAATAGTAAATTCAAACTTCAAGTCCTATATTGCATCCATCATTTTGTTGTACCACTAAGTCATCCATAAGCGTGTAAGCAAGCAAAGCAAAAAAAAATATAAATGTATCTCATCATATCCATATAAGTATCTCATACATATCCATATCAAATATATATATATATATATATCTCAAGTTTGTGTACAATGTTTCATCGCAACCACACTAAGAGGGAAAGTGTGGTCTCAAAATCCATTAATCAAAATATACAATGTATCATTATGTATAAAGTGTCAATAACCAACTACATAGGAGTAATCTTCGTGACCGCCCTTTGTAAAATGGTAAGGTGGGCTTTGGATTTTATGCCTCGAGAATACTTGACGTGGAGTGGCGAGGACTCCATGATCTACTCCGATGTCTTGATTGGCTTCATTTATCCTCTCCAATCTCGCATGAGTTCTGTCTTATGACACTCAAACTAGGTCCATGTCTTCTAAAGATCTGTTGAGCTAGTAACTATGCTCAATGATAGGTCGAGACATAAAAAGTTTGAGTGTCACTTTTACCCATTGGAAAACAAGGATCTCTAGATAGCTCGTCTCGTGTCATCTTGGAAGGAATAATGAGAGGGTTATCAATATACCTTTGTCAACTACTTCCACTTCGAGGTTATGTCTGCACAAATACACACACACGCATAATAGAATTATGACTAGTAAATTTTTTGAAACCAATCAATAAAATGTGCTCAGTGAAATCTAAAAACAATTAAAGCAAGAATGAAACTAAATACGAAACCTATCTGGGTCTCCCTCTAGCCAATTAGTGTCCAACTACCCCTTTGATAGCTCATACTCATCTCTCTGTGCACTCTACTGCACCTCTAAGGCTTGACATATCGGGGCCAATTTTATTAGAGCTTTGCCCCACCCCCACTGTGGACTATGGGTATGGTTGTTGTGCTAGAAGTGGTTGTGGCAGGTTTCCTCTCATTTGTCTCATATGATCCTAAACTCCACCTTGGTTTGCTGTGATACACATAATGGGAGTCGGGGGTGTCCATCACAATCTCTCGAGCATCTCCTCTCCTTTATAAAGAATCAAAACACTATTAGTCCCACCATGTAAAGAAGCTCCGAAACTTTGGGGCACTCGCCAATGGATGCATCTTGATGTGATCATGACATTCCTTCACCTACCCCAAAACAAAGTAGGCCATCACGAAAGGACCCTCATTTTCTAGTGTACCTTCTAATGCCTAGATACAAGAGGGCTACCAAATTCCCCACTTTAAGTGTCCCCATTATGTTGGGCACTTATTTGAAAGGATCCATCTCTCCCATTGTCTTGCTTATAATCGGAGGTCGTCAAAGAGGAATCACATCCAGCTACTCGCGCCACATGTTTGGACGGGAGGCTGGGAGCGATTGAACGATTTGTTTAAACCAAAAGAATAAAGGAGTAAAAATTGAGTTACTGTTAATAATTACTTACTTAGGTCCAGGCCTGTTGTCTTAGCAATCTTATGACAGAAAAGCTTTAAACCCTCTATTATATACTGTCAAGTCATATTCCAAAATATAAGCGCAGGGCCGCGTCTCCTAGGTAATAATTCTAGGAGGCCATTGGAATATATGCATTGGGAATGGGCAACTGCCACATATTTCTTGACACTTATCGTGGGTCCTGATTTCCTGCCCACCTTTTCTGTCGATTGAGTGGATGTAAAAGTATGACTGGAGTCTGCAAGATTCCAAGAAATGATATTTTTGTAATAGCAATGGTTGCCCTGTTAGACTAGTACTGTCGCTTCTTTCAGTGTACCATTCCCTAGTTTGACTACAAATTTACACAATTTTTTTAAATATCAAGATTCCCTGTGTCCGTTTGCCTGCCTGTCATTCATGAAATGATTTCTATAATGCAATTTGATTCTCGAACCATTTACGGCGGTTCACACGCCAAAGTAAAATTTGATGCCTATAAATACAAGCTTCACAGAGCTACATTTCAAAGCATTTTGTGTTCATGTTCCAAGATTATTTCGTGAGCATAAAGGATTACAATATTCAGCTTCTTCTTTTTCCTGCAAAAATGTTTGCAAACATGTCTTCCAAATGCGGAAACTGCCTACTGTCCGACAAACAGCCAGTACGTAAGTTTTCTTCAATCACAATTTCTGCGTTTCTAATATTTAATATTGTCGACTTGTTTTGGTTTTGGTTTTAATGTAAGTAATTATTGATTCTATCCATGGCACAGCAAGAAGCGCAACGGCTTAGATCATGGAAATGAATTGTAGACACTGGCCAACATGAGGTCTAGTATGTTTTTTCTCTCATAAGTACTTATTGTTTTGGTGCGTCTCTCTCGAGGTTCGAACCGCTGACATTGGGGAAATATTTTTTAATTTTTAATTTTAATTTTTGTTTTTGCAGCCTTATAGTACGAGAGTGTTTCAGCAGAAGAAAAGACTGCAAATGTGGGCCTGGATGCACATGCTCCACTTGCCCCTGTCAAATATATTTATTGACTTTTCTAAACAAGCAGCTTTATAATTATAAATAAATGCAACATACTTATACACCAAGTGCTGTTTAGGATCTACAGAAAGAAAGAAAGGTTTTCATGCATATTATTATTATTATGACTCGATATCTGCAGTGCAGACACCGTTGTTATTATGTTTCTAAAGAGTGTGTAATCTCACTCTGGGTCTCTATTTCTGAAAAATGGATGCATCTTTTTCTGAAATGGCTCCCTTTGTTATTACTATATAAATGGTCAAACAATTTATTTATCTAAAACTGCACGAGTATAACTTTTCTTCCCATATTATCCGAAAAAGATATACTAACCATATTAAAAACAATTCAAGGTCATCTTAAAAAGAATTCTCTCTTTACCTTGATTTACCTATATAGTTTATTTATTTTAATTTTATTCATTTTAGTGTTTATATTATTAAATTTCATAAAAATCTAAGTACAAATCATATGGATCTATTACGTTCAAGAGGATCAAAAAACTATAGTGAGCGAAAAGCTTAATTCATCCTTTAATATTTTTCATTTCAAAATGTTTGGGATAAACAAAAAAACATTATAGTCTTAGTATTCCTTTACATTCATTTACATATGCACTCAACTAAAAATTAATCTTCCTAGTTTTACTAAAGCGAGATAGAAGGTAAATTTATTTCCTAGATACAAGTTTAAAAGAGTAAAGCTGGTCGATCCGAAGATAAATCTGGTCCATAGGATTAATTGATTCAAAACCGTTGATCTATGGGAAACTTAGAAAACACTAGAAGATATTATTAGTACCCTAAATTTCATTCTTTTACCTTTTTCATATGCATTTTGTGAAAATTCTATTGCAGTCACTGATTATTAATCTCCTATCTTAAAAGATTATTTAACTGCTGAAAACTAATTCACAGCTAATATTGAAAAATAACACAACTGCAACTTCACTAATAAAAATATGGAAAGAAATGCGTAACACAAAGAACACAATATTTTCGGACAAATTGTCCCTGGAAAAACCCCTAAGGGAAAACCAGTTCTACAGATGAGGAATTATATTAACTTCAGCAAATTAAGAGATACAAAGATTCCTTGCCTCTTACTGGCAGAACTCCGACAATCTCCCAACTTCTCCCGCTGATATTCCCCACTGCTATCCCCAACGCTATCACTGCGCCCTTGCTAACACTGCAAGACTATTTGCTATCACTGCAAACTTACAAACTCATTTGCTAGCACTGCAAATGCTTCTCCAAAATTGTGTTCTCAAATGCCCAATGACCTCCTTTTATACTACTCTCATTGGAAAACCAACGGCCGGATCAATTCTCAATCGATGGCTGAGATACATAACAACTTAACAACCATAACAAATTTGGTTGCAAGGTGTCACTAAAGGAAATCAATAATTAGAAAATAATTAATTCATTCTCAACAATAAGATAACTATTATCTAATCTTAGCAAATGGACAAACAATCTGTCCAAGCTAACAAACTAACACTCCCTCTTAGCGAGGAAGCTGTTCTGCACGACACCCATCTTATCTCTGAAGAAGATAAATTTTTCCTTCCCCAATGCCTTAGTCAAAATGTCTGCTACCTGCTCCTCTGTAGGTATGTATTGTAGTTGAACAATACCTCATTGTACACAATCCCTGATGAAGTGATACCTGATATCTATATGTTTAGACCTATCATGAAACATTGGATTCTCATATAACTTGATGCAACTCTGATTGTTGCAGTGTATCACAGTAGTCTCAACCTTCTGACCAAACAAGGCCACTAGCAACTTCCGAAGCCATATAGCTTCACATGTCGCCATGCTAGCTGCAATGTATTTTGCTTCTGATGAACTCAGAGCCACAAATTTTACTTCTGCTAAACCAAGAAACAACTCCTGATCCTAAACTGAAACAACACCCTGAAGTGCTCCTTTTGTCTATTGTACTGCCTGCCCAATCTGCGTCAATATAGCCTATCAACTTGATTCCTTCACCTGAACATATCTGATCCCATACTCAACTGAACCACGCAAATAACGCAACACATGCTTAGCCGTTGTCCAATGCACTCTCTTTGGCTCAACCATGAACTGACTAAGAGAGTTTACTGCAAATGCTATATCCGGCCTGGTGTTGACCAAATACATGAGCGAACCAATTAACTGCATGTATAAGGTGGGATCTACATCTTTGTCCTTAGATGTATCTATCTTCCTCCAATTAGTGATCATAGGTGTAGACATGGCTTTGTAATCCTCCATCTCGAATCTCTTCAAGATTTCAATGCAATATTTCCCTTGACCAAGGAAAATATCTCCATCTGCCACACTTCCATGCCTAGAAAATGAGTCCCAAATCCTTCATCTTGAACTCTTCTGCAAGGTCCCTCTTGCAATCCTCTATGAGCCCTAGTGTACCTGTAAGAAACAAGTCATCTACATATAAAACAAGAATGAGAGCCTCACCCCCAACCACCAAGTAGTAGAGGTTACCATTTGCCTCACTCTTCACAAAGCCCATTTCCTGCAAGTATGTATCAATGCGCTCATACCACGCTCTAGGAGCCTGTTTGAGTCCATACAATGATTTCTTCAATATACACACGTGGGTCTCTTTGCTGTGTGCTACAAAGCCTTGTGGTTGTTCTATGTATACCTCCTCCTTCAATTCACCATTAAGGAATGCTATCTTGACATCCATTTGATGGATTTTCCATCCCATCTGCGTTGCAAATGAGATTACAGCTCGTATAGAAGTATACCTGGCCACTGGAGCAAATGTCTCCTCATAGTCTATTCCCTCCTTCTGAGAGAACCCCTTTTCCACAAACCTTGCCTTGTATTTCTCGATGCTACCATCTTTACTGTGCTTTATCTTGAATATCCAACGTGATCCAACTACTGCCCTATCTGTTGGTCTAGGCACTACCTCCCACACATCATTATGCATTATTGAAGTATATTCCTCAACCATAGCATCTCGCCATACCTGATGTTGTGCAACCTCTTGATAGTTGGAAGGTTCACTATCTACCAACTAGCTGACTAATGCCACATAGTCATTGAACTTGGTTGGTTCTCTCCTCTGTCTCGTACTCTTCCTAGGAGCTCCCACAAACTCCTGAGTATCCCTTTGTGTGTCTTGAACCTCACGGTTCTTGCTGCCAATGGTAGAGGATGAAATATCAACCTCTATATCTTCTAGATGCATATCCTGCTGCACCAGTTGCTCCATACTCTATGAATCTTCACTACCTGAGTCTATGCTTGTACTAGTAACTGTACTTGAGCTTTGCTTGCCCTTGACTTGGACTTGGAGATTTTGTTGGCTGCTCACTTTGATCATCTGCACTGGTAAATCTCTGGACCTTCTAAACACTTTGTCCTCCATGAACTTGACATCACGTCTGACAATAATTCTTCTAGTCCCTGGAATAAAAATCCTATATGCCTTTGAAGTTTCACTGTACCTAACAAGGTACCCCTTCTCTGCAATCTGATCTAACTTGGTACGTGTATCTTTTGGAATATGACAATATGCCAAACTCCTAAATATCTGAAGTGACTTACATCTGGCTTCTTCCCTGTGAAAGATTCCTCTGGTGTCATCTTCCCTAGTACCTTGTGTGGAACCCTGTTCTGAATGTAAACTATTGTACTACACACCTCTACCCATAGGTAGCGGGGCATGTCCTGATCATGTAGCATAGCCCTTGCTGCCCCCGATATAGAACGGTTCTTCCTCTCAGCAACTCCATTCTGCGTTGTGGATTGTAAGGAACAATCCACTCTCTTTTGATTCCTTCTCTGGTACAGAAATCCTGGAATTTATTCCCTATGTACTCACCTCCATTGTCTGACCGAAGAACCTTTATCTTCCTTCCTGTCGAGTTCTCCACAAGAGCCTTGAACTCTTGGAAATGACTGAAAACCTCATCCTTGGTCTTCAAGAAGTATATCCAAGTCTTCCTCGAGAAATCATCAATGAAAATAGCATAGTACTTGTAACCTCGGAGAGACTTCGTCGACATTGGCCCACATATATTTGAGTGTACTAGATCAAGAACACCCTCAGATCTGGTGTCACTCCTTGGAAAAGATGCTTTTGCAAACTTCCCCAACACACATCCCTTACATACATCATCATGCTCTGTGCTCACCTCTGGAACACCTGTCACTGTCTCACGAAGCAATTTAAGTGCTCCATGATGAATATGGCCCATCCTCCTATGCCATAGCTCTCCAAGATCTCTAGGATTACTGCTGCTCATAAGTGCCTTAGGAGTATCAAACTGTAACCTATAAAGGTGACCACTCCTAACTCCAATAGTTATGGGTGATTTCCAATCCTTGTGCTTAATCAACACATGTGTCCCTCTAAAAAGTACATTATACCCTTTATCCTGAAGAACAGATACAAAAATCAGATTCATACCTAAGCCTGACACATGCAAGACATCATGAAGTGGAACTATCTTTCCATTCTCCCTCTGAAACTGAACAGTCCCTTTCCCAATTGGGTTGAGCTTGGACAAGTTCCCCATAGAAATCTGGATATTGGTGTCCTCCTCCTGTAACTGGATAAGTACTCTCTAACTCCTGTCATATGAAATGACGCCCCACTATCTATATACCAAACACACTATGAAGTTGAGCTGACCATACAAGATATGAGTGCAAACTCATCCTCCAATCTCCTAGAGAGCTCCTCTGCACTTGCTGAAGCCGCCACCTGGTTCTTTCCCTTCTTATCATTATTCTTCCTTTGAGGGAAGTTACTAGCATAGTGGCCAAACTCGTGACAGCCATAGCACTTGACCTTAGACATGTCCTTCTTCTTCTCACTTTGAGAATTTGATCCTTTGCTAAATCCCTTCTTTGGTTTCCCTTTTGCCTCTAGGACAACATTTTCTTTTCTCCCTTACTTTTCTGACTCTTGTTGGCCCCATTGACAAGACTTAGTCTAAACTCCTCCTGAGTGAAATCAGTCCATAGTCAATCCCAACTTGGTAAGGTGTCTCGTCCACTAACAACTTGAACAAAGACATCCCACTATTTAGTAAACCCATTTAGGGCTATTCTTACTAGCTCATCATCATCTGGCTTATCTCCAACAACTGCTAACTCATCCTTGATGAGTCTAAGCCTGGTGAGGTAACTTGTAACATCTTCTCCCTTGTTCATCCGGGTATTCTTCAACTTTTCTCTGAGAATCAACTTCCGGTTAGTGGTAGCATTCTGGTACAGATTCAGAATGGCATCCCACATCTTCTTCGCCGTATCTAACTCGAGAGATGTGTGGAACAATATGATCCTTGACACCATCAAGGACAATCCTCCTCGCCTTGGCATCCTCTTTCTTGTATGTTGCAAGCTGTGTTGCATCTGTAGGTACAGTTACAACAAGTGGTAACATAATCCTTTATACCATTCTCTTCCAACAATAAAGAAAGTCTGGCCTTCCAGACACCAAAATTCAAGGCACCATCTAATCTATCCTGATCTCTCAAACCAGTTGAAGCCATCTCAAAGGATAAAAGTAAAAAGAATTTAAAGAGATCAAACTAGGTTATAGAAACCCTCAATTTCTTTCCTAGGGAAAACCTTTTCTACCCTTAACACAACTCTGATACCATGTGAAAATTCTATTGCAGTCACTGATTATTAATCTCCTATCTTAAAAGATTATTTAACTGCCGAAAACTAATTCACAGCTAATATCGAAAAATAACACAACTGCAACTTCACTAATAAAAATACGGAAAGAAATGCGTAACACAAAGAACACAATATTTTCGGACAAATTGTCCCTAGAAAAACCCCTAAGGGAAAACTAGTTCTACAGATGAGGAATTATATTAACTTCAACAAATTAAGAGATACAAAGATTCCTTACCTCTTACTGGTAGAACTTCGACAATCTCCCAACTTCTCCCACTGATTTTCCCCACTGCTATCCCCAACGCTATCACTGCGCCCTTGCTAACACTACAAGACTAGTTTTCTATCACTGCAAACTTACAAACTCATTTGCTAGCACTGCAAATGCTTCTCCAAACTTGTATTCTCCAAATGCCCAATGACCTCCTTTTATACTACTCTCATTGGAAAACCAACGGCCGGATCGATTCTCAATCGATGGCTGAGATACATAACAACTTAACAACCATAACAAATTTGGTTGCAAGGTGTCACTAAAGGAAATCAATAATTAGAAAATAATTAATTCATTCTCAACAATAAGATAACTATTATCTAATCTTAGCAAATGGACAAACAACTGTCCAAGCTAACAAACTAATACATTTCCCTTCCATCAGTGTAGTCGGCATACATGAAAACAAAGAAGGAACTCATATGTAATTCTATGGCTTGTTGAATCAAAGCTTTTGTGGTCTTTGAATGAACAAGCTTCTTTAAGGTCAATTAAATAAACTGCGCATATTCACTTAATCTGTTCCGTATCTCATTCTGAAAATAATATAATACATGAACGCTCTAAATGGAAAATAAAATTTGAATGTCAAAATAACAACAATGAGCCAAAAGCAAAATTTTGGCCCTTCAGTAAATATATAGCTTCGCCTTTAAAATAATTGGTGAAATATTTACTTCTGCTCTGTTTCAATCACTGCCGAAATATTTAATGTTCTACAAACTTTGGCGTGTCTTAAATTTCACAGTATAGAGTCGTATTTAGCTTGACGAAGGCCGAACTGCCCCATAAATTTTAACAATTATACATAATATGTGGAAGTAAAGAAATAATTCTTTGAAGGATTTCCGTATAAAGGATATATATATTTGAAATGAAGGAGTAACTAATAGATTTTATTCAACCTTTTTTTTTATTAATGGTAAAAGGTTTTGGAGGGACCTTACCCAAAAGTACAACAATAGGCTCAAGAGCCAAGATAATCAAAGCATATCAATGTGGTTTTTTGATTAGTGCGGGCCACACCCCAACCAAAAGTTACAAAATAAAATAAAACTAAGGCAGGGGCTTTCTGCCTACAATAAGCCCAACAACGAACCAACAATAACAAAACTACAACATAAAAACAACATCATAATAGTTCCACATGAAAAATAGATACAAAGACACTAACTAATAGATTTTTGTAAACATTTAGAGCAATTCTAAGTGCCTAATAGAGATTCAGTGCAGTGCCAACAATAGGGTCCCAATAAGATGCTTTAAACTTCTTGGTGATCTTGTCGTTCTTCCATGCTGAGACCGGGATGCCTTTGATGTCACATATCTGGTGGATATGGACTTGTATGAGGTCGAGAATTGCTCTTTGGATGGTCACGTAGTTGCAATTTTTTTCCTCTAGGACTTTGAATTTAGTGGCAAGAGTGTTGATTTTATTCAACATGTTAAGTGTGGAATAAAGTAGCATTTTTAACATGTTTCTCAACACAAGTTTCTAAAGAACTTTAAAAAAATACAACTACATTTCTTTCCAACTTATTTCCATCACCAAGAGAAACAAAACAAACTCCTACCCCAAGATCTACATTTAACAATACCCCTCAATAAGGAAATAAACTAACTATTATTCACATTTAATAACCACAATGAAACTAATGGAGATGCCCTCATTTCTCTTATTACAACAACAAGACCAAAAAGAATTATAGTAAGAAAATGAGGTGAACTCTATCATCCATTTAATTTTCTCAAATCTTTGTTTCAATATACAAGATAATGCAACTTTCCATTCATAACCCAAGCTCGTCAATATGCTTTTACAAGAATACAAGAGTACACATATATTTTATTATTATACAAGGTTTATAAACATACGTAAAGTCTAGAATCAAAGTTTGTTTCATCTTGTAAGGATTATTATAATGATATTTCTTCTCAAGGGAGAGGATAAAAAATTATCCTTCAAACACTACCATACAAACTCCTTATCAAGAAAGGGGAAAATAACATGACAAAATCTTTAATTTTCTCCATCAACCTTCAAGCTAGAAATCTGCATGTTTTCTATTCCATAAGGTCTTCAAATCACAAGGAGATAGGGCCCGGTTACCTTCCAACCTATTGGCATCCTTACATGCCATCTCTAAAGTATGGAGGACATGCTAGCCTCCCTCCAAGCCCATGGGAGAGAGAGCATACATGCCTCGGTTTTGCACAAGAGAATAGGGTAGGTAAAACACACATACAAACACATTTTCACACATACACTAAAAAAAAATCAACAACACACGAGGGATAAGATCCATGCTTTCCCCCAACATGGAGAAGAGTGGTAAGAAACCAAATGAAACCAAGTGGTGAATCCAACCATAGGAAACACAAGTAAAGCTCCATGTGACCTCTTTATCTCTCCAAACACAAAATCCCTCCTTATCTCTCCAGCCCATACACCAAGCCTTTTCCTTGTAAAGATTTTCAAACCATTAATATTTCCTTGCCAAGGATCGGGAAGAAGTTCAAACCATATGAAAATATTTCCCCACATTAAGCCACATGAGGGAAGGAATAAAGAGAACCATTATGGCTTGCCCATCAAGCCATGTGGTGAGAAGGTATTCCTCCCTCTTCCCCAACACTTCAAAATCCATCACAAGTATGATGGATGGAGAAAAGAGAACCATAACAAAAATCCACATACACACCCAAATTCCACCCAAATTCCACATGCAACAAGAATACAAACAAAACACCATTTCCTGAGTGAGCTCTCTAGGCACCTTGTGTCCTGATGGGACCCCTAGGGGGAGGCCCCATACTCGACCTCTCTTTGTATCAAACCTCTGTGGAGGTCTATAAGGTGGGCGAGACTGTTGTTGTGGTCTAAAGGAGACTGTGCTGAACCTTGTCCACCATGAGGAAGAGGTACTGACCCCCTCAATATGTTGTCTTGCATATGTTGTATGCGGCTTCGGACTTGGTCTCTAGCCTACTGGGTCTTTCCCTAAGTCTCCTCTGCTATATACGCCTTCTCGACGACCTCAGCTAAGGTTTGTGGATAATGGATCCACACTACACCTCCAATGTCTAGATTTAGCCCTCGGATGAACCTGTGGATCCACACCTGCTCATCCTACATGTAATCAACATACTAGAGTAGATTAAGAAATCTACTCTCATACTCAACCACTGTAAGAGATGCTGTCGGAGGTCATGAAACTCATTTATCCGCTGCTGTATGAACCTCCGTGACAAATATTTGCTCAGAATTGCTCCTCAAAGAGCTCCTAGGTAACTGTCTCAGAATCAATATGGAGCTTTTGCTCCTTTCTACGCCACAGACACCAGCTCCATCCCTTAGTAGATGGATCGTAACACGAGATTTTGTGTTGCTAGAACAAGGATAGAGATTGAAGCATCCGGTCAAGCTCACCAACCAAGCCTAGTCTGCCTGAAATCCACCGTGTCACTAGAATAATGTGATGGCTGAAGCTTCAAGATCTCCCTGATGTGATCTATAGTTGTGGTCTGACGGCCTTTTGGCCTCTCTGCATGCTCATCCCTAAGCCTAGGGCTCCGAGACCTCTCCCTATGTCCTGAAACTCGGTCACCCTATCCCCTCTGTGGTGACTCTACTCTGGCTGACTCTGCATGGAATTTCTCTCCTCCATGCTCCTCGCTGGGTCGAGGAGATACATGACCCTCAATGGAAGTGACTCTATCATGTCTGGCTGCATGTCCTCCTACTGATCCTCCGCGTAAAGTGACATTAACATCCTGAAGAGTCTGCAAAATCTGTGGTAGGATAGCATTACGGCATGCTCTGGAGGTGGTATGCCTAGGTCTATGTGAAAAGGCTCCTCATCTTGTCTCTGCGCCTCCTGCACAGAGCAAGACGAGAGTTAGTTCATCTTTCTAAGTTTTATTCAGTTTCCATGTTTACTAAAATATGAAAATTTCTAAACTAAGTTGTCTTCTAGATTTAAAAGTGTGCTAGGTTTAAGGTTCATGTCTCAAGTTTTCTAGTGTGCCCAATGGCCCAAGCTTTTGAACCACTTCTCTGATACCAAGTGTGATGCCCGCTAAAAACAACCCACTTGAGACCCAAGGACAACCTAGGATTAGTTAGGAAAATTATGGAATAATTTTTTTGTTTAAAAGAGTCTACAACCAGGTTACAAGACAACAATTGTCACTAACAAGTTCTAGATCAATTCTAATCCACTAGAATATAATTTTATTTTATTAACAATTATTAGAGGTCACAAGGTCCAAAATTTAGGGTTAGAAAGTTCAATTAGGGTCAGAGGGTAATTCCTCACCATACCCACTCTCTAATAGGAATTAAAGATTCAACTTGATTTTCTCAAAATTAACGCATTCAAAAATTCTCTAAATCATTCCCATTGGATAGGAAATTTCTTCACCTTTCCAATGATATAAAGAAGTACTCCTAGCTCCTCATATTTCTCAAGTTATGGGCGGCGGGCCTTGGGGTGAAAATTTTCCCCAAGAGCGGGCTTGCGGGCCCAGGGGAGAAAATTTACCCTAGGGGCGGGTCTGCGGGCCGCCGGGAGAAATATTTCCCCATGGGTGGGTCCATGGGCCGCGGGAAGAAATTTTTCCCGGAGGAGGATTTGGGTCGGCAGGGCCGCAGGAGACGTTTAGGAAAATTCCCGCGTGGGGTGAAAAGCCACCCATGCACCCACGCTCCCACGAGTACGCAAGTCCGCAAGGGACACGTGGCGCCTCTTAAACAACATGGGAAATTGGGGTGGTGGGGGTAGAAGAATTTTAATGCCCTGAAGGGAAAAAGGGTAGAATTCACCCGCTCCTCCGCTGACGCCTCGCAATGCCACGTGGCATCTCCTGTTTGGCTGCGGGTTGGCGAGAGAAAATTTAGAAAATTTTCCCAAAATTTCTTTGAAGCGCTAAGTTTAAAAAGGGATCCACCCCTCTCGCCAACGCCTCGTGGTGCCACGTGGCAGCCTATGACTAGGCTGCGGGGTGGCGGGGAAAATTAGGAAAATTTTCCAAAAATTTTTCAAGCACTAAGGGAAAATTCGGGCCCAAGGGTCTATCAAGGAAATTTTTCGTAATTTTTTTTTTTTTCGATAGTTAGAATTATTATTATATATATTTTTTGACACAAATGAAGAAAAACTTCAGAAGGCCATAACGTTTGATAGAGAACCTAGTTTTGGGAAAACGAGGACTTTCTTGGAAAGCTCTCACGTCCTCTTTACTCAGGAATCATTAAATTTTGATTTTGATAAAGTTTAAGGAGTAAATTTCAAGAAAATGATATGCAGACTTTTACAATGCAAACTGGTAAATTTTAACTTATAAGATTTGTTCAATTTGATCTTCTTCCTCTCTCAACATGTCAAATAGACATGGAGAATTTTTCTTAGATGGATTTAAGAAGGATTTCAAGATTCAATTTGTCTGATTGATTTGCAATTTGAAAATTTACATCTATTGACAACAAAACGACTGTAAGAGGGTTGAGCCCATTTTTGCTAAGTTTTCTAAGAAGTTCCTTAAGTATTTTTGTCCAATTGGATTCGTTTAGGGCATACTACTTCAATTTAATCATTTAGTTTGTTATTTCATTGTTGTAGGTTCAAACTGTGCATTTTTGGATAAAGTATTTGCCAGTTTGAAAATACAAAACAGAGATCAAATTTTAAAGGATCTATTCACCATTTTCATCTTCCAAGTATTAGGATTCATTCCAATTCTAATCTAAAACATTTAGTTGATTCAATTCAACTATTCAAAAGCTAGAATACATCTCTGATTTCCAATTTTCACATATTTCAAAAGACAAAGTATTACACTTCCTTCATACACATTTCTTTCTTTCAAACAAAGATTACAACTCACATTTAGATGATTAAATTCAATACAATGATGCAATTTGAGGAAGGTTATGCAATCCTTTGTTGATTCCAAAAGACAACTTTACAACTTCCTTCTTTCTTTCTCAATTTCATCATACAGGACACAATTTCTTGCTTTCAAAAGAACAGAGTAGTATGTCTCTTTCACATTTCAATATACACTTTCATAACCAATACAATATATTTCCATTACAAAACATATAAAAGTTCATCCACTTCAAGTGGGAAAGGTTACAATAAGATTTCATTTCACAAGGGACAGTCAAACTGTCTTTTCTCAGCTCTAGAACAACAACATGCGTATTTCTCATTCTTCCAAATTGTGATCACAACAAGAGTAGGGGAAAGGCAATGCTCTCCACCCAACCAAGACATCCAATGAAGAGGAGAAGCCATCCTTCTTCATTGGCCCCCAAGCCCCAACCATAATGTAATAAAAGATGTGATCCAACTCATGGCAACAACAGGCTTCCACAAACACACAAGCAACATTTTCACAATAAAAACATAGTCCAAAATAGAATGTAGTTTACAACTACATTAAAGCATGAAAAATTACTGAGGCTTCATCAAGAAAGCCAAAGGAGCAAGAAACTATGGGGGATGCTTCTTATGCCTCCCAAAAGGGGAAATGGGTATCACCACCTGAATTACAAACCACCAAAATATAATATATCAACCTGACATTCCTTTTTCCTCCCCCAAGTACCCCTTATTCCTCACATTTACTTATGCCTCCCCAACCTCTTATGGCACCCCATAACAAGTAAAGAGATGTAAGCTATTTCTTTGTAAGGTGGAACCCAAATCCCAACTCCCTCCACCCTTATATCTCCCTAAAACACACTTGTGCCTCCCACAAAATAAACCCCATAGTATTTTCCTACACCATTCCTAGGCCATCTACCCAACATCCCACAAACATGCCAAAACATTCACACATTAACATTTACATTTATAAAATAAGAGCATTTCAAGAGCCAAGCTCTTACCTCTCCATGATGAAGTTTCCTAAGTTCCAAACAATAGTTGTTTCCAAACAAAATGATCCAAAAATCCACCAAACAACAAGCATGCAACAATCTTCAAGCTTCTCCAAAAGCAAGAGCTCCCAAAACAACAAGGAATTCACCCAAGAATGAAGTCTCCAAAGTTAAGCAACCCAAAACAAGGCAAGGAATTCAAATTTTATAGAAGAGGGAAGAGAAGAGGATGAGGTGGATCCATGTAGGATGCCACATCACACATCCTCAACCCCAACCCAAAATTCAAATTCATTCTCCAATGCATAATAAATAGGTGGGTGAATAATATGACAGTTTACTTACATACTCAAATCCAACCCACACCCCAAAGGACTGAAATTAAATCATGTAAGAAAAGTGCAATTAAAACCTATAATTTGCCTTCTCAAAAAGTATTATAAAAGTCAAATTTCAACTCTCCAACCATAGGTATGGTTGGTAATTAAATTTAAGAGGCATGGGACAAGTTTAACTTGTCCCACAAGCCTCCAAAAAAGCCTCCAAAATTTTCCAAGAAGGTGGAGTGTTTCACACTCAAAAGTTAACTTACACATCACTTACACATCTCTTACAACACTTTAATTCAAGGCCAACAACTCTATTAATTACTTTCTTATGACATATTTTAATTAATTAACTTAACAACATGATTACTCACAATATTACACACCATTTAATGAATAATGAAAGGGTCAATGCACCACAAAATAAACACATGCAAACATAAACAAAGGAACCAATAAATAAATACACATAACCCCTTGGTCACATTTAAAGGTGATCCCCCATGGGAATCCCTAACACACACAAACATGTACAAACAAATACTAGTTGCCATGGTGACCTTGTTGAATTCATCTAGAATTCCAATGTGGTTGGTCTCCAATCCCTTGATGTTTGTTGTGATATTTTAACCTGAAAAACATGAATACCTCCTTCGGCCTCGTGGCCATATCAGAACATCCAAAATAATATAATTAAAATTCCAAAATCATCTAGATATATGGATCACAACAACATCCAAGCAATCAACAAGATCATTTGCAATTTTACTCAACAACTATATCATCATCAAATAATTTCCATTTCTAGGTCTACTCAAAATATCTAAATATCACATGTCCGAACAACATCCATAGTATAACCATGTCAAATAGTATATCAACATCAATATTCAAAATGCCTCTAATAATCATCATGCATCATAACTGAATCAAGTCAACAATAATCCATGATCTAACATCTAACATTATACTATAATAAAGTCCATAATATAATCAGCAGTATCATGATTAGCATCAAAAAGGTGTCAAAGGGAAGTGGGCACTACATTCTCCCTCTTCATCATGCATGCTTATGTTAGTCTCGATGTTTCTGTTGCTAGCCCTGATTCGTCCATTACGTTTTCCCTATTAAAGGAAAATCGTGTCTTGAATTGTCGAGCTTGTATGTTGGTCCTTGTTAATATGATTAATAATTATTATTAAGTTGTAATAATAATAGTAATAAAAATAATAATAATATTATTATTTTAATTATCGATCGATGATAACTTCATTATCTTATTGTCGATTGTTATCAACATTATTGTTAATTATTGATAAATGATTTTATTGTTTGGTTGGTCGCTTTGCGGATCGAGCCTTGATTCATGCAAAGAAGAGGGTCTCATGTTGTGACGCCATGGTTGTTCATTGTCTTGTGTTCATTTTCAAAACTCCTACCACTAGTTTCCTCCTTGGTCGACCAGGCTTGCTTGCGTACTTGTTTTATTTGTCCATTTAAGGTGTATTGATATTTCTACCTTATTGGCCGACCAAGCCTCCTCTCGTGTCTTTTTCTATAATAATTTATTTATTATAAATTTTGGATGCATTCACCCAATTTGGACACTTTTGTTAGTGCCCTACCACTTAACCCATTTGCAAGCCGCATGCGCCACTTTTATTATTTTTTTAATGACCTATTGGCCTTCTTGGAAATGCATTTTACTTTGAATCTAGCCACCGCCCTTCCTTTCTTTATTGTTTCACCAAATTTTTCTCATACCATTATGTGGTTCTGCAAATGAATGGCTTTGAACTAGCCACTTGCTGGGTATTAATTGTTTTTCTATCTACTTATTTCTTCTTTTTGGTCGTTCCTCACTCTGTTGCTTTCTTCCTCCTTGGGTCACTTTGTTTTTTTGGTTATGAAAAGTGGAGGGACCATGATGAGAAGCGCCACCAAGAGCGTACACCTGTGGCACGATCTGCTACACTCATTGTGAAGGGTTTGTCACAAAAGACTAATGAGGATGATTTGTATAAGACTCTGGCAGAGTGGAGTCCCCTACGCCATGTTCGTGTCATTAAGGAGAGGAACTCAGGCATATCACGAGGGTTTTGCTTTTATTGATTTTCCTTCAATTGAAGCAGCTCACAACATGCTAGAAGGGGTTGGAGATGATGGATTGGTTGTTGATGGGCGACGCCTCTTCTTTGAGTATAGCAGCAAGCCAACTAGAGGCTTAGAAGCACCTCAAACAGGGAATGAAAACACAACAAAAGGGTCGAATCAAGGAATTACCGAAGGCACCGGTGTGCGCATGGTTGAATGGATGTGTACTATTTATGGTTGCGTCAACTTTTCTCATCATATGTCATGTTTCAGTGCAATGAGGGATGTACTGAAGATGCTCCTGCAGCTTGCCTCTAATCCAACACCAAGTGGAAAGAAAGGATCAGAATCTGGACCAACACATGTTTTAGTTGTTCATGGGCTGGATGAGAATGCTAATGAAGAAAGTGTGGGCCATGTGGACTGCTAGGAGAAGGAGGTCTGCCAGTGTGTGGCCATGGGAAATAGCTTTTAAATGCAAGCATGTTAAGTCTAGCCCCAAGTATTTTGCTATCCTTTTTCAATTTCATGAAATAAATGATCTCCTACCTGAAATAACATCTTGAAATGGGATATTGTGGTTGATTTTTTTGATTTTCCTTGAGTGCATTGGTTGTTCCCTTGTTCCTTCTCCTGAATCACTATTTTCTTTTATGATTGGTTTGTAAAGGGGAAAATTGTTGTTGTTTTTACTCTGTTAGATTTAGATGGCTGTGAGCAATGTTTTACTTGCTTTTGTTTGTTTTGGACCAAATCATCTGAAATGGGAAAAGGGCATTCTTATGAAACATGGAAGCTTATAGAAAAAATTACTTTTCAAAATGCTTGGTTATGGCTACCCTAAGCGATATCAAATTAGTAGAGGCTCACAAATGCTTGGGTATGATTTTTGCTCGATAGTAGGTACTTCTTACATTTTTCTCCCTTAGGGGTTGCCTTCATTAGTACTTCTGGCCCCTCGAATGCTTCTTCCCTCTTTGGTTTGTCCCCTTGCTTGTGCTGACAAGACAATTATCACCTTTCAACTCTACTGAATGTAGATTTTCCAATTGATAAAACACAAATCCATGTATATTTCTTTTGTGGTGTTTTATCATTATTGACAGGGAATATCAGAAATATGGAAATCTAGGTTCTTATCTAGAGTTGCTCTTGTTTTATTAGTTGTAACACTACTCCTTGGTTACCTTTTTATAGAATGTAATTGTTGCGTAAGTGAGAGTCTGTTAGAATAAATTGCTATTGTACAACATTTAACATGTAGTGTTATATTGGCTTGGATAATAGTATGTTTAGCTATTGTTGAAGATTGCGGATGAAGTTTTTTTAGACTTTCCGTTCAAAGGTTTTCATGCTTACCTTCCTAGATTGTAGCTTGTTATGAGCTATTTATATGTCTTGTTTCCTAATAAGGCTTGCAGCCTGTGGTTTCTCCAATAATCTAATTTGGTATCAGACATTAGGAAAGAAATAAGGAAATTTCATTAATGTCCTCAAATGACTGAAAGTAGATCAATGGGACTAAGGATACAACCATTAGCAATAGAAAGTTCTAGGAAGAGAGAATCCTAGATATGAACCAAAGAAATAAAGTACAAAAGATGAAATAGAGCAGCGTGCCACTACCACAAGTGGCAAAGAAACCAATACAAATAACAATGAGGGGTGAACAAAAACCCCAAGAGCGTGCGTCAATGAAAATAGGAGGAAATTTTTTTGAATTTCCCTATTTGTGCATGAAGTGGAGGAATCATATGAGACTTTATCGATCATTGTGAGGGATCTATTATTGTTGTCCAACGAGTATATAGGGATTTAATAAGTCTTTCATTAAAAATTATCGATGACATTTGGGGGTTACTTTTCCTTTATGTTATTTAGATAAGTTGATGATCATGATGAGGTTTGTTGGTAGAATAATGGCTTTTTGTGTCTCATTTAAATGCTTTTGAAGAGTGGTTTTGATTAAGTTATCAAGTACTACTTCTTAAAGACCTTGTAAGGAAGAGGCGGTACACCTCTTGTTTAGACTGTAGAGAGGAATGTTTCCTTCGGGGTTACGTATCTCTTTAATGCTATGAAACCTCCCTCCTGGAAGGATTGGATAACTTTGTTTTGTTTTACGTCTATGATCGTAACTAGTATGTCTTTGAATTCTCAAATTTTTCCTTTTGAGATGGATGGATTGAGTATTAGATTTAAATCACGTAATCCATAGGGTTGCATGATTGAAATTCTCAATACTATTGACCTTTCGTTCCTATCCAATAAGTTCTTGACTTGATTATTTTTGTGATATCGTTCTTACTAGAATGTTTGACTTCCTCCTTGTTGGCTGGTGTAGATATTTACCTCATGTGAAAATGTTGATTAGTGGTTGTGCTTTGACCCTTTCATGAAGTAGAACATTCCTTTCATGGCTTTGTTAAATGTTAGCTTACTATTTCAATGTGTAGTCTTAACATGCTCAGTTCTCACGAACTGACTCAAGTTAATACTTGTGCAGATGGCTTGTGCATGTTGATAAAGGAAATATTTGTGAAGGTTTCATCGGGTTGATTTATGAAGTTTCTTGTTCAAATGTCAAATGTGTTGTAAATCTTGTAATGGTGCTTGTAAAGGAGTTTATAAGACCTTTTTCCTTGGACTATCGGTGTTTGTGAATTAAAGTTGTCTTTTCCTTTTGTAGTGAAACTTGTAATTATCTTTGTGAGAAATAATTTACCATATTCACCTTGTTATGAGTATTCTTTTAGTAATATCATTTTTTTATCAGTCGTGAAAATGTCATAGCATGGCTAGACCAACTTGTTGCCTCTTTGTTCTCAGACAAAGTTCTATTGATTCTTTTGGTGCCTTTGTTATGTGTGCCATGATGAATAGAAATGTTATAACCGTGTTTAATTCTCCCATTTAGCAATGGAAGTTTCTATTTTCGAGTTATAAAACTCTCATGTTTTAATAACCCTCCATGGTCTTGACATCAGTGCAATTCTTTGTATATTTTAGTGAGTGACAATCCTTCTTCTAAAGTTAAACAAAAATAAAACAAAATGAATTCATAGATAAATCAATAAATAAAATAACAATGAAATTGGGTTCTTGTTGAGAAATTTAAGAATCTTAATTTGGAAAGAAATGAGTTTTCTACCAGTGTAAAGAAACCTACCCTCGTTAACCTTAACTACGAATTAAACTTTATTCTCATTTTTGTGAAACCTTAAGTCTTGTGCTTCCATTTTAGGAACCCCATGTGTATCCATTGTCGAACTTAATCAAGATGATTGTTAAATGAAGCCTTTACCCAAATCCAGTGTAACTCTTAATTTTCTGTGAAATACCGGTTAATAAATAAATAGACCATAATGAAATAAATTGACCTTCTCACTCTAACCATTGCCATAACACTTTATACCTCTTTTCTTAGGTAATGGTAAAATTTTGATCCTTGCTCAAAGGGGATTGTCGTTCCAAACCTAAAATGGTACCTCCATCAATTGGAGCTTACACTCGTCTCCTTTTGCAACGGAGGTTGAAACGAGGATTTTGTAGCTTGTGGTTGTTTAGATAACCTTGTGGGATTTGTTTCACCCCCCTTGTAGCGTTAATCTAATAACTAATTAAACAAATAATTGTCAAAGTAAGATGATCCTCTTTTAGAAATTTTATCTAAGGCTTATGTCTCTTGTTTAAAGGAAAGGAGCCTAACCGTTAAAGAAGGATTATACGGTTCATAACCAGAATCTCCTAGAACGTTACTTAAAATTTTTAAGGGCGTGTTGCAGTAAAATAAATAACCCTAGGAAGCTTTGCACAGTGGGATGTCTTGAACTGTAATTATGTATCGTGGTTGGTCTTTGATGTTGTGCCTCATTGGAGAGGAAAGTGAGCTATCCTTGTTGGGTGTGGAGTGTCTCCTAGTTATCCTTGAGGTCATTGTTATGTCAGGTTGTTCAAGGAGCTAGTTGTAACCTTTGTGACCACTTGTTGTGTCGTGTTGTACTACAAACAAGTCAAAAAAAATTATCCTGTACTTTGCTATGTTGGATTATGTGTCTGAATTAGTGGGTGTTACAACTCTCATGGATGTACTCATGAATTAGTTAGGAGAAGACCCTGTGGGGTTTGAGGATGTAGATGTTGTGGAAGTGGCTATGAAGGCTGGTATGACCTTCCCACCCCCACTTTCTCAACATTATTTCCAAACCTAGCCAATGAGGAAGTACACATACAGATCAAATGACCCTCTTTGCATGCAATGTATTCTGAATCTTGAGCAATTCTATTCTTACATCATAAAAAACTCCACAAATTCTTGGGAAACATGATCTATTATTGTTCTCACTTGTTCAATCTTCATTGTGGATGATATGCCAAATGTAAGAGAGCGTGTCCCTCCATGAGCATGACAATATTTGTAGATAATTGAAGAAATATTAATCTCTACTTAAACATGTGAAAACATGAGTTGATAGTATTTGGACTGGACATTCATGTTTTCTTCTTCTAGCCACCATTATAGTTTGACTTTCACTTTTTATTAAAAAATTATATTTATATCTATCTTGTTTCATAAATATATTTAGGTTTTTAAATTTATATTTATTTCACAGTTTTGAGTCTTTTTAATCAGGTATGAATGAAGAAATTGTGAATACTGATTTTTTTCATTCACCACATGCCATCATGTTGAATTTCGGTAATGCACATAGCAAAAGATGTTTAGTATACACAAAATATGTCCATATCTATTGACATAAAACATTTTTTATAAATAGATGCAGAATCCAAAGTGCATAGCAAAAAATGTTAACATGTCATCTTTTTGTTGAGTGACGTTTCTTCTTGAACATTGAAAGTGAACATATGTTTTTTGGTTGCACGCCCCTTGAGAGAGGTCGGGAATATTTTGAGTTAGTTTGCATTCAATGTGGGTCTTGTTTATGTGGCTTTCTTCAAAATTTTCTCATAGTCTTTGATTTATGTGATTTTCACAAATCATTAATGGACTTAGATTGAAATGGGTGTTGATAGTTGTATTCACAACATTTGGATTTGGTTTTTTTGAAAAACCCTAAAGTATTACCATTATATTTTTTGGTGTTTTTAGAAAATTGTTAAGTATTACCGTTATATTTTCTCAAATGTTATTCTTTCAGCTCTATGATATGAATTAAATAGTGTTAAATAATTATGTCATCTAGCACCTTAGGTTTAATTTCAATTATCATATCTTGAACAAGAATATTATTAAAATCTAATTAATTTCAAGTTAAATATCTTCCATAAAAATAGGTAATGTAAAACTTGTTTATTTTTCATAAAGTCTTTTACACTAACTCTTAATTGTGTAAATAATCAAGAGAATATTACTATATCTTGAACAATAATATTAATAAAACCTATTTAATTTCAAGTTAAATATCTTCCATAAAAATAAGTCACACAAAAATTATTTATTCTTTGGGAAATCCACTTTAAAAATCATTAATTGTAAGTGTTCTTTATTTAAAAAATCAAAATTCCAATAGGTTTAAGCCAATCATAAATAAAAATGATATTTTAATAAGCATAATATACTCCTATCACAATGAGTTTTTAATACAATTTTCTAAATTTTTAGCCTCTCATTATCTAGGATTTCCTAATTTTTTACCAGTAATTGAAGGTTAAAACCACAAAAAAACAACCCAAAGCCTGTCAATTTTAGGGCTTGGGGACTCGGGTGCCCTGCAAATTTTATCATTATCAATACATATCGTAGTCAACATCTTCACTTATCATATTTACGGATTTTCTTTCTCTTTCTAAAAGTACATTAAACTTTTAACCTTTTAACCATGCTCCATAATCTATCCTTGGAATTTTGAAATGATATCAAATAATTATGAGGATATAAGGAAATAAATTTGAAACATTTAAAGATGTTCGTGCTATCAGATGCTCCCAAATTGCACAACAAAAAATAGAAAAGACAATCAACCGTTATACTAATGTTCTTTCAATATAAAAACCAATCTTGTGCAGTTGAGAAAACTTCTGTTACCGATTTCACGACCTGGTCGATGATGTTCACTTCATAATTGTTGACATCGCCATATGCCTCTTCACTACTGCCGATGAGTCTGTAGTGGGTGCGTTTGAGATCCATATCTGGGTGAGGTTCACCAAAAGGGTGGCGGTCTCTTGTTTCTCAAAAGCCATGTCTCGCATGAAGTGCTGACCAACCAAACCCCTATGCATCTCGGGTGTGTTCCCTAACTTTGGGGGACATTCCCATTTTTTGGATTTTCGGGACGTCAAGGAGACATCTTGTCACCGTCCCCAAGTCCCGGAATGTCCCGGACGTCCGGGACTGTTGGAAAAGGGGGGTTCGCCTCCCTGCATAATACCAAATCTATTGAACATAGTAAATTGAAGAGTCCAATCACATATTTACACTTCTTTAGTGACACATAATGCAATTATATGTGTGATTTATTGATAATTTAAAGTATATATATTTGTAGTCGATTTAAATTGACAAATTATTTTCAATTTACATTGAATAATTTTTTTGATATTTTAAATTTTTTACGTAAACCTGAAGATAATATTTTAATTATTTCATGCCACACTTTCCTATTAGTTTATACAAAATGTATATTGACAATCATATTGTTTTGCATTTTGATGCAGATATTGAATTTTGGTGACAACAAAATATGCTTCAAAAATAGCCCGGTGTTTGCTTTGGCCTTTAATTGTTGAAAAAGGTATACGCAATCAAATCTATATTCTTTGGAAATTGAAATAAACATAGCATCTGTACTATAATATAGGACAAATTAATTATAGTCTAAGCGATTATCTTTTAGACACAATTCAATTGTTATTGCATTTTAAATATAATATCTATACTATATTATAGGACAAATGTTTCATAATCTAGTTAAGAATTTAGAAAAGAAAAATTAAAACAGATCAGCTGTAATGGTTGCTAGATATGCACAGGTTTTGATTCCTCTATCTTGTCCAAGCTTGGTCGTATGCATTTCAATGCCAATGTCTAGATAGAGATTATGCAGAAAGCCAAATGTCATCAGCATGTAGTGACACAATTAAAGAAAAAAAAAAAAAAAAACATACCATAGGCAGTGAAAAGAAGTGAAATAATTGCATAAGAAATATTTAAAAAGCCCAATGCAGGAAGCCAAATACAATAGGATATGAAAATGAGAAAAACAATTATATCTTTTATTTTCTTGGTCAAAGATGGGTTTTGTAAATGGGGAAATGAGTTATGTCATGGTCGTTCTAGCAATCACACGGTGCCAAAACAAAATATTTCCGTTCAGGAGATAAATTATTTAAAAAACATTTATATAAACATTAAGCTTCCACATTTTGCACATGCTTGCACGCAAAGTAGCCACTTAGGTTGAACACAATAGCACTATTATGCTATTTATTGAAACCTAACTTGATATTAATTACTTTTATATGGAGAAATTTGCTATGTCATGCCCGATTAAGCGATAAAACAATAGCAAATAGAAATTTATTGCTTCAGATAAAATTTAATTTTAAATTATTTATATAAACGTTATGGTTCTATAATTTTTATACACTTAGACTATACAAAGTAATATGCGATAATATTTAATATTGGGCAATTGTGAATATGGATTGTGCTCAAATGTTGTTGCCAATACAAACATTTTATATAGTATGAACTAGTGGTATGGAGAAAGTTGTTATGTCATGGCCGATTAAGTGATAAAAAAATAGCAAATAGAAATTTATCGCTCTAGATAAAAATTAGCTTTAAATTATTCATATAAACACTATGATTCTATAAATTTCATACACCTAAACTATGCAAAATAATATGCGATAACACTTAATATTGGGCAATTGTGAACATGGATTGTGCTCAAATGTTGTTGTCAATATAAACATTTTATATAATATAAACTAGTGGTAGATGTGGCTTAAAATAAGGATAGTGTTAACTTAGAGTTTATATAATAATTTAGAAATATTAAAATAGTTATCAAATGTATTATTATTAAATTTGATTTTTTTTGTTGAACATAGTAATTTGCCACACATTCACAATTCCATTTGACATTTCAAAAAAGGGTGATCCAAATAGACAAACTATGGCTATTAAACATCTCTTAAACAAGAATTTATTGAAGCACACCAATGTAGTGTTTTTATTGGTAAGTTTTGGAAAGGCTCCAAGGGTCATTACAAAAAGATATAACAATAACGCTAACAGAGAACAAAAAATAGACAACAAAGAGCCAAACCGACTTGACTGAAACACCTATCAGAAAAGGGAAAACCAATAAGACACAACAATCTAAGACGAAACAATTAGTCCAAAGAGGAAGAGTGAGATCTAAGAGTCATATGCTTTGGAACTAAAATGCTGCTTTGAAGAGGTTCTTTTCTTATTCATGACAAATGTCCCCTCCTCATTAGAATCATCGACATAATTAGGGCCACACAGAAGAAGAACATCAATATAATTGATAGGCTAGATCAACAACTTAGAAGGAGAAGAAAGAGAATCCCTCTCCTTAACCAACCCATTTGAGACTTGGGGGGTTTGATTCAAGGAATGCAAAACATGTAGAGGCACCCGAGAAGAATTCTCAACCAACACAAAAGTAATTTCAACCCTTGAGGACTGAGGTGCACTTTTTAGAAGATGAATCATCAACATGAATAGAAGGGGCATCAAATATGATAAAGTGAGAAGGAAGAGAATCCTTCTACCGAGTTGAATTTGCTTTGCTTTTGTGCTTGGATTTCCCACACTCCTCAACCAAATTTCCCATTTGAAAACATCTATGACAATGAAAAGAGAATCTTTCATAGTCTAGTCTTTGAGTCCATACCCTTTCTCCTATTTGCAAATTAATATTGTCAGGGAGATCAAGAGGAATATCCAAATCCACCAAGATTCTAGCATAAGAGGGGTGTAACAGCTGGGTAGTAGCATCATCTGATTTTTCATAAAATCCCAAAGTATTACCAATGGCTTTGAAACATGATTGAGTCTATAGTTGTAAGGGGAGACCTGAAAGCCTGGCCCAAATAGGCAACAAATCGAAAAAATCTTTTAATGGGTCAAATGAAGGATACCGAGGTTTTGTCATGAGTCCATGATCTCCTAAAACCAAATATAAATTATGTTTAGCATCACGCTCTTCACAATATTCAAAAACAAAAACAAAATATTCTCTAGAGCAGGGGTAAGTTTCAACCTCACCCTTGGTTTTAGAGCTCCAATTTTCTGTGATCCATTCATGTATCTGAGAGAGATTTGGTCATAGGTGATTTAAACAAAACATGATGCCAAGTTTTCCATATTCCTCCTCCCGATCCAGAACTTGATGAAGAACATCCTCAATAGTGATAATAAACTAAAGGCTTCCTCACCCTTGAGCTAGAGTAAAATTTAATAAATGATGCTTATTTTAGATGTCATTCATCTCCACCGTCGCCTCCTTTTTCCTAATAAGGGTTCCCCCTATCTAGTTGGCCACAAATCTAAAATCTCGTTAAAAAATCAGTTAATAGTTTGCACCTTTAAATTTAGAACGTTCACTCATAAATCAAAGTGAGCTTACTAAAACTAATGTGAAAAATTCTTCCTAAAGAGATAAGTTGAAACTAATTATGGTTATCGATTCTCAATACAAGAATGAAGGAGTTTGATGTGGCAGGACAAGCTTCATCAGTTCGTAAATGCTAAATACAGGGCGATTCTAAATTGATTTCGCAACACGGAGCAGTTACTTACCACGACCATTCATCAAATGGGCTCAGAAGCCAATGTCAAATAAAGATCAAATAATAGCAATCGTATGGTTAAAAGGTTTCTCAGGTATTTATCGACACTAGAAAACATGTTCAAATTATGAAACAAGAAATTGATAGTCGTGGATGCTTACCACATGTCATTTCTAGGGTTGAACTTTTAGAGAGTTGTTTTAAGCTTGTGAACTTTTGTTTTATAAGAGTTTCACGCTCTTGTTTCGGATATCCAACTCACATATGCAAGAGCAAAGCATGTCTTCATTTGTATTTACTAAATTACACATTAGATTGGTTGTCGCATTGACAAGATATAGGGTGTTTTCTGGTGTGGTTTCACTATCCAAAATAGTCATTCGAATTATAACTTACAAAAATTTAATATTTAAAACAATTTATTTAGCATATTACTCAGTTTTAGTAATTTTTTCTAAACAAGGAATAAAATTAATACAAACAATAAAAAATAGTAAGGAAGAGAGGAAACCATGCTATTTCAAACTAGTAGACTCTAGAATTGGAGCATGCAACCATGAAATAGTCTCGAGCTCCCTGGGCATATGCACCCACACAACCACAGTGATAAGAGTTGCCTATGTCATAAGAGTATTTATAGAATTTTTTAGTAAATCAACATAGATGCATACCAAAACACCAAAAATATTACATGGTTGAGAGCATTTTAATGAGTGTTTCATTACTTAAACGAGTTTGCAAGATTGTTGAAAAGACAATTTGTGCATATCTCGAGATCATGGAGTTTTCAACAAACCCAATATTGTGTTTAGATCCCATAGTCATTGCCGGCTATGATACCACATTTCTTTTTGCATTTAGTTGAACTCCTCATATGTTGTGTGAATTTTTCCATAGTTACACACTATTTACTAGTGCACTACTATAGCTATAGCCTAACAAACACAGACCTTTCCACAATGATTTACTGGATGCAAAGGCTACGGGTTTTGGTTTTACACTTTATATGCAACCATATATTAATAAAGGCTCTAGGGTTTTGTTTCACTAGATGCAACGAAGTGTCTAACTCAATCAACTCACCTTTGGCATTAAATCCTCCCAAATAGCCCGTAAGCACCCAACTCGATCGCTCATCAACATTTTCATTGGAAAGTGAAACCTGTGCCAAGATGCTTAGCTCCTATTATCCGTAGGACACAAGGTTGGGAAGGAGTATGCAGAGGCAACAAAATTTTGAGCTTATATTTGCAGATCTAATCTTGAGCTCCTTGCACATGGCTATGTTGGCCACCACTCCCCATTCAAAACAAAACAAAACAAAGGTTAACCCCAAAAGAAACCTAATGTACTCCACCCATTTCATCTTAAAATATTGAGTTTATATTAGTAGATCTAATTTTGATACACGATTAGGAACACACAATTCCAATCAAGAATAAATCACTCTAGTAGAGATTTAAATTAGTTTGGTATGTATGTATGTATGTATGTATGTACATGTTATTTCATTGATGAGACTCATACCTCGAGACAATTCTCGTAATCCATTACACCATATTTCTCTACAGGTGATTTAGGATCGGGTCAAAACTCAATATATGTAAAACCATGTCAAGACACCAATGAGGGGTTCTTGAAAAATTTCAAACAAATGAATTAATCGATGGAACTTGCATCGGAGTGGCGACCGTGATGCATACTTGAACTAATTTTACCTCTACCCACTTGTCGATCAATTTTCCTGCATTGTTCATGTGAGTTTTAGCTCTATCTTCACATTTCGACTATTGACGTGGAAACACATATTGAACACAATGAAAAAATCTCATCTTTTCTCAACAAGGCAACAAGGGTTAGATATTGACACAAAAAAAATTGAAATCAAGAGAGAGTTAATATAAAACTTTATTTTATACCAAAAAGATTTAAATTTTTGTAAAGTTTGGAGGTATAATTCCTATTCAATTTGTTGTTTGTTAGATTTAACATTAAAAATTTAGATAAGTTGTACGAGCTTAAAGGAATATTGTTGAAAAGAAAATTGTCATTAAAGAATGATAGTTTTAAATATGGAGACCACATTGATGGTGTGATGCCCGCTAAAAACAACCCACTTGAGACCCAAGAACAACCTAGGATTAGTTAGGAAAATTATGGAATATATTTTTTTGTTTAAAGGAGTCTACAACCAGGTTACAAGACAACAATTGTCATTAACAAGTTCTAGATCAATTCTAATCCACTAGAATGTACTTTTCTTTGTTAACATATATTAGAGGTCACAAGGTCCAAAATTTAGGGTTAGAAGGTTCAATTAGGTTCAGAGGGTAATTCCTCACCATACCCACTCTCTAATAGGATTAAAGGTTCAACTTGATTTTTATAAAAATTAACACATTCAAAATTTTCTAAATCATTTCCATTGGATAGGAAATTTCCTCACCTTTCCAATGATATAAAGAAGTCCTCCTAACTCCTCATATTTTTCAAGTTATGAGCCGGTGGGCCTTGGGGTGAAAATTTCCCCCAAGAGCAGGCCTGCAGGCCCAGGGGTGAAAATTTGCCCAAAGGGCGGGTCTGTGGGGATCATGGGAGACTTTGAAAAAATTTCCAATATTGTGCTCTATTAGGGTCCACAAGGGACACGTGGCGCCTCCTAAGCCACGCGGGGAAAAGCGGGGCGACGGGAACATTTGAAATTTTTTTTGAAGTCCACTTTGCGCCCGTGCTCCCGCGAGTCCTCAAGGGACACATGGCATCTCCTAAGCCAAATGCGGGAAAAGTGGGGCAATGGGGAGAAAAATTTGTTTAATGCCCCTAAGGGCAAAAAGGATCACATTTTATTGTGCTTGCCTGCCGACACCTCGCATGATGCTTCAACCTTGAAAGGCTCGGAGATTGGCTATGGGTGGTGGGAAAACTTGAAATTTTTTTCCAAATTCTTTGAAATGAAAAAAAAGAAAAAAGGGACCCACTCTCTCCACCGATGCCTCCTGATGCTCATGATGCATCTTGGCATTCTGATTGGTTGCATGGGGCGGCGGGAAAATTTTCCCAAAATTTTCTGGAAGCGCTAAGTTAAAAAGGGATCCGCCCCCTGCTGACACGTCATAGTGCCACATTTAAAGGAAGGCTCTCGATGGGCTGGCTGGGAAAATTTGAAAAAAATTCCTAAAATTTTCCGGGGTCAAGGAAAAATTCGCCAAAAATTTCCCAAATTTTTTTTTTACGCCAAGTGAAGAAAAATTTCAGAAGGCCATAAACTTTTGATAGAGAGCTTTATTTTGGGAAAAAGAGGACTTTCTGGAAATCTCTCGACGTCTTCTTTACTCAGGGATCATGATTTTTTTATATTGATAAATTTTAATGGGTCAATTTCAAGAAATCAATCTGCAGGCTTCCACAGTGAAAACTGGTAAATTTTAACTTGTGAGATTTGTTCCATTTGTTCTTGTCCCTCTCTCAATATGTCAAATAGACATGGAGAATTTTTTTAGGTGGAATTAGGTTAAGTTTTTGAGGTAGATCTATTTGATTGAATTCCAATTCAAAATTTTACAATTTTGACAAAGAAAATGACTGTGAAAGCTTTGAACTCGGTTTTGCTAGGTTTTGAAAGATTTCTTTTAAGTATTTTTGTCTAGTTGGATTTGTTTAGGGAAAAATACTTCAATTTAATCATTTAGTTTGTTATTTCATTGTTGCAGGTTTGATCTGTGCATTTTGGATTAAATAATTGCCAGTTTGAAAATACAAGACAGGATCAAATTTTTAAAGGGTTTATTTGCCATTTTCTTCTTCCAAGTATTATAATATGTTCCAATCCTAATCTAATACATTTAGTTGATTCAATTCAACTATTCAAAAACTAAAATACATCTCTGATTTCCAATTTTCACATATTTCAAAAGACAAAGTATTACACTTCCTTTACACGCATTTCTTCCTTTCAAATAGAGATTACAACTCACAACTAGATGATTAAATTCAATACAAGTGATACAATTTGAGGAAGGTTATGCAATCCTTTATTTATTCCAAAAGACAAATTTACAACTTCCTTCTTTTATTCTTTCCAAAATCATATATTATATACAAGGCAAAATAATACATTTTCTTCTCATGTGTTTCACTTTTCCACTTTCCAAACAGGGATTTCATAGTGCATGCTAAACACATATTTCCAATGGAATAATATCATATGGAAAAGACAAAACCACATCCATTAATTCAAATGAAACTCTTACAACTTCCTTTCCATTTGATTTCAAAATACAACATACAAAATACGTTTCATTCTTTCACAATTCTTTCCAAAAATAGAAAATAGAGTATAACTCTTTTACATTTCAAATTTCAACTTTCATTGTCAATACAAAGTATCCTTCCATTACAATTAATATACAGATCATCCACTTCAAAGTGGGAAAGGGATACAATAAGATTTCATTTCACAAGGACTATCAAACTGATCTTTTTCCTTGCTCCAGAACAGCAACATGCAGATTTCTCATTCTTCCAATTTGATCACAACAAGAGTAGGGGAAAGGGAAGGGTATCCACCAAACCAAGACATCTAATGAAGAGGAGAATTCATCCTTCTTTGACCTGAGCCAATTCAAAAACAATAAAAGATGTGATTCAAATAATAGCAACCCAAATAATGAACAAACAGGGTGAAATACAGGATAATTTTTTTGACTTGCTTGACACATAACACGACACAAATGTCGTCACAAGGTTTGACCAACACTAGGAACCACTTGATGTGGAGGACCACAAGGTCATGAAAGCGTTCACACCCCAAGGATAATACACCTTTCTTTGTTTTTGACAAGACAACATAGAAGTCCAACGAGTTTTAACAAATAGGGCAAGCCACAGTGAAAAATTATTGAAGGTTACTTATTTTGATATAGCACACTTTAACTCATGACTCATGTTTTGAGAAAGAAATATATGATTATACACAAATTAAATCTTACCAAATGAGTTAATTTATTATACACTATATAGAAGTTCACTAAAAGTCTTCACTTTGACAATTATTGTTTGAAGTTCCATTATTTAATAAGGGACTAATTTAATTCCAAGGCTATATGTCCATACTTACATTACTAAAAATTGCTCATTACCTTTTACTAAACAAGAATTAAGTGTTCAACAAAATCAAGATGATTTACAAAGTATCTTGGGAAAGAGTTAAGGAGATAAGGTCGAGTTAAATTCCTCTTTAAGACGTCATTAGCTATTACCAAGGTTTAATTGGAGCTTTGGGTTTTATACGTAATTATTAACGCTTTTACTTAGGCTTCACTAAAAGTATTAACAAGGAGTCAAAATTTACTTTCCAAAAAGGCGGTGAGAAAGATGGTGAGGTCTCAGAGTTTGTTTTCTCGGCTTATTAAATCTTATCATATTCAAAACTAACATTATATTCATTTCACCTTAGGGTCATTTTACAAATTTCACCGTAAAGGATAATGTTCCCTAGAGGAGCTAGGGTTATCATGATATATAAAGTTTACTTGCAATGATAGTCTGCTCTAGTTTACTTAAAGAATTTCTTGCTCTCAATTGTGTTGGTGACCCCTACGTTCTTTATTTGAATACAACTTTTAATTTAACTTCCAGTATTAAACAATCCCATGTTAGTTTACTTATGACACCTTATTACTAAGTCATGTCAAGGTTTAACTCAAAATTTGTTCTCAAGGCAAGGTTGTAGCAACAATTTACAATGAACAAAACAAGATTACATCAATTCTTAAATTATTGATACTCAACAATGTCACTCAACAACAATAACCAAATTTTCATAAAATTTCAATGATGGTCAAACAATACAAGGTTTCAAAGTTCGGATGACAAAGTCCACAATAATTTATACTAAGACATTAATCCTCTTTTAAACTTTCCATTTGGACGTTAACAAAAGTTCAAGCGAAACATAAAAAGGTTTGAGCAAAGTCTCAAACCGTGAGGTTGATGACAAAAGTCTACAATTTTATCCCTCATCTACACCAAAATCCATCTAGGGGAAAAACAGATGAGCAAATTTTCTACAAGAGTCGGTTCTTGAAGCCCGTACATGAGCAAGATAAGGCTACACAAAACCACCATAACTATTATCTAACAATACCACGAAAAGGAAGCACTTTATTACAAGAATTTTCAAACCTCTAAACACTATCAACACATCAAGTTATAATAAAGTCTTCATCATGCCAATCAAAGAAGAAGACCTTGTACTTGATTAGGAGCAAAAGCTGAAATTGTAATAATCGTATGAGAATGGCCATTGGCCTATAAGGAGAGATAAACAATCTAGCAAAAGAACAAAATTCCCATCAAGTAAGTAAATAACAATAGTTACAAGATTGAGATTGATATATATACACCAACCATCTAGAAAATTTTCAAAGGTACTATACGCATGCATAGACTAAAATAATATATTTCTAAAAGAACAAGAGTTGATTGGCCCAAGAAAAGGGAACCGGGTTTGAAAATTAACACTAAAAGCCATGCATAATTGAGTTTCAAACCGGAAATCAAATAGAGTATACACACAAAACATAAGTTTTGAAGCGAAGGCAAGGTATACTAGTTTTGACCATTAACTACAAGATTTTCCATTCATCGAAGGGTCAAAGTCTTACGGGCTTAAGCGTGAAGCATGCATAGAGA
Organism: Taxus wallichiana var. yunnanensis; assembly: GCA_018340775.1. NCBI lineage: Eukaryota > Viridiplantae > Streptophyta > Pinopsida > Cupressales > Taxaceae > Taxus > Taxus wallichiana. Next base: position 124,520,931 of record CM031241.1, read on the forward strand.
AGGTCACACAAGAGTATCTGATAATGTCATCAACAAATTTTATAACACTAAGGATTTGTAAACCTCCACTACAATACTAATGTTTGGTTAATTTAAAATAAATTACCCATATCCCAAAAAACCATATTTTACGGTAACCCTTGGTAACATTTCGTCAGACCATCGCACAAATAGATACAAACATAATTTATAAGTGACTTTATCAAAACAAAACCTTTTTATGAATTCATAAGATTATCAAAAAAAATTTGAGTTTTTCCCGAAGGTCAATCACATTTAAGGAAATCTCCATCACAAACTATTACGGTAATTACGTTACGCATAAAAACCTACCAATATTAATTAATAGCGTTAACATTACAAGGGAGAAAATAATGCAAGTTAGGAAAAAGAAGAGCGCCATCAGAAATAATTTTAGAGGGGGATTAGACCAAACTATTCTATGTCAACGAGGTATGGAGCCGCAAATGAAACCCACTTAGTTGATCCCAAAAGCTAGTTATGATTCAAGTTTATAGGGATGGTCAAGGTACTTCTCGAGGATGGCCTTACAAGCCTAAAAACAAGACGAAGGATAGTATAAGAGTCTAAACACATGAGACAGCAAAAACACGTTGCACACGAACCCTTTTATTCAAAACCGGTTTAATACCAAACTTCTAACTTTTGTCTAACGCATTGCTCACACAATCCTACAACCTTTCTTTTCGATGCCAAAAGATTATGAAAGGGACTCATGAAGGAGCTAAAAAAACATCAAAAGACAACTTGGGTGCTAGGGAGGAGCTTCATAGTTATCATAACTTACTTCTCAAAATTACTTCATAATATCAAAAATACTAGTTTGATCAACATTGTAACTCAATCACGAGAGAAGAATTAATACATAAGCAAACAAGCGAAGGTCTATCATGAGAAACATAACATTGAGGAAAGGGCACACGCATCCTTTCAACCAACATCAATTCATCAACGATAAAAGCTAAAACAAAAAGAAACAACGAAGGAAGGGAAATCTCCCATCATGACATCCAACTCGACAAATCAATGCAAGGAAAAAGTGGTTCAATTTCACAATAATTTAAATATAATAGCAGTAGAAAGGTGTAGAAATATTTTCTGTTTTCTAGTTTCAACAGTTGATAGACTCTTGCATTCGGTCGGCATAAGAACTATATGCTGGAATCAATTTCTAAGCGGTCCACATTTGAGACCATGCAATTGAAGAGGATTTTTGTCAAAGTGGTTCATGAGAATTGTTGTATTGAAGTGACTCCATGCACTTGTGCTCGACTATTTGCTTTCCTTGAGCTTCTACTTCTTATGGGATTCTAAAACCAATCACATACCCTATAATGCTACCACAAACACAAGTGATCTACACAAATTTTGGAGGAGATGGATTTAAAGTTATTCATATTTGTTTCAAACTTCCTATGCCTCCTCAACAAAAATCCATTCCAAAACATATCCTCAATCCTTCATCTTAAAATATTGTCCTTTGGCCAATTTCACTTAGGCATTTTGTCAAGTAGTTTGGGTGTTTTATGCTGCTTCCACTTTGCATATGTATCTTTGCTAAGGAAAAAAATACCTTGTCCCTTAATCCATTATTTTGCTTAAGGTGTCTCAACCCACCCAAAATTTGAAAATCATTTCCAAAAGACCACATTTCTTTCAAGTTTTGCCCAAACCATCCGAACACTTCGTTGAGCATCCAGGATCGGAGAAAATTTCCATCTTAAGACAGATTTATCGACCAAGGACACTAGCAGATACAACAAGCAACAAAAATTTTTTTAAAGCATTGGAGAACATCCATGCCCCTGCTTCAAACAATCCCACTTTGGTATAGGCGTGGAATTTTATCAAAGGTTTTGGATTTGCTTTACATCTTTATTTGCTTGTAAGTTTATCAAGCCATTTCAACATATCCATAAAATGTCCGACTCAATCTTCAAAAATAAATCACTAGATTGCTTCACTAGGCATTGAAATCTTACAAGAAATTTCCCTTTTTTTTAAAGTAATGGAACCATTTTCCTCTCTCCCAACAATTTTCAAAAACATGGACAAATTTTGATGCGGTGTGGTAGATTAACACTTTTACTTTCCCTGTTCATCGGCACATTTCTTTCAAAAATGCCATTACCTTCGTCTCCCAAGATGTTTTTCCAAAACATAGACCTCGGTGCCTCGGTGAATACAATTTGAGGAAGGAATGAAAAGTAGTTAAATTTACTTTCCATTTAATGGTGCCCCCAAATCGAGTTACACGGGACCCACATTCCACACTTTTATTCTTTCCAAAATCATATATTCATATTTAAAAAACAAGGACAAAAGAGAAGATGGATGAGAATATAACTAAAATTTTCTCAAATGTGTTTCCTTAATCTCTCCAGTGCCCCTGTATCGCCTCCTTCAAATGTTCACCAAGAGTTTATCATTTCTATAAACACCAGAACAATGCTGTGAAGGCTAAAAGTTACATATTTCCAATAATGGAATAATATCATATGCCTCAAGATTTGAAGATTTTTCCATGTTAAAACCACAGATGAAGCATTAATTCCAAATGAAAAGGCAAGAAACTCAACTAAAACTTTATTCATTCTTTCTACATTGCAAGATTTTCAAAATCGAAGATATCGTGGTCGCGTTTCACCAAAACAGATCAACACCAACTTTCCTTGGGATCATAGTTGCTGTCGCACTTATTCTTTCTGGAGGCCAAAAACGAGATAAGCTTAATAGAGTAGCTGTTTGATATAGCCAATCACTTCCTCACGGCACTTTCCTAGGAGAACATTTTCGAATTTCAATGAAACTTTCATCAACACGATGCATTTGAGACCCACACCCACCCACGCAAAAATCGGGGTATAGACCTTCATTACCATCAATATACAGAACATCCACTTCGCGGCCACCAAGGTTTCTTTTGGAAAGGGATCAAAAAGATTCAGGGTTATAAATTATGGTAGATTTGAACAATAGGCTCATCAAACTGGAGGCGCCCAATCACACCACTTCCAAAACAACATGATTTCTCATTCTTCTCAATTGGATAGGTCGCATAGATGGCCAAAGGATGGCAGTGGAGGGGTAGGGATACACGGGGCATTATATTCTGCTCTCACAACTTTTCCCGCCTTCACTTGCATTGCGGGGATATCTAGTAATAAATGATTTATGTCTACCACATAGTTCCTGGTGTTAAATAATACTCCTGCCCAACCACAGACATCTAATCATTAAACACTAGAGGAAAGTCATCCTTCTTACCCAAATATATTGCTTATCTTGAACCCACGAGCCCCAACCAAAATGCAATAAAATATGTGATTCACAACTCATGGCAACAACAAGTTTCCACAAACACACAAGCAAAATTTTCACAAAAAACACAATCCAAAATAGAATGTAGTTTACAACTACATTAAAACATGACAAACATTACTGAGGCTTCATCCAGCAGGCCAAAGGAGTAAGAAACTATGGGGGATGATGTTTATGCCTCCCAAAGGGAAATTGGGTATCACCACCTGAGGACAAAAACTACTAAATATATATATGTATATCATTTCAAATCCCTGACATGCCCTTATGCCTCCCCCAAGTACCCCTTATTCCTCCCATTTTTTATACCTCCCACTTATGGCACCCCATAACGAGTAAAGAAATGAAAGCTATTTATTTGTAAGGTGGAACCCAAATCTAACCTCCCTCCGCCCTTATACCTCCCTAAAACACACTTGTGCCTCCCACAAAATAACCCCATAGTCTTCTCCTACACCATTCCTAGGCCATCTAGCCAACAACCCACAAAACATGCCAAAACATTCACACATTGTAACGCCCGCTAAAATAACCCACTTGAGACCCAAGAACAACCTAGGATTAGTTAGGAAAATTATGGAATATTTTTTTGTTTAAAAGAGTCTACAACTAGGTTACAAGGCAACAATTGTCACTAACAAGTTCTAGAACACTTCTAGATTCACTAGAACATACTTTTCTTTCATTAACAATTATTAGGGGTCATAAGGTCCAAAATATCGGGTTAGAAGGTTCAAAAAGGGTCAGAGGGTAATTCCTCACCACATCCACTCTCTAACAGGCTTAAAGATTCAACTAGGTTTTTCCCAAATTTAACGTATTCAAAAATTCCCTAAATTATTCCCATTGGATAGGAAATTTCCTCACCTTTCCATTGATATAAGGAAGTTTTCCTAACTCATATTTTTCGAGTTATGGGCTGACGGGCCTTGGGGTGAAAATTTTCCCCAAGAGCGGGCTGCATGGGCCTAGGGGTAGAAATTTGCCCCAAGGGTGGGTCGGCGGGCCGTGGGGACTTTTGGAAAAATTCCCACGTGGGGGCAAAAACCAATTTTGTGCCCGTGCACCCGTGGGTCCACAAGGGACATGTGGCGCCTCCCAAGCCAGTGCGGGGAAAATGGGGCTGGTGGGAACATTTTAGAAAATTTCCCGCGTGGGGTGAGAAGTCCACTTTGTGCCCGCTCTCCCGCAAGTCCATCCGTGCCTCCCAAGCCAATGCGGGGGGTGGGGTGGTGGGGAGAAAAATTAGTTAATGCCCTGAATGGCTAAGAGGGTAGCCCCCACCCACACCTCTGCCGGTACCTCACGATGCCACGTGGCATCTCTTGATTGGCTGTGGGATGGCGGGGCGAGGGGAAAAGTTGGAAAAGTTTCCCAAAATTTTCTGAACGTAAAAAGGAAAAAAGGGACCCGCTCCACCGCCGACGCCTCGTGACACCATGTGGCATCACTTGATTTGTTGCGGGTGGGGGGAAAATTTGGAAGGTTTTCCCAAAATTTTCCGGGAGTGCTAAGTGAAAAATCCCCTCGCCAACGCCTCGTGGTGACACGTGCCGCTTCGATTGTTTGCAGTGGTGAGTAGGTGGGGAAACTTAGGAAAAATTTCCCCAAAAATTTTCCTAAGCGCTAAGTCTAAAAGGTGGTCTGCCCTTCCGCCGACACCTCGTGGTGCCACGTGGCAGCCTTTGATTGGATGCGGGCTAGCGGGGAAGTGGGGAAAATTAGAAAAAATTTCTCAAAAAATTTCCCAAGTACTTAAGGGAAAAATTCGGGCCTGTGGGCCCGCCAATGAAAATTTTCCCCAATTTTTGATGCCAAGGAAGAAAAACTTCAGGAGGCCATAACTTTTGATAGAGGGCTCGATTTTGGGAAAACAAGGACTTTCTAGAAAGCTCTTGATGTCCTCTTTACTCAAGAATCATTAATTTTTAGTTTTGATAAATTCTAAGGGGTCAATTTTAAGAAAATGATCTACAGACTTTTACAATACGAACTGGTAAATTTTAACTTATAAGATTTGTTCAATTTGATCTTCTTCCTCTCTCAACTTGTCAAATAGACATGGGGAATTGTTCTTAGATGGATTTAAGGAGGATTTCAAGAATCAATGTGTCTGATTGATTTGTAATTTGAGCATTTCTGTTTCTTGATGAAACGACTACAAAACGGTTTGAGCCCGATTTTGCTAAGTTTTCTAAGAAATTCCTTAAATGTTTTTGTCCAATTAGATTCGTTTAGGGCTTACTACTTCAATTTAATCATTTAATTTGTTATTTCCTTGTTGCGGGTTTGAACTGTGCATTTTAGGTAAAGTATTTGCTAGTTTTGAAAATGCAAAACAAAGATCAACTTTTAAAGGATCTATTTACCATTTTCTTCTTCCAAGTATTAGAATTCGTTCTAATTCAAATCTAATATGTTTATGTGATTTAAATCAAACTATTCAAAACCCAATGCAACTCTGATTTCCAATTTTACACATTTCCAAAAGACAGAGTTCTGTATTTTCTCACACACATTTCTTCCTTTCAAACAAAGATTTCAAATACATTTCAAAACAGATTTCAATCAATAGTAACTTCTTTTGTAAAGGTAGAACAACATATATATTCAGTTAGAATGATTTCTTTCACAACTTCTTCATTTACAATGATCAAATACAACTTACAAGGATACGATCTTTCTTTTCTTTCATTCAAAATAGAGAATAGAGTGTATCACTTTCACACTTTGAATTACAACTTTCATAACCAATACAAACCATCTTTCCATCACGAATATATTACATTATCATCCACTTCAAGTGGGAAAAAGGCTTTACAAAAATAACTCTCACAAGGGACTATCAAAACTATCTTTTTCCTTTGCTCTAGAACAACAACATGCAGATCCATCATACTCCAATTTTGATCACAACAAAGGTAGGGGAAAGGCAACGCTCTCCACCCAACCAAGACATCCAATGAAGAGGAGAAGCCATCCCTCTTCATTGGCCCCGAGCCCCAACCACAATGCAATAAAATATGTGATCCAACTCATGGCAACAACAAGCTTCCACAAACACACAGGAAACATAATCACAATAAAACATAGTCCAAACAGAATGTAGTTTACAACTACATTAAAACATGGCACACACATTACTGAGGCTTCATCAAGCAAGCCAAAGGAGCAAGAAACTATGGGGGATGCTACTTATGCCTCCCAAAGGGGAAATGGGTATCACCACCTGAGAACAAACCACCGAAATATGTATGTATATATCATTTAAAATCCTTGTCATGCCCTTATGCCTCCCCCAAGTACCCCTTATTACTCACATTTCCTTATGTCTCCCCAACCTCTTATAACACCCCATAACGAGTAAATAAATGCAAGCTATTTCTTTGTAAGGTGGAACCAAAATCCCAACTCCCTCCACCCTTATACCTAGCTGAACACACTTGTGCATCCCACAAAATAACCCCATAGTCTTCTCCTACACCATTCCTAGGCTATATACCCAACAACCCACAAGCATGCAAAACATTCACACATTAACATTTTCATAAACCAAAAGAGAAGCATTCCAAGAGCCAAGCTCTTACCTCTCCATGATGGAGTTGTTCCAAGTTCCAAAACAACAGACTTTATCCCAATGCAAGCAATCCAAAACAACCAAACACAAGCATGCAACAATCTTCCAAGAACTTCTTTAGGCAAGAGCTCCAAAACAACAAAAGAATTCACCCAAAAATGAAGTCTCCAAAATGAAGCAACCCCAAAACAAGGCAAGCCATTCAAATTTTATAGAAGAGGGAAGAGAAGAGGATGAGGTGGATCCATGTAGGATGCCACATCACACATCCTCAACCCCAACCCCAAAGTCAACTTCATTCTCCAATGCACAATAAATAGGTGGGTGAATAATATGACAATTTACTTACACACTCAAATCCAACCCACACCCCAAAGGACTGAAATTAAATCAAGAAAGAAAAGTGCAATTAAAACCTACAATTTGCCTTCTCAAAAAGCATTATAAAAGTCTAATCTAAACTCTCCAACTGTAGGTATGGTTGGTAATTAAATTTAAGAGGTATGAGACAAGTTTAACTTGTCCCACATGCCTCCAAGGACAATTTCAAATTTCTAAGAAGGTGGAGTGTTTCACACTCAAAAATTAACTTACACATCACTTACAACACTTTAATTCAAAACCAACAACTCTATTAATTACTTTCTTATGACATATTTGATTTATTTATTTTAACAATATGATAACTCACAAAATTTACACACAATTTAATAATTAATGAAAGGGATAAAAACACCGCATAATAAACACGTGTAAACATAAACAAAGGGACCAAAATAAAAGAAATACATAAAACCCCTTGGTCACATTTAAAGGTGATCCCCCCATGGGAATCCCTAACACACACAAACACGCACAAACAAATACTAGTTGCCATGGTGACCTTGTTGAATTCATCTAGAATTCTAATGTGGTTGGTTTCAATCCCCGATGTTTGTTGTGATATTTTAACCTGCAAAACACAATTACCTCCTTCAGCCTCATGGCCATATCAAAACATCCAAAGTAATATAATATAATTACCAAAATCATCTAGATATATGAATCACAACAACATCAAAGCAATCTAGCAATATCATTTAGAATTTTACTCAACAATTATATCATCATCCAATAATTTCCATTTCTAGGTCTACTCACAATATCCAAATATCACAAGTCCACACAACATCCATAATATAACCATGTCAAACAATATACCATTATCAATATCCAAAATACCTCTAATAATCATCATGCATCACAATTGAATCAAGTCAACAATAATCCATGATCTACATCTATCATCATACTATAATAAGCTCCATAGTCATGTCTATAATATAATCAGTGGTATCATGATTAGTATCAAAAGGTGTCAAAGGGAAGAGGGCAATACATCCCCCTCCCCTTAGACTTGACTTCCTCCTGGAAGTCACTGGAAAAATGTGGAAACTAAACTCGTAGCAAGGTAGCATCCTCCCATGTACTTGTAGTCTCATCATATCTGTCCTAATGTACCTGGACCTGATCAACCTCTCTGCCTCAAAGGCCAAGGGTCTTGTGATCTAGGATGCAAACGGGCTCCACCATCACCTACCCCTGATGTTGCACCTGCAATGATATCCAATCTAACACATGAGAAGGATCTGTAACATATATCCTAAGAACTGAAACATGAAACACATCATGTATGTGAGAAAAGTTGGGTGGTAATGCTAGATGGTAGGCCAAAGGGCCGATACGCTCCAAGATCTCAAAATGACCAATGAATCTAGGAGCTAACTTAGAAACTTTTCCATAAGAGATAGGAATCTTATGTGGCCTGACATGAAGGAACACCTTCATGCCCACATCAAAACTACGGTCGGTCCTATGCTGATCTGCATACTTCTTCTACCTATCCTGAGCCTCCTGCAGTCTCTGTCTGATCAAAACCACATGCTACTCCATGTCCTGCAAAAAAGCTGGTCCAAGAGAAATCATCCTCTAACCTATCCCAACTAAGAGGTGTCTGCACTCTCTGCCATACAAATCCTAAAAAGGAGCCATGCCTATAGAACTATGAAAACTATTATTGTAGGTAAACTCCACCAAGTATAGGTACTCCTCCCATCTTGATTGCTGATCCATCACATACATCCTAAGCATGTCCTCTAAAATATGATTCACCCACTCCATCTGTCCATCTATCTCAGGGTGATATGTTGTGCTGAAATTGATCTTCATCCCGAGGGCATGTTGCATGGTAGTCCAAAAATGGGAAGTATACAAAGGATTGCGATCACTAATGATCTTCTACGGAATCCCATGCAACCTGACAATCTCATCCAAATATACCCCGCCACTGCACTAGTTGTATAAGTGGTCTTCACCGGGGAAAAGTGAGCCACTTTTGTCAATTTATCAATCTGTGACCATGATGGCGTCGTGGTGATATCTCGACATCGGTAGCCCAACAATGAAATCCATGGAAATGGTGTCCCACTTCCATTCCGGTATAAGCATGAGGAAAGATAAGGCCAACTGGATGTTGATGCTTGGCCTTTACTTTCTAGCACTCTAAACATCATGACATGAATTGAGCCACGTCTCTACGAAGTCATCTCCAATGATAGAACTGTCTCAACGTGGCGTGCATCTTCTTCACCCCAGGATGGGTCGAATAGGGTGTACGATGTGCCTATGTCAAGATGTCCTGCCTCAAGCCTCCATCTCTGGGAACATAAATCCAGCCTATGTGCCTGAGAAGGCCATCTACCTCTAGGAAAAACCATCAAACTTCCCCTCGGGGTCTCACGAGACCCGATCTCTGCTCGAACTGTAATGTAGAAGCTATCAAGAGGAAGCTCTTTGAAGGATCTGCATGTAAATCTGCGTGCTCACTGAGGTGGCCATGGTCACATGTCTCAGTCTGCTGAGAGCATTTGCCACCAAATTCTCATTTCCTTTCACATGTTCTATCTTCATATCATACTCATAAAGTAATTCCATCCAACGCCATTGGTGAGCGTTGAGATTGGGCTGCGTGAAGAGGTGATGAAGAATCAAGTGATTTGTCCTGAGTGTGAATCTCTCGACCAAGCAGAAAGTGCCTCCATCAAACTAAAATGTGCACAATTGCCGCAAGCTCAAGATCATGAGTCAGATAATTAAGCTCGTAATCTTTGAGTTTGCGAGACTCAAAAGTCACTACTCTTCCCTCCTGCATCAACACACCTCCAAGCCCTGCTAAAGAAGCATTTTTACAAACGAAAAAATCACCCTGTGGATCTAGCACTGCAAGGATAGGTGTTGTAGTGAGAAATTCCTTCAGTGTCTTGAAGGCCTACTCACACTTTTCTGACCAAACAAACTTCTTCCCTTTCCTCTAAAGGGAAGTGATGGGGTGTGCAATCCAAGAGAAGTCTAGAAAAATCTCCGGTAGCATCCTTCTAATCCCATAAAGCTGTACACTTCAATCACAGTAGTGGGTGCTGGCCAATCCATAATAGCTCTAATATTGGAAGGATTGACGATGATACCTTCCCCAGAAATGATATGACCCAAATACTACATCTTTATTTGAAATAATGCACACTTCTCTAAGTTCCCGTAAAGTTGTTGCTCCCGAAGGCACTGAAGCACCTCGCAAAGGTGCCCTTGTGCTCCTCACGCGTACATGAGTAAATCAAAATTTCATCAAGAAAGATGAGCACGAAGTTATCTAAGAAGGTCCTAAATACCCCATTCATCAAACTCATAAACACTGCGGGGCATTAGTCAAACTAAAAGCCACCACTGTGAACTCATAGTGGCCATATATCGTACGGAAGGTGGTCTTATGAATGTCCACCTCTGAAATCCTCAGCTGATGGTAACCTGACTTAAGGTCTATCTTAGAGAAAGTTGTGGCTCCCTTCATCTGATCAAACAAATCATCAATGCGCGGAAGGGGATAACAATTCTTGATCGTTACTTTATTTAGTCACGGTAATCAATACACAACCGCAAGGATCCATCTTTTTCTTCACAAAATCAGTGCACCCCAAGGGGATACACTAGGACGGATAAGGCCTTTCTCCAAAAGGCCCTCAAGCTGCAACTTGAGCTCACAGAGCTCTGGTGTGGTCATCCGATAAGGTGCTTGTGAGATAGGCTCCGCTCCAGGAACCAGATCTATGTGAAAATCAATCTCATGTGGGGGTGGTAGCCCCGGTAGCTCCCCGGAAAGACATATGCAAACTCTCTCAAAATGGGGTGATCATCTAGTGATGGTCCACTAGACCCATCCTCTGATCGGTCACTAACTGTAATAACATACAACTGACAACCCCGTCACACACACCGCTTAAGCTATATAGTAGAGATGGTGTGAATAGAAACAGTCCCGACCCCTAAAATTAACGACTCAACTTCTAAATCATCAAGCGCAAGATATAATCTTGTGGTAACAATCCATCCTGGCATGTGTGCAGACAACCAATCCATACCCAAGATGACTCCATAAGAGCCCAAATGAAGGATACAGAGATCCAAGGTAGTGGTGAAAGGTCCCAAATCTACCACACACTCCTTAACTAAGGAGTCTACAGAGATATTGGCTCCAGAATCCATATCAACATCCCAACTATGACCCTGCTTCATTGCCACCAGCTTGCATCACTCTACTAAAGATGATACAATAAAAGAATCAGAAGAACCAAAATCAAACAAAATGGAGGTAGGAATACCACCAATGTTACTGCAGTCTTAATAACTATACTCTGATGCTCTGTCTGGTGGTTATTGACCATTGCATACATCCTATGATCGTGTGCCCCATATCACCAACAATAGGTTAGGAGATTTATGTCATACCCTTGTTATTAGCATTCTATGGGTAGTCTCTCCAAAAATATCAATAACATCACAACCAAAACAACCGCCCGATCCTCTCCCTGTGTAGCAGTAGGCTGGGTACTGGAGGTCTATGGTGTGGATCCTGATGATCCGGTTATGGTGGTCTACGAGGTCTTTGCTAGTGAGCTCCTATTGAGTGAGCTCTCTGGGCACCTTGTGTCCTGATGGGACCCTAGGAGGAGGCCCCATACTCGACCTCTGTGCATCAAATCTCTATGGAGGTCTATAAGGTGGGCGAGATTGTTGCTGCTATTGCTTGATGTGGTCTACAAGATGATTGTGTTGAACCCTGTCCACCACAAGGAAGAGGTACTGACCCCCTCGATCTTGCCATCCTGCATATGTTGTATGCAGCTCCGGACTCGGTCTCTAGCTTCTTTGGGTCTTTCCCGAGTCTCCTCTTATATATAGTCCTTCTCGACGGCCTCAGCTAATGTCTATGGAAAATGGATCCGCACTGCACCTCCAATGTCTAGGTTTAGGCCCCGGATGAACTTGTGAATCCACACCTACTCATCCTGCATGTAACCAACATACTGGAGTAGATCCAAAATCTACTCTCATACTCAACCACCGTAAGAGATGCCTGTCGCAGGTCATGGAACTCATCTATCCACTGTTGGATGAATCTATGTGACAAGTATCTATTCCTGAAATGCTCCTCAAAGAGCTCCTAAGTAACTATCTTAGAATCAACATGGAGCTTCTGCTCCTCTGTCCTCCACCAGACACCAACTCCATCCCTCAGTAGATGGATCGCAACACGAGCTTTCATGTTGCTAGAACAAGGACAGAGCTTGAAGAATCTGCTCAAGATCACCAACTAGGCCCTGCTGAAATCCACCTATGTCACCATAATAAGTGTGACATTCAAAGCTTCAGGATCTCCCTAATGTGATTTACAGTTGTGGTCTGATGGCCTTTAGGCCTCTCTGTATGCTCATCCCTAAGCCTAGGGCTCGAGACCTCTCTCTATGTCCTGAAACTCTGGTCACCCTGTCCCCTTTATGGTGACTCTACTGGCTATCTCTGCATGGGATTTCTCTCCTCCATGCTCCTCGCTGGGTCGAGGAGATACCCGACCCTCAAAGGAAGGGACTCTATCTTGTCTGGATGGATGCCTTCCTACTGATCCTCCACGTAGAGCAACATTAACATCCTAAAGAGTCTACAAAATCTAGGGTAGGATGGCTGCTACAACATGATCTGGTGGTGGTAAGTCTAGGTCTATGTGAAAATACCCCTCATCCCATTTGCGCCTCTTGCATAGACCAAGGCAAGAGTTAGTTCATCTTTCTAAGTTTTATTCAATTTCCATGTTTACTAAAATATGTAATTTCTAAACTAATTTGTTTTCTAGATTTAAAAGTGTGCTAGGTTTAAGGTTCATGTCTCAAGTTTTCTAGTGTGCCCAATGGTCCAAGATTTTGAACCACTGCTTTGATACCAAGTGTAACACCTACTAAAACAACCCACTTGAGACCTAAGAACAACCTAGGATTAGTTAGGAAAATTATGAAATAATTTATTTTTGTTTAAAAGAGTCTAGAACCATGTTACAAGGAAAAAATCTCACCACCAAGTTCCAGAACACTTCTAGATTCACTAGAATAAAATTTTCTTTCATTAACAATTATTAGGGGTCATAAGGTCCAAAATCTCGGGTTAGAAGGTTCAAAAAGGGTCAGAGGGTAACTCCTCACCATACCCACTCTCTAATAGGCTTAAAGATTCAACTAGGTTTTTTTTAAATTTGACGCATTCAAAAATTCCCTAAATTATTCCCATTAGATAGGAAATTTCCTCACCTTTCCATTGATATAAGGAAGTCCTCATAACTCATATTTTTCGAGTTATGGGCCGATGGGCCTTGGGGTGAAAATTTTCCCCAAGAGAGGGCTTACGGGCCCAGGGGTAGAAATTTTCCCCAAGGGCGGGTCGACAGGATGCGCGGGGTACTTTTGGAAAAATTCCTACGTGGGGGTGAAAACCAATTTTGCACCCGCACCCGTGGGTCCATAAGGGACACATGGGTCCATAAGGGACACGTGGCACCTCCCAAGCCCAGTGAATGAACCGGTTTCACGGGAAGGGGGAAAATGGGGTGGTGGGAACATTTTAGAAAATTTCCTGTGTGGGGCGAGAAGTCCACATTTTTTTTTGCACAGCAAAATGCACTCCCACGTGTCCACAAGGGACATGTGGCATCTCCTAAGCCAACACGGGGAAGGCGGAGTGTGGGGAGAAAAATTAGGTTAACGCCCCAAAGGGCTAAGAGGGTAGCCCCACCCACACTGCCCATGTTGCTCATCAAAAAAAAAACTCTACCTCACATGATCTCACGATGCCATGTGGCATCTCTTGATTGGTGGGTCATATTGGTGACATGTGAAGGAAAAGATGGAAATGTTTCCCAAAAATTTCTGAACCCAAAAAGGCAAAAAGGGACCCGCTCCACCACTGACCTCGTGACACCACGTGGCATCACCCGATCATGATCATGGCATCGGGATGGTGGGGAAAATTTAGAAAGTTTTCCCAAAATTTTCCCAAAAATTTATGGGAGTGTTAAGTCAAAAATCCCCTCCGCCAATGCCTCATGGTGACACATGGTAGCCTCTGATTGGCTGCGGGCTGGCGGGTCAGTAGGGAAACTTAGGAAAATTTCTCCAAAATTTTTCAAAACAAGAGCTCCTAAAACAACAAGGAATTCACCCAAGAATCTAGTCTCCAAAAATGAAGCAACCCAAAACAAGGCAAGGAATTTAAATTTTATAGAAGAGGGAAGGGAAGAGGAGGAGGTGGATCCATGTAGGATGCCACATCACACATCCTCAACCCCAACCCCAAAATTCAACTTCATTCTCCAATGCACAATAAATATGTGGGTAAATAATATGACAGTTTACTAACATACTCAAATCCAACCCACACCCCAAAGGAATGAAATTAAACCATGTAAGAAAGGTGCAATTAAAACATGTAATTTGCCTTCTCAAAAAGCATTATAAAAGTATTATCTCAACTCTCCAACCGTAGGTATGGTTGGTAATTAAATTTAAGAGGTATGATACAAGTTTAACTTGTCCCACAAGCCTCCAAAATCAACCTCTAAGGACAATTTCGAATTTCCAAGAAGGTGGAGTGTTTCACACTCAAAAGTCAATTCACACATCACTTACATATCTTTTACACATCACTTACACATTACTTATAACACTTTAAATCATGGCCAACAACTCTATTAATTACTTTCTTATGACATATTTTAATTAATTAACTTAACAACATGATTACTCACAATATTACACACCATTTAATGACTAATAAAAGGGGTAAAAGCACCACAAAAATAAACACATGCAAACATAAACAAAAGGGACCAAAATAAAATGAATACATAAAACCCCTTGGTCACAATTAAAGGTGATCCCCCATGGGAATCCCTAACACAAACAACATGCACAAGCAAATACTAGTTGCCATGGTGACCTTGTTGAATTTATCTAGAATTCCAATGTGGTTGGTCTCCAATTCCCTGATGTTTGTTGTGATATTTTAACCTACAAAATACAAATACCTCCTTTGGCCTTGTGGCCATATCAGAACATCTAAAATAATATAAATATAATTCCCAAAATCATCTAGATATATGAATCACAACAACATCAAAGCAATCTAACAATATCATTTATAGTTTTATCAACAACTATATCATCATCCAATAATTTTCATTTCTAGGTCTACTCACAATATCCAAATATCACAAGTCCGAACAACATCCATTATATAACCATGTCAAACAATATATCATCATCAACATATAAAATGTCTCTAATAATCATCATGCATCATAACTGAATCAAGTCAACAATAATCCATGATCTAACATCTAACATCATACTATAATAAGGTCCATAATCATGTCCATAATATAATCAATAATATCATGATTAGTATCAAAAAGGTGTCAAAGGGAAGTGGGCACTACATATGGCATGAGTTTCTCTTAATGTTGTACTAGACCGGACTAGTATCGCAATACCTGACATATAATAGTGAAGAAAATATCTCAAACAAACTATATTATTGTTAGGTAAGTTTAGGTAATAATATTAAAATTTAGTCAAAAGAGAGAATTCCATGTTGTGTTGAAATTGTGTAGATAATTGAAAAAATTTAAACTAATTAATTTGATAAGGTTGATCTAACTAAAATTTAATTATTTTTGACATGATAGTCAAATGAGAGGTAGAGGTCATTTGCAGAAGATAGAAATGTGAATGAAGAAATATTTTAAATTTAATCTAATAGAATCTAGAGACCAACAAAGGATGCAAGACGACAAAATAAGATGAGAAAAGTCACATTGTAGAATGAGATACTTAATTTTTTCAATAGAAATGGATTGATAAAATATTCTAGAATTTAACTGTGAATTTATTGTAATGAACATACAAATGTGACGAGGAGATATTACACAGATAACATGATATATTACCATTGAATTTATTACCTACAAAATCAAATTTTATAAAGAAAAGAGATTTACTACAGAATACGATAGTCTTGAATGTAAATAGTTTTTAGCAAGGGTGAATCTCTCGTATATAAATGAAATTACTCAAGTAAGAAGGTAAAACTTCAATGTAATTAATTTATCGAAATATTAAAATAATGAGATTAGTGAGGTGACAAATTGATTAGTTAAACTTTATTACGCCAAAGCGTTACCCCTATGGGAAAGGCCCTTTCGGATGTTTCTATGACTACGCTAAATTTGACGTCCGTTTGGATGTTTTTCCAATACAATTTAATTCGATAGGTTAAATAATGATTTTGGGACGCTATTTTAGCTTTTTAGTTGAACTCCAGTTGCATGCACAAAAATCCCGATCTATCATGTGATTTCTAAATCTGTTAATTGATTGCACCAAGTAAGATTATATTTTCTTTTTAAATATATGATCAATTCATAGATTTAATCTTTTTGCAGGCAAGATCGATGATTTGGCGTTAAAGCGTAGCGAATTTGGGGTGTCACCCCCTTTTATTTAAGGCAATCGTATTTTTGCCAATTTGTCAATCCTGGTCTGTAGTTTTTCTATGGGAGAAGTGGCATATCATATTTTCAATTGGTGAAATCACAAAGTTTAGAGGATCTTTAAGTATTTTCTTCAATCCATGTTGCAGTTTTGTTGTGTTGGTGTTCAAGTCAAGTTTTTCTCATCCTGCATTGCAACAATTTGGAGTTGGGATTGTGTACTGGAGCTCCAGAGTCCACAAATTTGCATATGGCATTTCAATCAATTACTGTACAGATCTCATCTCTGGGTCCTTTACCTTTCACTTGCAAATCTGATAACATTCATTGGAATCCAAGTACAAAGAAGGCTGAATGGTGGTTAAGTTTAAAACACAAGAGAGAATCCAGGAAGCTACGTTCCCCCTCGAGAACCTAATTAAGGGAGAATCCAGTCGAGGTAGTTTAGCTAATCATGTTGGGCATCCTTTTCTTTCCCATCAATATGTCTTCAAATATGAGCAGGATGCGGATATTATAAATGTAAGTATATTTTCTAGAGCCTATCTTTGCATAAGAGAAATGATCTCTATTGTTATCTAATGAAGCATTTCCCTTTCTTATATAACAATTAGTTTTCCATTGGTTTCCATGGTTTGCAAGAGAGCATTGAAACCCTCTATTTAACTTTCCACCATTAGCACAGATCTAGGGTCCCTCTGCATCGCACTAGAAGTGATTTTAGTTGTTTGCATATGATGTTGTATTTGGGCAAGGGAATTTGTTTAGATTGCTGTCATAGTCATGAATTAGTGTTAGGGTAATGATCCAAATTCTAGCTATGCAGAGACAAGAATTGTTGAATGTAATAATAAACACTTTCTTCCTGGAGCACTCTTCAATATAGAGGAACCATCCATACTCTCTAGAGCAAGTGAGAGCTCAATTCATGTACCTTCAAATGTCCTTCAATGTTCAACCGAAAAACCAGTGAAATTAGAGGACAATATTTTTCCGTTCCAGAGGATTGGAGAGTACAATCATCTACACCATCTTTAGGATTTGAATCTAATGTTACAAGAAGATCTTCATATATGCAAGCGAAGAGAGACAACTTGCTTCCTGTTCTAAATATCAGGAGAACCATTAATAATTCATGAAAATCATCTTAACTTCAAAATTAGTTGTCACCTTTCAATGTAGAAAAAGAATATTAAGTTTCATTTAAATAGCTTGTGGTTATTTATCATCATTAATTCTAGCGATCCCTATTTTGCTGAGCTAGACTACACTAGATCAATTAGACAGACTTTATTTCTTGCATTAATCCACTTATAAAATATACTAATGTACACGAAGTCTTCGTGTATTCATGTTTAGTTCAAATAAAATAGTCCACAAAATGCTACCACTCATGATATAAGATTTGTAAATGTATATGTACAAATTTGTAACAAATTTGAAATGTAGAGATAGAACCTTTAAATGTAATGCTTCATCTATATTCCTACACTTACAAAATCAATCACAACCCTTATCAACATCAATTACAAAAGTAATAACTATCCCTCTAAATAAAATAACATATATCGTTCGGCGTTCACATTGCATTGTACATAGATTTTATTTTTGTTGTGTTTAGATTTGCTTTTTCTTGGAATGTGAGTTTGTTGTGTTTATATTTGCTTATTCATCTTTGCATGTAATTTTTTTTGTGGGGTTTCAGTCGCCTGATCACATTGATAATGGTAGCAGGAATCTGCACTGCATGAATATTGTTTGGGCTTAGAATTACAGGGCTAATGAAGCTTGTCTATAGGCTTATTCCTATGCTAGTGATCAGAGGAGCGTATCTCTCACAGGGACTAGCCTTCACATTCACAATGGTGAAATACATAAGAAAAGAGCAGGATTTTGCAAAGAAGAAAGTTGGAGATGCAAGGCCTTGGTTAGGGTTGGATGGACTTTTGTTGGCTCTTGTGTGTCTTGGGTTCATTATGCTTGTAAATGGATCTGGTGGTGATGATGATGATTCAAGCCAAAGGACTGAAGACATTCCATTGGTTTCAGTCCCAACAGATGGATCTGAGGATCCCCAAGTAAGAAAATCAGTCATGAACTTGAAGTTTTTGCATGCAATTCCATTTTCCCTTATAGTTTTTGTACTTTGTATTGTAATTTCCATTGCTAGAAATTCTAAAGTTCTTAGGTAGCTAAAATTAGGCCTATCCAAGCCTCATTTGATCAAAATCTCGAGGTATGAGTGGAAGATAACTTGTCAGGGCTGTAATACCACAAATCCTCTCTCTGTTCTTAATTATGTGATTGCCGTTTGTAGACTATCCACATATATTTTTCCCAAAAATAAAGTGACACCAACTTGGGTGTCTGTGAGTGTGGTACTGATGAATTTGGTGGGGTGTTGGTTTGGGGCCATGCCTATCTATCATGGAGTAGGTGGTCTCGCAGGGCAATATAAATTTGGGGCCAGAAGTGGAGCATCTGTGGCATTTCTTGGAACTGGGAAAATGGTGTTGGGTGTGATTTTAGGGAATTCGTTGGTTAAAATACTGACCCAATTCCCCATTGGTTTGTTAGGTGTGTTGCTTCTCTTTTCAGGTATTGAGCTCGTTATGGCCTGCAGAGACATGAATTCTAAGAAGGATTCATTTTCATGCTTATGTGCTTGTATTTGTTTCACTCACAAGATCTAGCACTGTCCTGGGATTTGGTTCTAGGGTTATTTAGTATGTGATCCTGAAATTTAGATATATGGATTTCTCCTATTGTAATAAAAATTTCTGACCATTGTCCATCAGAAGAAATCTATTTCATGCAACAACTGAACGGAGGCATGATCGACACAATGAAGACATTACTTAGTTATAACTTATGCTTATGGAGATGTGATGTTGGAATACTAGTAACACACCATTAATAGGTGAATCCAAAAATTGATAGGTAAATTCCAAATAACAACTAACCAAATAATAAAAGAGTTTGTTATGGGGGTCTTGTCATGTATGTCATGTTCAAATTTTTGTAACTAGTTTCTTTTTTGCAACAATGTCAAACATATTATGTACTTCTGAAAGTTGATGCTTCATTTGCTATAATTTGCGAGGTAGGGTGCTCTTGGCAATGCTTAAATAGTTTTGGTTGTCATTTTGGTGTAAGTTCTAGTTGTGATATGCAACTTTGTTCCTTACAACTGTTGAGCTTGTTTTGTGATAAACTATATTGCCCCAATGTTCAAAATATTGCATGATTGGTTTTATTCTTTCAAATATGATCAGAATCGATTATTTATTAATATTTCATGACACTATTTAGAGTTACTTTTGGCAGTCACCAATAAGTGGCCTTATTTTTCAATAGTTCAAACTCTCATATTTTTTCTTTTTCTTACATTAGGTCATGTTGACTTCCAGAGAAGCCATTGTTCTTAACTCAAGGATGTTGTGTAGTAGGTAACCCCTATAAAAGATATTTCTCTTAAAATTATTGGCTTTTCCCATTGCTATTAACCCAAGATTGCACCCTAAGACTATGCTAATATAAACTAATTATCATTACCATACTATTTTTATGCATTCTCTAATGAAAAAAGAAGATATCATTTAATTGTTTTTATTGTCTATTAGGATAACTCTGATAGCTAACATTTGTCTTGTAAAGATAACACATAAAAGGGAAGACTTATGTTGATGAGGGCTTCCTATCAGTGACTTAGTAGGACTCAGAACCTTTTCATATTATAAATCAAGATATGAGCACTTCATAAGGTTAATCCTTGTATGACAGTAAATGTTTGAAATTTGAAATTTTGATGAAATGAAGTATCATCTAGATAAGATGTTTTATGTGATCCACTTGATTACAAAGACAATTTATGACATGGAAAATGCTTCTTAGATTTTTGACCTAGATGTTGTGGAAATACTATACAATACAAAGAACATATGCATCTTATTTTCTTTGTGATGATGGCCAACCCTAAAATATAGAATAATTTCCCAAGAAATGTTTTGGGAGCAACTGCATAGATTCCCATTCCAAGTCTATTACAAGCCATTATTTTGGAATTCATGCTGCACTGCATACTGAAGCAATTTGAATGATATGAGAGGCCAACATTTTCCCATTTTCCTGAGAACAACTCATCAAATATAGGAATAGTGAAAGTATTGCAATCCTCCCTTTACCAAGATATGCCAAGAGACAATACTAAAATTCTATAAGGTGTATTCCTAATTAATTTTTTTAAAGAGAATCTCATTTTTAAGATTGTTGAGTTCACAATTAAGGCAAGCTTCTTAACCCATCATCAAAGCCTATTCAAGATATTCATCAAATAGACTTTCAAATTTTCTATTTTTGTTATAAACCGCAGTTGAAGCCTAGATCTCGATCTGCTTCTTTCATGAATTCATACTTAGATTTACAGTCACCAATCTCTCCATGGCTAAAATGAAATGGGTGGTTGTGGTAGGAGGTGGAGTTACAGGTGCCCATGTCATTAGATCTCTTCATTTCAGAGAAGATGTCACACAGATTGATCCGTATGTGAATTTTGCATCAAACCCAATTCAATTTTTTTCATTTTTGATTATTTATAGTCTATGATCAAGGATTCCCTATGATTATTTGGTGATTGCTACATGGAGTAATTTTGATGGACCTTCTTCCAAACAATGTAGGATAAAACAATTTGAAGCAGGTTAGCATAAACCATTTGGGAATTTAAACAAATTTAGATTTATTTGAATTCACTATCTACCTCCTCTTTGCAGTTGGAGACATTACAAACATTAAGGTAGGCTCTAAGCTGCAATACTTACTATCCTTAATATACATCTATGTTTTCTTTCAATCCCTTAATTGATATTTGAAATACCATGGGATATGTTGAGATGTATGGTGGAGCCAAGTTTTGCAGAGAGGTCTTTATTTAGTCACAATGATTATTTTGCAAATGGCCCTGGTCACTAACAGTGTTGTGAGTGCTACAGATATAGAAGTTGTCATAGATTCAGGAGAATGGATTCCGTATGATTAGTGTAAGCTATAATTAATGAATAATGGACATTGTTTTTGTTGTATTTAGTCAATGTCCATAATTTTATCCAGGATTTCCTTTCCTCTGCATATCGTGACTTATTATATGTGTATGTCTACAATTGTATAATCGATGATGGATACATAATACTGGGCTCTGCAAACATCAACCAACGATCAATGGATGGGGCAAGGGACTCTGAGATTGCAATGGGAGCATATAAGCCATTCCATACTTGTATGAATGTATCCCCTCGGGGGCAAATCCATGGGTTCAAAATATCTCTTTGGTATGAACACATTGGTATTCTTTTAATTGACCTTCCAAATTAATGGTTTGTAATTTCTTGATATTGTAT
Source organism: Taxus wallichiana var. yunnanensis (assembly GCA_018340775.1). Taxonomy (NCBI): domain Eukaryota; kingdom Viridiplantae; phylum Streptophyta; class Pinopsida; order Cupressales; family Taxaceae; genus Taxus; species Taxus wallichiana. The sequence continues at coordinate 124,543,150 of CM031241.1, forward strand.
TCAATTTCAATACAACATATATTCTATTCTTCTAGTTACTGTTGTTATTTTTAGAATTATGTAAAATTGACCGTGTAAAATTTTTATATAAATTTTAACTTGATTCTTACTTTATTAATTAAATTTAACCAACAATAATCTTGTTGAAAACATTATATTTTTATTAATACATTCAAATCCATTAAAATATATTAATCTATCTAGTAATGTATTGAGATGATTTATGCCATCAACGTGGTTTCTTAAGTTAAAATGGTCATTCTTGAATGACAATCTTCTTATCAATGATATTTCTTCAATTTTGAGTAACTTAAGTTTCAAATATCAGATATGACAAACAACAAATTGAATAAAATTGTACTTCTAAAGATACAAAAAGGTTGAGGTGGTTACAACCAATTATTAGTTGATACATAACTAATAGTGACTTAATTATAAAATGAAAACCATATATTCTAATGGTCTCTATTTCTTATCGTGGCCTCTAAGAGACTTAAACTCGAGATTTCATTTGTTGAGGTGCTTTATTGTGCTCTATCATGACCTCATTTTTCATGATCCATTACCTTCTACAAATTTTAGTCTTGTATGTTGTTGTTCTCACCCATGTGGGCGCACAACTTGCTTTTGCTTGCAAAACAGCTTTGTTAGTACACAATATTCATTGTGTATAACATAGCCATGCATTCTCTTGCTCAATAGTAAATTACAATTTCAAGTCCTATATTGCATCCATCATTTTGTTGTATCACTAAGTCATCCATAAGTGATACATAAGCGTAAGCAAAAAATAAAATCATATAATATGTATCTCATACATATCCATATCACACACACACACACACACACACACACACACACACACATCTCCAAGTTTGTGTACAATGTTTCATCGCAACCACACTAAGAGGGAAAGTGTGGGCTCAAAAATCCATTAATCAAAATATACAATGTATCATTATGTATAAAGTGTCAATAACAAACTACATAGGAGTAATCTTTGTGACCGCCTGTAAAATGGTAAGGTGGGCTTTGGATTTTGTGCCTCTGAGAATACCTTGACGTGGAGTGGCGAGGACTCCATGATCTACTCCGATGTCTTGATTGGCTTCATTTAGCCTCCAATCTCGCATGAGTTCCTGTCTTATCACTCAAACTAGGTCCATGTCTGCTTATTGCAATCTGCTGAGCTAGTAACTATGCTCTATATACTGTCAAGTCGTATTCCAAGGTCAGCGCAGGGCCGCGTCTCTAGGTACCTAGGCATTTTCAACTTCATTGGAATATATGGCCAACTGCCATGTCTATTCTTCCTTATTATCGTGGGTCCTGATTTCCCTGCCCACCTTTAATCTGTCCACTGGCGAGTGGGGTAAAAAGTATGACTGGAGGCTGCAAGATTCCAAAGAAATTGATATTTTTGTAATAGCAATAGTTGCCCTGTTATTTCTAGTACTCGCTCGCTTCTTTCAGTACCATTCCCTAGTTTCCCACTACCTACTTACACAATCTGATTTTTATTAATATCAAGATTCCCTGTGTCCGTTTGCCTGCCTGTCATGCTCATGAAATGAATTAATAATGCAATTTGATTCTCGACACCATTTACGGCGGTTCACACTCCACTAAGTATCTTCTGCCTATAAATACAAGCTTCACAGAGCTAACATTTCAAAGCATTTTGTGTTTGTTTGAAGAGTATTTCGTGAACACAATATTCAGCTTCTTCTTTTTCCTGCAGTTGTTGCAAACATGTCTTCCACCTGCGGAAACTGCGACTGTGCCGACAAAAGCCAGTGCACGTATGTTGTCTTCAATCACAATTTCTTGCGTTTCTAATATTTAATATTGTCCACTTGTTTTGGTTTTGGTTTTGTGTAAGTAATTATTGATTCTATCCATGGCACAGCAAGAAGCGCAACGGCTTCCAGATCATGGACGGAATTGTAGACACTGGCTTCAACATGAGGTCTAGTACTGTTTTTTTCTCTCATAAGTACTTATTGCTTTTTGTGCGTCTCTCTTGAGGTTCGAACCGCTGACATTGGGGAAAAGTTTTTTAATTTTTAATTTTTAATTTTTGTTTTTGCAGCCACTCTGAGTACGAGAGTGTTTCAGCAGAAGAAAATGACTGCAAATGCGGGCCTGGATGCACATGCTCCACTTGCCCCTGTCACAAATGACTTTTCTAAACAAGCAGCTTTATAATTATAAATAAATGCAATGCTTATTGTAGTGCTGTTTAGGATCTACAGAAAGAAAGAAAGAAAGCATGCATTATTATTATTATTATTATGACCGCGATATCTGCAGTGCAGACACCGTTGTTATTATATTTCTAACTAGTGTGTAATCTCACTCTGTTTCTCTATTTCTGAATGAATGGATGCATCTCTTTTTCTGAAATGAGCTCCCTTCTCGTTTGTTTCTGATGGTCTACCTTGCACGCTGCGACTCTAAAACTGCACAGTATGAATGCTGCCTATGTTTTTGAAGCAAATCTACTTATCTTTCTTGAAACATTCAAGTGTGGTTTTGAAATTATCTTTTAAGTTATTTCTATAATTTTTTATTTCTAATAAATACAGGCGTTTCCAATTAAAAATTTGATGTTATGGAACCATGTCATATATAATTTTTACGTTCATGAGAGATCCAAACAACTCTCCCTGGCGTTAAATACTTCCACCTCTATATCTTGGCATTCATTTCAAAAATGTTTGGGATGTTCTTTCAAATGGAGAAGACCCTATCCCTCACGCACACATTCGTATAAGTATTTCCTTTACATCCCCACTAGTTTTGACGGAAAGGTAACAATGTAATGTGTTGTTACTTTTTTAATTGAATTATGTAGTCAATATTATGTTAAAAAGAATAAGGACCTTATGTAATTGAAAAATGAATGTGTGGCGGGATGGTGGGCCATGAGGATTGGGATGCATTGACTGCCAACCTACGTAATGGATAGACACCACACTTTCAGATAGTTAAATATATATTTAAGTATCAAAACAAAAACATATTAAATTAATTACACACTTATAGATGTAATGTCCCGTTTCGACACGACCAAAAGAACTATGACACGGACTGGAAAATTTCGACAATTTTTTTTTTTCAAATATATTTATTATAACCTTTGAATAAAATTTAACAGTGACTGGGTTAGTTCAAAACTAACCAACCAACATACTAAATAGTACACCAATTTATGGATGGTCGCGTCGTACGATCTAGGGTTTTCCATTTTTGTTTCCATTAACTCCAATCTTCGCACACCCCCTTAGGAGCATAAAAGATAAGTACAACTACCAGGGTCTTAACTTTGTCAACAAAAAATATCGAAGGATATTGTTATTACTATATAAATGTCAAACAATTTATTTATTTGAAAGCATACGAAAATAACTTGTCTTCCCGTATTATCCGATAAAAGATATACTAACCATATTAAAAACAATTCAAGGTCATCTTAAAAAAATTCTCCTCTTTACCTTGATTTACCTATATAATTTATTTATTTTAATTTTATTCATTTTAGTGTTTATACTAGCAATCGCATGTGTTTCATGAGATGTGAACGCCGAACGGTATATGTTATTTGATTTAGAGGTATAGTTATTATTGATCCACTTAATCTGAAGGTTGTTTCTACATTTCAAACTTGTTATAAATTCGTACATGATTACTTGTGATATCGTTTTCGATAGTTAATCAATTTTATAGTTGATGTTGTTAGTTGTGCATCGGTTGTTTAGTTGGTGTTTTGTTGGAGAAACATTTATTATACAATTGATAATGTGTGTGATTGATAGTTGTAGTGTAGGACTTTAGTTGAAACATTACATTGTAATGTTGTATGTGTACATTTAATTATGTTACTGGTTTGTACTTTTAAAGTTGCATACCATATTTGCAAACAAAAAATAAATGTAGGTATACGTACACGTAATGAGACATGTATACGTTTGCAGTATTTATATCATGAGTGGTAGAATTTAGTGGGAAATTTTAGTTTCAAAAACTTGATTACATTTGATATCCCTCAACGACCTTGCACGCTTTCGATAGAAGAAATGTTGAGTATAGTAGTATTTGAGGTGCTATGAAAGCAGAAGCTAGTATTTACGATGGGTTGAGTGATAGTAGTCTTGCTTCCTCCTTTCTTCTTGCTTCGAGTGCTGGTACGTGCGCCATATTTGAGTATCTCTCGAATGAAAAAGTGGGTGAAATGCGTAGATTTGCAAGTGAGGGTACTTTGGAGAAAGCTGTGAATGTCAGACCCTGCCTTTCAGTGGTTCCAATGTCGACGGTTGCTCTGTGCAAAGTAAGTCCCTGCGACTTGTGGATAGTTAATCCCCAGGCCATTTTAATCGGCAATCTGTCTTCGATTCCCTCTGGAAATAGGGGGTATGGGAATATGTAAGGGGTTGGAGGGATCCCAACATGGGCCGTTGTATCTATCAAATTTTACAACAACAAATAAAGGTAATGCTGGTGGTTGCATTGATGCGTCGTAGACAATGTCTGTGATTGTTCCTGTGGCACCATTCACGAGGCCTGCATCAACCCATAGATTTGCAATAAGCATGATTTTTTGTTGTTTGCATAATAGAACGTTGTGTTGCAACTGATCATCATCAGGATTTCCTGGTCCAGTCCACTGTTACTTTCAGCAATGGATTGGGAGATCGAAACTTTCATTACGGTGCTTGTTGTAGCTCCAATCTCGAGCAACTTGAATAAGTGGTAGGTGTTCCATGGTTGTTGGACGAACTTTATATGCATCCAAGAAAGCGGTGGTTTGTTGTGCATCGGCGTCACTTTCAACAACACGTCTCAGAATCTTTTTTCCAACATTTAATGATATGAATGGATGGCTGCACATAACAAGTGGCATTTTTTGCAGCATGTGGCATGTTTCTTGTGTGCTTATGTCATGTTCAACAACGCTTTCTGTGAGCATTTTACGGATCGCGATATGTGCTGGAGAATCTACGTCTGCATCTCTTGAAACTCTGGATAGCATTTGGTGATATGTTTCTGAACGTTGCTTGGCTTTTGAAGCATATTTTGCAATATACTTAAGAACGGCATGGCGGGAAAGTACTAGGTTGGCAATCGACATTTTCTCTCTATATGTATATCATTATTCGATTGTGGATGTTCAATCTCATCATTGTTTCTCGGAAGGGAGGTACTTTATTTTCCTTTCACCTTCAATGTGTAAGGAAGAAGTAGGTTCGTATGGCCCAAGGAGCGTTGACCTGCACCGTAACGTAGGTGATTGCTTTCTACGCAGGCATGTCTGCTCTGAACATTTAGTGTGGCGCTGAACTCGATTAAGTAGTTCTTCAAGGTCCGCATGCGGGGAGGTGGATAGAATTTGTGTTGTATCTAGCAAGCAAGGGTCATCTAGGAGTGACCTGCGAACAAAATCCAAGCGGTTGCGTAATCCGGGTGGTGATTCCAGTGTAGATACGAACTTATCAAAGTATTGTTTTGTTACCTCAATAACTGTTGTGTCCTCCCAGTCCAGTTCGTCTACCTTTGGTGCATTCTCGAGCCACAATAAACCGTGGACATGTGCAGAGCCTCTATGTTGCCATTCGTACCTGCGAGATGAGGGAACATAAATATTAGATATGTAGTTTGGGAAAAACTTTAAAATAAGTAGATTTGATTACCTGTACCAAAAGTCTACTGCTCCAAGTTCCTTTTGCAATATTTCTTCCTAAAATATTGTGAATCGTGATGCGGTATGTTGATACTCGATGAGGGTTAGAGACAATGTTAAGTGTTCTCTAACGTTTGGCGGCTCGAGGATCGTTGGGCATTCACCAGACATAATATTGTGGAGATCTGGCCATTTAGTTTCTGCAGCACTTAGAGTGAAGAATAAGGTTGGTGTCCCTAATTGTTCCACCATATCTGAAAGCTCACTTCTACTTTTTGCCCAGAATGAACGTGTCCCTCGAAGGCTTGATCCAAAGCGCATTAAGCTATCTGGGAGGTTGTCTTTGGGGCATTCCAGTAGTTGTCTTCGTAGCTCTCTAATTGTTGGAGGGATTCCAGATTCGGTGTTCTGTTTCATAAAAACTGCTGCCGTGGACTGGCTTCTGTGTCGCATTATGAGGTTTAGAAGGAAGTAACGAAATCTTGGGTGGGAACCGAAATGCCCATCATGGTAACGCATCAAATGAAGTGCGTATTCATGCATTGGAACTTCTTTAATGCGGGGTTGTTGCCACATTGCTTTTCCTATCGGAAATAAAGTTGGGAAAGCCATTGAGAATAGGCCTTCCGTATTATATTCATTTATTGGTGAAAGCCCAAGCTCTGGCCATGGCATGGTAAATGGAGTGTTACCATCGTGGTTGAGCAAGAACTGTTCGATTTCCTCTTCTTCTGTTCCTGTATTGTGAGGTGTTGGCACGAAAGACGATGAGTGTTCATATGTTTCATCAAAGTGGGTGGGAACACCACTACCATGAGTTATAGAGCAAGTTTGCATTTGGGGAAGTTCCATTGTGGCTGTGTTGAGAGAGGAGGAAACATTTGACGATTCAGATGGTAGTGAGGAAAGGGCGTCATCGTCGATTAAGACATCTTTGTAATAGGGGTCGTGTTGGATTTTATATTGCAAGGCTGCACAAACACGAGATCTACTGACGTAGAAATCATAATTTTTTAAATTAGATCCTTCCCTTTGTATGAGAACTATGTCCAAATCTCCAAGGTGGCGGGGTAGGGTCTTTGCTATTGAAGTAATGTTTTGTGGGAAGCTTATGGTGTGTCCTGAGTATTTGTATTGCCCGCCACGTACTTGGGTGACTTGCATGAATGGATTAACTCATGCGATAAGCATCTCCTCGATTTGGGTTAAAGACGCAAGAACGATAGGTTGTTTTTCAGGGTCCATGTTGTTCCATGAAGAGAAGCGGTGGCCTTGTTTTTCACTTTTGCATCTGTTACACGAGGGAAAGCCTTCGGAAAAAATTGTTTTAATTCCAGGGTAATTTTCCAAACAGATTGAGCAAGTTTGGATGTTCGCCAACAAATCTATTCTTTTGCGAAACCGACGTTGGGCTTCTAAATTCAGTGAAGAGAGTGGGGATATGGGAAATCTCTGTGTATTAGAAGGGGTGGGGTGTTCTGTTTCAGTCGTTTGTGGATTGCAAGGTGGAAAGCAGTCTGAAGGAGAGGAGAAACCGGTTGTATATGTGGGATGAACTGAAGAGAGGTCAGTACTTGAGACAGTTTCATGTGGCATCCCAGACATTTGGGGCAAAGTGACAGTTGCTAGCAAAGATGGGTTCGTACGGAAGGAAGTGGCATGCTCTTGAAAGGTTTTTTCCATGGAAGTTACATGCGGAATGTTGGTTGGCAATTCTTCAGTAGTTGTATTTGATGGCAAGATTGGAATGTTGGGGGATCGTAGGTTGTTGGTCGTTGTAAGTTGAAAGATATTAGAGATTTTCGTTGTTCTATGCTCTAATTTACGACGCCGTTGCTCAGCAGTTATGTGTACTTTATTTTTTGCGTAGTTTTCTCTTCGTTGGGCTCGTTTTGTAGGAGTCGACATGATTGCGAAGTCACAGGATTATGGAGTACCACCTGTTGGATAAAGATCATTTTGGGTTAGCAAGGAACGATACATAGTTTGATGACAAACAAATGCAGAAATAAGTGAAAATGTAAAACTAAATTCAATTGTAATGCATGTGGAGTTCCAATGGGAAATACGCATAAGAGGTAACAATTTGAGTTTTGAGAAACTACTTTTTTATTAAGGAAAAGAGTATTAGATATATAGAAACATACAATGTGTTCACATACTACAGAAGGATGTAAATACGTACATAACAAAATTGAATATTTTTTATATTTATTTTCTTAAAAGTACTAACAATCCGCATAATAGAAGGAGACAATAGTATGTCAGTGTATAAGGGAATTCAACAGTTTTCTTTTGAAGCAGGGAAAAAAGTGAAACATAGATATGAAATAAGAAACATAGCAGTGATAGTTCAAAGTATAGAATGGGATGAGTGAGGGTGTAATGTTTGAAGGGATGGGTGGGTTGGAAATCCTTGCGTAAAGGTTATGGAGGAGTTGCACTATTTTCTACTTTCTTTGAACTGAGGATGACACATTTCAATCTGTTGTTTCCGCAATATGTCTCTTTTTTCAGTGAAAGTGTGAAGCAGTATTCGTTTCCGATGACATTACTTATAATTTCACTAGTCGCATCTTCGTCTATAGTCAATATATGGAGGTCGCTAGCTGCAACACCCATGATTAACTCAGCTATCTCATCAAAAGCGGTAACTGATTGAAGTTCTCCTGTTGGGTCCTTTAGATCGATTCTGAGTGCATATCTATAATCATAGTTTTGCACTTGTCTGTTGCAACTTGAACATAACCATGAACCATTACCATTCTCTTTCACCTTTTTCCTGCATTGTTTGTCACCTTTTTGAAGAGGACATGCCTTGTAAAAAAAGTTGTCCATGCTAATATTCGTGATTTCTGCAGTAACCATGGCCCATTCATTTCTCTCAGTGTTCCCCATATTTAGTACCTCCGAAATCGTCGTTACAGAGGTCATGCTTTTTGGAGGGCCTAGAAATTGGGTTGTGATAGAGGGCGCCGGAAGGAAGTAGTCATCGGAATCAACCCAGCCATGAAGTGTATTTGTTTCTGAAATTTTAGGGTTGACGTAACATTTGGTTCTTGAAACAGTGTCCACTGAGCTTCCATTGAAACTGGAGATGCGGGCAGCTTTCAAGGTGAGGACCGGAAGAGGCGGTATAGAAAGCATGTCTTCAAGTTCGTTGCTTATATCATCTAAGTGATGTCCCCACAATGTGACACTTACACTGAAACCCGACATGTCCTTTAACTGCAGTGTTCTTCTCTTTGTTTCAGACTTGTCATACCGACGAATTGTTGAGCATGGTGACATCGTAACAACAATTCCAATCAAATCAACTGTAGAACCTTCAGCGCTTGCAGGTAATTCCTTGATTTTGGTGAAGTGAAAGTTATGGGAAGGTATTGTATCTTCATTTGCTATGAGTGGAGATATGGTTGAGGAAGGTTGCAGGAAAATCTCCAAAGCATTGTTCAAATGGTTATAACATAGCTTTGCATCAGCAATCCTCGCAATCCTCCCATTGGAAATTGTATATAGCTTCCCATTCTCAATCTGCTCATAGAATGCTTCCGCGGCCTCATTGAAACAAGTGATGTGGATTTCTCCTCCTTCCTGATCAACAAAATCAAACCCAAACACGGATCCATTTCCCCTTGCATTGTGATATTGGCGAAGGGTTGTTTTTGCTAGGGCACGGCCCTCTACGGACCACATGTGCATAGATGTATTCAAAGCACTTATTTTAGTTGGTGTTCTCGTAAAATATTTGTTAACCCGATTTGCACTTGCATCTGTTTGTGGCAACTGACTGTGTTTGAGAGCATTTGTTGGTAGTCGGATTGGAGCACCGATTACCAAATGTGTTTCAACAACAACATCCATTTCAATGATAAGAACGGTGCTGCAATGGAAAAGAAAACTGGATATAATTAGAACTGAGCAACGGATGGAAAAAATAAATAGAATTAAATTTTAATTGATATAGCGAGTTTATGTACATTGGTAATTGAGCAAGAGATGAAGCTTACAGTTCACTTTTGATCATTCTAACGAGGGATTTGTGTAAGCACACGATGGAGCCTTCTTGTATTGAATTGTCGGTTACACGACTTGCAAATTTGGAGGGTAGAAGTGTTGTCTGAAAATGTATCCCATCTGAAAGGTCAACACGATGTTGGGCTCCCGTGTTGAGAATGGACCTTAGAGAGCTCAAGTGCAGTATCTGAAATGTGGGGTCAACATTGGAACCACCCTCAATCAATTGAGAAATGCCTTCGTGTGTCAAAGTTATTTCCATGGCAACTAAAAGATGCTCGAGATTGTGAGAATTCTGCAAATATATGGTGGAAAATGTAAACTTGTAGGGCAGTCAATCATGAAATGAAGGATTTGTTCAGGAAATCATGCATTTGTAAAGAATGAGAACCTTTAAAGTTGACTTCCTTATTATTTCATATTTTCTAAAAAGTGCAAACATGAAGTCTAACCCTTTAACAATTCAATATGCAAAAAAGTGATATAATGTACAAAGCTTTGGTTGAAAACAACTAAAATTTGTATGGTTGTTTGTCGGCATTTTAAAACTATATGTATTTGTGTGCAAATATTATGAAGTACACATTAAAAATGCGTCGTTGGTTTACATAAAGAAGCGAGCAATTGTATAAAGGAAAGATATAATGAATAACTCATTAAAAATGTGTTGTTGTTGTTGTTTGTTGAAAAGTTAGATTTTGTGCCCCATATGTTCCGCCGCAATATATACATGCATTTATTTGAAATGAATTACATATTATTATGTTAAGCAAACATAATGGAATACAATAAGAACAATATGTACACTTGAAGTGAGAAGACTATAGGTATTTGTATGGAAACACAAAGATAAAGAAATTAGGAAAGCATAGTTGTTGGATAACAAAAACTGAACATGTGTTTGATAAGTTTGATTCTCCGTCGGATATATACTGCGACAATACATACATGGAATATTTGGAACGAGTTACAGTTTATTTCAAAAATACTTATAAACAAACACTTATAAACTAACCACTACAAGCTATTTTTTAAAATCAAATTTCTTGCTTTTTGCTTGTGCAATTTTCTTTGCACGTTTCTTGTAGTTTTGTCCAGTTGCAGATGCCTCGATTGGAATTCCCATTCTCCTCAATTTGTGGGGTGGTTCATATTTCAGTGCATCTTCGTTCGAATCATAAATCAAGCAAAAGCCTCGTGAATGATCTGCAATCGTTCGGATTTTGGAGAGAAAAATTGGGGATGTTGGCATCAGGTGGAGGCGATCTCTGATCATTTCAATCATGTCACTATTTTAGGTGGTTTCGGTTGCTCTGATACAATGCAAAACATTAACAAAACATTGAATACACTTAAAATTTTCCTCCTCTACAAGCGAGGCGTAGTTAATGTCAATCCCCTGGGTTGTGGGGAGGGAATTGTGTTTCTAGTCTGCATCATATTAAACTGGAGAGGGAAAATAAGTATGTTAGTCCACCAAGATGTTCTTAGGTATGACGGGCAGCTTTAAAAGCCTTGTCGCTGATCAGTCTAACGTCCAACTTGGGACGCTTCGAAATGGCCTCATTGGGGAACGAACCCCTCAGCACATAACGAATCCTGTCATTGACGAAGGCACGTGCCCCCACATGTCACTTCGGAAAAAGGATTGGAGTCTAAATATAAATGTAACAATCAAAAGAATATAACATGAAAGCTCTCTACAATAATTTTTTAAACCATAGCATGCAATAAACGAAACAAATGAATAAGCACTTGAATCAATATTAAAACCCACCTCAAGTTTGTTTAGAGACGACGCTCTTCTTTACCGCGGGAGAATGAGAATCACAAATAACCTACAAAAAAGTGAAAAAGAATTTAATAAAACTAAATATATCTACACTGCCAATGTCATATTCACTACATAATGCTACCACTCATGATATTAAATCTGCACATGTATAGAAATCTTCATGTATTCATGTTTAGTTCAAATAAACAAATATGCAAAATGCTACCACTCATGATATAAAATTGGTAAATGTATATGCAAACTCAAAATTTCACAAAAAACTGCTCAACCTCAAATTTTCCAATTAAATATCAAAACTCTAAATTCTTGAAAACAAAGAAACTTTCAAGCCTATGTTATCTAAATAAAAGAAAATCAAACCAAAAACAATAAAACACAGAAGATAATCATAGTTGTTCCTCTATATATATACACACCTTATGTGAGGGCCTAAACCGCATTCGTGAAATAATATGGGATCGAAGGAGGCTTTATATACATGTTGGAGCCCTTCTCTCCCGAAATAAAATATATACACACTAAAATACATTCCAACTAACACTCACTTCATTTTTAATGATTGAAGAATTAACACATGCATTTATCTATTCCTAACATAATACAATTAAAGAAAAGGTATAGAATACCCAACCTTGAAGATGTATTAGCGACTCCAATTTTGTTATATTTATAGTAGCTTTAGTCCAGCAATCTTACTCTCATATTAATCTTTTCTCGGCTGATGATGGCTTTAATTTTTGACCCAAACGCTGGCTTACCAAAAATTAATACACAAAGTGATGATGAAATGTGAAGATCTTAGATATTTAACCAGATGTTGTAGTTGTTTGTGCTCTGGTAGATATATATGCAAAATGTGAAAGCATGCAATAAGCTGTTTGACTAAATTCTTGAAAGAAAAGTGGCCTCTTGGCCGATAGGATATGCACAAAATGGGTATGTTGAAAGGGCCTTAGAACTAATCTAGAAAATGCAATCGGTAGGTATAAAACCTGCACTCCACACCTTTGTGGGCTCCTCCCAATCTCTGCCGAAATGGGAGATTTAGAACAAGGTATGGACATCTTACATGTTTTTCCTTGCAGTTTCATTGAGTACTTCTATGAAACCAACCTTAGAAATTATCCTCATCATTAACTACAACTCTTTCCATAATACCAGCATATTTTATATAAACAAATAAAAGTAAGAAAAATATCAAATATTCGTATATGCATATTAAACTAAAGTAAGAAAAATATAAAATATTCGTAAATACCTATTAAAATATAGTAAGTTTTGTACTGCCTTCCTGGAGGCACATAGCCGTATAATCATAATAAAAAAGGTGAATAAGTAGATGTTCCATAATAATTTTGACAACAAATTTTAAAAGGGATATGATAAGATAAAAACATGTAAAAAGGAACTTTCCCCAGCCGCGATTCTAGGCGAAGCCATTGGAGGGAAGAAGATATCTGTTTTACAATTCAACCCAATAAAAAAATACAGATCAAACAGATTTCATACCAGATGAAAAATATGTGTTTACTGATTCTAAATCCCTCTTTCGCGAAAACGGCCGCGTCAAACAGCAGGTAAATTATCGCGAAAACGGCCTCCAAACGGTAAGATGAAGCATCCGTGAATATAAAATGGTGTGGGGTTTCTTAAGAAAATAGAAACGAATCAAAAATTGCATGCACAGTAAAAACGACATGCAAATAGTCACAAATTTAATCCCATTTGAAAACGTCTAAAAAGGTCATCAAATTTAGACAGATCGTAGAAACGTCCAGAGGTCCTCTACCATAGGGGAACGCCTTGGCGTAATTATTAAATTTCATAAAAATCTAAGTACAAATCTACGTGGATCTATTCCTTTTAGGAGGAAAAAAAAAAAAAATAGTACTAGGAAAGCTTAATTCATCCTTTAATAATTTTTACCATTGTTACGTGGGATAAACAAAAAAACATTATAGTCTTAGTATTCCTTTACATTCATTTACATGCGCACCAACTAAAAATTAATCTTTCTTTACTAAAGCGAGAAAGAAGGGTAAATTTATTTCCTAGATACAAGTTTAAAAGAGCAAAGCTGGTCGATCCGAAGATAAATCGGCCCATAGGATTAATTGATTCAAAACCGTTGATTTATGGGAAACTTAGAAAACCCTAGAAGATATTATTAGTACCCTAAATTTCATTCTTTTACTTTTTCATATGCATTTTGTGAAAATTTTATTGCAATCACTGATTATTAATCTCCTATCTTAAAAGATTATTTAACTGCCGAAAACTAATTCACAGCTAATATCGAAAAATAACACAACTGCAACTTCACTAATAAAAATACGGAAAGAAATGTGTAACACAAAGAACACAATATTTTCGGACAAATTGTCCTGGAAAAAACCCTAAGGGAAAACCAGTTCTACAGATGAGGAATTATATTAACTTCAACAAATTAAGAGATACAAAGATTCCTTGCCTCTTACTGGTAGAACTCGACAATCTCCCAACTTCTCCCACTGATATTCCCCCACTGTTATCCCCAACACTATCATTGCGCCCTTGCTAACACTGCAAGACTATTTGCTATCACTGCAAACTTACAAACTCATTTGCTAGCACTGCAAATGCTTCTCCAAAATTGTGTTCTCCAAATGCCCAATGACCTCCTTTTATACTACTCTCATTGGAAAACCAACGGCCGGATCAATTCTCAATCGACGGTGAGATACATAACAACTTAACAACCATAACAAATTTGGTTGCAAGGTGTCACTAAAGGAAATCAATAATTAGAAAATAATTAATTCATTCTCAACAATAAGATAACTATTATCTAATCTTAGAAAATGGACAAACAATCTGTCCAAGCTAACAAACTAACACTCCCTCTTAGTGAGGAAGCATTTCTGCATGACACCCATCTTATCTTTGAAGAAGATAAATTTTTCTTTCCCAATGCCTTAGTCAGAATGTCTACTACCTGCTCCTCTGTAGGTATGTATTGTAGCTAAAAATACCTCGTTGTACACAATCCCTGATGAAGTGATACCTGATATCTATATGTTTAGACCTATCATGAAACACTGGATTCTCAGACAACTTGATGCAACTCTGATTGTCGCAGTGTATCACAGTAGTCTCAACCTTCTGACCAAACAAGGCCACTAGCAACTTCCAAAGCCATATAGCTTCACATGTCGCCATGCTAGCTGCAATGTATTCTTCTTCTGATGAACTCAGAGCCATAGACTTCGATTCTGCTAAACCAAGAAATAACTCGATCCTAAAGCGCAACAACACCCCAAGTGCTTCTTTGTCTGTTGTATTGCCTGCCCAATCTACGTCAATATAGCCTATCAACTTGATTCCTTCACCTCAAACATATCTGATCCCATACTCAACTGAACCACACAAATAATGCAACACATGCTTAGCCATTGTCCAATGCACTCTCTTTGGCTCAACCATGAACTGACTAAGAGAGTTTATTGCAAATGCTACATTCGGCCTGATGTTGACCAAATACATGAGCGAACCAATTAACTTCCTGTATAAGGTGGGATCTACATCTTTTCCTTAGATGTATCTATCTTCCTCCAATTAGTGATCATAGGTGTAGACATGGCTTTGCAATCCTCCATCTCGAATCTCTTCAAGATTTCAATGCAATATTTCCCTTGACCAAGGAAAATATCTCCATCTGTCTGCCACACCTCCATGCCTAGAAAATAGTGCATGAGTCCCAAATCCTTCATCTTGAACTCTTCTGCAAGGTCCCTCTTGCAATCCTCTATGAGCCCTAGTGTACCTGTAAGAAACAAGTCATCTACATATAGAACAAGAATGAGAGCCTCACCCCCAACCACCAAGTAGTAGAGGTTACCATCTGCCTCACTCTTCACAAAGCCCATTTCCTAAGTATGTATCAATGCGCTCATACCACACTCTAGGAGCTTGTTTGAGTCCATATAAGGATTTATTCAATTTGCACACGTGGGTCTCTTTGATGTGTGCTACAAAGCCTTCTGGTTGTTCTATGTATACCTCCTCCTTCAATTCACCATTAAGGAATGCTTTCTTGACATTCATTTGATGGATCTGGCATCCCATCTGCGTTGCAAATGATATTACAACTTGTATAGAAGTATACCTGGCCACTAGAGCAAATGTCTCCTCATAGTCTATTCCCTCCTTCTGAGAGAACCCCTTTGCCACAAACCTTGCCTTGTATTTCTCGATGCTACCATCTGCACCATGCTTTATCTTGAATATCCAACATGATCTAACTACTACCCTATCTGTTGGTCTAGGCACTACCTCCCACACATCATTATGCATTATTGAAGTATATTCCTCAACCATAACATCTCGCCATACCTGATGTTGTGCAACCTCTTGATAGCTGGAAGGTTCACTATCTACCAACTGGCTGACTAATGCCACATAGTCATTGAACTTGGCTGGTTCTCTCCTTTGTCTCGTACTCTTCCTAGGAGCTCCCACAAACTCCTGAGTATCCCTTTGTGTGTCTTGAACCTCACGGTTCCTACTGCCAATGGTAGAGGATGAAATATCAACCTCTATATCTTCTAGATGCATATCTTGCTGCACCAGTTGCTCCATACTCTGTGAATCTTCACTACCTGAGTCTATGCTTGTACTAGTAACTGTACTTGAGATTTTCTACCCTTGACTTGGACTTGGAGATTTTGTTGGCTGCTCACTTTGATCATCTGCTGGAAAATCTCTTGGACCTTCTAAATGCTTTGTCCTCCATGAACTTGACATCACGTCTGACAATAATTCTTCTAGTCCCTAGAATAAAAATCCTATATGCCTTTGAAGTTTCACTGTACCCAACAAGGTACCCCTTCTCTGATGTCTGATCTAACTTGGTACGTGTATCTTCTGGAATATGACAATATGCCAAACTCCCAAATATCACGAAGTGACTTACATCGGCTTCTTCCCCGTGAAAGCTTCCTCTCTGGTGTCATCTTCCTAGTACTTCAGATGGAACCCTGTTATGAATGTAAACTGCTGTACTACATGCCTCAACCCATAGGTAGCGGGGCATGTCCTGATCATGTAGCATAGCCCTTTCTGCCCCCGATATAAAAGCAGTTCTTCCTCTCAGCAACTCCATTCTGCTGTGGATTGTAAAGAACAATCCACTCTCTTTTGATTCCTTCTTCGGTATAAAAATCCGGAATATATTCCTATGTACTCACCTCCATTGTCTCGATCGAAGAACCTTTATCTTCCTTCCGTTGAGTTCTCCACAAGATCCTTGAACTCTTGGAAAGCGACTAAAAACCTCATCCTTGGTCTTCAAGAAGTATATCCAGTGTCTTCCGAGAAATCATCAATGAAAATAGCATAGTACTTGTAACATCAGAGATACTTCATCGACATTGGCCCACATATATCTAAGTGTACTAGATCAAGAACACCCTCAGATCTAGTGTCACTCCTTGGAAAAGATGCTTTCACAAACTTCCCCAACACACATCCCTTGCATACATCATCATGCTCTGTGCTTACCTCTGGAACACCTGTCACTGTCTCACGAAGCAATTTAAGTGCTCCATGATGAATATGTCCCATCCTCCTATGTCATAGCTCTACAAGATCTCTAGGATTACTGCTGCTCATAAGTGCCTTAGGAGTATCAAACCGCAACCTATACAAAGCGCCCACTCCTAACTCCAATAGTTATAGGTGATTTCCAATCCTTGTGCTTAGTCAACAAATGTGTCCTCTAAAATTACATTATACCCTTTATCTGAAGAACATATACAAAAATTAGATTCATACCTAATCCTAACACATGTAAGACATCATGAAGTGAAACTATCTTTCCATTCTTCGTCCTCAAACTCGAACTCTGTCCCTTTCCCAATTGGGTTGAGCTTGGACAAGTTTCCCATAGAAATCTAGATATTGGTGTCCTCCTCCTGTATAATGGATAAGTACTCTCTAACTCCTATCATATGAAATGATGCCCCACTATCTATATACCAAACACACTGTGAGGTTGAGCTGACCATACAAGCTATGAGTGCAAACTCATCCTCCAATCTCCTAGAGATCTCCTCTCTGCACTTGCTGAAGCCACCACTTGGTTCTTTCCTTCTTATCATTCTTCTTCCTTTGTGGGTAGTTACTAACATAGTGGCCAAACTCGTGACAGCCATAGCACTTGACCTTAGACATGTCCTTCTTCTTCTCACTTTGAGAATTTGATCCTTTGCCAAATCCCTTCTTTCTTTTCCTTTTCCCGCTAGACAACGTTTTCTTGTTCTCCCTTACTTTTCGACTCTTGTTGGCCCCATTGACAAGACTTAGTCTAAAATCCTCTTAGTGAAATCAGTCCATAATCGTTCCCAACTCGGTAAGGTGTCTCGTCCACTAACAACACGAACAAAGACATCCCACTATTTAGTAAACCCATTTAGGGCTATTCTTACTAGCTCATCATCATCTGGCTTATCTCCAACAACTGCTAACTCATCCTTGATGAGTCTAAGCCTGGTGAGGTAACTTGTAATGTCTTGTCCCTTGTTCATCTGGGTATTCTTCAACTTTTCTATGAGAATCAACTTCCGGTTAGTGGTAGCATTTTGGTACATTAGAATGGCATCCCCATCTTCTTTTCCGTAGCTAATTCGGAGATGTGTGGAACAATATGATCCTTGACACCATCAAGGACAATCCTCCTCACCTTGGCATCCTCTTTCTTGTATGTTGCAAGCTTTGTTGCATCCAGAGTACTGATTACAACAGTGGTAACATAATCCTTTATACCATTCTCTTCCAACAATAAAGAAAGTATGGCCTTCTAGACACCAAAATTCGAGGCACCATCTAATTTGTCCTGATCTCTCAAACCAGCTGAAGCCATCTCAAAGGATAAAAGTAAAAATAATTTAAAGAGATCAAACTAGGTTATAAACCCTCAATTTATTTCCTAGGAAAACCTTTTCTACCCTTAACACAACTCGATACCATGTGAAAATTCTATTGTAGTCACTGATTATTAATCTCCTATCTTAAAAGATTATTTAACTGCCAAAAACTAATTCACAAACTAATATCGAAAAATAACACAACTGTAACTTCACTAATAAAAATACGAAAATAAATGCGTAACACAAAGAACACAATATTTTCGGACAAATTGTCCCTGGAAAAACCCCTAAGGGAAAACCAGTTCTACAGATGAGGAATTATATTAACTTCAACAAATTAAGAGATACAAAGATTCCTTGCCTCTTACTAGTAGAACTCCGACAATCTCCCAACTTCTCTCGCTTATATTCCCCCACTGCTATCCCCAACGCTATCACTACACCATTTTTAACACTACAAGACTGTTTGCTATCACTGCAAACTTACAAAATCACTTGCTAGCACTGCAAATGCTTCTCCAAACTTGTCTTCTCCAAATGCCCAATGACCTCCTTTTATACTACTCTCATTGGAAAACCAACTGGCATTGGATCGATTCTCAATCGACGGTGAGATACATAACAACTTAACAACCATAACAAATTTGGTTGCAAGGTGTCACTAAAGGAAATCAATAATTAGAAAATAATTAATTCATTCTCAACAATAAGATAACTATTATCTAATCTTAGCAAATGGACAAACAACTGTCCAAGCTAACAAATTAACACATTTCCCTTCCATCGTGTAGTGGTGCAGTACATGAAAACAAAGAAGGAACTCATATGTAATTCTATGGCTTGTTGAATCAAAGCTTTTTTGTTCTTTGAATGAACAAGCTTCTTTAAGATCGATTAAATAAACAACACATATTCACTTAATCTGTTTCGTATCTCATTTGAAAATAATATAATACATGAATGCTCTAAATGGAAAAGAAAATTTGAATGCCAAAATAACAACAACGAGCCAAAAGAAATATTTTGGCCCTTCAAGTAAAAATATAGCTTTGCCTTTAAAATAATTGGTGAAATATTTACTTCTCTCTGTTCAATCACTGCCAAAATATTTAATGTTCTACAAACTTTGGCGTGTCTTAAATTTCACAAAGATAGAGTCGTATTTAGCTTGACGAAGGCTGAAATGCCCCATAAATTTTAACAATTATACATAATATGTGGAAGTAAAGAAATAATCCTTTGAAGGATTTCCATATAAAGGATATATATATTTGAAATGAAGGAGCAACTAATAGATTTTATTCAACCTATTTTTTTATTAATGGTAAAAGGTTTTGAAGGGACCTTACCCATAAGTACAACAATAGGATCAAGAGCCAAGATAATCAAAACATATCAATGTGGTTTTTTGATCAGTGAGGGCTACACCCCAACCAAAAGTTACAAAATAAAATAAAACTAAGGCAGGGCTATCTACCTATAATAAGCCCAACAACGAACCAACAATAACAAAACGCAACATAAAAACAACATCATAACAATTACACATGAAACAAAGATACAAAGACACTAGCTCGATAGATTTGTTTTAAACATTTAGAGAAACTCTAAGTGCCTAATAGAGATTCATTACAGTGCTAACAATAGGGTCCCAATAAGATGCTTTAAACTTCTTGGTGATCTTGTCATTCTTCCATGCCGAGACCGGGATGCCTCTCGATGTCACATATCCGGTGGATATGGACTTGCATGAGGTCAAGAATTTCTCTTTGGATGGTCACGTAGTTGCAAATTTTTCCTCCAGGACTTTGAATTTAGTGGCAAGTGTGTTGATTTTATTCAACATGTTAAGTGTGGAATAAAGTAACATTTTTTAACATGTGAACTTTAAAAAAATACAACTACATTTCTTTCCAACTTCTTTCCATCACCAAGAGAAACAAAAAAAACTCCTACCGCAAGATCTAGATTTAACAATGCCCCTTAATAAGGAAGTAAACTAACTATTATTCACATTTAATAACCACAATGAAACTAATGGAGATGCCCTCATTTCTCTTAGTACAACAACAAGACAAAAATAATTATAGTAAGAAAATGAGGTGAACTCTATCATCCATTTAATTTTCTCAAATCTTTGTTTCAATATACAAATAATGAAACTTTCCATTCATAACCCAAGCTCGTCAATATGCTTTTACAAGAATACAAGAGTACACATATATTTTATTATTATAAAGGTTTATAAACATACGTAAAGTCTAGAATCGAAGTTTGTCTCATCTTGTAAGGATTATTATATTGAGCTTTCTTCTCAAGGGATAGGATAAAAATTATCCTTCAAACACTACCATACAAACTCCTTATCAAGAAAGGGGAAAATAACATGAGAAAATCTCCAATTTTCTCCATCAATCTTCAAGCTAAAAATCTGCATGTTTTCCATTCCATAAGGTCTTCAAATCACAAGGAGATAGGGCCGATTACCTCCCAACCTATTGGCATCATTACATGCCATCTCCAAATTATGGAGGACATGCTAGCCTCCCTCCAAGCCCATGGGAGAGAGAGCATACATGCCTTAGTTTTGCACAAGTGAATAGGGTAGGTAAAAACACATACAAGCACATTTTCACACATACACTAAGTCAAAAATCAACAACACATGAGGGATAAGATCCATGCTTTCCCCAACATGGAGAAGAGTGGTGAATCCAACCATAGGAAACAAAAGTAAAGCTCCATGCAACCTCCTTATCTCTCCAAACACAAAATCCCTCCTTATCTCTCCAACCCATGCACCAAGCCTCCTCCTTGGAAGGATTTTCAAACCATTAAGATTTCCTTGCCAAGGATGGGGAAAGAAGTTCAAACCATATGAAAATATTTCCCCACATCAAACCATATGAGGGAAGGAATAAAGAGAACCATTATGGCTTGCCCATCAAGCCATGTGGTGAGAAGGTATTCCGCCCTCTTCCCCAACACTTCAGAATACATCACAAGTATGATGGATGGAGAAAAGAGAACCATAACAACTATCCACATACACACCCAAAATCCACCCAAATTCCACATCCAACAAGAATACAAACAAAATACCATTTTCATTCCATAACATAAGATATTTTTCATAAGCACAAACATAGAAGAAGAAAAAGGAGGCCATCTTTGTTGGTAATCATTGAGCTCTTTTTGTCCCAAGAAGAACCTCAAACTATTGTGATCCATACGACCACAAATTTATTGCCCACAAGGTATCCTGAATTTGGCCAAAGGATGCATAATGGCCAACATATCCTTGTCGTAAATTGAATACCCTCTCTCCAAGGGTTTCAACTTCTGACTCTCATAGGTGATGGGATGCCTATCCTACATGAGGACTTCCCAACACCCTCTCCTGATGCATCACACTCTAGAATGAATGGGCAGGAGAAGTCTGGTAATGTGAGGATGAGACACGAACTCATCACCTCCTTGAGGTGATCAAAAACCTGTTGTGTTGCGTCTGACCAAGAAAAATCCCCCTTCTTGGTCAAATCGGTCAATAGATCAGTAAACCGAGAGAAATTCTTCACAAACCTCCGGTATTATGTGCACAACCCCACAAATCCTCTCAATTGTGTCAATGTCCTAGGTGGTGGCCAATCCAAGATTGCTTGTATCTTCTCTCTATCCACCTTCACTGTACCCCCACCAATTACATATCCCAAGTATATAAGTTTGGTCATGCCGAACTCACACTTAGAGGCTTTCGCATATAACGAATTAGCTTCTAATATCCCCAATATCTCACCTAGGTGCCTGATATGGTCCTCCCAAGTCCTGTTGTAGACTAAAATATCATCAAAGAAAACCAATACAAACTTCCACAAGTGGCGGTTGAACACATGATTCATGCAAGACTAGAATGTAGCTGGAGCATTAGACAATCCGAAAGGCATCACCAAGAACTCAAAGTGACCGTAATGGCATCTGAAAGTTGTCTTATGCACATCCTACTCCCTGAATTTGATCTGATGATATCCAGAATGTAAATCTATTTTTGAAAAATAGATTGCACCATGTAGCTCATCCAACAACTCATCAATGCGTGGTACGAGATACTTGTTCTTTATTGTCTTCTTATTCAAGGCACGTAGTCCATACACATCCGCAAGGTCCCATCCTTCTTCTTCACCAATACCACCAAAGAAGTAAAAGGGCTGGAACTCAGTCTAATATGCCCCATATCAATGAGCTCATGTATAGTCTTCTCAATCTCATCCTTAAACCATTTGGGGTGATGGTAAGGAGAAGTAACCACCGATATAGCATCCTCGAGCTCAATCACATGCTCAAATCCCCTATCTAGAGGTATGCCTGGAGGTATGTCACCAAACATTACACTATGTCCATCAATAAGCCTGTATATCCACATGGTACTCCCAATTGTCCATCCTCTCGATTTCTTGATCGAAACCAAACAATGTACTACCCAATCCACCACGTCATGCCTATAGATCGCCTCGATCCTCTTGGCCATAACAACTTGTTGGAAATATTGTTATTGATGTCAAAGGAGGTGCTGAATCTGGTAAACGGAAATCTGTTAGAAAGTAATGGAATTATTGACAGAAATGGTAGAAAGTAATTGAAATAACCAGCAGTATAGAAAGGTAGAAAATGAAAGTTTAAATACAAGAAAAGAAGCATTTTTATGAGGATTATCATGGTATAAGTGAGATATACACAGCTATACATAAGAGAGAGATATCCACATTTTAAGGTGTTCATATGCAATGTTTTATGGTGAAAAAGAAGATTTAATGATGGTGGCAGCGATTTAATGATAACAATGATTTGTCTAAGGAGGGGTAGCACTCTGTTAAGTGGTTAATTGCATTGATTAATGTGTATTTAATAATTATGGGCTGCATTCATTATTTTTTTGTTTTAGCCGACTAATGCACTTAATCAAGTTATGTTAATGGAAAGGTTGTGTCGGTTGGAACGATGTGTCTTTTTGAAAATGTACGAAAGGCTATATAAGAAGATTCATATGAGACTTATTAAGCATGGATTCAAGTTGAATATCTTAAGGAAAAAGAAGAAGAAGAGGAAGCGTAAGGGCAGAATTTTAGAACAACAAATCGAAAGTAAGAAGAAGAATTTTCCATTATTCATTGAGGAAGCAACAAGTTCAAAAGTGGAAAGAAAATTTTGTAAGGAAGGTTGGTGCCTTTATATTCGAAGAGATTGGTGTCTCTTGCTGAGTTGGTGCTTAGCAAAAGGGGTGGGTGCTCCGTAGGTTGGTGCCTACAAAACCGTAATTTGGGATTGGTGTCTCCAGAGGTTGGTGCCTACAAATTTTTGAGAAATATATATATATAAAGAAAGAAGTTTCTCCATGGTTTTCTCTCAAAAGGGTTTCCACGTATATTTGTGTCTACTTGCATTAAGTTTTGTGTTCTTTGATTGATTTGATATATTCACATTGCTCGTGATTATAGATCTAAGTTTAAGTATTGAAGTTTGAAATAATATCATAATACTGATTCACCCCCCCTCTCAGTATTATCTTGTGCTCAACAATTGGTATCAGAGCAGGTTCCTTTAGGAACAATCTAACAGTTGGAAGGTAGATCTCGGGAGCACATATGGCTAGTCAAGTACAAGAAGGTTTTTCCTCGAACAAGGCTCCGTTGTTTGATGGAACAAACTATGCATTTTGGAGCATAAGAATGAGAACCTATCTGATGGCACTAGGGTTTGATATTTGGCAATCAGTAGCGGTCAGATATATCATTCCATCAACTCCGCCAATAGACCAAGCCGGTAAGAAGGCTTTTGAAAACAATGCCAAGGCGATGAATGCAATCTTGTGTGGTCTGTCAGAGTCTGAATTTGTCAAGGTAATGCAATGTGACATGGAAAAGGAAATATGGGATAAAATTCGAACAATATATGAAGGTGATGATAAGGTCAGAAAAGCTAAGCTTCAAACCCATAGGAGAAAATTTGAGAGCCTAAAAATGAAGGATGAGGAAGATGTTGCAGCTTATCTTCTGTGGGTGGATGAAGTTGTCAATGCCATAAGAGGGCTTGTAGAAAAGATTGAGGAACCCTGTGATCGCCGAGGTAAGGTCTTAAGATATTTACCATTAATATTTTATGCTAAGGTGTCTTCCATCGAAGAAATGAAGGATCTTGACAAGCTAAGCATGGAAAAACTACATGGAATACCGACGGCTTATGAAATGAGGACCGAGTATAATAAACTAGAAAAGAAGGAAGCCGCATTCAAAGTTGTTATCCAAAATTCACCCTCAAGGTAATTTTGATAACATGCATCAAATTCTTTAGTCCCAAGAAATTATATTGATTCAAGGCAAAAAATCATGTTTCTAGGGTCCCTTGGGTTCTTTCTAACTCTTTCGTCAAGAAGAAAACCCAGTGAAGTTTTAAAAATGTGAAAAAAATTGCAAAACCAAGCTCAGTAAGGGTAAAAATCATGAAAATGGCTAAGTCCTTCTCCTCGAAAGAGAATTCAAGAAATCCCGGGACAAGCGGGACAAAAGTGCGTGAACGGCTGAAAGGCGCTAAAGGCGGTTCAGCGCAGCATTTGGGACGATTGGGACAAAGGGACGCCTTGTGGACGCGAAAATCCGAACTGGCCGAAAAGTGGAAAAAATTGACTAACCTGTCAAACATGCGCAGTCTGGGACATCTGGCCAATTAGTACACGGAGGACACAAGTCGGCCAAAAGACTTAAGGCATCCGGAATAGTTGGGCCGAAGGTACGTGAAGTGTGCGAACTTACGATTTGGATCATGGTACAAACGAGAACTTTCACACCGGACAAGCGGGACAAAAGTGCGCGAACCGGCCGAACCGGGTGAATCGGAAGAATTTGTCCCAAAGCAGTGCACTGGGGACAAGTGGGACATAAGTACGCGAACCAGCTGGTTCAGGCCAAACATGGGAACTTCAAGTGACTGGGAGAAAAGGGACAAAGGACGTGCGGGGACGCGGATGGCCAAGGAGCCGAAAGCCAATCGTGTCACGCCACGTGTCAATGCAGCCGAAAAGGGGCATGGAAGCCCATTTCGGGTGGTTGGAAGAATTTGTCCCACGCAAAGACTGGGAAATTTGGAAAAAGGGACACGTGGGATGCGAAAAGTGAAGCGGCCTTAAGGCAGAGAAGAAAAGTCAACGCTTGACCCATGGAACTTCAAACGGCCATAACTTTTGACTTCGAGCTCCGATTTTGACTAAATTGGACTTTTCGGAATGAGCACAACATCCTCTACGCCACAAAAACTGGATTTATTATTTTTGATGAGGGTAGATATATTTAAATAAGAGAAATATATTCGGCTCCTGCGAGTTAATGCTCATTCCGTCAAATGACAAGAAACACCGCAGGCCCAAACTAGTCGCCCACACTCGAAGGCCATAACGTTTGCATTTCTCAACGAAATCGCACAAAATTGGTACCGTTGGAATTGTGGTTCTAAGCCCAATGAATAGAAAACAATAAATTCTATATTTGATCAGAAATTTGTTGAGATTTTTATGAAAACGTGGCCAGGTTCGAGCAGTTGTTTTATTTGGTAGTTGGGAGTGCAATTAAGAGGCATGGTCATCATTCTTTCTCTGTTGCAGCACATGGGATAGTATGGGGAGCCTTTTCCAAGTAATATAAAATCATTTCACTCAATTTAATGCCTCTTACAGGTGGTTGAAGGACAGATTTCGGGATTTCCATTTTCCTTCTCTTCTCCTTCTCATTTTTCTATAAATTGGAGTGTTGGGCTCATCAGAAAAAGAGATTTTTGGGTAGCAAAGCTCTCCAAAATTTCTTTGTGAAGCTTGTGTGTTGCAGCCCTTGTAGTGGACTCCTTGTATGGTGATCCAGGCCCTTATCTTGTAATAGATTGAATCATGCATATCATGAAGCAATAAAATACCGGTTTGTGGATGTATCTTCCCCGCATTGTGTTTTCTTGCATTCTTCTTACCCCTTTAATATTTCTATAAGAATATTGTGTCTATTTATTATGTTCTTGCAGGGATTCATTATCATTGTGTATGCTTGGAATATTGTTGTGAATGCATTTTGCTAGATTATGGTGAACTGTCATCACCTCTTCTAGTGTGCACTTTTCCTCTGTATTTCACACATTTGGAGACTACTCTCACACCCTCCTTTTTTGGTGTATCACCACTTTAGTGTAGGCTTTCATTTTATGCATTCTCTCTCCCTGGTCCCTTGGAAATTTAGATTAGAACAGTTAGCTTATCCTGCATTAGAGTAGATTGTGGCAGGTAGTTTAGGAGCAAGAACCAGCTTTCTCTGGAGGTCTATCTCAAGTAGCAAGTCCCACAACTTGGAGATAGTACCCATGTTATCCAATCACACCGTGAGTTCAAGTATATGCACTTGTATAAACACAGGGGTGCTGTGATTCGGTGATAACAAAAGTCTCAAAGAAAAAGGCAATCAAGGAATCAAGCAAATGATGAATCAAACAAGTGAAGAAGATGAAAGGAAGATTTATTCATTCGAAAGCTAAAGAAAGGATCCAGGAGATACAAAGGTAAGTTACCATTTAAATGTTTTAACTGTGGTAAAATTGGTCATTTTGTAGCTAAATGCCCAGAGAAGGAAGATAACAAAGATGAAGAAAGCAAGCCCAAGTTCAAAAGAGAATTCAAGCAAAGCTAGAGGCAAGAAAATATTTGAAAAGAAAAAGAAGAGTCTATATTCAAAAAGAGGTAGCAGCTCATCTAAAGAAAGTGGAATAAGTGATTCAGATAGTGATGATGAAGAAACATTGTTTATGGCTATAGAAGAAGGTTCATCAACTAGCAAAGTTGATTTGGAAGGAATCGAGGACATAGAAGAAGAAGGTGAGGTAAACCTCGAAGAAGAACTCATTTGTGCGTTGGGTGAAATAAAAGCACTCAAAAAGAGGAATCAGAAGCAAAGACTTCAGCTCCAGAAATATGAAGAACAAAATCAATCTTTCGAAGCTAAGTTAGCACAGAGTCTTGAAGAATCAAAGAATCTAATCATTGACCTGAAGACCCAGATTGAAGAAGCAAAGAGAATTGAGGAAGGGTTGAGAAGTCAGCTCAAGGTGAAACAAGAAGAATGTGAAAAGCGTGAGTCAGAGATTGTTGCGATGAGAAAAGACTTAGAAAAGGTAAATACCAAACTAATGAACAACTTGAAATTTGAAAAGAGTACTAAGGTTCTAGATGAGATTCTAGAAAATCAAAGATCACCATCCAACAAATCAGGACTCGGATATGAAGAAAAACTAGAGAAAGCTTCAAATTCCATTGAGATTCCGGAGAAGAAAGGTTTAGAAAAGGCAAAAAGTTATGCAGAAATTCTAAATGCACCTACGAAGAATAAAAGTAGAAAGGAAGAGGAAACTACGAAGACCAGTTCCATCCACAAGGAAGGTGTTAAAGAGAACGACATCAAAAGACCATTTACTCCACGACATAGGAATATGAACAGGTTCGAAAGTTCCTTTCATGGTTATTGTTTTTATTGCAATATATATGGGCATAAAAAGATAGAGTGTAGAAAGCGAATGAGAGATAATGAAGCCTGGAACAAACCAAAATCTGCTCATAGAGTGTTGAATATGAACTATAATTCATTTGCTCCACTATCCTATTATAACGAGGAAGCCATTATCTGCTACAAGTGCAATAATTATGGACATATAGCACGACTTTGTATAAGTTTGTTTGACTCGAGAAAAATCAAAAGACAAATCCTTTAGATACAAAGAAAAGGGAGGCTACAAAATCCTAGACAAGGAAGCAGGAGAAAGATGGGCTAGACAAATAAAAATCCATGCTCGTTCAAACAAATTTTCATGCTCGAGATGAAGGACAACAGTGGTACATTGATAGCAGATGTTCAAGACATATGACTGGTGATAAAAGTAAGTTTCTCTCCTTAAAGAAAGTAAATGAAGGTACAGTAAAATTTGGTGATAATGCTACAACAAAGATCATTGGCAAAGGTACGTTGAGTCTGGATAATGGAAAAACAAAAACAGAGAATGTTTTGTATGTTGAAGGATTAAAACATAACCTCTTGAGTGTGAGTCAAATGTGTGATGTGGTCACACTCTTAAGTTATATGATGAAGGATGTGAAATAAGGAAAGCGATACAAGAGAACTAATTGCAGATTGCCACCAAACTACAAATAATCTATATATTATTTGAGAAATAAAAAAGAAGAAAAATGTTTCCTAAGTCAAGTTGAGGAGAGTTGACTATGGCATAAAAGGATGGGACATATAAATTTTGATAATCTTGTGAAGATAAGCAATAAGCAAGCTGTATGAGACATGCCTAAAATAACAAAGCCTTTGAGTACTCTATGCAAAGCAATGCTAGCTTGGGAAGAGACTAGAAAAATATTCAAAACAAAGGAGTATTCATCCACCAAACCATTGGAGCTAATTCACATGATTTGTGTGGACCTACCGTAACGAAAAGTATTCAAGGTGAGAGTTATTTTCATTTACTCATTGATGACTACACTAGAATGACATGGGTAGCATTTTTGAAAGAAAAATATGAAGCATTTGTAAAGTTCAAAGCTTTCAAGGCATTAGTAGAAAATGAAACAAGGATGAAGATAAAATGTCAAATGAATTTATTGAATATTGTGAAGACCATGGAATTAAAAGACAATACTTAGCTGCAAGAACTCCACAACAAAATGGAGTAGTAGAAAGGAAGAACATAACCATTCAAGAGATGGCCCGAACAATGCTGAATGAATCTAAGCTATCAGATAGATTCTGGAAAGAAGCGGTAAGTACTACTGTTTATATTTTAGATAGAGTGCAAATTAGAGTTAACCATGACAAAACTCCATATGAATTATGGAAAGGAAGACCAGCCTCGGTCAAATATTTTAAGGTATTTGGGAGCAGATGTTTCATTAAAAGAACCGAAGAGGACTTAGGAAAATTTGATTCAAGATCCGATGAAGGGATTTTTCTTGGGTACTCCACTAAAAGTAAAGCCTTCAGATGTTATAACAAGAGGTTGCGGACTATCATAGAAAGTGCAAGTGTCAGAGTGGATGAGGGTCTGGATCTAAAGACAAAAGAAAATTCAGAAGAGTCTTTAGAAATACCAAGTCTTGTGAAAGAAGAACAAGAGGAAGAAGAAGATATTGAAAAGTGGAGTAAATCAAAAGGCGGGATAGAAAGATGCCATCTCGCTTCGTTTAGAAAAATCATGATGAAAGTCAGATTATTGGAGAACTTGATACCGGGGTTCAAACCAGAAGAAGAATTACAAATGCTTCTGAGAAAGGGTATTTTTCTCTACTATCTAAGGTAGAACCTAAGAAATTTTTAGAAGCAAGACATGATAAACATTGGTTGAAGGTGATGGAAGAATAATTAGATCAAATTGAGAAAAATGAAACTTGGGAACTAGTTCCTAGACCAAAGAGTCAGAATGTGATTGGCACTAAGTGGGTATTTCAGAACAAACTAAATGAAGATGGTCAAGTCACTCAAAATAAGGCAAGATTGGTATGCAAAGGGTATGCTCAAGTGGAAGGTGTTGATTTTGAAGAGACTTTTTCTCTAGTTGCAAGACTAGAAGCAATCAGAATGTTCCTTGCTTTCACAGTGTTTAAAAATTTCAAAGTCTACCAAATGGATGTCAAATCAGCCTTTTTAAATGGGAATTTAGAAGAGGAGGTTTACATAGAACATCTTGAAGGGTTCCTATTATCAAAAAATGAAGATTATGTGTGTAGGTTGAAAAATGCATTGTATGGATTAAAACAAGCCCCCAAAGCATGGTACTCAAGGCTTGATCAACATCTACAGGACCAAGGATTCAAGAGAGGACTTGCTGACATTAATATTTACATCAAAACTGAATGACATAATCTTTGGAGGAGATGATGAAGAAATGTCTAGAAAATTTGCAGAAGATATGCAAAAGGAATTTGAAATGTCTATGTTGGGTCGTGTCATGTTGGGTGGCTTATCCTTTTTTTCCTTGGATTGCAAATTTCTCAATTTAATAAAGGAATATTTATATCCCAAACCAAGTATGTGAAGGAAATGTTAAAAAAGTTTGGTATGGAGGAGTGTGCACTGTCAAAGACACCGATGATCACTTTGGAACCAACTTGATATCTTGGCTAAGTAAGAAGAGTATATATAAGGTAAGTAGAAGCGTAGTATATAATGGTGGTACTATGTTGCACGCAAATTTTATGGATGAAGTAGACCTTGAAGGATATAAAAGTAGAGTATGATCATCCCATCTCCATATTATGTGATAATACCAAAGGCAATAAGTATTTCAAAGAATCCGGTTATGCATTCCAGAATAAAGCACATTCCCATAAGATATCACTTCTTAAGAGAAAAAGTTGCAGAAAGCAGTAAAGTTGGAGTATGTCGCTACATCCGAACAAATAGTAGATATTTTCACTAAGCCACTTCCAAAGGAGACATTTGAATATCTACGACATAAGCTGGGAGTAATTTCTTTTACATCTTTACATTGAAGAGTCAAGGGTAGCACTGGTTAAGGGGGAGCTAAAACTTTGCAATTTTTTCAGCTCCTAGGATGACCCTTTGCCATTGATGTCAAAGGGGGAGAATGGTAGTAAGGGGGAACTACGGAAAGAGGAAGCTGCCGAAGAGGAGATTATTTTTGGGGTTGCCATCAATGAAAAAGGAGGATATTGTTGGAAATATTGTCATTGATGTCAAAAGGGTCTTGGTACAAGTACACGAAATATGTCGTAAAAACGGAATTATTGATTGAAACGATAGAAAGTAACGGAAATAACCAGCAAGATAGAAGGGTAGAAAACGAAAGTTTAAATACATGAAAACAAGCACTTTTTCATGAGGATTATCATGGTATAAGCGAGATATACACAGCTATACATAAGAGAGAGATATCCACATTTTAAGCTATTCATATGCAATGTTTTATGGTGAAAAAGAAGATTTAATGATGGTCAATGCAGAGATTTAATGATAATGGTGATTTTTCTAAGGAGGAAGCGCCCTATCAAGTGGTTAATTGCTTTGATTAATGTGCATTTGATAATTATGGGCTGCATTAATTATTTTTTTGTTTTAGCCGAC
Organism: Taxus wallichiana var. yunnanensis; assembly: GCA_018340775.1. Classification (NCBI taxonomy): domain Eukaryota; kingdom Viridiplantae; phylum Streptophyta; class Pinopsida; order Cupressales; family Taxaceae; genus Taxus; species Taxus wallichiana. The sequence goes on from CM031241.1 coordinate 124,574,704, forward strand.
TAATGCACTTAATTAAGTTGTGTTAATGGAAAGGTTGTGTCGGTTGGAACGATGTGTCTTTTCGAAAAGGTACGAAAGGCTATATAAGAATATTCATATGAGACTTATTAAGCATGGATTCAAGTTGAATATCTTAAGGAAAAATAAGAAGAAGAGGAAGCGTAAGGGTAGAATTTTAGAACAACAAATCTGAAAGTAAGAAGAAGAATTTTCCATTATTCATTGAGGAAGCAACAAGTTCAAAAGTGGAAAGAAAATTTTGTAAGGAAGGTTAGTGCCTTCATATTCAAAGAGATCGGTGTCTCTTGCTAAGTTGGTGCTTAGCAAAAGGGGTGGGTGCTCTTGTAGGTTGGTGCCTACAAAATTGTAATTTGGGGATTGGTGTCTCCAGAGGTTGGTGCCCACAATTTTTGAGAAATATATATATAAAGAAATAATTTTCTATGGTTTTCTCTCGAAAGGGTTTCCACGTATATCCGTGTCTACTTGCATTAAGTTTTGTGTTCTTTGATTGATTTGATATATTCACATTGCTCGTGATTATAGATCGAAGTTTGAGTATTGAAGTTTGAAATAATATCATAATACTGATTCACCCCCTATCAGTATTATCTTGTGCTCAACACAACTTAGGTGCCCCCGAAGATAAGCCCCTCAATATAACATTCCTCCCTTCGGACTTAAACTTCAGCTCCATCGTCTGGAAGATATTAAAAACACCAAGGGAATGCAGCCCACTGTATTTCAAGCACTATGTTGGTCTCTCCAATACCAAAAATATAGAAATCATTGGTAATTATATAGTTACCCATCGTGATGCTCAATTGGGGAGTCCATAAATCTCGCATCTCATAGAATCTCCATTAGCTACAACCACATTGGAGCCCTCAAATTCTTCTTTTGTAATCCTCACCTCTCAACTAATGAGGCATCAATAAATTTGTGGGTTGCCCCACTATCAATGAGTACCACCACTCGATGTCCTTGTAAAACTCCCCTAACTATGAATTCCTTGTACCTCGGGGTACTAAACAAGGTGGCAATAGTCTCTTGGGGAAAATTCTCACGATCCTGCTCAACACCCACACTATCTAATGCCTCATCATCATCATCCTCTAATCCATATGCATCTATTTCCATGTCACCATCACTCTCCTCAAATACCTATATGAATAGGGCCCTCCCTCTACCCTTGCAATCGTGCCTTGGAACCCAAGGATGCGGAAATCGAAACATATTTTCTTTCACCTCAATTCCTCCATATCCTCACTATATCCGAATGGTTTCTAGGTTGTATCTTTCCTAGGTGGAGGTACCTTTGGCTGCAAACCCATAGTTCTAGAAGGGAAACCCTTAGGATGCACTCAAGGTGGAAACCTCAACTTAGGAGTGGGTAATTCCAAGTCACGAGCTCTCCTAATAGCCTCATGCAATGAAGAAGGCTCAAATGCCCTCACAAATCCAAAGTGAGAATGTCTCACAAACTTGCTATGAATAGGAAATCAACCTCATCTCTCGTAACATCGTGTACCATGACCGATAGTCTCAAAAATATGTGATATCTTGATCCATGGAACGTCAGTTAGTGCCTTTCAAATGAGTCAACTCTCTAAAATACCTATCGGGGTCTCTCTTATCAAATATACTCACTAGCCTCTTTGTAGAACTTTGCATAAGTCGTGATGTATATGTGTCCCTGTGTAATCAACCCATGATGCCACCAATCATGAGTGTCTCACTTTTGATGTAAGAATGTAAACTTAATTGCATCTTCCTCACGCATAGGATTCAAGTCGAAGCATGTCTTCAACTTCGCACCCAATCTGTGTAGTACACTTCTTAGAACTATTTAAATGTGGATAAAAATTTGTCCTAACCTCCTTTGCATCTTTGGTACATTGTACTGGTAATCTCTCTCTGATATCCCTTAAGGTCTGGGTACCATTCCCAACAAGACTCCTCATCTACAATATCCCCTGGCAGCCGTACCTATGAAACTTCTAGATCCTTCAAGAAAGAAGGTTCGCGAAACCCTATAGGCCTGGTAGAAGAATGGGGGGACTGTTGTCCTAAATGTCCACCCTCACCTTTTTGAACGTGTTAACCCATATTGCTATTTTCTCCTCTTTTCACATGAGTATCAAACCTGTCTTGTGCTAATCTCTTAGTGAGCTAGCTCAAATAGAGATTAGTAGTCTCTCAGTGCTTTACCATGTTGGTAAATGTAGTTCCCACTTCCCTTATTAACACTTTTTGATACTAATCATGATACTATTATGGACCTTATTATAGTATGATGTTAGATGTTAGATCATGGATTATTGTTGACTTGATTCAGTTATGATGCATGATGATTATTAGAGACATTTTGGATATTGATGATGATATATTGTTTGACATGGTTATATTATGGATGTTGTGCGGACTTGTGATATTTGGATATTGTGAGTAGACCTAGAAATGGAAATTATTGGATGATGATATAGTTGTTGATAAAATCATAAATGATATTGTTAAATTGCTTTGATGTTGTTGTGATTCATACATCTAAATGATTTTGGGAATTATATTTATATTATTTTGGATGTTCTGATATGGCCATGAGGCCGAAGGAGGTATTTGTGTTTTTCAGTTAAAATATCACAACAAACATCAAGGGATTGGAGACCAACCACATTGGAATTCTAGATGAATTCAACAAGGTCACCATGGCAACTAGTATTTGTTTGTGCGTGTTTGTGTGTGTTAGGGATTCCCATGGGGGGATCACCTTTAATTGTGACCAAGGGTTTTATGTATTCCTTTTATTTTGGTCCCTTTGTTTATGTTTGCATGTGTTTATTTTGTGGTGCTTTTACCCCTTTCATTATTCATTAAATGGTGTGTAAATATTGTGAGTAATCATGTTGTTAAGTTAGTTAATTAAAATATGTCATAAGAAAGTAATTAATAGAGTTGTTGGCCATGATTAAAGATGTGTAAGTGATGTGTAAGTTAACTTTTGAGTGTGAAACACTCCACCTTCTTGGAAATTCGAAATTGTCCTTGGAGGATGATTTTGGAGGCTTGTGGGACAAGTTAAACTTGTCCCATACCTCTTAAATTTAATTACCAACCATACCTACGGTTGGGGAGTTGAGATTAGACTTTTGTGATGTTTTTTGAGAAGGAAAATTGTAGGTTTTAATTGCACTTTTCTTACATGATTTAATTTCAGTCCTTTGGGGTGTGGGTTGGATTTGAGTGTGTAAGTAAACTATCATATTATTCACCCACCTAGTTATTGTGCATTGGAGAATGAAGTTGACTTTTGGGTTGGGGTTGAAGAGATGTGATATGGCATCCTACGTGGATCTGCCTCATTCTCTTCCCTTCCCTCTTCTATAAAATTCGAATGGCTTGCCTTGTTTTGGGGTTGCTTCACTTTTGAGACTTCATTTTCTTGGGTGAATTATTTTACTGTTTTGGATCTCTTTCTTTGAAGAATTTTTGGGAAGATTTTTGCATGCTTGTGCTTGTTTTTTTTGGATTGCTTGCATTGGGATAAAGCTTGCTATTTTGGAACTTGGAACAACTCCATCATGGAGAGGTAGGAGCTTGACTCTTGAAATGCTCTTCTTTTATGAATGTAAGTGTTAATGTATGAATGTTTTGGCATGGTTGTGGGCTGTTGGGTAGATGGCCTAGGAATGGTGTAGGAGAAGACTATGGGGTTATTTTGTGGGAGGCACAAGTGTGTTTTAGGGAGGTATAAGAGTGGAGGGAGTTGGGATTTGGGTTCCACCTTACAAAGAAATAGCTTGCATTTCTTTACTCGTTATGGGGTGCCATAAGAGGTTGGGGAGGCATAAGAAAATGTGAGGAATAAGGGGTACTTGGGGAGGCATAAGGGCATGTCAGGGATTTGAAATTATATATATATATATATATATATATATATATTGGTGGTTTGTTCTCAGGTGGTGATACCCATTTCCCCTTTTGGGAGGCATAAGCAACATCCCCCATAGTTTCTTGCTCCTTTGGCTTGCTTGAGGAAGCCTTAGTATTGTTTGTCATGTTTTAATGTAGTTGTAGAACTACATTCTGATTTTGGACTGTGTTCTTATTGTGATTATGCTGCTTGTGTGGTTGTGGAAGCTTGTTGTTGCCATGAGTTGGATCACATATTTTATTGCATTGTGGTTGGGGCTCGGGGCCAATGAAGAAGGATGGATTCTCCTCTTCATTAGATGTCTTGGTTGGGTGGAGAGTTTTCCTTTCCCCTACTCTTGTTGTGATCAAATTGGAAGAATGAGAAATCTACATGTTGTTGTTCTGGAGCTGAGATATAGACAGTTTGACAGTCCCTTGTGAAATGAAATATTATTGTAGCCCCTTTCCCACTTGAAGTGGATGATTTGTGTATTCATTATCATGGAAAGATACTATGTATTGGCAATGAAAGTGGAAATTTGAAATGTAAAAGAGTTATACTCTGTATTCTATGTTGGAAAGAATGAGAAAGAATGATACGTGTTTTGTATGTTGTATTTTGAAATCAAATGGAAAGGAGGTTGTAAGAGTTTCGTTTGAATTAATGGAAGTGTTTTCCTTGTTCATATGATATTCTTTCCATTGGAAATCTGTACTTAACAAGCTCTATGAAATCCCTATTTGGAAAGTGGAAAAGTGAAACACGTGAAAAGAAAATGTATTATTCATCCGTATATAATATATGTTTTTGGAAAGAATAAAATAAGGAAGTTGTAAAGTTGTCTTTTGGAATAGATAAAGGATTGCATAATCTTCCTCAAATTGTATCATTGTGTTGAATTTAATCATTTAGATGCGAGCTGTAATCTCTATTTGAAAGGAAGTGTAATACTCATTTCTTTGAAATATGTGAAAGTTGGAAATCAGAGATGTATCTTAGTTTTGAATAGTTGGATTGAATCAACTAAATGCATTAGATTAGGTTTGGAGCACATTATAATACTTGGAAGAAGACAATGGAAAATAGACCTTTAAAAAAAAAAAATTGAACTTCTGTCTTGTATTTCCTATTGACAATTATTTAATCCCAAATGCTCAGACTAAATCAGAACAAAGGAATAAAAAATGAAACATTAATTTGGGCATAATAATATCTAATCGAATTCATCTAGATATTAACACTTAAGGAAATTCTTATAAAAACTTAGCAAAATCGGGCTCAACCGTTTTGCAGTTGTGTCTTGTCAAGAAATGTAAATGTTCAAATTGCAAATCAATCAGACAAATTGAATCTTGAAATCTCTCTTAAATACACCTAAGAAAAATTTTCCATGTCTATTTGACATGTTGAGAGAGGGACAAGAACAAATTGAACAAATTTAACAAGTTAAAATTTACTAGTTTGCATTGTAAAAGCCTACAGAATGTTTTCACAAAATTGACCCCTTAAACTTTATCAAAATAAAAAATTAATGATCTTTGTGTAAAGAGGACGTCGAGATATTTCCAAAAAGTCCTCATTTTCCCAAAATTGAGCCCTCTATCAAAAGTTATGGCCTTCTGAAGTTTTTCCTTCACTTGGCGTCCAAACTTTTTTTTTTTCCTAATTTTCCCCACCAACCCGCAGCCAATCATAGGCTTCCATGTGGCACCACGAGGTGTTAGTAGAGGGGCGGACCCCTTTTAAGCTTAGCACTCCCGAAAATTTTGGGAAAATTTTCCAAATTTTCTCCGTCGCTCCGCTAAGCCGCATGACTAATAGGAGATGCCACATGGCGTCATGAGGCATCGGCGGAGGAGCGGGTCCCCTTTTTGCCTTTGTACGTTTTTGGAAAATTTTGGGATTTTTTTTTAAATTTTCCGCCACCGCCCGCCGGCCCGCAACCAATCGGGAGCCACAACATGGCATCAAGATATGCCAGCGGAGGCGTGGGTGAATGCTACCCTCTTAGCCCTTCGGGGCATTAAAATAATTTTCTCCCCACTACCCCACCCTTCCCTGCATTGGCTTAGGAGATGCCACATGTCCTTGTGAACTTGCAGGAGTGTGGGTGCAAAGTGGCTTTCGTTCGGTCCGTGGCAAGATTTTTCAAAATGTCTCCCACCGCCCTGCTCTCCCCGCACCGACTGGGAGGCACGGTGAATTTTGTTTTTCTTCCCCACATGGGAAAATTTCAAAAATTCTCCCCATGGCCCACCAACCTGCTCTTGGGGTAAATTTTCACCTTTGGGTCTGCAGGCCCACTCTTGGGAAAAAATTTCACCCCAAGGTTCGCTGCCCATAACTCAAAAATATGAGGAGTTAGGAGGACTTATTTATATCAATGGAAAGGTGAGGAAATTTCCTATCCAATGGGAGTGATTTAAGGAAATTTTTAATGTGTTAAGTTTGAGAAAAATCAATTTGAACCTTTAAGCCGGTTAGAGAGTGGGTATGGTGAGGAATTACCCTCTGAACCTTATTGAACCTTCTAACCCTAAAATTTGGACCTTATGACCTCTAATAATTGTTAATAAAAGAAAAGCATGTTCTAGTGAATTAGAATTGTTCTGGAACTTGTTAGTGATAGTTTTTGCCTTGTAATCCGGTTGTAGACTCTTTTAAACAAAAAAAAATTATTCCATAATTTTCCTAATTAATCCTAGGTTGTTCTTGGGTCTCAAGTGGGTTGTTTTAGCGGGCGTTATAGTGAACAATTGTTACATCAGATCTACCCCTATATCCTCACTTTCTTGTCCCCCATATTTCAATCCCAATAGTTTGGAGAAACAACTGCTGATACCAATTTGAAATATCCTTTATGGGATACTATTTTAAAAAACACAAAATATTGAAAATTTGCAGCCAAATAAAATACTGATTTTTGCATATTTTTACAATAAGGAAAACGGACTAAAGAAAATTAAAATCTCCCAAAATATCCACTTGAATTACATGAAAATTTAAAGAAATCTTGATATTATTATAAAGGACATAATAACACTATTTTTGGAGTTTTACAGAAATTAAAATGCTCGAGAAAAAAGCACAAACATGCCCTGAGGCTGGAAAACTTCGAGGCTCGTAACTCTCCAAATACAAGGGAAAAAATTAAGGGTCTTTGGAAATAACATTAACAAATATAGGAAATAATATTTCCACCTTCAGATCTGAAAATGGTTGACTGGAAACCCTCCAAATAAGGGTTGAAATTGATGAAGATGCCTTCAACGTGCTACCACGCCTTCCCAAATGGCTGCCGTGAATACGATCTAGAAGCCCTATGATTATCTTCCCCAAATGCCCCAAAAATCCTCAAACCCTTCCTCGAACCCTCGATAATATATCATTAACATAGTCCCGAAATTGACTCAAAAATGACAGACTAGGGTAGATCTCTCACTACCGAAGAATGCACTGCTAGCTAGGGATGAGTCTCTCACCACCGAAGCTAGGGTCCCTGTGGTATTTCAATCCACAAGTTGTAGATGCGCAACAATAGCTGCATGTGAAGGAGGATAAAATGTATGCGATAAAAAGTTCCTTTCCTTTCTCTCCGGCTCCTTATATACTTCTCCTTAGCAAATGAGCCCCACTAACCCTAGGTGCATTTCATTCCATGGAGGGGCCAATCAAATAAAAGTAACTATAGTTACTTTTTCCTTTTTGAGTCGTCATGGTCCAAAAGTGACCCCCAAATGCAAAACTTGGATATTAGAACCACGGGGCCCCTTCCCAAAAGCTCCCAGCATCCACAACCCCTTGGGTATGACCATGGTTTGGACTTGACTTGGCCCTTGGGCCTTTTGGCATAGGAAAGGGGACATTACAGAAAGGGGACATTACATTAATACACACAAAAACCAACTCACTTACAAGAAAGTGATGTGTGAGGGGTCAAATGGGAGGAAACTCCATTTGGCCTTGAAAATAGACCCCCATACCCATAGGTAGGGTCCAAGGGGTCCTTTTCCATGATAGGGAAGTTCCTAACATGAAAAGTGATCACCAAAATTGCCACTTTTAGCCCAAATCCGAGTTTGGGCTAAATGACACAAGAGTTGAGGTGGTGGGGCCCACCCAAGTGGCACTTAGGTGGTCCCATACCTCTAATAACCCACTTAATTAACACTAAACACAATTTAGCACAAGTAGGGACCACTAGGTCCCTAAACAAGCTCAATACAACTAAATAAATTACAAATAATAAAATTTTACAAGTAGGGGTCACCCATGGTGCCCAAATACAACAAACAACAATCAATTAAGGCTTCATACAACAAACATGGCTAGGAATCGCCCAATAAGCCGCTTGTGCAAACCCGAAGTGTAGCCCTGAAACCCACATTCTCCTGTGCCCTATAATCTGCACACTCATTGCAAACATTAAACATATCTTCCTAATAAAATATATAATTTAAACAATCTAAATAAATCATACACGGATAAATCATGCTAACTATACCAAACCATGTCAGTATGAAATGACTAATGCTAACATATATATCCATACTAGCTCAAAATAAATTAACCATCTAAGTAACACATGACGACATCCAATTAGTCATTATAATTCCAAATGATAACCAAGTATATAATGAAGCCATGAGTAAATCCATCACATGTGTAATGAAGCCAATTATAACATAATATACTGATATCCCAAAATCATATCATGCCAAATCTAAGAAATAACCACAATCCTAGCTTGGTGCTATGTGCCCAAATCACACAAGTGTCACCAAACGAACCATAACAATAACATATAGTAATCAAATGATACTAAAGTCTGGATGTCCATGATCAATATAAGTAATGAGTCAACAAATAAACTATGGTAGGAAGAGGTGGGCACTACATCCTCCTCTCCTAGAATTAGACTTCCTCCGAACGTCACTAGAAGAGATAGGGATACCGAGCCCTCGGTGGTGTAGCATCCTCCCATGTAGCTTTGTCTCATCATATCTATCCCACACTGGTCCAAGTCTCACCCCTTAGGGCCAATCTCATGTGCTCCAAGATGTGCATGGGATTCAGTCTCTATTGTCCATCCTCCTCCCCCGTAATGCTAACCAATCAATACATGAGAAATATCAAACACATATCTACGTAATAATGAAACATGAAACACATCGTAGGCCCATGCAAGGCGTGGTGGCAAAGCTAAACAATGCAAAAACTGGACCTATGACCTCCAAGATATCAAATGGCCCCAAAAACAAGGCAAAAGCTTAGAACCCTTTCTATAAAGGATTGGGCTCTTATGTGGATGGATTTTAAGAAGATTTTTCACCCACGCGGAAAGTGACGATCGATCATCTTGGTGTTTCATACACCTTTTGGCGTGCTCTAACCTTCTCAAGACACTAAATGCCATGGATCAATTAGGCCATTGTGTTGGACAATCTATCTTACCCCACACTAAGCTTATCAAACTTTACTTCTGATGATTGTGGTTGGCCATGTTATCCTCCTCTATTAGCTGGTCCGCTTTCCTTCTTTTTTGATAGTATAGAAAACCATTATTTTTCTCTTCCATGAAAATCCAAGTTGGGAAGATCGAGCTCGATACCACTATAATGGCCCTTATTAGGGCTGAAACTAGAAAAGGAGGAAATCACACAAATCCAAGTGAAATTAAATTTTATTTTTATAACTATAATTATCCTTCAAACCATAGGAAAACTATATAAGAGCTTAGAATTCACCATAAAACTATGCAAAAACAATGGAAAATACTTTAAATAATTCATTGAAGCACTTAAATCAATATCCATCCAATTTGGCAACAATAAATGGACAAAATAAGTAAATATATATTGTTGTAATTAAATTTAGGACAATGGTAGAACAACAAAACCAACATCTGTAAATGATGGTTAAACATCACCAAAAATCATGAAAATATAGATTTCGGCCTTATAAATTATGCCGAATCAGAATATAAAAATAAGATTTGTAGTTCTTTCCTAAAGACACCCAAATAACACAAAACCCTAGTTGCTCCCTCTAGGTAGAGCTCCATAATGCATACAAAACACTTGTAGATATTTTCTTGATTTCCCTAGGTCCAAATCTGCAAGAAGTCTTCAATGAATATCTTCAAATCACCCACAATGGAGTGTTTCAGTCCTTCACCAAGCCACATAGAATGTTTTTGTCTTCCTTAGAATGCCCCACAAGAGGATTTTCATCCTCAAGTGGAAAGTCAATGAGCACTATGCCCAAAAAACCAAGTATAGATAAAAATGCGCCAAAGATGGGGTGCAAATGAAGTCCTTATGTTCCTTTTATATCCTTCCCTTGGCACCAACAACCAATTAGAAATGGACCGACCTCTTTAAGCTTCTTTTAATCTTTTAATTTTCCTTTATGATTCTCCAACACACGATTGACCTACTAAAATAGAGGAAAATACTAAAAGAAACATTAAAATTAATAAAATAAAGATGAATTGTAATACAATTTCTTCCCTTTTAAACTAGTACCAATTGAATACTTTTGCCATTTCTCTTCCATGGCCAAGAAGAAATTACACAAGGTAAGTAATATGGGATTATAATGTTCCCAACATGAAATTAAAAGATAAAGTAAAGCTCATTAGGAAGTCAGCAATGTTGGAAATTTTCCAACATGGAAGTAGAAGATAAAGAAATCTTAAGAGATCGGTCTACACCTTATAGCTCTTGGCACCAACCAAAGGGTATAAGAAAATTCTTATGGGCTCATTTGCACATCATTTTTACATATATATATATTTGGAGTCTATGATTGTTTACTTTATTTCCAACTCCACTAAGGGAAAAAAATCCATAATGTGGAATCGAAGGAGAATGAAAACCTTCCTTGTGGCATTTGGAGAATGAAAACTCTCCAAATTGGGTGGCATGAAGGAGAATATTGAAGATCCTCTAGCTGGTTTTTATCTAGGGAATCAAGAAGAAGACCTACAAAGAGATTTTTCATGATTTGAAGTCCCTATCCTAGGAGTGATTAGGGGTGAAGTCATTTTAAGTGCCTTTTAGGGGAATGACACTCATTTATTATTTGATATTAAGACTTGACATAATTAATAAGGATGAAATCATTCATATTTGGTTTTTTTTTTAGATAGGGTTAAAACTTTTGATATTGAGGGGACCAAAAACCATTCATATTTAGTTATCATTGGGTATGGAAACTCCCTTTTTATTATTTCTCTTAGTTATATTATGTTGTTCTTAAAATAATTTTCTAGTTGAGTAGTTGATTTATTTTCATGGTGAAATTCTTCTAAAGTATTTGTGAAAGGTCTAAAAATATTGTGGATGAGTTGTAGGGTGATTTTGGGTGAAATCTTGTGTTTTAAAATTATTAGTTTTAAAAATCAGACCAATATTCCATAATGATTTAATTGTTAGTTTGTTGGTCCTATTATGGTGAAATAAAGACCCCGAATGGTCCAAGTTTGAGATGGGGCATTCAGTGTGATTGCAAAACATTGAGTTATCATGAAGTGTGGGACATTGTGAATCGGATAACTCTCTGGAGAAGGCCGGTTCCTACTCCTAACCTACCTGCCACTAACTACTCCTAATGTAGTAGAAAACTACTGACTAATCCTAATCTAATGCTTCCAAGAGGATAGGAGAAAGATACATGGAATGAAAACCTACACTAAGAGCGGTGATACACCAAGAAATGAGTGTTGATCACTTCCCCAACCTGTAACAATGATGAATAAATGAATCTAGAAAGGGTGGTCTTGCACCACAAACTAGATCACACCCAATACATCATTCCCAAAATGAGCACAACACACCCAAATCTGTAACGAATAAGGATATACACAACCATTGTTTGCAATGAGAGGAAAGAAAAACAATAAAATCATGTAGAGGTCAAAACAATCAACACAGAACACAATTTTATTATTCCTTAAGATTTACACAAGTAAATTACATGTAGAGGAAGGCATGAAACCATTATAGAGTTTTGAGGAAATCCTAAAGCCCCAACAAAATAGGGGTTGCATGGGAGAGAAAATGATCAACCACTAGCACATAAAAACCCCTTACATTTTATAGAGGAAGAAAATGAGGAGAGAGAGGGAAGAAAATATGAAAATGTACCCCAATCTCCTACAAAATCCATCATTGTCCTTGTAGGAGTGATGGGAAAGTCTGCCAAGCCCATACTCCATTATACCTTGCTTGTTGGGGAAGAAAGAAATCCCATACCTCATCATTTTGGTAGGTGAGAAATTTGGAACCATTCCTCTAAAATGGAAGATCTGTATTTCCTCATTTTGAAGTACTTTCTCTAAAATTAAGGAAACTAGTCATTATGTAGAGGACACTGAGAGCTTTCCAAAAAGTCCTATTTTGTTCAAATCCGAGCTCCTAGTCAAAATTTATGGCCATCTAAAGATGAGGTACCATATTGCAATAAATGCAAGTAGTTGATCTACCTTTTCAGAGCTTTGCCCCTGCATTGCATCCTCTGAAATAAAAAATTTTAGACTTTTGGGATTCGGAGATTTGGGTTTTTCAACTTGGAGATCACTTCCACTATTCATCACTCACGCTAGTTTGAGAGTTTGAAATTTCGAAACCTCGAAGAAGTTCAAAATTTGGACTTCTTGTTTTTTTCGGGAGTTGTGTTTTTGGGGTTTCTAGAGTTCAGATTTTGGGTTTCGGGAGTTTAGGTTTTGGGGTTTTGGGAGTTTGGGTTTTGGGGTTTTGGTTACTTTTCATCTATCTGGGCGATGTATTTCTCTAAATTCTAGAAACCCCAAAGTCTGAAATTTGAACTTTGGGTTTTGGATCTTTATGTCTTCATTCTCGTGGCATTGTTCACCTGCATGAGCTCATGAAACTTCCAAATCTCCAAAATCCCAAACTCTAAATTTAGAGTTCGGGTTTTGGATTTCTTCTCCCTTTTTACACTTCTTTCCGCCGAGTTCCTAAATTTCACCTTAGCCTACCTCTGAACAACTTGACCTCTGAAGTCTAAATTTCAGACTTGAGCTCCTTCATTACCCGAAATAGCTTCAAACTTCCGATATCCTTTGCAATGTGCTCGACCCACTTCAAATTACTTGGCTTGAGCCCAAAATGTGAGCTCCCATGGCCAAATCAATCCTCTTATTTTCTTGTGCGAGGTCATGTTTCTCGATTTTTCCCGAGGGAAAAATAGATAATAGGTCTAAAATTCAAATTTAAATTAGATTGAGGTTTGTGATAATTCCTTGTTTTTCAGTTTCAAGCTTAGAAAGGGACATTAAAAACATGATGTTAATTTTTTCATTTGTTACAAATTGTCTATTAAACATATAACATCTAAGGAGTGACTCAATGGTAATATATAACTATACTTTTCACATGTAATTGAGGACTATATTAGGAAAAGTGCACCAATATGGGGGGCCAAAAACCCAAAAATGAACGAAACGTGTATGATTTCTTTAATAACACGATCGTGTTACAATTTATTAGGCTCAGGAATTCATGAACCTAAAATGCGTACGCATTATAAATGCATGTGTTTTGGTGCTATGAAACACGTACACATTTTGGCCTATATCAAGTTTAGAGGGCCTAAAGGAGCCATATTTACTAAAATAAATGTTAAGTAAATATAAGAAGTTAGGGTCACTCTGCACTTGCTGGAAGTGGTCCCGTAGCTCTGATAGTTATAATCTAGAAGATAGTTTTTAAAAATCTAATCTGGTCAGTACTTACTTTTTTATAATTTCAACAATGACCTAAAATTTTTAGGCCATATATATTGTAGTTGGTCTTTGTTTTGCAAAAACATATAGTCGTTTTGTAGGTTTTTTGACCTTTTGGATTGGATTTTGGCCCTACCATTGCTTGAATTGGTACTAATTTTGAAATTTGGTCCATAATTCACTTTAGTGACCATGAATCAGCTCTATGATGCTTGTCTACTTCTTACTAAAATGAGATTCTCATTTTAGGCCTTCTGAGGAAGTAGTCTCTCACCAAAACTAAATGAGTTGATCGATCACCTTAGACACTATTACCTACACAATGAAACACACTAAATGATTTTATTAAAACTTTCCTTTGGGTTAGGGTTTATGATGTAGGGTTTAGGGTTTAGGGTTTAGGGCTCAGGGTTTAGGACTCAAATTTTAGGATTTAGGGTTAAGGGCTCATGGTTTAGGTCTCACGGTTTATGGTTTAAGGTTAAAAGTTTAGGGTTTATATCTCAGGATTAAGGGTTGAGGGTTTAGGATTTTTAGGGATTGTTTTTTAGGTTTAGGTTTAGGGCTCAAGGTTAGGGTTTGGGTTTAGGTTTCATACTTTAGGGTTTAGTGTTTAGGGTTTAGGGATTAAGTGTTTAGGGTTTAGGGTTTAGGTTTAGGTTTTAGGTCTAAGGTATTTAGGGTTGGGGTTTAGGGTTTAGGGCTCACGCCTGTGGGTTAAGGGTTTAAGGGTTGAGGTTTAAGATAGGGTTTAGGGTTTAGGGTTTAGGTTTAGGGTTTAGGGTTTAGGGTTTAGGATTTATGGCTCAGGGTTTTTTAGGGTTTAGGTTTAGGGGTCGGGTTTACAATTTAGGTATGGCTTAGGGTTTAGGGTTGAGGTTTGAGGGTTTAGGTTTTAGGATTTATGGCTTAACGTTTTAGGTAGTAAAAATAATGTTTAGGGTTTACATTTAGGGTTTATAGTTTAGGGTTTAGGGTTAAAGGTTTAGGCTTTAGGGTGTATAATTTAGGTTGAGGGTTTAAGGTTTACGGTTTAGGGTTTAGGGTTTAGGTTTAGGGTTTAGGGTTTAGGGCTTAATTTAATGCTTAAGGTTTAGGGTTGAAGGTTTAGGGTTTAAGGTATAGGTTTATGGTTTATGGTTTAGGGATTAGGATTTAAGGTTTAAGGGTCAGGGTTTAGGGTTTAGGGAATGGTTTAGGGGTTAAGGCTAAGGTTTAGGGTTTAGGGTTTAGGGTTTAGGGTTAGGGGCTGGTTTAGGGCTTAGGGTTTAAGCTCACCAATTTAGTCCACCGTAATGTTTTGTGTCTTACCCATTCTTATTAGTATTGATAGAGTATTCAACTAAAAAGGGTTCATCTACTTTGTAGGAAGAACATTCAAAGGGAGTCATCATAATTTGATGCCTTTCATCTGTTGATATTTTGAAGGAGGAAATATTAGATATCCAAGAATAATTCGATACAAATAAATATTACCCAATACAACTATCTTCTTTTTCCCATCGCATGGGAACTATTTCACTCATTGTAATGTTTTGTGTCTTACCCATTATTATTAGTATTGACAGAGTATTCAATGAAAAGGTTCATCGACTTTGTAGGTAGAACATTCAAAGAGAGTCATCACAATTTGATGTCTTTCATCTATGATATTTTGAAGGAGGGAAATGCCAGATATCCAAGAACAATTTGGTACAAAGAAATTTTTTGATGCTCTTTTGAATAATTATTTCAGTTGCAAGTTGTTGAGAATGAAGGTTTCATTGAAGAACAAAGCTTGATATGTCCAATGCTTGTGTAAGATGGCAATTTGAGAGGATTTTTGAGGTTTAATTTTATTTTCCAAGATGCATTACTCTAATGTTTGAAAATGTTTCTCTAGATGCAATGACATTCTGATTCAGACACTCAATGATTCCGAATGTCCAATCCTACCATAGACCCCAGTAGTCCTCGATCCTTGGATACTGTGGAGACACCATTACTTATCTTCCATTTATAATGATAGAGATATTTGTAAATTCATGTTATGACTCTAAATCTATATGAATTTCAAGTTGTTTGGAAATCACATCACACCCTTCACTAGGCTTGATGACTACCCCTATCTTTTTGAAGGCACTTTTGAAAGCATCCATGGGTTTATCATAGAAGGAATTATCAATGAATGAAAGGTCACTAAGTCGTAGGCCAGTGACTCCCATTCAAAACTAAACAAGAAAGATTTACTAGGTGATTGATAACCCTTTGTGTTCTTAGTCATTCCCTTGTTGCTATGCTTATTTTGAACACTTCAGGAAGTTCTGTCAAATTTTCTATCCATTCCAGTAGTAGAAGATATTTCTCTTTCTCCAGAGGAGAGGATACTGCAGGAAATTTGGTTATGATCCTACACTTCGCATTGGTATATTCTTTATGTTTCTTCCATTTCCTTTGAGATTAATTTTTGTGTTGTGATGGTTATTTTTCTAGCTTCCAATGGGTCATCTCTGGTTTGCATAATACCATACATGGAAATATGAGAAATGTGAAATTTGTTTAGAGTGTGAAGAAATTTACATTCAAGAGCGCAAGTATATGTGGGGAGAAACAAGTTTGGCAGAGATGTGTAATATGCATTGTAAGGCACAAGGTAGATGTCATATCCATTTATTTACTCGTCCCACCTCTCATAAACAAGGTAGTTGTACAAGTAGACTCAATGATGGTTCTAGGCATGAGACTAGGAAATATTGATGAAATATGGTTTGGGGTTTAGGGTTTAGGAGTTAATGGTTTAGGTTTAGGGTTCAAGGTTTAGGGTTAATGGTTTAGGGTTTAGGTTTAGGTTTAACATTTAGGGTTTAAGGTTTAGGGTTTAGGGCTTTAGTTTTAGGGTTTACATGGTTTAGGTTTAGGGTTTAGGGCTTAGGGTACATGGTTTAGGGTTTAGATTTTAAGGTTTAGGGATAATGGTATAGGGTTCAAGTTTAGGGGTTTAGGATTTAATATTTATGGTTTAGGGTTTAGGGATTATAGGTTTATGGGGTTTAGGGTTTAGGATTTAGTTTTTAGGGTTTATGGTTTAGGGTTTAAATTTAGGGCTCATAGTTCATGGTTTAGGGTTTATGGCTTAGGGCTCAAGGTTTAAGGTTCAAGTATCGGTGGTTTAAGGTTTAGGGCTTACAAATAAGGGATGAATGTTTAAAGTTTAGGGTTTAGGGCTTAGGGTTTAGGGTTTAGGGTTAAGGGCTCAAGGTTTAGGGTTTAGGTTTAGGGCCTAGGGTTTAGGGTTTAGGGTTTTGATTGTAGAATTTAAATGCTAAAATCTTTAGGTGAATGCTTGAAATCCTGAAAATTACCTATGTATTGACTAGATTATACTATAAAAACTATCTCCTAAACTGTGACTCATGGAGCTGTGAGACTAGTTCCATAAGGTGTAGAGTGACCCTAATTTCTTATATTTACTAAAATAAATTTAAAGTATAAGAAATAATAAAATATAAATAATAATAAATGAAAAACTTAAACATTTATTTTTGTAAATAGAAGCATGCCAAAAGCACATATAATGTCTATACTATGCGTAACGTGTACATGGTATACCATGTACATGTTATAACGCGTACGTATTTTATGTTTTTCTTTTTCCAATGCATGCCTCTAGGCTTGGATCTGGTTTGGATCCCCAAGCCTGAGGCATGGACCTACAAAAACACATCAAACTACGTGTTTTTGTAGGAAAATGAAAAAATGCCACTTTTGCCATGATAAATATACATAAATGATCGATTCGATTCATTTAAAAAAACTTATATACAACAACGTAGATCAGAGTTTCTTCTTTCTAAAAATATAATTTTTCAAATTTTATGACTAATATAAGGTTTCCATATTATTTATTTTCTAACTATGCCTTTTTATAAATTTTTTTAAGTTTAAATATGTCTATCTTTCATCGTGTATCTTTTTTTTTTGGCTCATCGAAATTGAAAAAAATTATACTAGCACAAACTAGGCCTAATTATATACATATTCAAAAAAAAATTCTAATTTTCAATATTTTTGAGGTAGTTGGCGGGGGGGTGGGCATGGTTAGTGCTCTTCATTATTTTCAAAACTTAAAATTTATGTACTAGAAAAATCATAAAAAAATACTCGCTAAAAAAATCTAAAAAAATTCTAGCACAAACTAGATGCTCCTAGCTATATTTCTAC
Source organism: Taxus wallichiana var. yunnanensis (assembly GCA_018340775.1). NCBI lineage: Eukaryota > Viridiplantae > Streptophyta > Pinopsida > Cupressales > Taxaceae > Taxus > Taxus wallichiana. Next base: position 124,592,571 of record CM031241.1, read on the forward strand.
CAAAGGGTTTTCAAAAATACTAAATGGTGCTCAAAAATGGTGGGGGCACGAAAGTCACTCTATTATGTTTTTTAACAAAAATAGGAGCACCTGTTAGTATTTTAGTTATTTGACCCACTTAAACTTATCTATTTTCAATAAAATTTAATAGCTTAGAAACTAGACTCAAAATTCTATGATTCATGTTTATACAACATATTCCAATTTTGAGTGTAACTATTACAAAAACTCATACAAGTTGAATTTTTTTATTTTTCAGAAAAATACGCATCCACTTAAGAGCCCCTTTTGGCCCCCAACTTGGTGCACTTACCCATTACATTAAATAGTTCTCCTTGAGTGACATTTTAAATTATGTTGGATTTTGACTTACATCACTTTATTTGTGATTACCCTTATAAGTGGCATTATTAGCATAAGGTGGGTTATACCTTGGGATGACTGGTGATCACTAGGGTAATAATTGTTTCTTGTGACTATAGGAAAATTTCATGATTTAAGAATATTATATTATTCCTTGGCTCCACTTTAGTGACCTTGCAGATTAGGTTTTAGTGCATTAAAATATTATTTCTTCTAATGACCATGGAGGTCTTGACTAACAAAATGGTAAATGTAGATGGAGTGGAGGTCTTGAGGAAATTAAATTTGAAGGAGTGGAAGTAAAATCATGGAGGAGGAAAATTATGGAACACTCATTACATAAATCATAAATCACAATTTATTGTATACAAATAAGAAAACAAGTAATCATTTAAAAAATCAATATTTTTATTCTTCTAATTTATTAGTGATTTATGGAAATTAAAATAAATGAAAATCTTGAAACATTGTGTAAAAAATATTGAAAATTGACAACTAGGTTTAAAACATCTACACAGGAAAAATGTGGCATTTCAAAGTGTTTTGTGGCTTTTTTATCTTATGAAAATTCCTCATACCTGTTTTGATGAGAGCGAGAGGAGCATGTTTGAACATGATTGACATGTTTACATTTTAACTATTACTTTTCATGTATTTTCAATACTTCACGACCACCAAACATGTTTGGAAATCATGAAATGAAGATCTTGTCCTTCATGTTTATGTGGCTTAAAAATAAAATAGACGTATATTCTGATTATTGCATTTATTCCTAGTTGATTTGGTGCTCACATAGTCACACTCTTCTACACTTTCCCTTTATTTGATTATTTATTCCCGGTTGATCTCTACAAAGTCACTTTTCTCGAGTTTTAGATTTAAGTAATATGGATTGGGGATTACTTATTAAATGAATTCTTAAACAAATTCGGTGTATACTCACATAATCACAATGACCCAATTTTTGTGAATTTTACTTGGAAAACGTAGCCTCTGGATTATTACCAATATGTAAACAAGTATTAGACTTCTAGAATTATGTTAGAAGGCCATATAATTTAGTTACCAGAGGAACCTTGGATAATATTCCTTTTTCGGTTTGAAATCCTTATCCAACAAGTGTGTTTATAAACCACTTCCATCCATGAACCATGGGCCCCCCAAAAAATATACTCCCTTAATTTGGTCATCAAATAACATCGAAAAAATGCCTTTGGTTTAAAGTTGTGTTATTTGATTTTGATGTGTAGACTAATTTTTTGTAGATAAATTTCATATCGATATTCCAGGCATAAAATAAGATTTAGTAAGAAGTGTTATTGATGTTTGGTTACTATAAGGTAATTTCTTTTTATGTCATGCGTAACCTTATCATGGGTGTAAAAGTGAAGGATGTTCGCATGACTATTACATTCTAAATTGACTATATTTTGTTTGGATTAACGATCAAATCCTCAAGGAAATCATGGCAAAAAGAAAATATTGTTTGATTCCCTCTAGTATATAGTGTAAATGCGATAAATTCCCATTGTTCCTTTTAGATTTGAGATACTAGCATGTGTAGCTATTTTAGGTACCATCTTTGCAAGGAAAAAGTCTACAACATTAGCATCAAAGTTCTCATCAAAAGGATGTTTCTAAGCTTGAGATCATGATGAATGATTTTTTCATAATGTGGAAGTGCAAGTGTTGGAGACTGTAGCAATTCCCATGGAAATATTATGACGAAAGGGCCATGTTAATTCTATTTCATCTTTCGTATCCTTTGAGTTCTCTGTTGAGACTTCCATTCTTCATATATTCATAGACTAATAGATGAAAATCATGTTAGCATACGCTGGATAACTGATATTTCTTAGGTTTCTATCCTATCTCTTTATCTCTTCTTCGTTATTCCATTATTCTCTCCTTCATTTGTGGATCCTCTCCATTCATTTAGGGATTCCATGTGACAATTTCTTTCTACTATAAATACCGACATGAGCTTTGTCTTATACGATGAATAATATGAGATATCATTCTTATATTTTCTCCTTCATTCATGTCTGTTTGGTATAAGAGAAAACTAGATCTATGCTATAAATGCGTTGAAAGGAGAGAGTATTTTCTTTCCGCTCTCCATGCGTAAGAGTGTGCTTAGGGTCGCTTGGTCTTCTATTGTCTTGCGTACATGGGAGAGGAGTCTCCAACAAGACTGCGTGGAGATCTTCGGTGATTAGGAGATCTATCATGCTGCGTGAAGATTTCAGCGTGAAATCTTCTATGCCTGGAAAAATTTTTATGAGAACTTTGATGCTCATGTGTTGATTTTGGCTCATTTGCAAAGCTGCGTGGAGAGGAAACAACCTAGATGGAAACACAAATGAGCATGGATATTTGGGATATATGCGTGCCAAAACTTTCCCCGCTAACATTGAGTTGTTCTGCATGGAAAGGAAGAATTAGATGCGTATAATTTTGAATTATTCTTTTTTTTATCATTTTTCAAGATATTTGAGAGAAAAAGATTCTTCATACATAATGTGGAAATTTTGGAATCTTCTATTGCGGCTTCTAATTTATTTCCTCGAAGTGAAGGAAGGCAGCACGTGGGTAGAGAGAAGACGTGTCTCTGTGGAAAGAAAACATGGAGATCTCACCGGGAGAGAGAACTTATTTCTGTGTGCAGAGACCTTCAACCTATGTAGCGCTGTCGAGGTAGTTTTGAGTCTACAACAGTTTCTTCAACACTACGTCGAATGTCGAGTGTAGAAAACTCAGATTTTTTCTTGAGAGTGTCAATAACACGGTAAGCCATAATGAAAGCCGAATATCAACTCACCAACCAAAGAACATCATGGAGAAGCTCCTGAGAGCTCCGAGTTCTACTTTGCTTTCAGTGTTGAACGAGCTTCAAAATTCAAAAAGTAATCTTGCATTCGACAAACTAGTTCAAGAAGGACTCCTTGAATACTTTCTTTTTGATGTCATCTGAACAAAGCGAACGGGAAGAATTAGAAGACGGATATATGCCATTGTGACACACAGGTAAAGAAGAACGCCCTACAAAATTAACATGAGCCAAAAGTAATTCTCGATCAGTGAGTCCAAATTGTAATAATTTTTCTAATAAATAATTTTTTTATTAAATATTAGTGGTCAATAAATTACAAATTAAAATGTCGATGTTCGATTTGCTCAAAGGGCTAATTTTGTAGCCTTGCTGGAAGACAAAAATGAAGACAATCACTTCAGTTTGAAGGATTATGGGGAATTATCACGAGTGGTCTCATGCCTACTCCCATATTAACCCTCGATGAACTAATAAAAATATGACATGGGTAGTGTCAAGTAAAGCCTTGATGCGATCTGCTAAGTGAAAATGCAACCGCATGTTGGGAAGAATAAAGAGAAACCCAAAGAGGAATTGTTAGTGGACAAGTTGGCAAAACCATTTATGAACCCAAAAATTAGACAAAGATTCTTCATCTTTTGAAAGTTTGCACACCCTCTCTATGGGTTGATCGAGAAAGTGGAGGAATTCTTACGTCGCATGGCTGAGCTGATATCGGAGTTTATTATGCCCTCGGTGAAATGGTAGACGATAAACTTCTCATCCAATTCACCTTGAGCACTCCCTTCTCAATTTCGAGTGTTTGTTAAAATAGTGAATGTGTCATAAACAAAAAAGTGACATTCAAAGAGCTTGTGAATTTGCTGCAGCAGGAAGAGGCTATCACTTCATCGCATGGGGAGTCTCAGGACAAAGCCTTGTTCTCAAAGCCTAATCGTGGCCAGAAGAATCAGAAAGGTCCCCCAGAGAAGCCAAATCCAGCCCAACCCAAACAGAAAGATCAAAATTCAAAGAGATGGTGTCACATTTGCAAGGTAACCATATACTCATGACATTCGATCACTACACGGCACCAGTTGAAACAAGGGCCTTCAAGCCATACAAGCACATCCGGGTGCAAAGATTTTCAAAAGTCCAAATGACGTCCCCGATGGAGAAAGCAAAAAGGACATCTTGCAGCCCAACAAGAAGATGATGACTTTGATGAGGAGACATCAGAAGGAGCCCATTGTAGTAAGAATCTTGTACTCATCTCTCAAACTTCTCGGTGACAAAGAACGTCTCGGTTGATAGACTCAGTGCAAGCAAGCATATGTCAGGTGACAAGAAGTTGTTTGATTCACTACACGAAGAGCCAACCAGATCGAGTTTGGATAGCGGATGACAAAGAGTACATTAGAAGGAATAGGGAATGTGACCATTCCTCTGGGGCCACGAAAATGTAAACTTACAAAGGTAATTATATGTTCCCTGTCTTGACTATGTAAATAACCTTTTGTCAGTTACTCACCTCTTGAATCATCACCTTAAGGTTGAATTTCTTGTTCAAAATGGCATTAAATCATGCTTAATCTAAGAAGGAAAAGGTACGGTTCTTGCTAAAGCTTTTGTAAAAGATAAGTTATTTGATTTAGATATCTTGTTTCATCTTCTCAGCATAAGCTTTATAGGTGTCTTCAACAATAGAATCAATCGCTTATGACATTTTAGATATGGACACTTGTCTGGTCGGTTCATTGCAATGATGAGTTCAAAAGCAATACTGTGGACTACCCAAATTGTCCAGTTCTTTGCCTATTGCCCTGTATTGTTTATCAGAAAACAACACAGAGATCTTTCAAGTGAGCACCTTCCATGCCAAGAAGTGTATGGAGGTAGTTCATGTTTTACGATCCAAAAAACATTGCCTACTTCATTTTCAGGATACAAATACTTCTAGTTGTTTGTGGATGATCACTCTCGCAAAGTGGGTATATTTCCTAAAGCCAATAGAAAAGTGAGGCTCTTCAACACTTTGAACTTCTATCATCGTGTTGTCAAAGAGTACATGGACAACCACTTCTTCTACTCCGCTCAAATCAAGGGGGAATTCACATCAAAGAAGTTCTTAGCCTTCCTAAACCATCACGGCATAAGATAAAGACTGCGATTGCTTTCCTACACGCCAACCCAACAAAAATGGCATTGAGTCCACAATAGCAATGATGGAGATGGCTTAGCATGCTATTTGCTTAAGCTAGGAGAACATATTACAGGATGAAACCAACAAATGGCTATATATCTTCTCAACAGGCAGTGCAAAGATTCTCATTATTTAACAAGATGCCGAAGAGGTATGGAGTGGTTAAAACCATCAATTTCTCATTTGCGAGTATTTGGTTGCACATACATGCATGTACTTAGAAAGAGAAAGAAGGTAGAGCCAAAAACACTCCTCGTATTCTTCTTGGCTACGTACTACCTCGAAGGCGTATTGTCTCATGGATCCGAGACAAAGAAAATATATGAGAGTTGGGATGTGGTTTGTGACGAGTCATCCTTTGACTCAATAGTAATGAGAAGATCCACTTCCAACACATCTCACCGATTAGTCTCACGAATCGATGATGAGCCAAGGAGACTACTCAAAGAAAAGAAATACTTGCCGGGTGAACTATTTTTGACCTTGGAGAATGCGCAGAATGTGACTCCACATCAATCCTCAGAAACTAGTCAACGTTCTTCTCAAAAGCAGTCAAGTTCTCATCCGAAAAGTGGGTACAAAGCACTATCAAGGACTCACATTTGATAAAAACTATATAGATAGATCATCTAGGAGTCAAAACAAGGAGTCAAACAAGAAATGAAGTAAACTTTGCACTCATGAGTTCACTGATGAATAGCTCCAAGCCAGATAATGTTTGTGAAGCACTCACTCAAACTTAGTGGAAGGAAGCTATGGAAACAGTAATATGACTCGCTTATGAAAAATCGACATGGGAACTTGTCGATCTACCTACGATTGAAAGAAACCCATAGGGTGCTAAATGGGTCTTCAAGACAAAATATAAAGATGGATCCATTGACAAAAAATAAAGCACAACTTGTAGCCAAAGGATATGCTCAGAAAGAAGGCATCGACTATAAAGAAACCTTTGCACCCACTTGTAAGATGAAGACCATCATTAAGTAGTTTTCGCACTGACAGCACGTAAAGGATGGAGACATCAAACTTAAATGGACGTCAAGAGTGCTTTCCTAAATGGTGATCTAAAAGAAGAAGTATACATGACCCAACCTAAAGGATTTGTTGATGAAAATCAGCCTAAAAAGGTATGTCGTCTCATCAAATCTCTTTACGGATTGAAACAAGCTCCCAAGGCATGGTATATCAAGATCAAAAATCACCTTTTGCAGCATGGGTTCACTCATAGCCCCTCAGATTCAAATTTGTATATAAAGAAGGTAGGCAAAGAAATTATCATTCTAGTTGTTTATGTAGATGATCTTGTGATCACTAGTAGTTAAGAAATCGTGAGGTTGATATTTAAAGAATGATCTCAAAAGAACCTTCGACATGACAGATTTGGGGCTACTACATTATTTGATCTTGGCTTGGAAATATGGAAAAAGGAGCATCACATCTTTGTCTCCCGAAAAGTCATGCCAAGACACTCCTGGAAAAGTATAGAATGTCTGATTGTAAACCTATATCCACTCCCATGGAAAAAGGCTTGCAACTTTCAAGATTCCAGGACTCACCTCAAGTAGATGCTACTCTCTACAAGTAATTTGTTGGAGGGCTCATCTATTTGACATACACTAGAAGAGATCTTTAAATATCTTTTCACGGCCTATCTTTCTAGGTTCATACAGAGCCAAAGAAATGTCACCTGGAATGTAGAAAAGAATGTTTTGAGATATGTCATGGGGAACAACTAATTATGGTCGGAATATAAAAAGAATGATCAATTCTTGCTACTGAGGATATGTCGACTCGGACCATCTTTGGATCTCTGTTGATGATAGGAAGTCAACTACAGGATACATATTTCATCTCGGATCACGGGGCCTATCTTGTGGATAAGCAAGAAGCAAAATGTTGTTTCCATCTCATCCGCAGAGGCAAAATATCGCGCCGCATGAGGAGTTGTGTGCGAAGAGATATAGATACGTCGCATTATGGATGACACAGGAATTTAGAAAAATAATCACCTATTCTCTATCGCGACAATCGAGTGTGTGTTGCTTCGTGTAGAATCAGTCTTTCATGAACGAACAAAGCATATTGAAATTGAAGCCATTTCATTCGATAAAGCACGTCTTGAACCATCAAATTCAGCTCCAGTACTGTCCTACTGAAGCACAAGTTGCTGACATTCTCACTAAATCCCTTGGAAAAGTGAAATTTGAATCTTTCAGAGGTCACATTTGCAAGAATAATGTAATAAGGGGGGGAATGTTAGCATACGTTGGATAACTGATATTTCTTAGGTGTCTATCCTATCTCTTTATCTCTTCTTCTGTTATTCCATTATTCTCTCCTTCTGTTGTGGATCCTCTCCATTCATTTAGGGGAGTCCAGTACAATTTCTTTCCTATAAATACTGTACGTGAGCTTTGTGTTATATAGAATAATATGAGATATACAATCTCTTCTATTTCTCCTTCATTCTCTGTTCTCTCAAATCAGGCCTGAAAATATAGGCTAGAAGAGTAACATGGTTTTTGTGCATCATATGATCTAAGTCTCCAATTCAGCACAAATTTGTATGCATCGTCGTAATATCCGTAACATTAAGATTTTTGTCTTCATCTAACACATATGTGGGATTTTGAATTGACTTCCTACCATTAACAAGACATGCCTTGCTGATGGTAAGGAAGTTGTCATTAAGAAAATTTCTCAACCGATTCCAAATTTAACATATGTGTTGGATTAAGAGATAGTTTCTACATGGACGAAACGGTGATAAATTCATGTCGAATTGGAGACTTTAGGTCATATCAGGCATAAAAAAACTTGTTACTTTTCATGCCTATATTTCCAGGCTTGATTTCCATCTATTAGTCTATGAATACATGAAGAATCAAAGTCTCCTACAAGATTTATCTAAGCCTACAAAAGGCGAAATAGAACTATGATGGCCCATTCGTCATAAAATTGCCATGAGAATTGATGCAGGTCTTTTAGTACTTGCACTTCCACAACATGCCAAAAATCATTCATTGTGATCTCATGCCCAGAAAAATCCTCCTTGATGAGAACTTTGATGCTCATGTTGTAGATTTTGGCCTTGCAAAGGTAGTACCTGAAATAACCATAGATGGCAACATCTCAAATCTAGCAAGAATAGTGGGATATATTGCCACATTAAATTCCCAAAGAGATGAGTTGCTCTGCCACTAAAAAGTTTATAGTGTAAATGCGATAATTCTATATAATCGGGTCTTTCCTTTTTTTTCTTCACAATGAGCACAAGATATTTCTAGGTATAAGTCTGTAGAAGTTTAATGTTTCTAGCTTCTCAAGTCTCTCTGCAACGGCTTCTAATTTATTATCCTCCAGTACTGCTCCAACAAAGAGACCAAAACTTAAAATTTTAAATAGCTATAAGATGTGAAATATTTCCAATAAGATACATAATCAAGTCTTAATTAATAACAGAGTTCTTTCTTGCACTACTAGTATTTAGATGATAGAAATCTTAACCAACCTTGGGAAGGTAAGACATGGTTCTCATGTCAAATTGGAGAAGCTACAACCTATGTTAACAACTGAGTACATAGCTAGTATTTGGCTAATAGAAATCTTAGCCAACCTTAGGAAGGTAAGACATGTATCTCGAGAAATCACCAAATCTCTCAGCTAAAACTGCATAGTATAAGAAAAATCTATATGCACAATGAACATCTAATTATAGAGGTTATTTTCTCCCTGAGTTGTGTTTCCAGTATTTTTAAAATGATGGCACAGGGTTTACATCGTATCAAAATTAACATAATTTTTATCCAAGTAACAGGTTTATGGGTACCAATAAATGGAATATAAAATTTCTACGGAGTTGTACCCAAGAACCTCTAAACAAAACATCATTCTGATGTTAAAAAAAAACAATTGTTTCTTATCTGATTTAATTGAAATTATAGCCAATGTTAAGTCTGATAACATTATGTAAATAAAAAATTATAAACAAAAGTGTTCTAAAGAATAAAATCAAGGATAAAAAATAGGAATAAGAGAAGTATCAGGTTGGACTTGAGAAGGAAAACCAACAATATAGGAAATCTGTATAGAGAACAGCAAAGACAAGATCATGTTGTAACAGGTCCAATCCTTTCAGAAACATATCTAGGTGTCTTCAAGAGTAGAGAAACAATCTTCTGAATTGCACAATAAATTGGAATATTTTTTCTTAAATATGTGGTAAGATGCAATGATATAAATGAATACTGAATGAGGCCACTCAACCATACCACTTTTGTTGGAATTGTATATTTATCGGAGGAGAAAGGAGGAAGGTTTTGGATTTGAATAAGTATTATTTAAATTATACTTCCCAATCATAATATTTTTATTTATTCCATAAAAACATAAATATAATCAACGGATAAGTTTATTAAGACTACCAATTACAAATTCAATACATTTAATGAATTTTGAGATATTGAAACACTCATCGTATATCTGTAAATACCCAATAGAAAAGAGATTCAGACCACATAAATGAAGTTCTAACCCAGTGATCTATCCAGAATAGTACATGTGTAGAATCATTTAGGATACAAAGATTTAACCAACCAAAAATTCCACCAAATATCTACATAGTCCGTATTATCATTGCATAGCCATAGGATAAATTTAGTGCCAGTTCTTTCATAAACCCCGACCATATACAAAGTAACTCTGATTAAGTGTGCATGGTTGTCACAAAATAGAATAATCAAGATTGATTAGCACATTTCCTTAACAAAAAACATTTTATGGGACGATTTCACTAACCAGATAAGTGTTAGCCATTTCACCAACAAGATGAGTGCAAAATTCCATTATTTAGATGATCCTGTTATGATGTTATTTAAATGGATAGAGTAAAACATGACACCCACTCAACAAATAATATGTCATCTGGACATACATTAAAGTAGAGGAAAGAATAAGTAGTGAGGAAAGAATAAGCAGTCGAGGAAAGGAGAAATAGAAAGACCAAAGAATTCTAATTGATGACTACTCTCGTTCGAAGGACTGGGCAATTGATAAAACCTAAATCAATTTGTATATAAAATTTCATGATGACCTATACCTTTAAATGAATAAGAACAAGTTATCTAGGATTTTTTTGTTTATTTTAGAGAATATCTCAAGTGGATTTCCCACAAGCAACAATTTGTAAATACTTGCCAAACTTACTACAAAATCTCTAATCCAAATTTCAGGTTATACTAGAATCTAGTCAACGTTCTGATCTAAAAGTGGCACAAATGATGTAGATAATGCTGAAAAATTGGAATAAAATGTAGCAGTTTGAAGGCTTCAGCAAGAAGTAGATAAAATTATTTTACACACACACACACATATGCGCTCTAATGTCTTAGAAAATTAAGAAGCCAATACAATAATTAAACCCATACTCTATGAAATCTTGTGTTTCAAAAGTAGTTTCAAAAAAAATCAGACTGATGTTCCATATTGATTTTATTGTTAGTTTACTGGTCAAAAATTCAAATTTAAATTAGATTGAGGTTTGTGCTAATTTCTTGTTTTTCAGTTTCAACCCTAGAAAGGGATATTACAAACTTGATGTTATTTTTTTCTAAACATATAGCATCTTAGGAGTGACTCACTGGTATGATATAACTATACTTTACACTTGTAATTGAGGATTGTATTACATTAAGTAATTCTTCTTGTGTGACATTTTAAATTATGTTGTTGATTTTTTTACTTACACCACTTTATTTGTGATTACCCTTATAAGTGGCGTGATTAACATAGGGTGGGTTATACCTTGGGATGACTAGTGATCACTAGGGTAATCATGGTTTCTTATGACTATAGGAAAATTTCATGATTTAAGGATATTAGATTTTTCCTTGTCTCCACTTTAGTGAACATTGTAGTTATATTTTAGTGCATGACATTTTATTTCTTTTAATGACCATGGTGTTTTACTACCATATTACTAGCAATCACACCCAAGTAGTGCAATGTAGATGTCAATTGGGTGGTCTTGAAGAAATTAAATTTGAAGGAGTAGAGGCAATACATTGTAGGAAGAAGATTGGTGGAACACTTATTATAGAAATCGTGATGAATCACAAGTTATTGTATGCAAACTTAGGAAAACGAGTAATCATTTCAAAAATAATAATTTTTTATTCTTCTAGTTTATTAGTGATTTTTGGAAATTAAAAACAATTAAAATTGTGAAACATCATGTAAAAAATCGTTGAAAATCTAATACTACGTTCAAAATGTCTAAAACGGGAGGGAAAAATGAGGTGATGAAGCCTCTTTAGATGGATGGATGGAGTATTAAGAGTTTTGGGAAATTTTCTCTTACAAAAAGTCATCATAATTGTCTTACTATGGTTTTGACTTAGAGGAGCGAGTTTCAAACATGATTAAGATGTTTACATTTAGAAATTTCTTTTCATGTCTTTCTAGTGATTTTTGACCTCATAACTTGTCTAGAAATCATGAAATGGAGATTTTGTTCTTCATGTATTCATGAATGCAAAATACAAATAGACGTATCTTCTAATTATTACATTTATTTCCAATCGAGTCTGGTCCTCATCCACGGTCACACTCTTCTACATTTTTCATTTATTTTCTTATTTATTCCGGTTGATCTCTACACAATCACATTGTTCTCGAGTTTAAGATTTAAGTAATATGGATTGGGGATTGCTTGTTAAATGAATTTAACACAAAATCGATGTATAATCACATAATCACAATGGCCCAATTATTGTGAATTTTATTTGGAAAATGTAGGTCCTTAGATTATCACCAATATTTAGAAAGATAATAGACTTCCAAAATTATGCTAGAAGGCCATATAATCTAGTTAACAGAGGAACCTTGGATAAGATTTTTATTTTGGGTTGAAATCCTTATTCAACAAGTGCATTTACAAACCATTGGTGATATCATGAATCATGGAACCCCAGAAGAAAATATACTCCTTAATTTGGTTGTATCAAATAACACTAGAAAAATTCCTTGGTCTCAAAGTTGTGTTGTTTAAGCATGATGCAGGGATAATTATGTGTAGATAAATATCATATCTATTCAGGTCATAATGCATAAAGTAAGATATAGTAAGACATGTTATTGATGTTTTTAGGCTATAATTTAGTTACTTTTATGTCGTAAACATTATCATGGGTGTAAGAGTGAAGACATGATGAATGACTATTGTATTCTAAATTGACTCTATTTTTCTAGATTTCCGATCAAATCTTCAAGGCAATCATGGAAAAAAACATGATTGCTTGATTCTCTCTAGTATGTTGGTTTGCCTTGGCAATAACAAATTATATTACTTTGACATTTGTTTAGGAAGAAACTCAAAAGAATCATTTATGTGGTAAGGTATTTTGTGCTTTGGCTTCAGAAAAACTGATAACCTTATTTTAATTTTTAACCTCTTAACTATAGCTCCATAAACAAATTTAATCTTGCTTAACCATTACCAAGTCACAAAATTCAAAACATATATACCTTTGTTGTAATTCTTTCTTCATGCAATTTGTAATATTATTCCTAATTTTGTCATGCAATTTGATTTTTCTAAGACTTGTAAAACTAAGACAAAATTGTTTTTATGTGTTTTAGAATGGTGTCGGCATTTGGTTTGTTCACCTCTACGGGTTTTAGTAAGCCTATCACAAAACACCCCTTTTCAAAGCATGTGAGAACGAGTAAAGACAATTGTGTTTTATGAAACTATTTTGGAATGAAGATGAGTGGATGTTTCTATTGCCTTAAGTTCCACATTACACGGATACTAGGGAATGAAGTGATAGTGTGCATACAAGAACAACATGAGGCTCAAAGAGAGTTGTCTATTTTATTTAAGTCTTATAACTACAAAAATAAGAAAAAGAAAAAAATTGATGCACTTGATAGCCCTAGTCAATTCGAGGAGGGTAGCGAGGAAGATTTTGACATTGAGGGCTCTTCTATTACCCAAAATCTAGGGGTCGAACATTGAGATGAGGCTCATCATTTCAAAGTAGTTCAACTACATATTAAATCCCTCAAAATAGTTGTGGGTCATGACCTTCACTTGAAGGTACCACTTCGTGTGAAATGCATGTTGAAGCAAGAGTAACCAAGACAAACTTTTGGTACTAAAATAACATTCTTTTAAATGTGGTGAAAATTCCATATTGGGAGAATTTAGATGATCGCATTCATTGTTGTCGAGAAGGGGTTCAAGGCTCCTACTCCACATGAATTGAGTGGTCCATTGTTGGAGGATTCCATCATGCCTACGAAAACTATTGTAGAAGAGAAAATAAAGGTATGGAAAAAAAGAATGCACCATTTTGTGTAGTGGGTGGACAAATGGAAAATACACACATTGATTAACTTCGTAGTGGATTCAAGTGGGCATCTTGTCTTCTTGAAGTCAATTGATGCCTCTACCAAGTTAAAATTTCAAGCACTTTGTGTGATATGTTAGATGAGGTGGTGAAGGAGGTGGGCGTGGAGAATTTCGTACAAGTTGTGATAGACGATGCAACAACATATGTAGCAATAAGGAGACTTCTTCAGAGAGATACCTTGCACTTATTTAGATCGCTTGTGTGACCCATTGCTTAAATGTCTTATTGGATGATATAGGCAAACTCTCTGGGCAAAAATGCGGTTCAATATGCAAAAAAATTATCAAGTACATGTAAACTCACACTTGGCTACTAAACTTGATGAGAGAGCACACCAATGGAAAGGAACTTATGTGATTGGGGGTTACATGATTTGTGAAAAACTTAATTACATTGTAGAGCATTTCAACCTCACTAATATCCCTTAAGCAGATGTTTGTGAGCACACGATGGTTGTAGTCTCCTATGCTAGAGACATCGAAGAGGAAACGTTTGTTGAAGAGAATTTTCGATGATATGTTTACAAAAAAATGGAAGAAATCATGAATTTAACCTAATCTTAAATATTTTTTTATTTATCATTTATTTATTAATTATTTTTGATTAATTTTGTTTATAAATTTATGTATTATTTTTTAGGCGTCAAATCCTTTGGTTCAAGTTCTACAAATGATGGATTTGGAGAAAAAACAATGAGTAATTTGCATGAGGTTATGGACATGGCTAAGGAGGCCATAGCTAAATATTATAGGCAAAATCAAAGAAAAGATTAACCCATTTAGTGTCAAATTGATCGGAGATGGAACAAGAAAAACTATCAACATATACATACAATGACATAATACATAAATCCAAATGTTTTCTATTCCTAATCATTTAAGGGTGATGAGGAGGTTATGGATGGCTTTATTATATGCATATAGAGGATGGTATCGATGAAGATATTAGAGATACAATTTTGACTAGATGCATATTTACAATCCCGAAAAGGTGAGGCTCTTTTCTTCGACTCTATGTGTGAAAAGATGAAACACTACTCAACCAATTAATTTTTCTTTGAGTAATTTGTATTTAGCCTCGTTATTGTAGAACTAGATACTAAAGGTCTAGAATTATTTCATTTATTCAAGACTAGTTAACTTATAAAATTATAAATATCTCATTTGCACATTTGTGGTGGGATGATTATAGTGCTTTACGGATGTGAATGTAATTGGATTTTGTTCAAAGTTGTTACCGCATTAAGTTTACAACACAATGCCTTAATGACTTTTTATTCATGCAATACAATCTTCATCTTCGAGTGAGACATGGAGGGGGAAAATGTTATGATGCAGTTAACTTCGATGACACCGATCCATATGATGAGTGGATTCTTTGATAATGTGGATCTTATGTTTACCATGAAGGAGATAGCAGATTTGGAGAGGGAGACATATGAATAGATAACATCAAGGGCATTAGGAGTTGGATGAGGATATAGATGATATGTTTGCAAATTATGATGTTGGTGTCACAGAGGAAGAATATTTACCTTCCACTTCGCAAGGCAACCACAACAAACTTATTTTAGGTGTTCTGAACAAAATTTAATATTTTTGATAATTTGACACTTCAAAAGTCACATGACTCTATGAGCATTGTAGTTTGAAAACTTTGTAATTTGAGTTTGTATTATTTTTTAGTCAAAAATTAATAGAAAATATACATATGGGGCTATGACATTCTATAGAATCACTTCACGTGTCATTTAAAATATTTTGCATTTAAGTTTATATTATGAATTTTAATATTTTTTAAAGTAGCGATAAAGTTTTCATTTAATGTCCATAAACTACTAAGAAATTGCCAATTCCTGATTACTCAGTCAAAATTTTGCCTCCCGATTAATTGCTAATAACAATTTTTTGAACTATGATGCAACACATGCAATGAAGGACATATTATGATACATAGTTTAAATATGGAGAAGAGGGTCTAAATGGATAATGTGAAAATAAACCTTGGAGAAATAATCAAAAATAAAGAAAGTGTATGCATGTACATAAATACTCCAATTTCCACTAATATACTCAAATTCAAAAATGGAAAGGACAAGCTTAAAACCAAACTATTCAAAGTAACATGAACTTTGTCTAGTATTTTTGTGATTATATTTCATAACATTTACATGCTTGTTTAGTCAAAAACATATATCAGCCAAAAGAGTTTTTTTTTTGTTTATTATTTGGCATAATCTCATAATCATTCTAGGTTCTTTATAGTCATTAAATTTGAAGGATCCTCACGTGTATATTCCTATGCCTTTTATTTTGAAATTTTAATGTTATGTGGCTCTGTGGTATGGAGTAAAAGATCATAGAATTCCCAAAAAAGCATTTTGTATGATATATTTTTGAAAGATAGGCTAAAAATGCATATAGTAGATAACATTATCGATACAATCTTTCATACTTATTGAAATCATATATCATTTAAAGTACTTGATATTTCATATACATAACAAACATATTATATTAATAAGGTTATTAAAAATCATAAAATTGGAACATAAGTTAAGAGTAAACATGAGTTAAAAAAAAAAAAGCCACTAATTTAAGACTACAAATAAGTTATAAAAATTAGAGTAATTTGTTAATCCATGTACATTTAATGTGTACTCAATATTTAAAATATATTTTAACCGTATTCAATATAAATTCAACACATACTTAATATTTCTATAATATAAAACAAACTTATTAAATCATAAGACCATTACAAATCATAAAATTGAAACGCAAGTCAAGACTAGGCATGAGTGATTACAAATGCATTAGTTTAATACTAGGCATAAGTTATAAAAACTTAGAGCCAAAAACAAGTTATTACCATTTCAAGTAAACAATCGCATATTAATTCATAAAACTACACATTTAACATAATAATTATATCCTTTTTAACATTTATTTTTAAAAATAAATCACATATATACAATCATTAAATTATAAATGTAATGCCCTGTTCTACGTTACACTTCATCCTTCGGCGATCGATTGCTAAGCATGGAATGTCATTGTGCCTTCGTCGATCATTGGTGGGCTTCGCCTTGGTCACAAGGAATACTCGATCATCTCCCTCTTCATCGTGTTGCTGGTGTCATGTTGTTGTTGTCGTTATTAGCCCATACGTAATGCTCGCACGATTTCCTTGTTAAAGGAAAATCATGTTCTCTTTTACCGTACTTGTTGTCGGCCCTTATTAATAGGATTAATAATTATTATTACTATTAGGTTATAAAATAATAATAATGGTATTATTATTTTAGTTGTCTAATAACAATCACTATTATTATTATTTATTTATTTATTGTGTCAATTTAGAATATTATTAATTACCCGTAAGTTACCTTTTTTTTTTTTTTATCGGCCGCTCTCAAGATCGAGCCCCGATTCACGCATGAGAGAGGACCTTGTTCATGGGTGATGCCATTGATTAGGAAGTGGTATTCATTCTTAGCATTTAACATTTTATTTGTGGCCATCCAGATCTCTTTGTGTGCGGTGTATACATACTTTCTTCTTTGGTCGAGTGTTTTGGTTGTATAGGGGGCATCCACCCACCCCGACTAATACTTTTACCCCATCGGCCATGTACACTCGTTTCCTTTTGTTGAAAAGACACTGGCTGCATGGAGAGGGTGGAGTTATTAAAATATAGCCATGTGTTGTTAATGCCTTGCATCCAACTTAATAAAGAAAACATATTTTTTCTTTTGCTCTTCTCCTTCCTGTACGCCATTCTTTTTCCTTTCCAACGGCTGCGATCAACTAGGTCAGAAATGGCGGTTGGGTGGTAACTTATGTTTTCTCGCCTGTTTGGCGTGAGACAGTGGGAGTCGGTGGAGCCTTGACTTCCTTCACCATGATCTCATTCTGATTCTCTTTCAATGCGTATGTGGGTGTTGGGCGCATTTTTTCTTGGGCGTTTCTTTCTCCTGGCACGTTTCTCTGCCTCTTGGATAGACTGCGCGTGGAATGGTTGAGAGGTGTCTTTCCTGGTTGCGTGGGCAGAGAGCCCATCGAAACCTGTTCTGTCCAGGCATTTGTCTTTCTAGTTCCACCTTGGGCGCCTTCCCTGCTGGTCACGTGGGTTCGATATGGTGGGTATAGATGAAGCTGCAGGCTAGGGAAGAAGGTGTGTTACCTCCACTTTCATTGGGTGCTGCGAGTTGTGTTCTGGTCGGGGATCCACAAAGCACGGCTCGCCTGCACATTAAATAGCCAGCAGCAGGCATGTTGCAGAGTAGTAGAAGCCGTTGTGAGTGCTTCCAGCAAGCAGGTCGTCCAACTATGTTGTTAGCTGCTCAGTATCGACTGCATCCTCAATTCAGGATTCTCCTTCAAGGTATTTTTATCAAAATCGACTGTGACAGTGAGAGAGTTACCAGGAGATCTGGTGAAGATTATTGCTAAGATTCTCTATTGATTTCTTACTTGTTTTACGATGTAACTCATGGAAGAGTATCTCATAGAGGCGGATCTATTTTATATCAGAATATTCATGAAGCACAATTTGCTTTGCTATTATATGAGCTTCTTCAACGAGTCACTATGCTGGTAGGCATAAAGGTTTCTGTTGGAATTACCACACCTTCAAGCTATAGCTGTAATGTTTGCTCGCTTTGAGAGTTTGATCTTTGTCTCAAATATGAAGAAAGAAAGGTTTATTTATCATTACGGTAGATTCCTTTTAGAGCCAGGAGCGTGATGTAATCATTATGTCTTGTGTCCGAGCTTCAAATCATGGGGTTGGCTTTGTAGCTGATATTCGCTGCATGAATGTGGCACTAGTACGAGCTCGCAGAGAACTTTGGGTTGAGGGAAAAGCAACTGCATTGAAGCAATCTAGTGACTGGTCAGCCTTATTTGAGGATGCTGAGTCTAGGGACTATTTTATGGATATGTTGAAATGGCTTTATAAACTTACTAGCAAATGCAAAGAGCAGGTGTAAAGCCAAACTCCACAACCTTTGATAGCATCTCCACGCCTATACCAAAGTGGGAGTGTTTGAACAGGGCATGGACGTTCTCCAATGCATTTGAAAAAGAGATTTTTGTTGCTTGTTGTATCTGCTAGTGTCCTGGGTGCATAACTGTCTTAAGACAGATTTATACTCCTGATCTGGATGCTCAACAAAGTGTTCGGATGGTTTGGAAAAACTTGAAAGAAATGTGGTCTTTTGGACAACAATGATTGTTGGTTGTGGACAATTTTGGGTGGGTTGAGACACCTTGGAAACTTGGAAAATAATGGAGAAGGGACAAGGCTGTGTCAAATGCTTTGTTTGCCGGTGCGTTGGTAGATACATATGCAAAGTGGAAGCAAGCATAAGACACCCAAACTATTTGACAAAATGCCTGAGTGAAATATGGCCAAAGGACAAGCAAGGATTGCATGATATGTTTTGGAATGGGTTTGTTGAGGAGGCATAGGAAGTTGAAACAAATCTGAATAACTTGGGTAAATCCATCTCCTCCAGCCTTGTGTAGATCACTTGTGTTTGTGGTAGCACGTATAGGGTATGTGAGTTGGTTGTCGAATCCCACAAGAAGTAAAAGCTCAAGGAAAGCAATAGTTGAGCACAAGTGCATGGAGTCACTTCGAATACAACAATGCTCGTGAACTGTTTGACAAAAATCCTCTTCAATTGCATGGTCTCGCGGATCATGAATGTGGACCGCTTAGAACTGGTGCACCCGGATTCCAGTACCTACGCTTCTTGTTGACCCGTCGCGAGTCTCAGACGACTTTGTCAAGCCGGAGAAGCAGGCAAGATATTTCTACACTTTTCTACTGTTATTTTTATTTAAAATTATTGTGAAATCGAACCACTTTTCCTTGTATTGATTTGTCAGTTGGATGTCATGATGGGAGAATTCCCCTTTCGCTTGTTCCTTCTTGTTTTAGCATTTTATTGTCGTCAAGATGTGGGTCGAAAGGATACGTGTACCCTCTCCTCTAAATTTTATGTTTCTCTTACTCGAATGATAGACCTTCGTCTGTTTGTTTATGTATTAATTCTTCTCTGCGATTGAGTTGCAAGTTATTATGTTGATCAACTAGTATTTTCGATATTATGGAAGTAAGTTTACGATAACTATGAAACCCCCTCCCTAGCACCCAAGGTTGTCTTTGACATTTTTTGTTAGCTCCTTCGCAAGTCCCTTTGATAACCTTTTGGCATCGAGAAAGGAAGGTCGTAGGATTAGTGTGATCCATGCTTGGGCTAGCCAGCTTAGAGTTTTGGTATTAAAACTTGTAGAATGAAAAGGTTTGTGTGCAATGTGTTTTCCGTCTCGGGTGTAGACTCTTATATTATCTTTCATCTTGTTTCTAGGCTTTTAAGGCCATCCTCAGGAAGTACCTTGACCATCCCTGGCAACTTGAACCATAACTAGCCTTTCGGATCAACTAAGCTCGAGGTTTCTTTGTGTGAATCTAGTACCTCGTTGACACTGGAATAGTTTTGGTCTAATCCCCCTCTCGGAATTGTTGTTGATGACATTATTGTGTACTCTTGTGTGACGGAACTCCTTCTTCTCTCGCGTGCTTGCTTATTAGCTTTGTAAGACTTGGACCCTTCTTGGATGATTGGAAAATATTTGTAGTTAATGGTCAAAACTAGTATTCTTGCCTTCGCTTCAAAACTTATGTTGTGTGTATAATCTAATTGGTTTCTGGTTTGAAACTCAATTATGCATGGCTTTTTGTGTTAATTTCTGAAACCCGTGTTTCCCCCTTCATGGGCCGATCAACTCTTGTTCTTTTGGAAAAATATTATTTTAGCCTATGCGTTTGGTACCTTTGATAAATTTCTAGATGACTGGTATATATATCAAATCTCAATCTTGTAATTATTGTTTAATTACTTACTTGATGGGAATTCTATTTTTGCTAGATTGTTTGTTTTCTCCTTATAGGGCCAAGGGCCATTCTCATATGATTGTTACTTTCGTTGCTTTTGCTCCTAACTGAAGTACAAGGTCTTCTCCTTCTTTGATTGACATGTTATAGACTTTATTATAACTTGATGTGTTCATAGTGTTTAGAGGTTTGAACCAATTCTTGTAATAAAGTGCTTCTTTTCATGATATTGTTAGATAATAGTTATGGTGGTTTTGTGTAGCCTTATCTTGCTCAGTTCTCGTGAACTGACTCTTGTAGAAAATTTGCTGCAGATGGATTTTGCGTGTAGATGAGGGATAGATTTGTAGACTTTTGTCATCAACCTTAGTTGAGAAGATCCTTGCTCGAAACCTTTTTATGTTGTTCAACTATTGTTAACATCCAGTGGAAAGTCTAAAAGAGGATTAATGTCTTAGTATAAAGTATTGTGGACTTTGTCATCTGAACTTTGGAAACCTTGTATTGTTTGACCATCATTGAAATTATAAGAAAATTTGGTTATTGTTGTTGAGTGACTTTGTTGGAGTATCAGTATTTTAAGAATTGATGTAATCTTGTTTTGTTCTTGTAAATGAGTGTTGCTACAACCTTGCCTTGAGAATAAATTTTGAGTTAAACCTTGATATGACTTAGTAATAAAGTGTCATAAGTAAACTAACATGGGATTGTTTAATACTTCTAGAAGTTAAATTAAAAGTTGTATTCAAATAAAGTAACATAGGGTCACCAACTTGAGAGCAAGAAATTCTTTAAGTAATCAAGGGCAAAACTATCATTGCAGGTAAACTTTATAACATGATAACCCTAGCTCCTCTAGTGAACATTATTCCTTTTATGGTGAAATTTGTAAAATGACCCTAAGATGATATGAACTGTTAGTTGTTTGAAGATGATAAGATTTAATAAGCCAGAGAAAACAAATTGGAGACCTCACCATCTTCTCACCGCCATTTGGAAAGTAAATTTAAATACTCCTTGTTGATACTTTTAAAGAAAGCCTAAGTAAAGTTGTTGATAATTCTGGTTAAGAGCCCTAGCTTCAATTAAATACTGGAAATAACTAATGAGGTCCTAAAGATGTTTCATCTCGACCTTCTCCCTCTAACCCTTTTCCAAGGCACCTTGTATCTCTTCTCTTAAGTGTGTTGAACTTAAAACCATGTTGTCTTGTGGGCAAGAACGAATCTTAGTAGCGTTAGTGGTGAGCAGATGGCCTTGTGGAATTTAAATACTCCTTTTTCTTGATAAACGAATTAAGCAAATAAATGTCATAATAGAGAAGATTTAAAGATAATTACTCAGTGTCAAAGGAATAAACTTGGCTTGGCAAGTTGAATTATACGAATCATATCTTGAGCCTCCTTGAAAACGTAAGCTAAGAATTGCAAGATGTCCTTTTAAAATAAATAACCCTCAAGAATATCTCATTGTGGTTGGCCCTAACTGTAAGTGTGTTTTGTGGTTGGACTTCTATGTTGTCATGTCTATAAGAAAAGTAAATTGTCCTTGAAAGGTGTGAATGTTTCGTGCTGCCTTTATGGCCATCCTTGTATCAAGTTGTTCACAGTGTTAGTTGTATCCTTGGTGACGACATGTTGCGTCATGTTATGTGTCAAGCAAGTCAAAAAAATTTATCCTGTCTTTTACTGTGTTGTTCGTGTGTGTGAATTTTGGGTCGTTACAATAAAATTAAACATCAAGTAATAAAAAGTTTGTGTCAAAAACAATGATTAACATTTAATGTAAACAATCACATATATAAATTCATAAAATTATACATTTGAAACAAAAATTAAATCCTTTAACAAAAAAATAAATCACATATATACAATAATCAAGTAATAATATTCACATAAAATACATTTATTACAAATTATAATATCGTATTGAGAATTGACCTCAATCCTTATTTTATTAGGATTCCCTAAAATTGAACCTTTTGTGAATAACTAAACAACACCTTTTACACCATCATACCCATCAAACCATAACCCATTTAATATTGTCTACCATATTTATAAATATGGTAAATGTTAAAACTAGCAATCACATTTGTACAATGCAATGTGAACACCGAATGGTATATGTTTTTGATTTAGAGGGATAGTTATTACTTTTGTAGTTGATGTTGATAAGAGGCGTAATTGATTTTGTAAGTGTAGGAATATAGATGAAGCATTACATTTAAAGTTTCTATAGTGGTAGCCTTTTGTGGGCAATTGTTTTGGCACTAAACATGAATACAATTGATAGTGCTTTGGATAGTTTACTTTTGTAGTTGACGTTGTAATTATTTGGGGGAAATTGTGTTAGTGTTGCACGTGTTTGAGACGGTGGTTGCATCAGTTGTTTGGTTGGTTCTTTGTTGAAAAAATATTTTTTGTATTGTCGATAACATGTTGATAAGGGGTTTGATTGATAGTTGTAGTGTAGGAATATAGATGAAACATTACATTGAAAGTATCTATGTGCACATTTCAAATTTGTTACAAATTTGTACATATACATTTGCAAATCTTATATCATGAGATGTGAACTAAACATGAATACATGTAGGCCTCCGTACATTTGAAAATTTTATATAATGAGTGGTAGTCTGTTGTGGCGAATTTTATTTGATCTAAACATGAATACATTTGATACTCCGTGAACGACACTGCAGCTTTGGATATAAGAAGTGTTGAGTAAAGTAGTAATGTTTAAGAATGCTCGGTCCAACTCTCTAGCATTGCACATCCAGTTAATTAACTCTGTGGAGGCTCACAAATTATTATTAATATTTAGGAAGCTAAAGCAAATAACGTGCAAACAATGTTTCCACCTGATTAGATTATATCAAGTATCGTTGGTATGGTCGGGTATTGGGAGTCCACTCCTTCGATCGTGAAGTTCTATATGCAAATGTAAAATCTTTTTAGGTTAATATATTAGGGGAAGGCACCCACCAACCTTTGTTTATCGATAAAAAAGTGCAAAAATGTTCATAATTGACACTGGAGTCTTTCTATTTAACAAAATTACATATTATTATTAAAATTTAGGAAAGCTAAAGAAAATTAATAGCAAAAAAACTTTAGATTTTGGTGTCAAGACCTTCAATTTTACAAAATTACAAAATATTATTGAATTTGGGAAAACTAAAGACAAAAAGGTGGAAAATGTGTTTGTATTTTACACTGAATTACAAGAAATGTTCATAGTCAGAACGCCCTAAAAGAAAAAAAATGAACGCCGCACTCCCGGCGTCGACAAAGACGATGCCGCAACAAATAAGCGACCGAAAATGCGACAATTTTTTTTTTTACAATTAAATTTTAGCAAGGTAGAGGTTTGTGCTGAACTTGTTTTATCCGCAAGTTTCGAGACCTGCTTGACCTCGGAAACTGATAAGCTCCAATCTTTTGCCTTGTATTCCGATAGCAAAAAAAAGAATCTATATGGTTGTCGCATTTCCAAATGCTCGGTCTTTACTTCAAAATTTGCCATTTTTGATCCCTCCTTAACGGAAAACTTCGGGTTTCAGCATGGTGTCACAAGACCTCATGAGGGTATTTGGTGTCTGATCCCGTATTCATATTATGATCCACTTTATAAGAAGGTGGAGGCGTCCCAAAAAAAAAAATAGGTATTATGATTTCATTGATACATATGTATATATATATATATATATATATTTTTATATATATTTTAATATATATAAATATCGGCAGGAGATAAGTAATATGGATAATACATAAATTACTACCTTGACGACTTTTAGAAAACCTTTAATATACGGTCATAGATATCTTTCTAAGGAAATTGGACATTTTGAATTTAAGGGATAATTATATTTAGATATATGTTACTAAGATTTATATTCAATTAAAGTTATGCGCCTATACCTATCTACAATTTGAAATATAAGAAATGAGAATCGGATGGGGAAAAACTTTTAGCCTAGTTATAAATGGACATGGTTGGATGGTGGGTGTCAACCACCACCCGTCCACCATTACTATCTCCTCCTCGCATGCACGCAAACTAGATGGCCGCCCAACCATTTACTACACTAAAATTTGCAAATCTTTTTTTTTTTGGGGTTTACTTACTACCTACGGCCTGCGGTTGAATACTGTCACCACATCATTTAGTGTGGTGGTTGAGGGGGAGTCCACGGACACGCTTTCCACTTGCCTGCATCGCGTGGGAAAAAAAAACAGGAGTTTCATTAAGCAATAACCAGCAAAACCAGGCAAAACCAGGCGCCCCCTTTCCTTTTTCTTCTGTCCTCCTCCTCCGGCCGCGCATGTGGGTGTGAAGAAGGCGTAGGATGGTGACACAGGCTGGTAGAATAGGATAAGGGAGCTGGTACACACGCCCAGGCCGCGTGTAGACAGCAGTGAGTGCGGGGAGGACAGACCCTGGGCGTTGCGTTGGCGTGGGGCTGGCCGAGCAACCATGTTGTTCTGCTCGAGTGTCGAATGCGCTATAACCATGGTTTCGCCTCATAGTTTTTATAATGAACCGCTTATCAACAGTGAAGGCGTCTCCCTCCTGGAGTCTCGTCCTTTGAGCTACTTCCGTGTAGTTAATTTGGTTGTGTTTCAGCAGGAGATAATAAAATAAAATGTGATCTTGTCGATGTTGTAATCATAGTTTTACTTGGTAAAAGAAGGGCAGCGTATCAGTCATTAAGCTAGGTTGTTATCTGCTCAAGAATGAATGCATGACCAAGCGGCTTCGCCTTTCAGGATATTTGGTCAAATAGATTGAGGAGGGGACGGTGAGAGAGTTACACGGAGAGAACCACACAGAGGTGGATCTGTTTCATGTCATGAAGTTCACGAAGCGCAGTCACTCCCATACCATTCTGTTCCAATATACGCATTGGTGAGATTTAATTATCTCTCGACAAAAGCGTAGTAGTCGTCTCCAAGAAGTGGATATCTCCTAAATTTGATTGAACTGGAATATTTGTATCTATATCAAGCGGGTTACATTGTCTGCGAGGGTATCTACCTTGTTGTGTCCCTATTTGTTTGTTGTATGCAGATGAATAAGAAGATGAGTGAGAATTTAGAAGGCGCTTCATTCGAGCGTATTGTCGAACTATATTGACTTGCTTCTTAGCACCTGTGCTATGGGCACTGTAACATGTGCAGCGCTATTCCCTTTACTAAGCTTTGAAACATCCAACGACTATCTCCATGAAAATTTTGTATGGTATAAGCTTTATCATGAGTGAGCTCTAACAACTATCTTGTGAGTGTTTTAATGGCGTATCCATTGTCTATCGGAAAATACAGAGGCATAATTTTGCTTTATTTTTTATTTATTTTGTAAGCACGCCTTCTACGTAAACTTACTTATGCATTTCATTGGCATTTTTAATTGGATGTAGATTATTTGCATATAAGTTAGTGATAGCATGTTTTTATTTGTTAATATAAATAAAAGAAAATAAATAATAGTACATTAATATTGTTATAATTTGATATTAATAAATTCATTAGCTTTGGCATTACTTAGATATCAATTATATTGAAAGTATTAGTTTCCTAATAGATGAGAGGTGGGTAAGAAACTAACTGAGCTTAGAATTTTGTGTTAAAACCTCTTTCTTCATATTGCAATAGGGATATTTGTATGAAATATCAAGCGGGTTTGATCTCCTTTTACAATTTGCAAATATATTGACAATGATTTCATAAATGAAGAAGCATAATAGAGCTAGAGCCTTGATAATTTCATGGTGATATTGGAGGCAATTTAAAACTTAAGTCCTTTCTTCAATAGTACAAGGAGGGGAAAAACACTAACATTCTACCTTTCAATACATCTCCTTTTAAACAACAAAATGAGATCTAATATGCATATTCTTTGTATTTTTCTTTCCAACATTCCACAAAAGGATTTAACAACATTTCCAATAAATTTTAAAATAAGGAAATTAACATCTCAATACAACTTTCCTTCAAATCTTATTACAACATACCCTACTTCATGTGGAACAAATTTACAATAATGGAAACTAGAGAAAACAAGGCAATATTACATTTCTTTCTCCACTCAAGGTGGGTAATTACATGATATTTTTAACAATGTCAACAACAAGGTTCTTGTGCTCCCAAGAGTTCTTCTTCCATGCTCCAAGTTCCATGAAGATCAATCACAACCAAGATAGGGGGAGAGGCAACACTCTCCTCCCAACCAAATCTCAATGGAGAAGAGAAGCAATCTCCTCCATTGACCCCCGAGCCCCAAACACAACACAATGGAGGGTGGTCTCCAACTCAAGGCAACTATACATGCTTCCACAATACAAGTTCTTCACAACATTCAAGCTAAAATAGAAGAACAAGAGACACACAATAACATTAAACATTACACAACAAGGCTTGCATCCAAGCCAACAAGAGAAGGAACTATGGGAATGTTTTCCTTATGCCTCCCAAATGAGATGAGATGCCCATCCAAAAACCCTCCACAATATAACACAAGCCCCTATGACTCTTATGCCTCCCTCAAGTACCCCTTATTCCTCCCATACTCTTATGCCTCCCTCCTCTTATGGCTCCCTCAAAGACAAGGTAGAATGTAAACATTCCTACCCAAGATGGGCATCCCTCTCAAACTCCCTCCACAATATCCTAATCTACTCTTTTGCCTCCCTCATGATTATTCCCATAGACCTCTCCTATACTACACAACAAGCATTCAAACCATTTTTCACAATTTCACCAAAGTAAACATGCATTTCTTTTTCACAATTTTTAGCATAGAAGCAATAATAATATGAAAGCAAAAACAAAGGAGAGGGTTCCCTACCTCTCCATTGGAGAAGCCTACACCAAGAAATTGTCCAAGCTCCTTCCCAAATCAATCCAAGCATGCAAGTCCAAAAACTCTCTCTATCTCTTTCTCCCAATTCCTCTCTCTCCAAATCACAAAGAACTCTTCAACAACACCAAAAAAACAAAGCTCTAACCCCCTCAACAAGAGAGGAAGTTTCAATAAATAGAACAAAGGTAAGGGTGAGGGTGATGTGGCTCCATGTAGGATGCCACATCACACATCCTCAACCATCTCCCAAGGTCAACTCAAATCCCAAAACACCATAAATGGGTGGTTGGGTTGAATGACCACTCTCTTCCACAACCATCCCTTTCCCATGTGCCTTAAGGTACAAAATAAATGCAAAATGAAGAAAAAGTGCACTCCAAGTCAAAATCACTTCCCAAAACAATAACTAATCCCTTTTTGGGCTTCCCAACCCATAGATATGGTTGGTAAGGGGTTTTGGGAAGTGTGGGACAAGTTTAACTTGTCCCACAAGTCCTCCAAAATTGCCCTCAAACTCAAATTCGAGTTTTCAAGAGATTTGGAGTGGTCAACACTCAAGATAAGCATTCAAAACAAGAGACAACACATGGCTCAAGGAGCCAACCAACAAAATTTATTACACCCACATGACTAAAACAAGATATTAAATTAATCTAAACATACTTAGCAAAAGTAATAAAAGAAGGGCATCCCAAATGAAATCACCTACTAAAGTAAATAAAACAATTAAATAAAATTCTCAACCCCATGGTCACATTAGAACATTACCCCCTCAAGAAAATTTTCTCAACACATACAAGAACAAGCTAACACAATACAGTTTACAAGTTGCCTTGACGACCAATGTTGTAACCACCCGGCATCCTGTTGTGTTTGGTCCCCAATCCCCCTCATGGTTGTGATCATGCTGTGTTTCCTGCAAAAATGCAAAATACCCTCTTCGGCCTTGCGGCCATGTCAAAATATCCAAAATAATCATATGCATGAAATTTATTAACATCTATACGTAATTCAAGCAATCATTATTTCTAGGTCTAATTCACAATTTAATTATGCATTTCATCATTTTCCAAAATCATAGTAATGTAAATTCAACAACTACATTCTACTCATCAGCGTAAGAAATCCAATGTTAGAACACATGCAATATATCTATATAAAAATAATACCAATATCCAATAGTCTGTCCATGAGTCAGTGCAGATCAAACTGAAAACAAAATCCAATCATAATCCAAATGCGTCTAGTCACAAAACATCATGCTAATCAACATAAGTATAAGCCATGTCCATATCTAAAGTCTGCATAACTCAAAATGATAATCACTAAGCGTCGTAGGGAAGTGGGCATTACATCCCCCTCCCCTTAGACTAGACTTCCTCCTGGAAGTCACTGAAATAAGTGTGGAAACTGAGCTCGTAATGATGTAGCATCCTCCCAAGTAGCAGCAGTCTCATCGTATCTGTCCCATTGGACTCGGACCTGATCAATCTCTCTGCCGCGAAGGCCCAGGGTCCTGCGATCTAAAATGCGCACGGGCTCCACCATCACCTGCCCCTGGTCCTGCACCTGCAATGCAGTCCAATCTAGTACATGAGAAGGATCAGAAACATATCTCCTAAGCACAGAAACGTGAAATACATCATGGACGCGCGATAAGCTAGGTGGCAGTGCTAGACGATAGGCTAAGGGGCCGAGGCGCTCCAAGATCTCAAAGGGTCCCACAAACCTAGGAGCAAGCTTAGAACCTTTTCCATAACGGATAGGGCTCTTATGTGGTCTGACACGAAGAAACACCTTCGTGCCTACCTCAAAACTGCGATCTGTCCTATGTTGGTCTGCATACTTCTTCTGTCTATCCTGAGCCTCCTGTAATCTCTGTCTAATCAAGGTAACCTGCTGCTCCATGTCCTGTAATAATGCTGGCCCAAGAGAAACCCTGTCCTCAATCCTGTCCCAGCTAAGAGGTGTCCTGCACTCTCTACCATATAATGCCTGAAAAGGAGCCATGCCTATAGAACTCTGAAAACTGTTATTGTAGGCAAACTCCACCAAATATAGATACTCCTCCCATCTCGACTGATGATCCATCACGTACATCCTGAGCATGTCCTCCAGAATCTGATTCACCCTCTCCGTCTGTCCATCTGTCTCAGGGTGATAAGCTGTACTAAAATTAATCCTCGTCCCGAGGGCATACTGCATGGTGGTCCAGAAATGGGAGGTGTACAAAGGGTCGCGGTCACAAATGATCTTCCGCGGAATCCCATGTAGTCTGACAATCTCATCAAGATATACTCGTGCTACTGCACTAGCCGTGTAGGTAGTCTTCACTGGAGAAAAATGAGCTACCTTCGTCAATTTATCCACCGTGACCATGATGGCATCGTGGTGGTATCTCGACGTCGGCAACCCAACAATAAAATCCATAGAGATGGTGTCCCACTTCCACTCTGGTATGGCATGAGGATAGAGAAGGCCAGCTGGATGCTGATGCTCGGCCTTCACCCTCTGGCACTCTAAACAGCGGGATACAAATGAAGCTATGTCTCTCCGAAGTCCTCTCCAAAAGTATAGCTGTCTCAAGGTGGCGTGCATCTTCTTCACCCCGGGATGGGCTGAATACGGGGCACGATGAGCCTCGTCAAAATATCATGCCTCAAGCCTCCATCTCTAGGAATGTAAATCCGCCTCTCGTGTCTGAGAAGACCATCTGCCTCTAAAGAAAGTCCATCAAACCTCCCCTCAAGAGGTCTCTGAGACTCAAACTCTGCTCTGGCTGCAAGGTAAAAACTATCCTGAGGAAGCTGCTGCAAGATCCTACTCCGCAAATCCGTGCCCACTGAGGTGGCCATAGCCACATGTCTCCGTCTACTCAAGGCATCTGCAACCACATTCTCTTTCCCCTTCACATGCTCTATCTCCATGTCATACTCACATAGTAACTCCATCCAACGCCGCTGACGAGCGTTGAGATTGGGCTGCGTGAAGAGGTGGCGAAGACTCAAGTGATCAGTCCTGAGGGTAAATCTCCGGCCAAGAAGAAAATGTCTCCATCGTACTAAGGCATGTACTACTGCTGCAAGCTCGAGGTCATGGGTCGGATAATTGAGCTCATAATCTTTGAGTTTGCGAGACTCAAAGGCAACTACTCTACCCTCCTGCATAAGCACTCCTCCAATTCCTGCCAAGGAAGCATCTGTGCATACGAAAAACTCTCCATGAGGATCCGGCACTGCAAGGATAGGTGCTCTCGTAAGGCACTCCTTCAATGTACTGAAGGCCTGCTCACATTTATCTGACCATACAAACTTCTTCCCTTTCCGCTCAAGAGAAGTGATGGGGTGCGCAATCCGAGAGAAGTCCTGAACAAACCTCCTGTAGTATCCTGCTAGTCCCATGAAACTACGCACCTCGGTCACACTAGTGGGTGCTGGCCAATCCATGATGGCTCGAATCTTGGAAGGATCGACTGCGATACCTTCCCCAGAAATAACGTGGCCCAAATACTGCACCTCAGTCTGAAAGAACGCACACTTCTCCAAGTTCCCGTAAAGGCGCTGCTCGCGAAGACACTGAAGAACTTGGCGAAGGTGCTCCTCGTGCTCCTCACGTGTGCGTGAGTAAATCAGAATGTCATCAAGGAAGATAAGCACGAAGCGATCAAGGAAGGTCCTGAATACCCCATTCATCAAACTCATAAACACTGCGGGGGCATTCGTCAAACCGAAAGGTACCACTGTGAACTCGTAGTGGCCATATCTCGTGCGGAAAGCTGTCTTGTGAATATCTGTCTCCGCAATCCTGAGCTGATGGTATCCTGACTTAAGATCTATCTTGGAGAAAATACAGTAGCCCCCTTCATCTGATCAAACAAATCGTCAATGCGTGGAAGGGGGTAACGATTCTTGATCGTTACTTTATTCAGCTGACGGTAATCAATGCACAACCGAAGAGATCCATCCTTCTTCTTTACGAAGATAACTGGTGCACCCCAAGGGGATACACTAGGACGAATTAGGCCTTTCTCCAGAAGGCCCTCAAGCTGTAACTTGAGCTCACATAACTCAGGTGTAGTCATCCGATAGGGTGCTCGTGAGATAGGCTCTGCACCTGGAACTAGATCTATATGGAAGTCGATCTCACGTGGGGGAGGTAATCCCGGTAGCTCCCCTGGAAACACATCGGCGAACTCTGATAAGATGGGATGATCATCGAGGGAAGGTCCCCCGACTCATCCTCGATCTGCTCACTAATCAGAATAAAGATACAACCTGCAACCCGCCGCATACACCGCTTAAGCTGCATAGCGAGAGATGGTGCGAATAGAAACGGGTCTCCTAACTCCTGATATCACTGACTCTACCCAAGATCATCTATGCAAGCAATAGTCTTGTGGTAACAATCCACTCTAGCTCTGTGAGCGGACAACCAATCCATGCCTAAAATGATGCCATAAGATCCTAATGGAAGGATCCTAAGATCTAGAAGTAGTGGTGAAGGGTCCCAAATCCACTACACACTCCTTGACTAAGGAGTCTACAGAAATCTTGGCTCCCGAAGCCATCTCAACGTCCCAACTACGGCCCTGCCTAACTGCCACCAGCCTACAACGCTCTACCAAAGATGGTGCAATGAATGAATCAGAGGAACCAGAATCAAATAATATAGAGGTGGAAATACCACCAATACTACCTGTCGTCTCAATCACAGTACTCTGATGCTCAGCCTGGCGGTTCTCGACCGCTGCGTAGATCCGATGACTCCGTGCCATATCTCCAACAGTGGGCTCTGAGCTCTGTGTCTTACCCTTGGTAGGGTTAAGTGGGCAATCTCTCCAAATATGCCCAACGACTCCGCAACCATAACAGCCGCCTGATCCTCTCCAGTGGGAAGCGGCTCCAGCTGGTACTCTAGATGACTGAGATGCCGATCCTGACGATCCGGCTATGGATCGCCGAGGTCTCGCCGACGAGCTCCGATCGATCGAGCTCTCGGTGCACCTGTGTCCCGATGGGACCCTCAGAGGAGGCCCCATACTACGTCCTCTCTCGTGCATCGAATCTCCGAGGAGGTCGGTAAGGTGGGCGGGTGCTGCTGCTGCGCCGCCGCTTTGTGGTGGCCTAAATGAAGCTCGCCCGAACTCGTCCACCCCGTGGAGGAGGAATCGACCCTTCGACCTACTATCCGTGCATCGCTGGATACGGCTCCGAACTCTATCTCTCGGCTGCCGTGTCTTCCCCGTGTCTCCTCTGCAATATAGGCCTTCCACGGCCTCTCGCTAACGCCTCGTGGGCGGTGAATGCGCATCGCGCCGGCCTAAATCCAAGTTCAGGCCCCGAATGAACCTGTGAATCCGTACCTGCTCATCCTGCATATAATCGACATACTGAAGTAGGTCCAGAAATCGACTCTCATACTCAGCTACTGTCATCGATCCCTGACGGAGGTCATGAAACTCATCTATCCGCTGCTGAATAAACCTCCTAGGTAAATACCTGCTCCTGAACCGCTCCTCAAACAGCTCCCAGGTAATCGTCTCTGAGTCGACATGGAGCTTCTGCTCCTCGGTCCTCCACCAGACTCCTGCTCCATCCTTCAGAAGATGGATCGCAACACGAGCTTTCGTGTTGCTACTACAAGGACAGAGCTTGAAGCATCCGCTCAAGCTCACCAACCAGGCCTCTGCCTGAAAACCACCTATATCACCTGAATAGTGAGAGGGTCGCAGCTTCAGGATCTCCCTGATATGGTCTGCAGCTGATGTAGTACGAATTCTAGGTCTCTCTATATGCTCCTCCCTCTGTCTAGGGCTCCGAGACCTGTCCCTATGTCCTGAGATCCTGTCCCCATGTCCTCTCTGTGGTGACTCTGCCCTAGCCGACTCTGCACGGAAATTCTCTGCTCTGTGCTCCTCGCTGTGTCGAGGGGATGCCTGGGCATCTACTGATGGCTCCAAACTATGCCTAGCAAGTCGCCCTCCCAAGGGCTCTCCGCGTATAGCGGCATTGACATCCTGAAGTGTCTGCAAAATCTGAGGCAGAAGGGCTGCTACGGCCTGCTCTGGCGGTGGTATGTCTAGGTCTATGTGAAGAGACCCCTCGCCCAATCCGCGCCTCCTGCACAGATCAAGGCGAGAGTTAGTTCACTGTACTAGGTCTTGTGCTAGTTTTCAAAATTTGCTGTTTACTATAATTATCAACAATATGGTTTCATATTTTAAAAGAATAATGTTCTGTACTAAGTTGAAAGTTCCTGTTTTGCGTGTTCGGCGTGTGCCCAAGGGTCCCAGCTTCGAACCCCTGGCTCTGATACCAAAAATGTAACGCCTAAAAAAAAAAAATGAACGCCGCACTCGGCTAATGCCGACAATGACGACGCCGCAACAAACAAGCGACCCGAAAATGCGACAATTTTTTTTTTTTTACAATTAAATTTTAGCAAGGTAGAGGTTTTGTCTTGAACTTGTTTTATCCGCAAGTTTCGAGACTCGCTTGACCTCGGAAACAGATAAGCTCCAATCTTTTGCCTTGTATTCCGATAAAAAAAAAGAATCTATATGGTTGTCGCATTTCCAAATGCTCGGTCTTTACTTCAAAATTTGCCATTTTTGATCCCTCCTTAACGGAAAACTTCGGGTTTCAGATGGTGTCACAAGACCTCATGAGGGTATTTGGTGTCCGATCCCATATTCATATTATGATCCACTTTATAAGAAGGTGAGGCGCCCCAAAAAAAAAAAAAAATAGGTATTATGATTTTTGATACATATGTATATATATATATATATATATATATTTATATATATTTTAATATATATAAATATTATGAGATAAGTAATATGGATAATACATAAATTACTACCTTGACGACTTTTAGAAAACCTTTAATATACGGTCATAGATATCTTTCTAAGGAAATTGGACATTTTGAATTTAAGGGATAATTATATTTAGATATATGTTACTAAGATTTATATTCAATTAAAGTTATGCGCCTATACCTATCTACAATTTGAAATATAAGAAATGAGAATCGATGGGGGAAAACTTTTAGCCTAGTTATAAATGGACATGGTTGGATGGTGGGTGTCAACCACCACCCGTCCTCCATTACTATCTCCTCCCTGCATGCACGCAAACTAGATGGCCGCCCCAACCATTTACTACACTAAAATTTGCAAATTTTTTTTTTTGGGGTTTACTTACTACCTACGGCTGCGGTTGAATATCTGTCCCAGCCACATCATTTAGTGTGGTGGTTGAGGGGGAGTCCACGGACACGCTTTCCACTTTGCCCTGCACCGCGTGGGAAAAAAAAGTGAGTTTCATTAAGCAATAACCAGTGCAAAACCGAGGCGTAAAACCAGGCGCCCCCTTTCCTTTTCTTGTCCTCCTCCCTCGCGCGCATGTGGGTGTGAAGAAGGTAGGTAGGATGGTGACACAGGCTGGTAGAATAGGATAAGGGAGCTGGTACACACGCCGATTCGGGCCGCGTGTAGACAGTGAGTGAAGGGGAGGACAGACGCTTGGCGTTGACGTGGAGCAGACAGGCGTGCAACCATGTTGTTATCTGTTCGGTGTCGAATGCGCTATAACCATGGTTTCGCCTTCATAGTTTTTATAATGAACCGCTTATCAAGGTGAAGGCGTCTCCCTCCCGGAGTCTCGCCTTTGAGCTACTTCCGTGTAGTTAATTTGGTTGTGTTTCAGGCAGGGAGAGATAATAAAATAAAATGTGATCTTGTCGATGCTGATTGTAATCATAGTTTTACTTGGTAAAAGAAGGTGCAGCGTATCAGCCGTCCATTAAGCTAGGTTGTTATCTCATGGTGAATGAATGCATGACCAAGCGGCTTCGCCTTCAGGATATTTGGTCAAATAGATTGAGGAGGGGACAATGATGAGAGAGTTACACGGAGAGAACCACACAGAGGTGGATCTGTTTCATGTCATGAAGTTCACGAAGCGAGTCACTCCCATACCATTCTCTGTTCCAATATACGCATTGGTGAGATTTAATTATCTCTCGACAAAACGAGTGAGTGCGTCTCCAAGAAGTGGATATCTCCTAAATTTGATTGAACTGGAATATTTGTATCTATATCGAAGCGGGTTACATTGTCTCACGAGGGTATCTCTTGTTGTGTCCCTATTTGTTTGTTGTATGCAGATGAATAAGAAGATGAGTGAGAATTTAGAAGGCGCTTCATTCGAGCGTAGCGCATTGTCGACTATATTGACTTGCTTCTTAGCACTGCATTGCTATGGGCACCGTAACATGTGCAGCGCTATTCCCTTTACTAAGCTTTGAAACATCCAACGACTATCTCCATGAAAATTTTGTATGGTATAAGCTTTATCATGAGTGAGCTCTAACAACTATCTTGTGAGTGTTTTAATGGCGTATCTTTTCTATCGGAAAATACGAGGCATAATTTTGCTTTATTTTTTATTTATTTTGTAAGCACGCCTTCTACGTAAACTTACTTATGCATTTCATTGGCATTCTTAATTGGATGTAGATTATTAGTATATAAGTTAGTGTTAGCATGTTTTTATTTGTTAATATAAATAAAAAAAATAAATGATAGTTCATTAATATTGTTGTAATTTGATATTAATAATCTTTGGCATTACTTAGATATAGAAAAGGTTATATTGAAAGTATTAGTTTCCTAATAGATGAGAGGTGGGTAAGAAACTAACTAAGCTTAGAATTTTGTGCTAAAACCTCTTTCTACATATTTTAATAGGGATATTTGTATGAAATATCAAGCGGATTTGATCTCCTTTTACAATTTGCAAATATATTTACAATGGTTTCTTAAATGAAGAAGCATAATAGAGCTAGAGCCTAGATGATTTCATGGTTATATTGAAGGCTATTTAAAACTTAAGTCCTTTCTTCAATAATACAAGAAGGGGAAATACACTAACATTCCACTTTTCAATACATCTCCTTTTAAACAACAAAATGAGATCTAACATGTATATTCTTTGTATTTTCTTTCCAACATTCCACAAAAGAATTCAACAACATTTCCAATAAATTTTAAAATAAGAAATTAACATCCCAATGCAACTTTCCTTAAAATCTTTTACAACACATCCTACTTCATGTGAAACAATTTACAATAATGGAAAACTAGAGAAAACAAGGCAATATTACATTTCTTTCTCCACTCAAGGTGGGTAATTACATGATATTTTTAACAATGTCAACAACAAGGTTCTTGTGCTCCCAAGAGTTCTTCTTCCATGCTCCAAGTTCCATGAAGATCAATCACAACCAAGATAGGGGGAGAGGCAACACTCTCCTCCCAACCAAATCTCAATGGAGAAGAGAAGCAATCTCCTCCATTGACCCCCGAGCCCCAAACACAACACAATGGAGGGTGGTCTCCAACTCAAGGCAACTATACATGCTTCCACAATACAAGTTCTTCACAACATTCAAGCAAAAATAGAAGAACAAGAGACACACAATAACATTAAACATTACACAACAAGGCTTGCATCCAAGCCAACAAGAGAAGGAACTATGGGAATGTTTCCCTTATGCCTCCCAAATGAGATGAGATGCCCATCCAAAACCCTCCACAATATACACAAGCCCCTATGACTCTTATGCCTCCCTCAAGTACCCCTTATTCCTCCCATACTCTTATGCCTCCCTCCTCTTATGGCTCCCTCAAAGACAAGGTAGAATGTAAACATTCCTACCCAAGATGGGCATCCCTCTCAAACTCCCTCCACAATATCCTAATCTACTCTTTTGCCTCCCTCATGATTATTCCCATAGACCTCTCCTATACTACACAACAAGCATTCAAACCATTTTTCACAATTTCACCAAAGTAAACATGCATTTCTTTTTCACAATTTTTTTTTGCATAGAAGCAATAATAATATGAAAGCAAAAACAAAGGAGAGGGTTCCCTACCTCTCCATTGGAGAAGCCTACACCAAGAAACTTGTCCAAGCTCCTTCCCAAATCAATCCAAGCATGCAAGTCCAAAAACTCTCTCTATCTCTTTCTCCCAATTCCTCTCTCTCCAAATAACAAAGAACTCTTCAACAACACAAAAACAAAGCTCTAACCCCCTCAACAAGAGAGGAAGTTTCAATAAATAGATCCAAGGTAAGGGTGAGGGTGATGTGGCTCCATGTAGGATGCCACATCACACATCCTCAACCATCTCCCAAGGTCAACTCAAATCCCAAAACACCATAAATGGGTGGTTGGGTTGAATGACCACTCTCTTCCACAACCATCCCTTTCCCATGTGCCTTAAGGTACAAAATAAATGCAAAATGAAGAAAAAGTGCACTCCAAGCCAATATCACTTCCCAAAACAATAACTAACCCCTTTTTGGGCTTCCCAACCCATAGATGTGGTTGGTAAGGGGTTTTGGGAAGTGTGGGACAAGTTTAACTTGTCCCACAAGTCCCCCAAAATTGCCCTCAAACTCAAATTCGAGTTTTCAAGAGATTTGGAGTGGTCAACACTCAAGATAAGCATTCAATACAAGAGACAACACATGGCTCAAGGAGCCAACCAACAAAATTTATTACACCCACATGACTAAAACAAGATATTAAATTAATCTAAACATACTTAGCAAAAGTAATAAAAGAAGGGCATCCCAAATGAAATCACCTACTAAAGTAAATAAAACAATTAAATAAAATTCTCAACCCCATGGTCACATTAGAACATTACCCCCTCAAGAAAATTTTCTCAACACATACAAGAACAAGCTAACACAATACAGTTTACAAGTTGCCTTGACGACCAATGTTGTAACCACCCGGCATCCTGTTGTGTTTGGTCCCCAATCCCCCTCATGGTTGTGATCATGCTGTGTTTCCTGCAAAAATGCAAAATACCCTCTTCGGCCTTGCGGCCATGTCAAAATATCCAAAATAATCATATGCATGAAATTTATTAACATCTATACGTAATTCAAGCAATCATTATTTCTAGGTCTAATTCACAATTTAATTATGCATTTCATCATTTTCCAAAATCATAGTAATGTAAATTCAACAACTACATTCTACTCATCAGGGCGAAGAAATCCAATGTTAGAACACATGCAATATATCTATATAAAAATAATATCAATATCCAATAGTCTGTCCATGAGTCAGTGTAGATCATACTGAAAACAAAATCCAACCATAATCCAAATGCGTCTAGTCACAAAACATCATGCTAATCAACATAAGTATAAGCCATGTCCATATCTAAAGTCTGCATAACTCAAAATGATAATCACTAAGCGTCGAGATTTGAACCACCCCAACTTTCCTTCCTCACGCTACCTCCACCGGTCCCGCCATTGCAGAGCGAGCACACACCAGATTTGTATTGGGAATAAACGATGGATTTGGTGGTTGGTGTTAGCACAAGAGCAATGTAAAATAATGTCTGAATAATATATTGAATGCACGAGGGGTGAATAAATACATAGTGAATGTGGTTAGGAGGTGTAACTGCCTGTATCCAAACTAACCAATAAACAATGTATTAAATATGCCAACATTCCCCCTTAATATATTGTTTTTACAAATCTACCCCAGATTCATCATCTTGTTACGTCGCGACATGTCCTATCTGCTTCTTGCAACAAGGACTTTGTCTGGATTTTCTTGAATCTCTACGACAGATGTGCTCTCATTTGTAAAAAAACAAATGAAGAAGTGAGCTCAAAGCTCGTGTGGTGCACCACAGATGTGCCTAAGGGCATTTAATCTCACGTTTGTCATTTGGATCAACACAAATCTTCTCCGTCTATATGTTGAACAAGACTCAGTCCATTATGTCCTTGAATTGCAAGTTTTGGAGACTGGCGAAGAGTAGATACCGATGCTCTTGTGGGCTTGACTTGGCTCTCTCAAATGCAAGTATGTCTCTATGGTTGCTTGCAATGTTGCTAACATCTCTGGGCACAACTTTCATGCTCTCAGACTGTTGCATGGGATCATAGGTTGGTTGTTCGCGTCCATATTTGATAGAAAATTTGATGAATGAATGAAGGGGATTAATCTCATTTTGTTCCAATTTGATTCAAACAAATTCCACATGTCTCTTGATCTTTTGTACGATGTGCTTGCTAATGTATCGCTTGGTCTGTGAACAACAGTTGAGAAGATGTTGGGGGAAGGAGTCTACCAACGCACACCTGGGCTTTCGGTGGTCGATGCCACTCATGTCAAACTCCACACAGTGCTTATAAATTGGTCAGTGGTCATTGCCACATGCTCTCTTCTCCCTCTTTTGTGACTCCACATGTACATCTCCCAACAACCATTCTTACGATCTTAATGTAATGATGGCCAAGATAACATAATGTATGAGCAAATCAACTCGCATAATCCGCCAGTCAATACTTTATACAATAAAATGCCAAGACAGACACATCAATCACTGCTCATTCGCAATGTTAACAGCCTGAAGAAACGTGTATTTGGATATTTCCCCTTTTAGACAGCGCAGATATGAGTGAGCAAGAAAAGGGACACAACAGCGGACAGGGATGAATACAAAAATGGTTTCACAACTAACTGCTTCATCCTGTAGTCTGCTTTCTTCTCCTTTTAAATTCTTTGATTGCTTGTTGTACCACGGGTTTCCTCCTTTGACTACGCTCAAGGCCTGAATATTTGCTTTTCTGGTCTCTGCGATGCTACTCACTGCCTTGGCAATAGTAAATGGCCTCCATGCTTTCACCAATGGTCTCCACGTTTTCACCAAAGAATAAGAAAATCGCCAATCCTCTAATGCAAAGTCTGCAAGAATTGTTTCCTACGCAGTGTTTGGTTTGGTGCTCTACAGGCTGTCTTCCTCCACGCGCAGCACACACAGGAGCATCAATGTCAAATCCTCCAACGTAGGTCTGCAGTCAAGGATGGCAGTGCTCAACTAAATTTCCATGCAGGAGGGGAAGCGGCGGTTTCAAGCAGGTCTCCATCCTTTATCTGCACGCTTCCACGCTCCTGCTTCCATGCCGCTCTGATACCACTGTTAGCACAAGAGAAATGTAAAATAATGTCTGAATAATATATTGAATGCATGAGGGGTGAATAAATACATAGTGAATGTGGTTAGGAGGTGTAATCGTCAGATCCAAACTAACCAATAAACAATGTATTAAATATGCCAACTTGATTAGAAAATGAGTGAATTGGCATAGTATCAATGGATGAAAAAGTAAAAGCCCTAATTTCAAATTTAAAATCTACATGAAAAAGTAAATCTAAACACAACACTAAACATGGTTGACAAGAGCTTTGAACAAAGCATGGGACTGCTCAAAATTTCTGGACACTTTGTTGAGCCTGTATGACATTGTCTCGAAATTCCTTGGCTTTATTTTCTAAGGCCCCCCAAAATACATGACAAGCAACCGTT
The DNA here is from genome assembly GCA_018340775.1 of Taxus wallichiana var. yunnanensis. NCBI lineage: Eukaryota > Viridiplantae > Streptophyta > Pinopsida > Cupressales > Taxaceae > Taxus > Taxus wallichiana. Next base: position 124,633,559 of record CM031241.1, read on the forward strand.
GTGCGCTCAACTTCCCCTGGATTAATATTCGTTCACGATCTGTGCAGACTAGTCGAAGGAGGAAAAGAATCAATTTTTCTACACAAATTATCATGGCTGAGCTTCAGATGCATCAATCCGTTGTCGGATCGAACCCTGTGAGGCGTAACAAATTTCGGGATCCCCTTCCTCAAAATAGCCATGAATACCGAAAATGTCAAGAAGGCCGTCGAAACCGTCATTGAGGCCTTCAAAATTAATCACATTGGGAAAACTTCCGGGAGGCCGTCAAATTTAACATCGCTGCAGAAACAACCAAAGGTCCTTTACCATAGGGGAACACTGAAATATTGAGGGAGATATCTTGTAATGCATACAACAATAACCACTTGTTGAAGAACTTAATAGGACAAATTTTGATTTCCCTTAATGAACTTTTAAAATATTTTTTAATGTCCCAAATTCCCTAAATCAATATTTTTGGGGATTCTTATACAACAACATTGAGAGTTTATAACCGCCAAAATATAAATGAAACCAAATTTGCATTTAAAAGATAAACCTTTGAAAGTTTAATTTCTTTGAAATTGTTAAACAACAGAAGTTGAAATTTCAAATTGATGGAGGAGGAGAACACAAAAAGATTTTTAAAGTATTCAAGAGGGCCTAGTTTGGAAGAACTATTTCGTACTATTGAAACCATTTTTATAAATAGAAAATTCATTCATACAAACTGTAGCAATTGTATTCAATACTTTGTTTCTACCATTATTGAAGTTGCTTCCAGTAACAATCTACATTGATGATTTGTGTTATAAGCTCTAGCATCTGCAACATTCTCCAGCACATCTGCTCAATCACAGGACCCCAAATCAAAATTCATTGCCAATTCATTCAAAACACATTCATAATTGCATTTATAAACAATGGTTACCTACAGAAACTTTCATAAATCTATCATTTTGAGTTCAAACAAACCTGAAGTTGTTCAACAGGGTAAGATCCGTGGTGCTGCTCCTCTGCATTTTCTTCTTCCTCTACAACCTGATGCTGCTTGTGGTGTTGTTGGTCCATTGAAAAATGAAGTGAAAACGATCTTCTAAGATATACCCGATACGGAACAAGGTTGTTCAATAATACCCAACAAATTAATAATAATAATAATAATAATACACAACTGATCCTTTCCAGAAATTGGCTTCAAGTTCTGGCTGAGGAAGGCGCTAAGAATATGTGTTTTAATTTTTCTATGAGCACCAATGTCGCAATAAAATCACAGTATTAGAGGCATGATTTGGAGATTGAGTTGGCGCTGGAGTCTGCGGTGAAGCTTTATTATCACAACTTTAGGCTTCCCATCACCGGAAGTGTCGACGAGAAACCCCTGACGCAAATCACTACACCGAGGTGCGGCGTTTCGAATACTATCAACAACACTTCCACCATGTTGTCTGTAAATCACATAAACCAAAGCCATTACCATACAGAAAAACACTACTCTTGCTTCAATGGAACCCCTAAATGGTCACCGATAAAGCAAAGGCTCACTTACGCATTCACTCCCGTAAGTGAATCACCCGAAATTGAGGAATTTCAAGTGAATTCCGTGTTTTCCAGGGCGTTTAACAGATGGGATAGGGTTATTCCTGTCAACGGTGGAGATTGATTTGATTAACGTCCACCTCTTAAACAAATAAGTATACTATTTTACTAATATTTGATATCCACAAACCTCCTCGTTCTTCAAGATGAGAGACAATTTAGTTGCATTTGTAAATCGGCTCTTTTTCAATTTATTGCGCCAACGTAAAAGAATGAGATGTGAATACTTATACCTTCACATTTTATTTTGAGGAGAGCTCCCTCATGTAGACATTCAAATTCTTCTTCCGCCACAATGCATGCTACTTCCCACTTCCAATCATAGAAGAAAGAGAAAATGTCAAGGAATGGCTCATGAGCATTCGGTTTGAGCACCTCTTAGGAAATGAAAACCCTTGACTCATCAAAACTATATTTCTTGGTGCCACTAAAATCCTATCCATATCCTACCCACAATGAACTACTATTTTGTAAGCTTCTACTTCATTCTTCTGTTGATGAAGATAGGCTCCTACCACTTCCAAAAAACATAGGACAAGAATAACATATCTACAATATTTTCTTAGTATGAGTTCTTTCGTCAATGATAGAGCTTGTCTTTTTTTCTATCTATTTTCCTACATAAGAATTTAAGGACTACATCAATAGAAAGATATCCCACTATGTAAAGTTTACAAGGTTCAATTATGCAATTTGTAATCAGACCTGACACATTTATTTCTCTAGCTGTTAAAAGACAAGAGTTTCTTAGCACTTGTTATCTCATTAAATAGAAGCTTTTTAGAGGTTATAAGAATAGGGCATTTTCAATATATAAGAAGGCACCTTCTTTTTCTATAGTTTCTTTCAAGATTCTTCATCCATTGTGGATGTCTATTACTATTTGTTTCACCCTCCTCAAATCCTGCAAAATCAATGATTGTAGATCTTCTACATTGGGTCCTCTTTGCATGTCCTGAATGAGAGTAGCTTTAGAAAGTCTCCATCCTTCAATTTCTTCTCTCAAATAGGCATAAATAGCACAAAGTCAAGGCCTGTATAGAGTATCATTTTTTTGAGGGTCGGAAATCATAGAAATATTTGCACATTCTAGTCTCATACCTGTGATGATTGTTAATAGGATGGCCAAAGTCTGCTACATTGGTTACTTGGCTGAAGAGCAATTGATTTGGAATTGACATTCTTTGATTAAAAATTTTGTACTATTTCGGTGTTAATTTGTTTAATTTTTAGATCAAAAACATTATTCAAGTTGCCCATGTCTATGTTGTATGATGTCTGTATGCATTATACGATTGTTAGTAATTTATAGTAATATTTAATAGAAAATTGGAGGTGCAATAAAAATTAAATATGGTTATTCTCTTCGTGCAAAAACATTTGACAAATGTTGTGAAAGAACATAGGAATTCATCAATTAGACTCTATCTCAGGGAAATTCATCCAATTGGTAGTATGACTGATGCATACAGTTGGTGGATGATATTTATAATTTTAGCATGTTCTTCCATGTGGGTCAACAATTTTCTGGTCTTATACTTTTCTTATGCAGCTCATTGGAAATGTTGATTTGGGACAATAATATGCTTTCCTTGATGACAAGTCTTGTAGGAGACTAAAAACATGGTTAATAAATAGATTTTCTCAGCTTTATCCAGTATGCTTTATCCAACAAATAATATTGATTGATTATACATGGTAAAATAAAACAATGCATTGTAGAGTTTTGAACCTACATGAGATAGTTTGACAAAAAATTGCTGCATCCTGTTGCAATTTTCAGTGTCTCCAGTGCACATGCAGATGCTATTATAGCATTTGTTGATGCAATGGCTGTACAATGTTCTTAACTACACCTTGCAAGAGGAGTTCCAAAATCATCTCTGCAATTGATAAAATCCCAATAGTCTCATCTCTGCTATTCCATACACTTCATATGCTTCCGATGTCCAAAATATGAAAATAATGAGGGTTTTACCAACAAAAATGTAAAGCCTTAAAAACCTATAAACTAATAAGATTATATGGCAATGGCAGTAATGGGACAGTGCTTGTGAGATACAACAAAGGTAAATGAACAGAGAGAATAGGCAATCTGTTGCAACATTTTGGCCACACCTGAGTAAAGGAGCAAGTAACTCCACTTATACCATATGCTTCTGCTCTTTTAAGTGCCTGTAATATACAGTAGATCTTAAATGTTAGTTTAAATATAGTTCCATTGGTTGAAATTGATCAGGCACTTCAAATTCCATGCAAAATTATACCTGTGAATAAACCCATTGCATATGATCTGGATCATCTGCATCAAAAGGTTCTCCATGATGCTCCTACAAGAAATAAGGAAAACATTTCAATTACCAAAGCCTCCACAAGAAAATAATAATCAACTCTATTTTTGCTAATACCTGATCCCATTGGATTAGATGAGCATACTCAATGCAGTGAGCAGCTGATCGAGGAGTCTCTGCGACTGTACATAAAGGAAATTTAACTTGGGGTGGAAAAAGCCAAATTGTACACTCAAAGCACGGTGTGATTCCTGGTATGATCACTCTGGCATGGCCCTTGAATCCTTCAGTTCCCCCATCAACCATAGGTTTAATTGTTTCAGACATGGGTTATCATCAGAATCATATTCTGGATTTGGAGGAAAAAGCAAATCATAATTTTAGGAAGCAGAATAAAATTTACCAAAGAAAATAAAAATTTCTTGTACAGTCAAGGCTGCAACTCACAGTAAACTGCAGACTATATGGCCATTAGAGCCACCAAGTATACTATTTTACAAAAATCCATTGCGATGAAATTTTATGCAAAATATTTCCAACTCTTGTCAAGAATGAAAAATAAAATAAATGCTGCATAAAATAAACAAATTCACCTTTGGAGGGGTTGAACATGATCTACAATTTGCTTCTTGAAATAAACAAATTCACCTTTGGAGGGGTTGAACATGATTCAATCATGCACAGTGAAAATTCGTCTCCAGGAAATGCGTGCACAACAAGAAAAGGAAACGTTGTACCTGTCAGGGCAGAAAACCATTAAATACGAAAGTCGAAGTTTAAATTTTCCATTGGTGTTCCTACCCTAAAGATATATGTGATTTGTGCTCCATTTACCATCAACACACCCTTAAAAAATATCCATGGCTATGAGAGTTTTGAAATGCCTAAAAAGACGACGAAAAAATAGGATTTTCAATGTTTGCGTTAAACACAATGATGCTAGGAATTGTTAAATTTATATTAAACTTAGAAATAAACTATACACATGAGACTTAAAAGAATCTTTCAACTTTAAAATGCAATCCACCCAGGCGTATGTAATTTAAATTTTAAACGCAATCATGACAAACTATACATATCAGTTTTTATTTTTATGTTTAAAATATTATTCCAACAAAAGACTATACCTGATTCGACTTGGCCACTCTGGAAGGTTGTAGTCAATTGAAGATTTTTCCACATCCAAGAGGTATCAGTTAGCTGCTAACACGAATCAAGAGTACAATTGGCAGTTACTGTGGCATATTCTGGTAGTGCATATGACTAGTTCTACTCCGGGTATAAAATGGCATATTGACGCTCTGCTCAAGCAAAGAAATGGGCATAATTTTTATCGGCTGAGCATTAGCACAGCTCATGGGAAACAAAAATTTTCAGACAAGATAGAGGCAATTTTTTTATCGATTCCAATGTTTTACTTTACCAGGCTACATATGTCAAGTCAAGCAGTCAACTCCCATATTCATATTTCAGAAATAGTAGGACCTAATATGTGTTGGTAGGAGATATGTCCCATCCAAATTCACGTGTAACAAAAAAATCAAGAGAAATAAATTATATTATTTTGCTACTAGAAATTGTATAGTGTAAATGCGATAAATCACCATTGTTCCTGCCAGAATTGAGCTGCTAGCATGTGTGGCTGTTTTAGGTACTGCCTTTGCAAGGCCAAAGTCTGCAACACGAGCATCAAAGTTCTCATCGAGGAGGATGTTTCGGGCTTGAGATCACGATGAATGATTTTTTGCATGTTGTGGAAGTGCAAGTGCTGGAGACTTGAATCAATTCCCATGGAAATCTTATGATGAATGTGCCATGCTAATTCTATTTCACCTTCTGTAGCCTTTGAAAATTCCTATTGGATACTTCCATTCTTCATGTATTCATAGACTAATAAATGGTAATCAGGCCTGACAATATAGGCTAGAAGAGTAACAAGGTTTTTGTGCCTGATATGACCTAAGTCTCCAATTCAGCACAAATTTGTTGCCGCTCGTCTGTCCAACAATTCTGTCTTCATCTAATACATATGTGGGATTTGGAATCGGTTTATGAGTTTTCTTGATGGAAATTTCCCTACCATCAACAAGACACACCTTGCTGATGGTAGGGAAGTTGTTATCAAGAAAATTTCTCTACCAATTCCAAATCTCACATATGTGTTAGATTAAGACACAAAGTTTCTAGATGGACGACGATGACAAATTCGAGTTGAATTGGAGACTTTAGGTCATATCAAGTACTGAAACCTTGTTACTCTTCTAGCCTATATTTCAGGCTTGATTGCCATCTATTAGTCTATGCATACATGAAGAATGACAGTCTCCACAAAGATTTCCCAAAGGCTACAAAGGTGAAACAGAATTAACATGGCCCATTCGTCATAATATTTCCATGGAAATTACAGTAGGTCTCTAGTACTTTCACTTCCACATCATGCCAAAACCATTCATCGTGATCTCATGCCCAGAAACATCCTCCTTGATGAGAACTTTGATGCTCATGTTGTAGATTTTGGCCTTGCAAAGGCAGTACCTGAAACAACAACACATGCTAGTAGCTCAAATCTAGCAAGAATAGTGGGATATATTGCCACATTAAATTCCAAAAGAGACGAGTTGCTCTTCCACTAGAAAGTGTATAGTTTAAATGCGATAATTCTATATAATCAGGTATGAGTTTTCTTCACAATGAGCACAAGAGATTTCTGGTTATAAGTTTCTAGAAGTTTAATGTTCTCGATTTCTCAAGTCTCTTTGCATCAACTTCTAATTTATTATCATCTACAGGTCCAACAAAGAGAACGAAACTTAAATTTTTAAACAGTTGTAAGAGGTGAACTATTTCCAGTAAGATACATAATTACGGTTTAGTTAATAAGAGTTATTTCTTCACAATGATAAGGCTAATAAAGTAAAATTTTGTTCATAGTGAGTCAATGTATAACGATAATGAAGGATAAATGTTTCTTTACAAGAGTCTTATAGTCAATGTATAAGAAGAAAAACTCAATCAATTCTTGTATCCTTCAGTGTCAACTCTAAAAATACAAATTTGTGTCTTTTTCTAGTAGACCAATAGATTGTCCTTAAATCTAGTAGTCTTGGGTGCTGAACAATGGGTAAAAGAAATGTGTGAAGCTAACAAATAAAAGAAACAAAAATAAACTTGAGAGAAGAACAATAATTGATCATGAAATTTTGATAACTTTCCACCAAAATAACCATTTTTCCTATGATATTGCATCAAATATTAGTGGTCACCAAATTTAAAATTAAAATTAAAGTGGTGATGTAAACAAAACTAAATTAGAACCCTTGCTAAAGGGTTTGAGTTGCGTTGCCACTCAAAAATGCAATATAGTATATGCCTTTTGGTTTTAATACTCCTAAACTTTATTAAATTGACTAACATAAACTAAAAGGATATGATAGGTACATATATAATGTGTAAAGTAAAAGTTCCTCTAGAAATATGCTAATCAAAACTACCACAAGAAATTTGGAAGACATAAAGAAATAGCATCATGATCAAACCGAGTCTATATTTAATAACAGTTCTACAAGAAACCTACACCTTACAAAATCAATTAACATCTTTAAGAAACCTCTAACCATACAAATTTGATCAATATTGTTGTCAAAAAATAACAAATAGAAATTGGTGTATATTTCTGTCAGAAATTTGTTTCTATTTATAGTATCTACCTCTACACAAAGTTATTTATTTCTTAACACTTTCCTTTTTCAAAATGTTTGGAAAACATAATAAAATCATATGAAATAAAAATAATTGCTTAGCACTTCCCTTTGTCAAAATGTTTTCATAATACAAACATATGAAATTTAAGGATATCATATTTTAATCTATGTTATAAACATAGAAGTCTTATATGAAACACATGAAATGTCAAATTGAAGAAGCTACAACTTGCTTTTGAAAACTAGTATATGGATAACATAAATCTTAACATACTTGGGAAGGTAAGACATGGTTCTCATGTCAAATTTAAGAAGATACAACCTATGTTTGCAACTAAGTAAAATTACTAGTATTTGGGTGATAGAAATCATAACAAAAATTTGGGAATGTAAGACATTGATATCGAGAAATCTCAAAATCTGTCACCTAAACCTAAGTAGTACAGGAAAAGATCTATATGGAGAATGAACATTTAATTATAGAGGTTATTTGTTCCTGTATTGTGTTTCCAGTATTTTAAAAATAATGGCACAGGTTTTACGTCTTATCAAAATTAACATAAGTTTGATCCAAGTAACAGGTTTATGGGTATTGATAAATGGAATATAAAATTTCTACAAAGCTGTACCCAACCTCTAATACAAACATCATTATGATGAATCAAACTATTATTTATTATCTGATCTAATTGAAATTATAGCAAAAGTTAAGTCTAATAACATCAAAATAAAAATTATAAACAATAGTGTTCTAAAGAATCAAATCAAGGATAAAAATAGGAATAAGAAAAGTATCGTTGGACTAGAGAAGGAAAACCAACAACATGGGAAATCTACATAGAGAACAGAAAAAACAAAATGGTGTTAATGTGAGGCCCATCCTTTTGGAAACATATCTAGGTGTCTTCTAGATTAGAGAAACCATCTCTCTGAATTGCACAATAAATTGGAAACACATTTCTTAAATATGGTAAGATGCAATGATATAAATAAATCTTGAACAAGGCTGTAATGCCCACTTCCCTACGACACTTAGTTGATTATCATTTTGAGTTATGCAGACTTTGGATATGGACATGACTTATACTTATGTTGATTAGCATGATGTTTTGTGACTAGATGCATTTGGATTAGGATTGGATTTTGTTTTCGTTATGACTTACACTAACTCATGGACAGACTATTGGATACCGATATTATTTTTATATGGATATATTGCATGTGTTCTAACATGGATTTCTTCGCCATGATAAGTAGAAGTAGTTGTTGAATTTATATTACTATAACTTTGGATAATGATGGAATGCATAATTAAGTTGTTTTAAATAGAAACAATGGATAATTGAATTACGTGTAGATGTTAATAAATTTCATGCATATAGGTTATTTTGTACATTTTGACATGGCCGCAAGGCCGAAGGAGGTATTTTGTATTTTGCAGGAAACACAACATGATCACAACCATGAGGGGGATTGGGAACCAAACACAACAGGATGTCGGGTGGTTACAACATTTGGTCGTCAAGGCAACTAGTGAATTGTATTGTGTTACCTTTGTTCTTTTATGTGTTAAGAAAAATTTCCATGAGGGGGAAATTTTCTAATGTGACCAAGGGGGTAAGAATTTTAATTACTTGTTTTAACTTGCTTTAGTAGGTGATTTCTTTTGTGATGTCTTTTTGTTAAATTACTTTTGTTAAGTATGTTTAGATTAATTTAACACCTTGTTTTAATTTTTAAGTTTTGGAGGGAAGTCTAGTGGGTGTAATTAATTTTGATGGTTGGCTCCTTGAGCCTTGTGCTTTCCTCTTGTTTTGAATGCTTGTTTTGAGTGTTGACCACTCCATGTTCTTTGAATCTCGAATTTGAGATTGAGGGAAATTTGGGGGACTTGTGGGACAAGTTAAACTTGTCCCACACTTTTAAAACCCCTTACCAACCATATCTATGGGTTGGGAATCCAAAAAGGGGATTATTTATTGTTTTGGGAAGGGAAATGTGACTTTGGAGTGCACTTGTCTTCTTTTTGCATTTAATTGTGCCTTAAGGCACATGGGAAGGGATGGATGTGGAAAAGAGATGTCATTCAACCCAACCACCCATTTATGGTGTTTTGGGATTTGAGTTGACTAAAGGGAGGTGGTCTTGAGGATGTGTGATGTGGCATCCAACAAGGAGCCACATCACCCTCACTCTTCCTTTTGTCTATTTATGGAAACTTCCTCTCTTGTTGAGGGGGTTGGAGGTTTTTGTTTTGGAAAGTTCTTTTGTTATTTTGGGAGAGGAGAGATTTGGGAGAAAAAAAAAAAAGAGAGCTTGGACTTGCATGCTTGGATTGTTTTGGAGGGAGCTTGGAAAAAGCTTCTTGGTTTAGGCTTCTCCAATGGAGAGGTAGGAGACCTTCTCCTTTTTTTTGCTTTCTTATTGTTATTGCTTCTATGCTAAAATTGTGAATAATGTATGTTTACTTTTGTGTATTGTGAAAATGGATAGAATGCTTAATGTGTAGTGTAGGAGAGGTCTATGGGAAACTCATGAGGGAGGCATAAGAGTAGAATAGGATATTGTGGAGGGAGTTTGAGAGGGATGCCCATCTTGGGTAAGAATGTTCACATTCTTACCTTGTTCTTGAGGGAGCCATAAGAGGAGGGAGGCATAAGAGTATGGGAGGAAAAAGGGTACTTGAGGGAGGCATAAGAGTCATAGGGGCTTGAGTTTTTTTGTGGAGGGTTTGGATGGGCATCTCATCTCAATTGGGAGGCATAAAGGAAAACCTTCCCATAGTTCCTTCTCTTGTTGGCTTGGATGAAAGCCTTATTGTGAAAAGTATTGTGTTATTTGTGTTTCCTTTTTGTTTCTCTTTTAACCTTGAATGTTGTGAAGAAAATTGTATTGTGGAAGCAAGTGTTGTTGCCTTGAGTTGGAGACCACCCTTCTTTGTGTTGTGTTTGGGGCTCGGGGTCAATGGAGGAGATTGCTTCTCTTCTCCATTGAGTTTTGGTTGGGAGGAGAGTGTTGCCTCTCCCCTATCTTGGTTGTGATTGAACTACTTGGAACTTGGAGCATGGATGAAGAATACCATGGAGCTGGTGAAGAATCTTTCCATCCCTTATATATATTATTTTGTTGTAAAATTTGCATGTGAAAGAAAGTTGTATCTTTTTGTTCCATTTCAAAGATAAAGGACATTGTAAACTTTATTTGCTCCAAAGGTCACATGGTTGAATGCAAATTTTACTTACAAGATGTTTACATTATTGAAAAGATTGTAAGGAAATAAAGAAATGATAGTATTTCTTACTATAAAAGTTATTGGAAATGTTGTTGAATTCTTGGTGGAATGTTGGAAAGAAATCACAAAAGATATATAAAATTTTGTTTGAGTACTTTAAAGTAATGTGTTGAAAAGGTTGGAAAAATAGTGCATTATCCCTTTTTTTATACTTGATGGAAAGACTTAAGTTTTCAAATGGCTCTAAGTATGACAATGAAACATTTTAAACTGTAGCTCTCTTATGTCTTCCTTTATTTATGGATCTATTGTAAAATTATTGGCAAGTATAGAAGGAAATGAATTCAGCTTACTTAAAACCCCATGCAATGTCTATTAAAGATGGAGAGAAACAAATGTTAATACAAATACTTGAAAACTTATCAGGACCATTCACACATGTCCTCAACGTTTAAAGAGAAAACTAATGTTTAAAAATTATTCCTATTAAATCAATGCTAAAATTATTGAAATTATTGTTATCAAGTCACATTACTACCAATATCTCTTTATTATTAATAACAGTCCTGATACCAGACCTGTGCTAGGATAAATATAAAAACCATACAATCAAATAATACAAAACAAATAAGATGATGTTACATGTGTAAAAACACCACGATAAGTGTTGCACATTGCAAGAAACCCACATAGGAGATGTTGTTTTAAATTTGCAAAGCAAAGTGGGCTTCATGAATATTCTAATATGAAACGGATTCACCTCTGTGAGATTCTCCCCTACGTCGTGAACTTTCTGTATTGAAACAGAACCTCTTTTATGAGATCTATTCTGGTTCCCATGGATCTGTATACGTTAATTGGTAAGTTTTCAAAGAAAGAATCAAGGTTATAATTTTCTTCGGTCGAGTCGCGTAACACCTTCTCTGTTTTCCCCATCAATTTGATAGATGTATCACGAAGGAGAACCCACCCTTCACCGAGGCATTCGCACCATCGACAGAGCAAATTACTTCATGAAAACTCTGGTATGAAATGCAGATCCATCTCTAGGAGTTCCTTCTCACCGCGTGCCGTATAGTAAAACAGGAAGGGCCGCATAGAAAACCGACGCAGCAATCTTACCTGGCCTCCGTGTACCACCCTTGTTGTCCCTTAGGCGTTTGATGCGGATATCTTGAAGGCGAACTCAGAAATTCGAGGATGCATTCATGTTACTGAACAGATAACAACATAGTTTGACAACCTGCTTGCCATACGCGCCCCAAAGAATGAAAAGGCTTTGTTTTTTTGTGTCCTCCGCTGCCTGACCGTCCTTTTGTGCAAGCCGCCTGATTCTGCGCCCAGAATACACCATTGCAGTCCCCGTGGACAGTGGAAGCAGCACCATTTGTTTGACCGCCTGGAGTTTCTCCTAAACCCTTTTCCACGCGGCCTGGGCATTTAAAGCGCGTTTTTACTCGCTACTCTTCTCCGGGGCTTCCTTCCTAACCACCATATTAATTTGCGCGGCCCAGGACAGACCAAAACCACCGGTCGGCTGTATAGGGTGGTAGACTTGCTATCACTAGGGAAATAAATGAAAAGGAAAGGTAGGCGGCCAGTTGTGTGCCTGTACGCAAACAGCGAGTAGGTATTTTATGGCGGGTGGCTATTAAAGCCACCCACCCCCAACCATGTCTTCCCACCGTCTTCTTTTGAATGTCCTCCACGTAGTGGCTGAGGCCACGTATCACTTCTTTCGGTGAGGTTATTGTGTAAAGTGGCCGGGAGATGTTCCATACGTATGCCGAGTTTAAAAGTGGTCGTGCAAGTTGTATAACCACGGTGGCATTAACTTGTATGATGAGATGGATGGCCACGAGGATGGTGGTATAAATGCCACGCATATGTAACTCGCCAAATGGTTAGACTCTGTTGTCCACCCGAGCTAGATCGGTAAGCAATATAACAATGAAATTCAATACAAAGCCGAGCTAGAGTGTGTCGATTCTCGATGAGGGTCCCCAACTAGGAATTAGCTTAGCTCCCACATATATGCAAGAGACTCGCCCAATGCAAATAATAACTCGCCGAGTGGTGTGGAGTAGCTTGGTCTCCAATAAAGCTCACCGAGTTTATTTGAACAGCTCGCTTGGAGTGGATTGACCTTTATATAACTTTGTTTGGCGGTACACATATTAATTAAACTCCTCAAGTCGTGTGAAAGCAACTCGAAGTAAAATAATTGTGCTTTAAAAAAAAAATAAAATTCGTTCGCATCTTGAGGTCGAATCTTTTGTGGCGTGACGCCATCATCGTGATTCATCAACCTAAAAAAAAAAAAATGAGCGTGGCGTCGTCTCTTTCCGACGTTTTTACATTTTGGTATCAGAGCCAGGGGTTCGAAGCTGGGACCCTTGGGCACACGCAGGAAAATGCAAAGCAGGAACATTCAACTTAGTACAGAGCTAATACTTTTAAAATATAAAACCATAATGTTGATAATTATAGTAAACAACAAATTTAGAAAACTGGCTCAAGACCTAGAACAATGAACTAACTCTCGCCTTGATCTGTGCAGGAGGCGCGGATTGGGTGAGGGGTCTCTTCACATAGACCTAGACATACCACCGCCAGAGCAGGCCGTAGCAGCCCTTCTACCTCAGATCTTGCAGACACTCCAGGATGTCAATGCCGCTATATGCAGAGAGCCCTTGGGAGGACGACTTGCTAGACATAGTTTGGAGCCATCAGTAGATGCCCAGGCATCCCCTCGACACAGCGAGGAGCACAGAGCAGAGAATTTCCGTGCAGAGTCGGCTAGGGCAGAGTCACCACAGAGAGGACATGGGGACAGGATCTCAGGACATAGGGACAGGTCTCGGAGCCCTAGACAGAGGGAGGAGCATACAGAGAGATCTAGGATTCATCATACGTCAGCTGCAGACCATATCAGGGAGATCCTGAAGCTACGACCATCTCACTATTTGGGTGATACAGGCGGTTTTCAGGCAGAGGCCTGGTTGGTGAGCTTGAGCGGATGCTTCAAGCTCTGTCCTTGTAGTAGTAACATGAAATCTCGTGTTGCGATCCATCTTCTGAAGGATGGAGCAGGAGTCTGGTGGAGGACCGAGGAGCAGAAGCTCCATGTCGACTCAGAGACGATTACCTGGGAGCTATTTGAGGAACGTTTCAGGAGCAGGTATTTACCCAGGAGATTTATACAGCAGTGCATAGACGAGTTTCATGACCTCCGTCAGGCATCGATGACAGTAGCTGAGTATGAGAGTCGATTTCTGGACCTACTCCAGTACGTCGACTATATGCAGGATGAGTAGGTATGGATTCACAGGTTCATCCGGGGCCTGAATTTGGATTTAGGAGGCGCAGTGCGCATTCACTGCCCACAGACATTAGCAGAGGCCGTGGAGAAGGCCTATATTGCGAGGAGACACGGGGAAGACACACAGAGCTAGAGACGAGAGTTCGAGCCAAATCTAGCAGATGTAGGATAGTAGAGATCGAAGGGGTCGGGCCTCCTCCATGGGGTGGACAGAGTTCAGGGCAAGCTTCATTTAGGCCACCACAGTAGCAAAGCAGCAGCAGCAGAACCCACCCACCTTACCGACCTCCTCAGAGATTCGATGCACAGAGAGGACATAGTATGGGGCCTCCTCCTAGGGGTCCCATCAGGACACAGGGTGCACCGAGAGCTCAGTCAGTAGGAGCTCATCAGCAGAGACCTCAGCAGTCCATAGCTAGATCATCAGGATCTGTATCTCAGTCATCTAGAGTACCAGCTGGAGCTGCTTCCCACTGGAGAGGACCAGGCAGCTGTTATGGTTGCGGTGTTGTTGGACATCTTTGGAGAGATTGCCCACATAACCCTACCAAGGGTAAGACAGAGCTCAGAGCCTACTGTTGGAGATATGGCACGGAGTCATCGGATCTACGCATCAGCGGTCGAGAACCGCCAGCCGAGCATCGAGTACCTTGTGATTGAGACGACAGTAGTGTTGGTGGTATTTCCACCTCTATATTATTTGATTCTCGGTTCTTGATTTTTTTTATTGCACCATCTTTAGTAGAGCGTTGTAGGCTGGTGGCAGTTAGGCAGGGCCGTAGTTGGGACGTTGAGATGGCTTCTGGAGCCAAGATTTCTGTAGACTCCTTAGTCAAGGAGTGTGTAGTGGATTTGGGACCCTTCACCACTACTTCTGATCTTCGGATCCTTCCATTAGGGTCTTATGGCATTATTTTAGGCATGGATTGGTTGTCCGCTCACAGAGCTAGAGTGGATTGTTACCATAAGACTATTTCTTGCATAGATGATCTTGGAGTAGAGTCAGTGATATCAGGAGTTAGGAGGGCCGTATCCATTCGCACCATCTCCGCTATGCAGCTTAAGCGGTGTGTGCGACAGGTTGTCAGTTATTTGCTATTTGCTAATGTGACAGATCAGAGGATGAGTCAAGAGGACCTTCCCTCGATGATCATCCCATCTTATCAGAGTTCACCGATGTGTTTCTAGGGGAGCTACCGGGATTACCTCCCCCACGTGAGATTGACTTCCATATAGATCTAGTTCCAGGCAGCAGAGCCTATCTCACGAGCACCCTATCGGATGACTACACCTGAGTTATGTGAGCTCAAGTTGCAGCTTGAGGACCTTCTAGAGAAAGGCCTAATTCGTCCTAGTGTATCCCCTTGGGGTGCACCAGTTATCTTCGTGAAGAAGAAGGATGGATCTCTTCAGTTGTGTATTGACTATCGTCAGTTGAATAAAGTAACGATCAAGAATCGTTACCCCCTTCCACGCATTGATGATTTATTTGATCAGATGAAGGGGGCTACAGTTTTCTCTAAGATAGATCTTAAGTCAGGATACCATCAGCTCAGGATTGCGGAGACGGATATTCACAAGACAGCTTTCCGCACGAGATATGGCCACTACGAGTTCACAGTGGTACCTTTCGGTTTGACGAATGCCCCCGCAGTGTTTATGAGTTTGATGAATGGGGTATTCAGGACCTTCCTTGATCGCTTTGTGCTCATCTTCCTTGATGACATTCTGATTTACTCACGCACACGTGAGGAGCACGAGGAGCACCTTCGCCAGGTTCTTCAGTGTCTTCGTGAGCAGCGCCTTTACGGGAACTTGGAGAAGTGTGCGTTCTTTCAGCCTGAGGTGCAGTATTTGGGCCACATCATTTCAGGGGAAGGTATCATAGTCGATCCTTCCAAGATTCGAGCCATCATGGATTGGCCAGCACCCACTAGTGTGACCGAGGTGCGTAGTTTCATGGGTCTAGCAGGGTACTACAGGAGGTTTGTTCAGGACTTTTCTCGGATTGCACCCTATCACTTCTCTTCAGTGGAAAGGGAAGAAGTTTTTATGGTCAGATAGATGTGAGCAAGCCTTCAGTACACTGAAGGAGTGCCTCACGAGAGCACCTATTCTTGCGGCTAGATCCTCGTGGTGAGTTCTATGTTTGCACAGATGCCTCCTTGGCAGGAACTTGGAGGTGTGTTAATGCAGGAGGGTAGAGTAGTTGCCTTTGAGTCTCGCAAACTCAAAGATTATGAGCTCAATTATCCGACCCATGACCTTGAGCTTGCAGCAGTTGTACATGCCTTAGTGCGGTGGAGACATTTTCTTCTTGGCCGGATATTTACACTCAGGACTGATCACTTGAGTCTTCGCCACCTCTTCACGTAGCCCAATCTCAACGCTCGTCGTGGCGTTGGATGGAGTTGCTCGTGAGTATGACATGGAGATTGAGCATGTGAAAGGGAAGGAGA
This sequence comes from Taxus wallichiana var. yunnanensis, assembly GCA_018340775.1. NCBI lineage: Eukaryota > Viridiplantae > Streptophyta > Pinopsida > Cupressales > Taxaceae > Taxus > Taxus wallichiana. Next base: position 124,650,145 of record CM031241.1, read on the forward strand.
ATGTGGTTGTCAGATGCCTTGAGTAGGTGAAGACATGTGGTTATGGCCACCTCAGTGGGCACAGATTTGTGGAGTAGGATCTTGCAGCAGCTTCCTCAGGATAGTTTCTACCTTGCAGCCAGAGAAGAGATTGAGTCTCAGAGACCCCTTGAGGGAGATTTGATGGATTTTCATTAGAGGTGATGGCCTTCTCAGACATAGAGGTCAGATTTATGTTCCCAGAGATGGAGGCTTGAGACATGACATTTTGACAGAGGCTCATCGTGCACCTTATTCAGCCCATCCGGGGTGAAGAAGATGCACGCCACCCTGAGACAGTTGTATTTTTGGAGAGGACTTCGGAGAGATGTAGCCTCATTTGTATCCCACTGTTTAGAGTGCCAGAGGGTAAAGGCCGAACACCAACATCCAGCTGGCCTCCTCTATCCTCACGCCATACCGGAGTGGAAGTGGGACACCATTTCTATGGATTTCATCGTTGGGTTACCTACGTCGAGATACCATCACGACGCCATCATGGTCACGGTGGATAAATTGACGAAGGTAGCTCACTTTTCTCCAGTGAAGACTACCTACACGGCTAGTGCAGTAGCACGAGTATATCTTGATGAGATTGTCAGACTACATGGGATTCCGTGGAAGATCATTTGCGACCGCGACCCTTTGTACACCTCCCATTTCTGGACCACCATGCAGTATGCCCTCGGGACAAGGATTAATTTCAGCACAGCTTATCACCCTGAGACAGATGGACAGACAGAGAGGGTGAATCAGATTTTGGAGGATATGCTCAGGATGTACGTGATGGATCATCAGTCGAGATGGGAGGAGTATCTGTATTTGGTAGAGTTCGCTTATAACAATAGTTTCAGAGTTCTATAGGCATGGCTCCTTTTCAGGCATTATATGGTAGAGAGTGTAGGACACCTCTTAGCTGGGATAGGATTGAGGATAGGGTTTCTCTTGGACCAGCATTATTACAGGACATGGAGCAGCAGGTTACATTGATCAGACAGAGATTGCAGGAGGCGCAGGATAGACAGAAGAAGTATGCAGACCAGCATAGGACAGATCGTAGTTTTGAGGTAGGCACGAAGGTGTTCCTTCGTGTCAGACCGCATAAGAGCCCTATCCGTTATGGAAAAGGTTCTAAGCTTGCTCCTAGATTTGTGGGTCCCTTTGAGATCTTGGAGCGCCTCGGTCCCTTGGCCTATCGTCTAGCATTGCCACCTAGCTTATCGCGCGTCCATGATGTATTTCACGTTTCTGTGCTTAGGAGATATGTTTTTGATCCTTCTCATGTACTAGATTGGACTGCATTGTAGGTGCAGGATCAGGGGCAGGTGATGGTGGAGCCCGTGCGCATTTTAGACCGCAGGACCCTGGGCCTTCGCGGCAGAGAGATTGATCAGGTTCGGGTCCAATGGGACAGGTACGATGAGACTGCTGCTACTTGGGAGGATGCTACATCATTGCGAGCTCAGTTTCCACACTTATTTCAGTGACTTCCAGGAGGAAGTCTAGTCTAAGGGGAGGGGGATGTAATGCCCACTTCCCTACGACACTTAGTTGATTATCATTTTGAGTTATGCAGACTTTGGATATGGACATGACTTATACTTATGTTGATTAGCATGATGTTTTGTGACTAGATGCATTTGGATTAGGATTGGATTTTGTTTTTAGTATGACTTACATTGACTCATGGATGACTATTGGATACCGATATTATTTTTATATGGATATATTGCATGTGTTCTAACATTGGATTTCTTCGCCATGATAAGTAGAATGTAGTTGTTGAATTTATATTACTATAACTTTGGATAATGATGGAATGCATAATTAAGTTGTGTTTTAAATCTTGAAACAATGGATAATTGAATTACGTGTAGATGTTAATAAATTTCATGCATATGGTTATTTTGGACATTTTGACATGGCCGCAAGGCCGAAGGAGGTATTTTGTATTTTGCAGGAAACACAACATGATCACAACCATGAGGGGGATTGGGAACCAAACACAACAGGATGTCGGGTGGTTACAACATTTGGTCATCAAGGCAACTAGTGAATTGTATTGTGTTACTTTTGTTCTTTTATGTGTTAAGAAAAATTTCCATGAGGGGGAAATTTTCTAATGTGACCAAGGGGTAAGAATTTTAATTACTTGTTTTAACTTGCTTTAGTAGGTGATTTCTTTTGTGATTTTCTTTTGTTAAATTACTTTTGTTAAGTATGTTTAGATTAATTTAACACCTTGTTTTAATTTTTAAGTTTTGGAGGGAAGTCTAGTGGGTGTAATTAATTTTGATGGTTGGCTCCTTGAGCCTTGTGCTTTCCTCTTGTTTTGAATGCTTGTTTTGAGTGTTGACCACTCCATGTTCTTTGAATCTCGAATTTGAGATTGAGGGCAATTTTGGGGGACTTGTGGGACAAGTTAAACTTGTCCCACACTTCCCAAAACCCCTTACCAACCATATCTATGGGTTGGGAATCCAAAAAGGGGATTATTTATTGTTTTGGGAAGGGAAATGTGACTTTGGAGTGCACTTGTCTTCTTTTTGCATTTAATTGTGCCTTAAGGCACATGGGAAGGGATGGATGTGGAAAAGAGATGTCATTCAACCCAACCACCCATTTATGGTGTTTTGGGATTTGAGTTGACTAAAGGGAGGTGGTCTTGAGGATGTGTGAGGTGGCATCCAACAAGGAGCCACATCACCCTCACTCTTCCTTTTGTCTATTTATGGAAACTTCCTCTCTTGTTGAGGGGGTTGGAGGTTTTTTTTTGTTGAAAGTTCTTTTTGTTATTTTGGGAGAGGAAAGAATTGGGAGAAAGAAAAAAAAAGGAGCTTGGACTTGCATGCTTGGGATTGTTTTGGAGGGAGCTTGGACAAAGCTTCTTGGTTTAGGCTTCTCCAATGGAGAGGTAGGAGACCTTCTCCCCTTTTTGCTTTCTTATTGTTATTGTTTCTATGCTAAAATTGTGAATAATGTATGTTACTTTTGTGTATTGTGAAAATGGATAGAGTGCTTAATGTGTAGTGTAGGAGAGGTCTATGGGAAAACTCATGAGGGAGGCATAAGAGTAGAATAGGATATTGTGGAGGGAGTTTGAGAGGGATGCCCATCTTGGGTAAGAATGTTCACATTCTTACCTTGTTCTTGAGGGAGCCATAAGAGGAGGGAGGCATAAGAGTATGGGAGGAAAAAGGGGTACTTGAGGGAGGCATAAGAGTCATAGGGGCTTGAGTTTTATTGTGGAGGGTTTGGATGGGCATCTCATCTCAATTGGGAGGCATAAGGAAAACTTTCCCATAGTTCCTTCTCTTGTTGGCTTGGATGAAAGCCTTGTTGTGAAAAGTATTGTGTTGTTTGTGTTTCCTTTTTGTTTCTCCTTTTAACCTTGAATGTTGTGAAGAAAATTGTATTGTGGAAGCAAGTGTTGTTGCCTTGAGTTGGAGACCACCCTTCATTGTGTTGTGTTTGGGGCTCGGGGGTCAATGGAGGAGATTGCTTCTCTTCTCCATTGAGTTTTGGTTGGGAGGAGAGTGTTGCCTCTCCCCCTATCTTGGTTGTGATTGAACTACTTGGAACTTGGAGCATGGATGAAGAATACCATGGAGCTTGTGAAGACTCTTTCCATTCCCTTATATATATTATTTTGTTGTAAAATTTGCATGTGAAAGAAAGTTGTATCTTCTTGTTCCATTTCAAAGATAAAGGACATTGTAATCTTTATTTGCTCCAAAGGTCACATGGTTGAATGCACAAATTTTACTTATAAGATGTTTACATTATTGAAAGATTGTAAGGAAATAAAGAAATGATAGTATTTCTTACTATAAAATTTATTGAGAATGTTGTTGAATTCTTGGTGGAATGTTGGAAAGGAATCACAAAAGAAATATATTAAAAATTTGTTTGAGTACTTTAAAGTAATGTGTTGAAAAGGTTGGAAAAATAGTGCATTACCCCTTCTTTTATACTTGATGGAAAGACTTAAGTTTTCAAATGGCTCTAAGTATGACAATGAAACATTTTAAACTGTAGCTCTCTTATGTCTTCCTTTATTTATGGATCTATTGTAAAATTATTGGCAAGTATAGAAGGATTTGAATTCAGCTTACTTAAATCCCCATGCAATGTCTATTAAAGATGGAGAGAAACAAATGTTAATACAAATACTTGAAAACTTATCAGGACCATCCACACATGTCCTCAACGTTTAAAGAGAAAACTAATGTTTAAATATTATTCCTATTAAATCAATGCTAAAATTATTGAAATTATTGTTATCAAGTCACATTACTACCAATATCTCTTTATTATTAATAATACAAATCGACGATACCGGACTTGTGCTAGGATAAATATAAAAACCATACAATCAAATAATACAAAACAAATAAGATGATGTTACATCTGTGTAAAAACACCACATTCAGTGTTGCGACTGCAACAAACCCACGTAGGAGATGTTGTTTTAAATTTGCAAAGCAAAGTGGGCTTCATGAATACTCTAATATGAAACGGATTCACCTCTGTGAGATTCTCCCCTGCGTCGTGAACTTTCTGTATTGAAACACCCTCTTTTATTAGATCTATCTGGTTCCCACTGATCGTATACGTTAACTAGTAAGTTTTCAAAGCAAAGAATCAAGGTTATAATTTTCTTCGGGTCGTCGAGTAACACCTTCTCTATTTTCCCCATCAACTTTGATAGATTTATCATGAAGGAGAACCCACCCTTCATTGAGGCGTTCACACTCCATCGTGTGAGCAAAATTACTTCATGAAAACTATGGTATGAAACAGATCCATCTCAAGGAGTTCCTTCTCACCGCGTGTCGTATAGTAAAGCAGGAGGGCCGCTTAGAAAACTGATGCAACAATCTTACCTGGCCTCCGTGTACCACCCTTGTCGTCCCTTAGGCGTTTGATGCGGATATCCTGAAGGCGCACTCAGAAATTCGAGGATGCATTCGTTACTGAACAGATAACAACATAGTTTGACAACCTGCTTGCCATACGCGCCCCAAAGAATGAAAGGGCTTTGTTTTTTTTGTCCTCCACGCCTCGACGCCGTCCTTTTGTGCAAGCCGTGGCCCGATTCTCGCGCCTGAATACACCATTGCGCCCCCGTGGACAAAGTGGAAGCAAGACCATTTGTTTGACCACACGGAGTTTCTCCTAAACCGTTTTCCACATGGCTTGGGCATTTGAAACGGTGTTTCTTACCTGCTACTCTTCTCCAGGGCTTCCTTCCTAACCACCTTATTAATTTGCCCGGCCAGACAGGACCAAAACCATGGTCGGGTCAGTATAGGATGGTAGGCTTGCTATCCCTAGGGGAAATAAATGAAAAGGAAAGGTAGGAGGCCAGTTGTGTGCCTGCACGCAAACGACGAGTAGGTATTTTATGGCGGGTGGCTATTAAAGCAACCCACCTCCAACCATGTCTTCCCACCGTCTTCTTTTGAATGCCTCCACGTAGTGGCTGAGACCACGTATCTCTTCTTTCGGTGAGATTATTGTGTAAAGTGGCGGGAGATGTTCCTACGCGCCGAGTTTAAAAGTGGTCATGCAAGTTGTATAACCACGGTGGCATTAACTTGTATGACGAGATGGATGGCCACGAGGATGGTGGTATAAATTCCATGCATATGTAACTCGCCAAATGGTTAGACTCGTTGTCCACCCGAGCTAGATCGGTAAGCAATATAACAATGAAATTCAATACAAAGCCGAGCTAGAGTGTGTCGATTCTCGATGAGGGTCCCCAACTAGGAATTAGCTCGCCCACATATTACAGACTCGCCCAATGCAAATAATAACTTGCCAAGTGGTGTGGAGTAGCTTGGTCTCTAGTAAAGCTCTCCGAGTTTATTTGAACAGCTCACTTGGAGTGGATTGACCTTTATATAACCTTGTTTGGCGGTACACATATTAATTAAACTCCTCAAGTCGTGTGAAAGCAACTCGAAGTAAAATAATTTGTAAAAAAAAAAAAAAAATTGTCGCATCTTCGGGTCGAATTTTTGTGACGCGAGGCCATCGTCGTCGTCGTCATCGTGAGCATGGCATCGTCTCTTTCCGGCGTTACAAAGGCCACTCAACCAGACCACTGTTGCGAGAATTGTATATTTATGAGACAAAGGAGAAACGAGGGAGGTTTTGGTTTAGAATAAGTATTATTTAAATTATTCCTCCTATTCAGAATAATGTTTTATTTATTCCATAAAAACATAAATATAGTTAATGGACAAGTTTATGATGACTACAAATTACAAATTAAATAAATTCAATGACTTTTTAGATTGAAACCCTCATCGTACATCTGTAAATTCCCAATAAAAGAGAGAGTCGGACCGTAGAAATGAATTTCTAACTCAGTGATACATCTTGAATACTACATGCATAGAATCATTCGGGCTACAAAGATTTAACCAACTGGGAAAAGCCACCAAATATCTACATAGTCTCGTATTATCATTTCATAGCCACAGGATAAATTTAATGCCGGTTATTTCAGAAACCCCAACCATATACAAAGTAATTCTAATTAAGTGTGCATAGTTGTCACAAAATAGAATCAATAAGATTGATTAGCACATTTCCTTAACAAAAAAATTTCACGACCAATTGCCGACTTCACCAACTAGATGAGTGCTAGCCATTTCACCAACCAAATGAGTGCTAGCCATTTCACCAACTAGGTGACGAGTGAAGAATTCCATTATTTAGATGATCATGTCATTCGATATTAAAATGGTTAGAGTAAATAATGATGCCCACTCAACAAATAATATTTCATCCACAGGACATTAAAGTAGAGGATAAAATAAGAAGTGAGGAAAGAATAAGTCATGGAGGAAAGGAGAAATGGAAAGACTAAAGAATTCTAATTGATGACATTGACAACTCTCATTCGGAGGACTCGAGCAACCGATAGAACCTAAATCCAGTTTGTATAGAAAATTTCACGGGGACCAATACCTTTAAATGAATAATCATAATTTATTTAGGATTTTGTTGCTTATTTTAGGGATATCTCAAGTGGATTTCCCACAAGAAACCATTTGTAAATACTTGCCAAACTTAGTTCAAAATATCTAATCAATTTCAAGTTATACTAGAATCAAGTCAATGTTCCAATCTTAAAATAGCACAAGTGATGTAGATAATGCGAAAAATTGGAAATAAATGTAATAGTTTGAAGGCTTCGTCAAGAAGTAGATAAAAGAAATTTTCATATATAGATGCTCTAAAGTCTTAGAAAATTAAGAAGCCAACACAATAGTTAAACCCATACTCTATGAAATCTTGTGTTTTAAAAAGTAGTAGTTACTGAAAATTAGACCGATGTTAGTCTTTTTTCTTGTTTTATTGTTAGTTTATTGGTCCAAAAGTAAGATTTAAATTAGATTGAGGTTTGCGCTTATTCCTTATTTTCAGTTTCAACCCTAGAAAGGGACCTTAAAAACTTGATGTAAATTTTTTCATGTGTTACACAATTTTATGTTAAATATATAACATCTTAGGAGTGACTCACTTTGGTAAGATATAACTATACTTTTCACTTGTAATTTAGGACTGTATTAAATTAAATAATTCTTCTTGTGTGACATTTTAAATTATGTTAGTCTTTGACTTACATCACTTTATTTGTGATTACCCTTATAAGTGTTGTGATTAGCATAAGGTGGGCCATACCTTGGGATGATCGATGATCACTAGGGTAATCATGTTTTCTTGTGACTATAGGAAAATTTCATGATTTAAGGATATTAGATTATTCCTTGGCTCCACTTTAGTGGGCATTGCGATTAGATTTTAGTGCACGATATTTTTTTATTTTTAATGACCACGGTGTTTGATAACCATATTTCTAACAATCACACCTAGGTGGTACAATGTAGATGTCGATTGGGAGGTATTGAAGAAATGAAATTTTAAGGAGTGGGGTGAAACATTGTAGGAGGAAGATTGGTTGAACACTCTATTCTAGAAATCGTGATAAATCACAATTTATTGTAAGTAAACAAGAAAACAAGTAATCATTTAAAAAATCATGATTTTTCTTCTTCTAATTTATCAGAAATTTCTGGAAATTGAAACCAATTAAAATCATGAATCATCATGTAAAAATCATTGAAAATCGACTACTAGGTTCAAAACATCTAAACAAGAAAAAATGTGGCCATTTCGAAGCATTTTGTAGAAATTCTCTCTTACGTAAATTCATCATACATATTTCGCTATGGTTTCACACTCTTCTACATTTTCCTTTATTTTTTAATTTATTCCTAGTTGATCTCTACACAATCACACTTTTCTCGAGTTTCAGATTTAAGTAAGGTGGATTGGGGGATTGTTTGTTAAATGAATTCATACATAATTTCTAGTGTATACTCACATACACACAATGGCCCAATTTTTGTGAATTTTACTTGGTAAATGTATCCCCTTGGGTTATCCCCAATATGTAGAAAGATATTAGACTTCTAAAATTCTGCTAGAAGGCTATATAATCTAGTTAGTAGAGGAACCTTGGATAAGATTTTTGGGTTGAATTCCTTATCCAACAAGTGCATTTACAAACCACTTCCGTCCACGAACCATGGACCCACCAAAAATATACTCCCTTAATTTGGTTGAATCAAATAACACCAGAAAAATGCCTTGGGTCTAAAGTTGTGTTGTATGAGTCCAATGTGCAGGCTAATTGTGAGTAGATAAATGTCATACCACTAATCTAGGGCATAAAGTAAGATGTAGTAAGAAGTGTTATTGATGTTTGTTACTATAAAATAGCTTGATTTTTATGTCGTGCATAACATTATCATGGGTGTAAGAGTGAAGACTGTTTGCATGACTATTGCATTATAAATTGACTCTATTTTCTCCAGATTAGCAATCAAATCCTCAAGGCAATCATGGTAAAAAGACAAGATTGCTTGATTCTCTCTAGTATGTTGGTTTGCCTTGGCAATAAGAAATTATATTACTTTCACATTTTTGAGGAAGAAACAAAAGAATCATTTATGCGATAAGGAATTTTATGCTTTGGCTTTAGAATAAATGGTAACCCTATTTTAACTTTTAACCTCTTTCTATAGCTCCAAAATAAATTTCATCTTGTTTAGGGACAAGTCACAAAAGTTAAAACATATATACCTTTGTTGTAATTCATTCTTCATGAAATTTGTAATATTATTCCTAATTTTGTCATGGAATTTGATGTTTTAAGACTTACAAAACTAAGAAAAAAATTTTTTTTTTCTATTTTTTAGAATGGTGTTGGCATTTGGTTAAAGTTCACTTGCTCTTAATAAGCCTAACAAAAAGACCACTCTTGGAAGCATTTGAACTCATAGAAGACAATTGTGTTTTATACAATTATTTTGTAATGAAGAGGAGTGGAGGTTTTTATTTCCTTAATTTCCACATATCACGATACTAGGGAATGAAGTGACATTGTGCACACAAGCACTGCATGAGGCTCAAACAAATTTGTTTGTTTTACTTGTGTCTTAAGTAGATAAAAAAATAAGAGAAAAGAAAAAATTGATGCACTTAGAGCCCTAGTCAATAAGAGGGCAATGAGGGAAGATTTTGGCAATGAGGGCTTTCTATTACCCAAAAGTTGGGGGTTAGACATTGGGATGCGGATAATAATTTTAAAGCATTTCAACTACATATTAAAACCCTCAAAATAGTTGTGGGTCAATACCTTCACTTGAAGGTACCGCTTCGAATAAAGAAATGCAAAATGAAGCAAGATTAACCATGACAAACTTTTTGTACTACAATAATATTCCTTCCAATGTGGCGAAAAGTCCATATTGCGATAATTTGGTTAATGCATCGAATTTTTTCGAGAATGGGTTCAAGGATCCTTCTCCACATGATTTGAGTGGCCCATTGTTGGAGGATTCTATCATGCATACCAAAAGTCTTGTAAAAGAGAAAAAATGTATGGGAAAAAGACTGCATCCATTTTGTCCGATGGGTGGATGGATGGAAAAAACCACACATTGATTAACTTTGTAGTGGCTTCAAGTGGACAACTGGTCTTCTTGAAGTCAATTGATGTCTCTCACCAATTGAAAACTACAAACACTTTGTATGATATGTTAGATGAAGTGGTGAAGGAGGTGGGCGTGGAGAATTCCATACAAGTTGTGACAAATAATGTGAAAACATATGTAGCAATAAGGAATCTTCTTTAGGAGAGACACCCTACAATTATTTGGATCCCTTATGTGACCCATTGTTTGGATGTCTTATTGGAGGACATAACAAACTCTCACGGGTGAAACTTGTGGTTAAAGATGCAATAAATATTACCAAGTTCATCTACAATCGAATTGGCTACTAAACTTGATGAGAGAGAACACAAATGGAAATGAGCTTATGTGATCGGAGGTTACACGATTTGCCACAAAGTTCATTACATTGAAGAGCATTTCAGTCTCACTAACATCCTTTAAGCAAATGTTTGTGACCACACGATGGTTACACTCTCCTATACTAGAAAGTTTGAAGGGGAAAAGGTTATGAAGACCATTTTCAATGATATGTTTGCAAAACAAATGGAATAAATCAAGAGGGTAATATAAAATTAAATTTTTTTATTTATCATTTATTTATTATATATTTTTATTAATTTGTTTATAAATTTATGTATTATTTTTAGGTGTCGAGCCTTTGGTTCGAAAGTTATATGAATGATGGATGGGGAGAAAAACACAAGGGGTTATTTGTATGAGGTTATGGATGTGGCCAATGAGGCTTAGCTAAATATTATAGGCAAAATCAAGGAAAATATGAACCCTTTTAGCAAAAATTTGATTAGAGATGGAACACGATAATCTATCGACATATAGATGTAATGACGTACTACATAAATCCAAAAATTCAATTCCCCATCATTTAAGGCTGATGAAGAGGTTATGGATGCCCTTAATAAATGCATGGAGAGGATAGTATTTGATGAAGATATTAGAGATGCAATTGTTGATTTAGATGCATTTTACAATCTTGCAAAGGGAGGCTCCTTTCTTTGACTCTATGTGTGAAAAGATGAAAACACTCAACCAAGTAAAAAAACCGAGACATTTGTATTTAGTCTGAGATTACGTGTAGAAATAGATACTATAAGTATAGAATTCTTTCATTTATTCATGCCTAGTTAACTTATAAAATTATAAATGTCTTATTTGTAGATTTGTGGTGGGAAGATTATGATGTAAAAACACCAAATCTTTAGACACTAGCAATCCATATTTTTTCCCATCGTGTAGTGCTTCTAAATGTGAATGTAATTGGAGTTTGTTCAAGTTTTTCACAAAAAAAGCGCATTAAGTTGACAATACAACACCTTAATGACCTTGTCTTCGTGCAATACAATCTTCATCTTTGTGTGAGACAAGTGGAGGGGCACAAATTTATGATGCAATTGACTTGGTTGACATCGATCCATATGATGACTGGATTGCTGATGATGTGGAGCCTATATATACTACGAAGGAGATGGAAGCTTTGGAGAGGGATATTTGAAGAAGCAATAACATCAAGGGCATTAGGAGTTGGTGAGGATCCAGATGATATGTTTACAAATGGCGATGTTGGTGTTGCAAAGGAAGAATATTTATCTTCCACTTCTACGAGGTAGCCACAAAAACTTATTTTAGGTGTTCTTGATGAAATGGAATGTTTTTGATGATTTTACACTTCAAAAGTCATAGGAATCTATGAGCATTGTAGTTTGAAAAATTTGTACTTTGAGTTTGTATTATTTTTTAGTCAAAACATAATATAAAATTTAAGTATGGGTGTATGAGATTCTATAGAATCACTTCATGTGTCATTTAACAATATTTTGCATTTAAGATTATTTTATGAATTTAAATATTTTTTAAAGTAGTGATAAATTTTTAATTTAATGTCGATAAATTGCTTTGAGAAATTGTCAATTCCCGATTATTGAGTCAAAATTTTTCCTCCCAAGTAATTTGCGATAACAAATTTTTAAGTATGATACAACACATGGAATGAAGGACACGATATGATACATAGTTCAAATAAAGACAAGAGGGTCTAAATGGATAATGTGAAAATAAACCAAGGAGAAATAAACAAAAAGAAATAAATTATATGGCCTTACATAAATAGGCCAATTTCCTCTAATATACTCAAATTCAAAAATGGAAAGGACAAGCAAAAACCAAACTATTAAAAGTACCATGAACTTTGTCTAGTATTGTTATGATTATATTTAGAACATTCTACGTGCTTGTTAGTAAAAAATATCAACCAAAAGAGTTTTCCTTTTGGTTTAGTATTTTACATAATCTTATTAGCATTCTTGGTTTTTTATAGTCATTAAATTTGAAGGATTCTCATGTGTATATTCCTATGTCTTTTATTTTGAAAATTTGATGTTTGTGGCTCTGTGGTATGAAGGAGTAAATAATGATAAACTTCCCAAAAATCATTTTGTATGATATATTTTTGAAAGATAGACTTAAAATGCATATAGTAGATAACATTACTTATCAAATCTTTTATACTCATACCAAATCATATATCATACAACGTACTTGATATTTTAGATATATAACAAACATATTATATTGAAGGTTGTTAGAAATCATAAAATTGAAATGCAAGTTGAGACTAAGCATGAGTTAAAAAAAAAAAACTAATTTAAGACTACGCATAAGCTATAAAAAATTAGAGTAATTTGTTAATCCATGTACATTCGATGTGTAGTCAATATTTAAAATATATTTCCAATGTATTCAATATAAATTCAACACATACTTAATATTTCTATAATATAAAACAAACTTATTAAATCATAAGATCATTACAAATCATAAAATTGAAATGCAAGTCAAGACTATGCATGAGTTATAAAAAATGCACTAGTTTAATACTAATTATAAGTTATAAAAACTTAGAGCCAAAAATAGTTATTAACATTTATAGAAAACAATCACATATTAATGTTATCCAAAATTCACCCCTCAAGGTAATTTTGATAACATGCATCAAATTCTTTAGTCCCAAGCAATTATATTGAGTCCGGAAAAAAGTCATGTTTCTAGGGTCCCCCCCAGATTTTTTCTAACTCCCCTGTCCAAGAAGAAGAGAGCAAGTTCTGAGAAAATGTGAAAAAATTGCAAAAACAAGCTCGGGCCAGAAAAAATCATGAAAAATGGCTAAGTCCTAGTCCTCGCAATAGTCGGGACATGAGGGACATCTGGGCGCGAACCGGCCGAAAGGCCGCCAGTGGTCTGTATAAGCATTTGGGACATTTGGGACAAAGGACGCTGCGGACGCTGGGAAATCCGAACTGGCCGAAAAGTTGAAAAAATTGACTAACTATTGAACGAAATATCCGGGACAAGTACGCGAACCGCCAAACCGGTGAAATGGGAATTTTCAGCATTTGCTGCAAGTGGGACAAAGGGATGCGTGGGACGCGAAAAGCCGAAGCGGCCAAGGAGAAGAAGAAAAGTCAACATTTGGTCCGGAAACTTCAAACGGCCATAACTTTTGACTCGAGCTCCGATTTTCACAAAATTGGACTTTCTAGAACGAGCACGATTTCTTATTTTTGATGAGGGTAGATATATTTAAATAAGAGAAATATTTTCGGCTCCAGTCAGTTAATGCTCATTCCCGTCAAATGACAGAAAACAAGACTCCAAAATAGCATAACTTTTGCATTTCTCAACGAAATCACACAAAATTTGTACCGTTGGAATCATGGTTCCGAGCCTGATGCACAAAAATCAATAAATTCTATATTTTATCAGAAAATAATTGATATTTTTAATAAAACGTGGCCGGGTTCGTAATAGTGTTTTATTTGGTAGTGGGAGTGCAATTAAGTAGCACATGGGACAGATGGGGATACTTTGCAAGTAATTTATAACCATTTCACTCAATTTAATGCCTCTTATAGTGGTTGAAGGACAAATTTCGGGATTTCCATTTTCCTTCTCTTCTCCTTCTCATTTTTTCTATAAATGGATGTTGGGATCATTGTAAAGGAGAGAGTTTTGGGTAGCAAAGCTCGCCAAAATTGCTTTTTTGAAGCCAAAGGTGTTGCAGCCCTTGTAGTGGACTCCTTGCATGGTGATCCGTGCCCTTATCTTGTAATAGATTGAATAAATATCATGAAGCAATAAAATACCGGTTTGTGGATGTATCTTCCCTCATTGTGTTTTCTGCATTCTTCTGCCCTTTGATCTTTCTATAAGAATATTGTGTTTGTTGTTATGTTCTTACGGGATTCATTATTATCAGTGTATGCTTGGAATATTGTTGTGAATGCATTTTGCTAGATTATGGTGAACTGTCATCACCTCTTCTAGTGTGCACTTTGCCTCAGTATTTCACACATTTGGAGATTACTCACACCCTCCTTTCTGGTGTATCACCACTTTAGTGTAGGATTTCATTTTATGCATTCTCTTTAACTGGTCCCTTAGAAATTTGGATTAGAACAGCTTAACTTATCCCGCATTTAGATAGATATGGCAGGTGTAGTTTAGGAGAAAGAACTAAACTTTCTCTCGGAGGTCTATCTCAAGTAGCAAGTCCCACAACTGGAGATAGTACCCATGTTATCCAATCACACCGTGAGTCCAAGTATATGCACTTGTACAAACATAAGGGTGCTGTGATCATATGATAACAATTAACTCATCAAACAATACATTTAACACAATAATCATATTCTTTATTAACATTTATTTTAAAAAATAAATCATATAGATACAATTAGCAAGTTATAAAATTAAACATTAAGTAATAACAAAATTGTATTGAAAACTATTATTAACATTAAATGTAAACGCTCACATATATAAATTCATCAAACTATACATTTGAAACAAAAATTAGGTCCTTCATTAACAAAAAAATAAATCACATATATACAATAATCAAACATTAAAATTAAAATTAAAATAAAATACATTTATTACTAATTATAATGTACCAAGAACCGACCGCAATCCTTATTTTATTAGGATCCCTAAAATTGAACCTTTGGTGACTAACTAAACAACACCTTTTACACCATCATACCCACCGAACCATAACCCATTTAATATTGTCTACCATATTTGTAAATATGGTAAATGTTAAAAAGAAGCTAAAACCTATGTTAAAACTAATTACATGACTAGTATTTGGTTGATAGAAATCTTAACCAACCTTGGAAAGGTAAGATATGGTTCTCATGTTAAATTTAAGAAGCTACAACCTATGTTAGCAAGTGAGTACATGACTAGTATTTGGGTGATAGAAATATTAACCAACCTTGGGAGGGTAAGACATGGATCTCGAGAAATCACTAAATCTCTCAGCTAAAACTGAGTAGTATAGGAAAAGATATATATGGACAATGAACATTAAATTATAGAGGAAAATATATATAATTAGACAACGAACAATGAACATGGTTTACGTCGTATCAAAATTAACATAAATTTTATCCAAGTAACAAGTTTATGGGTACTGATAAATGTAATATAAAATTTCTACGAAGCAATACCAAAAACCTCTAACATAAACATATTTTCTGATGAATAGAAACTATTATTTCTTATCCGATTTAATTGAAATAATAGCCAAAGTTATGTCTGATAATATCATGTAAAAAAATTAAAAACAATAGTGTTCTAAAGAATCAAATCAAGGGTTAAAAATAGGAATAAGAAAATAATCCTTGGAGTTGAGAAGGAAAACCAACAACATGGGAAATTTACATAGAGAATAGAAAGAACAAGATCATTTTGTAATATGGCCCATCCTTTCATAAACATATCTATGTCTCTTCTAGAGTAGAGAAACCATCTCTCTGAATTGAACAATAAATTGGATTTTTTTTTCTTAAATATGTGTTAACTTACAATGATATAAATGAATACTGAATGATGCCACTCAACCAGACCAATTTTGTTGGAATTGCATATTTATCAGACAAAGGAGAAAGGAGGAAAGTTTTGGATTAGAAAATTATTATTTAAATTATACCGCCCAATCATAATAATGTTTTATTTATTCCATAAAAACATAAATACAATCAACGAATAAGTTTATGAAGACTACCAATTACAAATTCAATAAATTCAATGAATTTTGAGATTGAAACCTCATCGTATATCTGTAAATGCCCAAGAGAAAACAAAATCAGACCATAAAAATGAAGTTCTAACTCAGTGATATATCTAGAATAGTACATGTGTAGAATCATTTAGGATACAAAGATTTAACCAACCAACAAAAGCCACCAAATATCTACATAGTCTGTATTATCATTGCATAGCCATAGGATAAATTTAGTGCCAGTTCTTTCATAAACCCCAACCATATACAGAGTAATTTTGATTGAGTAAGCATGGTTGTCCCAAAATAGAATAATCAAGATTGATTAGAACTTTTCCTTAACAAAAAGCATTTCATGGTGAGACGATTTCAGCAACAAGATGACTGCTAGCCATTTCACCAACTAGATGAGTGTAAAATTATATTATTTAGACGATCCCATCATGTTGTTATTTAAATGGGTACAGTAAAACACGATACCCACTCAATAAATAATCTTTCATATGGCCATACATTAAAGTAGAGGAAAGAATAAGTAGTGAGGAAATAGTAAACAGTGGAGGAAAGGAGAAATAGAAAGACCAAAGAATTATTATTGATGAAAAATATCATTCGGAGGACAAGGCAATTGAAAGAACGTAAATCAATTTGTATTGAAAATTTCATGGGGACAATACATTTAAATGAATAAGCATAAGTTATCTATGTATTTTTTTTGTTTATTTTAGGAGATATCTCAAATGGATTTCCCACAAGAAACCATTTGTAGATACTTTCCAAACTTACTAATCCAAATTTTGAGGTTGTATTAGAATCTATTCAATGTTCTGATATGAAAATGTCACAAGTGATGTAGGTAATGCAAAAAATTGGGATTAAATGTAGCAGTTTGAAGGCTTTGATAAGAAGAAAATAAAATGAATTTTCATATACATAGATATATATGCGCTCTAATGTCTTAGAAAATTAAGAAGCCAACACAATAGTTAAATCCATACTCTGTGAAATTGTGTTTTAAAATTGTGTTTTAAAAATCAGTTCGATGTTTTGTATTGATTTAATTATTACTTTACTGGTCCAAAACTCATATTTAAATTAGATTGAGCTTTGCATTTATTCTTTGTTTATTAGAGGTAAAAAAGGGTTGAGGGGACCCTACCCCATACAAAATATGAAGATCCAACACAAAAAAGAGGCCAAGGGTATACCCATTGGAACCCCACAAGAACAAAAACAAAACTACAAGCTAGTGATCATACTATCCATACTAACAGTCCAACTATACCAAACTAACAACAAGAGCCAGAGAACTAACAACAAAAAAACAAAAAGGGGCCTTGCACCAAAGAGAACATAAGCCATTCATTATTTTATTATCTCTATTGTATCTCATTCCATTCCTTGACTAATGGCAATGGTGGAATTTCCAACAGTATGCATGCAACCATTCCATTCATTGACCAGGATGGCAATGGTGGACTTCCAGTACTGATAATCGGTTCAACAATCTCCACTTTAGGCCCAATTCCTTCCTTTTCCATTTTCTTGGCAATTTCCATGGAGTGTATCATTTCTGCCAAGAGTTTAAGATGGTGAATGGTGCTCTTAACATTGAGAATGTGGACATCCCTAATCTGCAAGAATGATCTCCTTCATCTTCAACATTTCTTGCTCCATAGAAAGACATCTCTCATTTGCATTCTTTAATTGGTCACTTGAGGACTATGGTCATGATTTTGTCTACCTTCTCCTGAAGCTCCCTCAAATCAATGGACACCATGCTAATTTTTGTTTGTTGATATCTATATCCAGTCTGTAATTTTCAAACTCTTTCAAAAAACATTTGATTTGACCTTGAGTCCTAAACTTTAAACAAATTCTTTGTGCCACTTTAAGAGCCTACAGGTTTTCTATAGCTTCTTTCCATATTTTGGGAAGTTTGGCCCTTAGTGTTGCCATGAACCTCTTCACCATCCTCTTTCCCACCTCCATTGCTAAACTGGTTCTCATTATCCTCCCTCTGGTCACCAGAATCGAGCTTACATCAATGTTCTCCTGAGGTCCCGAAGCCCCACTCTCCTTGCTCTTCTTCTTAGCATTTTCTTTGGCCAAACTTGACCTAGTCCTTTTGGCCACCGATTTCCCCACTTCCTCCATGCATGTAATATCAATTTTAGCTTCAAAATTCTCATTCTTCCCCAAATCTTCCTGACTAGGGTTCACCAAATTAGCCCCAAATTTTCATTTTTCCCAATGAGAGGAGTACCCAACTTCAACATTGCTTTAATTAGCCCTTGGTGCAATGGATGGGTAAAAGTTCCTTTTCCAACCTGTGCAATAGATTTGGCTAGAGAAATATACAGATAATTTGGAAAGTTTTAGAGCCTGCCATTTCTTATGTGATTAAACATCGGAAATGATACCCATAAACAACCTTGTAACACCCTTCCAGGGTTATGTATGACATCAATAACAGAGAAATTTCATCATATGGTGAAGGAAAATCCTCCCTAGCATAACCATTATGAAGTTGTTTAAGAGCACCCTTACCTTACATGAAGCTATCAATCTCCAAGCTATAATCGGACTTAGGTTTGAAAATACATCTTCCTTCTAGGGAAGCCCTGTCACTCTAGCAATAAACTTTAGAGATATAGTGAAGGAAAAATTGGACACAAACATGGCCTTCGTTCCAAGTTTTAGCCACTTCCACACTAATATCTTCATCAAAACCATAAAAATTTTTTAAAAATTACATCAAACCTGCCTTATCCAATAACTGAGAAGCTTCCTTTGACATTTCAGGGATCGTGTCAGGCTCATTTCTCACCAGATCTCCTCCCATATTGCCAATATAGCCCTTCTTCTTGTTTGTGATCCTGCAAATTTCCATTCCACTATCTATTCAGGTAGCCACTTTTACAAAATATGTGCGAATGGCTCAAATTAATGAAAATATATTCCCTATCAATCCAATATTTGGGATGATTGGATGTTATGTTTGGCATGAGTCTAAGAATCATCATTTCCAAAGACGTCATCTAGAGCCACCTCATCCTTATTTTTCATCATTATAGAGATATGGAATTGGGATCATAATCCCCTTTTAGAGTATGAATTATTTTAGCTTCAAGTTGGTTGAATCTTCAACCACATTAAAATCTATAGCCTCCACCCTTTGTTAGCATATATATCTGCCAATCTATTTCCTTCCGATAGATATGTTGGAATGATATTTCAGTGAAAGAAGACATTTTCCTTTTGCATTTTTAATAAAGTCTTCAATAGATAGAGAAGTTGTGTTTTTTCCCTTCATACATGAGATGATATTCAAAGAGTCCCCTTCCACAATTAGGGACTTAAAACCTCTCTCTTCCACAAGCTTGACTCCCCAATACATCGTCATTGCCTCATGACATGGTTATTTTGTAGGCCCAAATTAAAGAAGTAAGTGAGGATAAACTTACCATTTGCATCACAAAACACACCTCCTCCTCCAGCCTTTCTAGGGTTCCCTTTAGCAGACTCCATCAAAATTTAGTTTGATAAAACCCTCCCTAGGATTAGTCCATCTTACCCCTTCTCTAGGATTACTTTTCTTAGGTTGGGGGTCATAAGTTAAGTTCCAATTGTTGATGATGTTTTTCTCTTTCCATAACTTCCACATCTTTATTCTTAAGGATAGAGAAATTGTTTCTAACAACTTGTGTGCATTTGTTAAAAATCAGCATGTTGGGAAGTTTCTTACCTTTGAAAATCCTTTGATTTCATTCTTTCCAAACTTCCCACCACAAATGTCCAAGACTCATAATCCAAAGATTCTTTAGACCTTGGCTTATGAATGGACATCTCCATTGAGTCCAAGAAGATTGAACCTCCTTTGGGCTTACCCAGTTAACCAAAAAAATCCAAGGATAGAAGATAGAATTTGAAAAGAAAAAGTGCAGTCCAAAAACAAATGATTTACCATTTCCAAATTCTCTTCACATAGAACACATCTATTTACCATATGAAACCCTCTTTTAGTAAGGTTTCAACTATTAGAATCTTATTTATCACCATAAGCCAGCTGAAAATATTAACCTTGGGACTGATATTTTTGTTCCATATCTTGTAACTAATAGATCTTCCTCACTTGTCTCCTCCTCAAAGAATAAAGCATAAGCTGATTTGACTGAGAAGATTCCATTTTGTTCTTTGTGCCACACTATTCTATCTTGTTCCTTTATAAGACACATGGTTTTTAGGAATTCATTGAGGATATCTGTGTGTTCTCTAAGATCTCCTGTCCTAATTCTAGATACTTCCAAGTTTGAAAGCTCCCAGGGTCTGCCATATAATTGTTTACTTTTCTCCCATATTTTCCTTCTAACAACTTTGAAATTTGGGGAAATTTATCTTCAAGCTTAAAGTTACCAGCCCATTTTTAGTCCAAAACAAGATTTTTGTGCCTTTTCCTATTTTCCATCTATTTACCTTTTTCCACAAGTTCCTTCACCCAATTAATAGCTTTCCATATACTTGACCCATTGAAGGAATCCTGTTTAAAAATCCATCTCTCATCTTTAGCATCCTCCCAATACTTTTTCCTTAAAATTCTAGTCCACACCCCATCTTCATTAATTATCCTCCATCCAATTTTGGCTAATAGGGATTTATTCATTTTAATCCAATCTCTAAGTCCTAAACCTCCCATCTTTTTGGTTTACAAACTCTTTTCCATGCCACCAATGGAATTCTATCTTTACTTTCATTTCCACTCCATAAAAATCATCTTTGAATCCTTTCAAGTTTATCCACAATTTTCAACAAGGGAGTTGATAGAGGGACATCACATACACAGGAAGACTTTGTAGAGAGATTTTAAGGAGAGTGATTTTCCCAGCTTGTGATAGAAGATTATCTTTCCATCTAGCTAGTTTCCTCTCAAACCTTTCAATAAGAAAATTCCATTCTCCACTAAGAGGTATCTTATCCCCAAGAGGCATACCCAAATAAAAGGAGGGTAAGGGCTTGATGTCACATTCCAAGATTTCAGAAATCTTCTTACATCGACTTTCCAAAGTGTTAAGGAAAAAATGGAGCTTTTTCTATAGTTCACTAGTTGTCCCGAAACCTCCATGTAGTCATCTAACAACCTTTTAAAATTATTAGCTTCTGGAATTGAAGCTTCCCCACCAAAATAGTATCATCTATGAAATGTTGATGTGAAACACTTTCCATGCCCCTAGCTGGAGATATTCCTTTGATTTGCCATTACTAGTTTCCACATTGAGTCTTCTACTAAGAGCTTCTGCCATGATTATAAAAAAAAAGGGGATAGTGGATCCCCTTTCCTCAAACCTTATGAGCTGGGAAAGAAACCACATGGGGCCCCATTGATAAGAATGGAGAACCAAGAATTGGATATACAAGCCTTAACTAAACTTGAAAGGAGAGTCAAATCCAAAATTGTTGAGAATTTTATCAAGAAAACTCCACATGAGACCCTGTCATAGGCCTTAGCCATATCCAATTTGAGAATCATAACAACCTTTTTGCTGAGTTTTGTTGAGTGAATCGTCTCTTTGATAGTAATGATCCCATCTTGAATTTGTCTTCCCAAAAAAAAACCCCTTGTTGTTAAGATATAATAGTAGGAAGGAGAAATTGTAAGTGGAGAGCAAGGATTTTCGTGCATATTTTGTAGGTAGTGTTACAAAGACTTATAGGCCTAAAGTCTTTAAATTCCATAGCATTACCACATTTTGGAACAAGGGATAGAAAAGTACAATTCATATCCTTAAGCATTTTCTTATGACTGAAAAATTCTTCCACTACTTTGTAAACATCCTTTTTGATAATATCCAAAAATATTGGAAGAAGAAAGAAAAATCCATCCGAGCCCTAAAGCCTTATCTAGATTGAGATGTTTAACTATAAATTCAACCTCCTCCATGGAAGGGATCACTAGAGAAGTAGCTTGTTATCTTCTTCTATTACCATGGAAGGAATGCAATTAAGGAAGTCATTCTCCTTAGCCAAGTTGGGTACACTTTGATTAGTTAACAAGTTTTTAAAAAAAGAGATGGCTTCATCTTTTATTTCTTCCTTCTCTTCCAAGAGATTCCCTTCCCCTTTTTTGATTTTGTTTATTCGATTGAAGCTTCTTCTCTTGAGTGTGGTTAGATGGAAAAATATAGTGTTTTTATCCCCCTCTTTGAGCCAAGTAATTCTATATTTTTCCTCTAGAAGGATTCTTCCTTAGCTAAAATATTGTGGTATTCCGATAGAAGAATTATTTCCTTTTCATAGTCTTCCAAATCTGCTTCATATTCACTCCTTTCACTCTACCTTTGGAAGTTTTGTATATCTATTTTAAGTTCCACTTTCTTCTAGAATATATTCCCAAAACACTTCTTATTCCATTTTTAAGATTCATTTTGACATTCTGTAATTTTTTGGTTAATCTGTACATCGTTGTTCCCTGGACATTAAACCTCCACCATTCATTGACTAGTTCTTTGATTTCCTCACTATGAAGCCACATTTTTTCAAAATGAAAGGGGTTTTTTCTTCTGGTTGGATCCTTAATCATCAAAGGATTGGGTTATGATCCGACCCTATCCTTGGTAGAGAAAGAGGGATATATCATTTTTAACCATTCCTCCAAAACCAAGACCCTATCAAGTCTCACTTGAATAAGTTGGGATCCATCTTTTCTATTTGACCAAGTATATTTACTACCCTTTAGGTCTATATCAAGAAGATAAGAATTTAGAAGAAAATCATTAAAATCCTCCATTCCGATAGTATACTCCTAGAACCCCCTTTTTTTCCAAAGGAGAAATAGGGTATTAAAGTCACCCATCACTAGCCAATCAGAGCTAGTGATATGATTTTTGAAAGTTAGGAGATGCTGCCATAATTTTTTCCTTTCTTTGTGAAGAGTAGGGGCATAAATGTTGGAAAGGACCCATATTTTACCATTATCCAGATTTATCATCATGACTGCCATATGATTATCTCTTTTCAATAAGAGAGTGCCCTCAAAAGTAGTAGGATTCCACACAACAACTATCCCTCTAGAGGCACCATTTGAACTAACAACAAAAACCTTAGAATTTTTCCAAAAAAAATTATAGGAGTTTAGGAAACTCTCATCTTTCATTTTGGTTTCTTGAACTACTAAAACATCTATCTTTTTCCTTCTATCAAGTCTCTAAGAACCCTCCATTTAGTAGGGTTGTTAAGCCCTCTTCCATTCCAAGAGATGTAATTCATTTTCTAAGATTGGGTTTGTTTTTCCTAAAGACCTTCTAGTCTAAACATAGGTCATGTTTCCTTGATTCTATATCCTTTTGAGTAATTATTTTTCTTGATTCAAATTTATTTGGTCTACCTTGTTTATTATTAGGAGTCTCCACATTGATTGGGTTTTTCCCCCAGGGTCTTCCCCTTTACCAGATGGAGTTACTTTGGATGAATCCCCTTTTTTTGTTGATGAAGCCACTTCTCCTTTCCCTGAAGGTGTAGCTTTAGAGGATTCCCCTTTTTCCAGATGAAACCTTCACTAATTCCTCTGTCTTATCTTCCAAGTCCTTTTTAATTTTTTGAACATTCAGGATTTCATCCATTGAAAGGTTGATCAAATCACCTACTATTATCTTCTCTCCCATAGAAGCAATAATTGTTTCATCTTGTTTGTCAATCAGTTTTTGGATCTGTTCCACCACTATTTCTTCTAGAACAAAATCTACAAGTTGTTGTTCATCCTTGTTTCCATTCTCCATATTTGCATGCCCAGAAGCTTTGTTGTTTGAGCCAACCCCATTACTTGAAGCGAAAGAGCTCCATCTTCCTAGCAGATGAGGAATATTTTTTGGTTGTTCCTTCTTTTCTTTGTGATCTTTGAATCAGACATTGAATGAGATTTGGATCTCCTTCTATTAACTACCAATGTAAAACCATCTTCATCCTTTTTCGGTACCATTTTAGTTGGAGTTTTCAAAGGTTCCTCTCTTTCTTGGATTCTAAGAGGCTTGTACCCTTCATTATGGTTCTTGAAGAAGAGCTTCATGTGATCTACTACACTTTGCATAATACTTTTTCCCTTGTCTTCTTTTCCTTCATTCGTGGTAACAACAAAATACATCTTAGAAATCTTGTACTTACAGCTCTATGGGAAGAATGTCCCCAACCATTGCACTTAGTGAATTTTTCTAGAGTGATTTCCATTTCAATATTTTGTTCCCACATCCCTAATCTAGACTTCAACTTGATGCTATTAGGAATATCCTGGCCTGAGATAGTGTAAATGCAAAATCTAGCACAAACAAGTCTAGTCATGTTTAGTGTAGGATTATCTATTAGCACAAATGAACCCAAGGAGTTTTCTATTCCTCTTATTATGTCCTCATGCCAAAAATATAAAGGGAAATTTGGTAGGCATATCTAGATAGGGAACTGATTCAGATTTTTTTTTTCTGGATTAAAGTTTGGTTCCCACTTCCTGAGATACCAATCTGATTTTCCCCAAAACCAGGTCCATCTTCCAAAACCTTCTGCATATCTTCCTGAATGATAAAGTTAAAAATAAAGAACCCATTTGTTAGAGCACTTACCTCCAGGTGTCCTTTAGGGTTCCATTTCAGTTTGGCCCATCTTCTCACAACATCGATATTTTGTCTGCCTCCCACCAATTTCCCAACCAATGCTTTGTTCAAGTTTTTTGTAGTACTATTTAAAAGGAGTCAAGGGATTTCTAGTACACATCCCGACGCCTCCTTGACTACGAAAGGAAAAATTTGGGCCTTTTGATGTGTTTCCATTCTTCACTCGATTTGACCATGAATTCGATGCCTTTTTATGGGTTTCATTTTCCTTGTCAGCATCTTGTCCTTGGGTCTCACTTTCTAGTGGATTTGCATATGACTCCTTGTATCCATGGGGAATCCCTTGCCATCACTTTCCTACCAATCAATTTTCAAAACTCCTCCCACTCGCCTATCTCTACTCCTCCAACTCTCTCCATTACATGATACAAGATAAAATATTATCCTTACTTATGATTACCCTTATAATTGGTGTGATTAGCATAAGGTGGGTTATACCTTGGGATGACCGGTGATCACTAGGGTAATTAGGGCTTCTTGTGACTATAGGAAAATTTCATTATTTAAGGATATTATATTATTCCTTGGCTCCACTTTAGTGGACATTGTGAGTTAGATTTTAGTGCATCACATTTTATTTCTTCTAATGACAATGGTATTTGATTACCATATTACTTTGCAATCACACCAAGGTGGTGAAATCTTCATGTTGATTGGGAGGTCGTAAAGAAATTAAATTTAAAAGAGTGGAGGTGAAACATTGTAGGAGGAAGATTGGTTGAACAATCTATTATTGAAATTGTGATAAATCGCGATTTATTATATGCAAAGAAGAAAAGCGATTAATCATTTAAAAAATTAGGACTTTTCTTCTTCTAATTTATCGGTGATTTTTGGAAATTAAAACCAATGAAAAGCGTGAAACATCATGTAAAAAATCATTGAAAATCGACTACTAGGTTCAAAACGTCTAAACATGGAAAAACATGGCCATTTCAAGCGTTTGTGGAAATTTTCTCTTATGTAAATTCATCATAGATGTTTTACTATGATTTTAATCGAGAGGAGTTGGTTATGACCTTGATTACCATGTTTATGTGTTAACTATTTATTTTCATGTCTTTCTAGTGCTTAACTACTTCAAATGGAGATCTCATCCTTCATGTTTTCACGGATGTAAAATACAATAGACATATCTTTTGATTATTGCATTTATTCCCAGATTAATCTGGTCCTCACACAATCAAAATATTCTATGTTTTCCTTTATCTTTGGTTTATCTCTACATAGTCACACTATTCTTGAGTTTCAAAATTAGAATTGAGTTCTTTAGCATGTGTGGTTGTTTTTAAGTAATTTGCCATTACTGAGGACAAAGTCTACAACATGAGCATCAAATTTCTCATCAAAGAGGATTTTTTTGGCCTTGAGATCACGATGAATGATTTTTTTCATGTTGTGGAAGTGTAAGTGTTAGAGACCTATAGAAATTCCCATGGAAATATTATGATGAATGGGCCATGTTAAGCTAACCCCTAGAGTAAAATTTTTCTGGTGGCTTATCATTAAAGGCAAGATCCTAACTAATGACAATCTCATTAGGAAAGGATTCATCATGCCTAACAGATGCTGCATGTGTCAGGAAGAAGCAAAAGACATCAAACACCTCTTTCTTCATTGTAAGTACACTTCCAAAATTTGGCATCTCATTTTTGAAAACTTCAATCAGGAATGGATCTTTCCCCATACTTGTCTTCAGGCCTGGGAACAATGGAACTCTCCTTACAAACATTATGTGGTGAGGAGATTATGGCAACTGGTTCTCCCTCACACCATGTGGCGAGTTTGGAAAGCTCGTAATGATGTCTATTAGGTGGAGCCTGTTTTCATGTGTGAAAGTGTTGAAGATTGTACATTAAGAGTACTTTGTACACTTTTCATGTATCCTCGCCGGGGTTTAGGGGTGGGGGGGCCCCGAGTGGGGTCTGTAGCCCCGTGTAGTAGGGGTTCGGGCGCAGCCCCGAATTTGTTTTTTAGGCGTAAATTTTTGGCCTTGAAAAATTACACCCGAAATATCGGGAAACGTGCTTTTCTCATATGGGTGAGTTTTTTTGACCCATAGATTTATGGAAAGGGTTTTTCCCATGGTTTTGATACCCATGGTTTTGTAAAATTGCTTAAGCAGTTGTCTATTTATATGGTTTTATGCATATGATAGAAAGTATGAAGAACATTGCAGATGTGCTTTGAATTCGTTTGAATTCTCAGTAGTTTTTTGAGCATAGCTCCAAATGGATCACAGGTATTGTATTGAGAGAGTGGTGGCTTGTAATAAAATCGAGCAAGTGATTCTTGGTGGACGTAGCCCAAATTGGGTGAACCACATTAAATACTATCTCTTTGTGTTGTATTATTTTATTTCGTAATTTTATTTCAGATCCGTAATAATTTTTGCATATTAGTTTCTCATTGCGATTATGTGAGGGATTATTCCCATATTTTATCTCTTATTTCCTAACAATTGGTATTAGAGCCTAGTTTGGTTTGTTGAAGTGTTGAATCGCAGGGAAAGTTTTTTTAGCTTGAGTGGGAGCTATGGCAGATGATGGAAGATCTAGGGTTGATAAATTCAACAGCAGAATTTCAGTCTTTGGAAGATGCAGATGGAAGATTACCTTTATCAAAAGGATCTTTATACTCCATTGTCTGAGAAGGTGAACAAGCCCTCGAGTATGACAGATGTAAAATGGGATTTGTTGGATTGGAAGGAACTTGGAATGATCCGGCTATGTCTTACATCTTCGGTATTATTTAATGTTTCAAAGGAAAAGACTACAAAAGATCTAATGGATGCATTAGGGAAGTTGTATGAAAAACCCTCTGCCTCTAACAAGATATTTTTAATGAAAAGTTGTTTAATATGAAGATGTCTGAGAATAGTTCAATAGTAGATCATTTAAATGATTTTAATACGAGTTTTGAATATGCTAGCTTTGGTTACAATAGAACTTGATGAAGAAGTTAGGGCTTTATTAATTCTCGTGCTCTTTACCTAAAAGTTGGAATAGCCACAGTAATGGCGTTAAGTAACTCGCTTCACCTAACTCGAAGTTGAAGTTTGAGGATGTTGTAGGGGTGATTCTAAGCGAGGAAATGTGAAGAAAAAGCTCCGGGGAATCTTCTACTTCAGGGAATGCTTTGACAATGGAAACTAGAGGGAGACAGAAGAATAGAGGAAACCGTGGAAAATCAAAAGATCGAGCAAGGTCAAAATCCAAGAATAAGATTGTATGCTGGAATTGTGGAAAGCCTGGGCATGCAAAGAAGGACTGTTGGGAGCTTCGGGATAAGAAGAAACAACAAGAAGAAAATAAGGAGGCAAATGTGGCAACGAGTAATGTATGTCAGGATGCTTTGATTCTTTCTTTGCACAATATTATTGAATTTTGGGTTTTAGATTCAGGGGCTTCTTTCCATGCTCTCACATAGGCATTATTTTGTTGATTATGTTCAAGGAGATTTTGGGCATGTTTCTCTTGGTGATGATGAGCCTTGTAGCATAGCTGGAAAAGGTTATGCTCGAGTTAAGATGAAGAATGAGAATACTTGGCTATTGAAGGATGTGAGACATGTGCCTACATTAAGATGAAATTTGATATCGACAGGCGGTTGGGAAGTGATGGTTGTCAGACTTGTGATATTTATAGCGGACTCTTGGAAGGTTACCAAGGGTGCTCTTGTGGCGAGGCGGTTGGGAAGTGATGGTTGTACTGTGATATTTACAGCGGACTCTTGGAAGGTTACCAAGGGTGCTCTTGTGGTGGCAAGAGGTAAGAAGGTTGGAACCTTGTATTTAACTACTTATAGCACTAGTGTTTGTAATCTTGTGGCTTTGTAAGTAGATATAACATTGTGGCACTATAGGCTCTATCATATGAGCCATAAGGGCATGGAGATCATAAAGAAGGATTTTCCCGGATATACGTAAACAGGTTTGGAGTTTGTGAGGACCGCATATATGGGAAATGAAGTTGAGTAAGATTTCTCAAGGTTGGACCTACAAAGAAAGAGAGTAGTTAGAGCTGGTGCATTTTGATGTGTGGGGGCCAGCTCGGGTATCATCTCTTGGGGGTTCAAGTTATTATGTTACTTTTATTGATGATGCATCAAGGAAATTTTGGGTTTATTGTATTAGAAACAAATCTGATGTTTTGACACTTTTGTTAAATGGAAAGCCTTGGTAGAGAATGAAACAGGTCTTAAAATAAAATGTCTCAAAGTTAGATAATGGAGGGGAGTATTGCAGCAATGAATTTGATGATTACTGTTCTAAGAATGGAATCAGAGGAAAAAATCATTTCCAGAACTCCGCAACATAATGGGGTATTAGAAAGGATAAAAAAACAACAATGGAATGTGCTTTAGGAGCATGAGGTTACATGTAGGACTCGCCTCTTTCTTTTTGGGCGAGCGGTGAGCACGGTTGTGTACTTGATAAATAGAGGACCCTCAAGTTCCTTGGATGGAGGCATACCCGAGGAGGCTTGGTATGGTAAGAAAGTTGATTATTCATTTCTTAGATTCTTTTGATGTGAGGTGTTTGTTCACATATACAAGGATGATAGGACTAAGCTAGAGGCTAAATCAGAAAAATTTACTTTCATTGGTTATGGTGGTGATGAATTTGGATATAAATGTTGGAGTATTAAGTGACACATGAATCGGCCTCAGAACCCTCTCAACAGAACCCCAAACTCCTATATTGAGGAGGTCTTCTCGGGGTAAGAAGAGAACCCGAACGTTTTTCTCCTTCTCTTTATTATTTATTACTCACCGATAGTGGAGAACCAGAGAGCTTTGATGAATCAATGCAGGTAGATGCTGGGGAAGAAGTGGGAGCAAGCCATGAATGAGGAGCATCAAGCTCTCATGGAGAACCGAGATATGGGATTTGGTAAAGCTACGAAGGAAAAAGAGCATTGCAAAACAAGTGGGTGTCTGAGTTAAAGATGAAGAAGGAGGAAAGAAAAGATATAAGGCCCGGTTGGTGGTCAAGGGGTTTGCACATAAATATGGTATAGATTTTGATGAGATTTTTTCTCCTGTAGTAAAAATGACTTCTATTAGAATTGTTCTAGGAATAGTTGTAGGAGAAGACTTGCACTTAGAACAACTTGATGTAAAGACTACATTTATCCATGGTGATTTGGAGGAGGAACTATATATGCAGTAACTAGAGGGCTATGAGGTCAAAGGTAAAGAGGAGATGGTGTGAAAACTAAAGAAGAGCTTGTATGGCCTAAAACAAACTCCATGTCAATGGTATAAGAAATTTGATAGCTTCATGATGGAGCAAGGTTATATTAGATGTCATTCTGACCATTGCGTGTATAAAAAGAAATTTGAGGATGGCAGTTATATTATCCTTTGTCTGTATGTTGATGACATGTTAGTTGTAGGTAAAAACATGCAAGAAATAAAATTATTCAAGAAGTAGCTAAGTGAATCCTTTGCTATGAAGGATTTGGGGGCAGCCAAAAAAATCCTTGGTATGAGGATATCTCGGGATAGGAAGGAATGGAACCTGACTTTATCTCTGGAAGAGTACATTAAGAAATTATTGGAGAGGTTTAATATGTAGGATGCTAAACCGGTTGGGACTCCTTTGGCTGGCCATTTCAAGTTATCAAAGGAGCAAAGTGTCCCAAGACAGAGCAGGAGAGGAACCAAATGTCCAAGGTACCTTACTAATCAGCGCAGTTGGCAATTTGATGTATGTTATGGTGTGTACTAGGCCTGATATTACCCATGCAAAGGGGAGCTGTGAGTAGATTTATGAGTGATCCAGGTAAATAGCACTAGCAAGTAGTAAAGTGGATCCTTAGGTATTTGAGAGGGACCATAGGGATAGTTTTGTGCTACGAGTGGATCAGACACCACTTTACATGGTTATGTAGATTCAGACATGGCTGGAGATGTAGATAGTAGGAGGAGCACGACAAGTTATATTTACACTGTAGGTGGGACAACAATGAGTTGGATTTCACGACTACAGAAGTTGGTGGCTTTGTCAACCATGGAGGCTGAGTATGTTGCTGCCATAGAGGAAAGAAAAGAGATGATTTGGTTACAAAAATTGCTTGAGGAGTTGGGGCATAAGCAGGAGGAATGTAAGCTGCATAGTGATAGTCAGAGTGCTATACACCTAGCTAAGAACTCTGCTTTCCAATCTAGGACAAAGCATATACAAGTTAAGGTACCATTTCATCAAGACAACTTTGGAGGAAGAAAATTTGAAGTTGGAGAAGATTCATACCAGTCAGAATCCTGCAGACATGATGACCAAGGTGGTCACAAGGGAAAACTGAAGTTGTGTTTAGCTTTGGTTTGTCTTCACAGAAACTAGTGAAGGGTTGAAAAGCTTGCTCAGAGGAAAACTAGTCTCCAAGTGGGAGATTGTTAGGTTGTGGAGCTTGTTTTCATGTGTGAAAGTGTTGAAGACTGTACACTAAGAGTATTGTACACTTTTCATGTATCCTTGTTGGGGTTTTGGGTCGGGACGGCCCCAAGCGGGTTCAGGGGTGGCAGCCCAGAATGGGTTGGGGGCGCAAAGACTCAAAATTTTTTTTTAGGCGTAAATTTTTGGCCTCGAAAAATTGCACCCGCAATATCGGGAAACTTGATTTTCTCATATGGGCGAGTTTTTCGACCCATAGGTTTATGGGATAGGTTTTCCCATGGTTTTTGATACCATGCTTTGTAAAACTACTTAAGCAAATTGTCTATTTATATGGTTTTATGCATATGATAGAAAGTATGAAGAACATTGCGAGATGTGCTTTGAATTGTTTGTGAATTTTGTAGAGTTTGTTGAGCATAGCTCCAAACGGATATGGGTATTGTATTGAGAGAGCGGTGGCTTGTAATAAAATTTGAGCAAGTGATTCTTGGTGGACGTAGCCCAAATTGGGTGAACCACGTTAAATATTGTCTCTTTGTGTTGTGTTATTTTATTCTGCAATTTTATTTCAGATCTCGTAATAATTCTCGCATATTAGTTTCTCTGCTATGCGATTCTATGAGGGATTATTCCCCATATTTTATCTCTTATTCCCCTAAGAATGCCATTTTTAGGAATACCAGAAAGTTATGTAAAAAAGTCTACAAAGAAATTATCATTATGTGAAAGACAACATTGAAAGATTTAAACCCCCTAAAAATAGACTTTACCCTGAGGAAGAAGAGCACATTCTGGCTGCTTGGAATATCATTACACTGTTTTGAACAAGAATAAAAATAGTATTGATAGATCCACTGTTCGATGGATTCAGCCTCCCAGTGCTTGGCATAAGTTGAATTTTTATGGGGCCTCAAAAGGAAATCCTGGAGATTCTGGAGGTGGGGGAGTCATTAGAGATCACAGAGGTTGTTTTGTTGCTACTTTTTCTAGTAAAATGGGTAGGCAAACTAATCACTACTCTGAAGCTCTTGCTGCTCTTTGGGGAATAAGGCTAGCTAGAGATTGTAATATTTCCAATATTATAATTGAGGGTGATTCACTAAACATTATCAATCTTTTAAACCAAAAACAACCCCCCAGTTGGTCAATCAGGGACTTTATTGCTGAAGCTACTGATATTTGCAAGAGTTTTGAAAATTTTGAAATCAAACATACCTACCATGAAGGCAATAGTGTGGCAGATGGTTTGGAAAATATTGGGGTAAATAATACTTTTCAAACTTGGTTAAGGGGTGACATTCTTCCTACTAAAGTAAATGATGACATCATCAAAGATTTGCATGACTTGGAACGTAATCACTAATAGTTGTAGTGTTGATGCTAAGGAGTGGTTTTTAAGTGTAAAGTGATGACATCATCAAAGATTTGCATGACTTGGAGCGTCATCATTAATAGATATAGGGAAGATGCTAAGGAGCGGTTAATTAATTGCAAAGTGAGGATTAATAATTACATCTCTCCGCACGATTGGGAGGGCTTCAAAAGCAAAGCTGAGGATGATTCGTATAGTTTTCAAATTTTTACTATTGTGGGAAGAGGTAATATCATAGGAAAAATGGGGGACCACCTTGCAAGACTGAGCCCACCCATAATCCAACATGGAAAGATGATACAGTTCTCTGGAACTATTTACAAAAAGGGGGTCTCACGAACTTTATTGAAAAAGTCCAAGGTTTTGATCAGGATCTCTCAATTAAATTTGCTCATGGATGGAGGAATCGCGTGGTTGAGTATAGTAATATCAAGGTTGAGATTTCTAAGGAGCTTATTGCCCAGGTCACTGGGCTCAGTCTAGATGGAACCAAATTCTTCAACAAGCACGTGGACAGAGAGGTGGAGGCTAAGAAGTTTCTAGATGAGGGAGAGAATCTGGAGTTTGTGATGGCTGGCATCAAAATTGCTTCTATTCCAAAGCCTTTCGCTGAGATCGCAAGGATGGTGGTAAGGTACGTTACTTATGGAGGGGAGATTTGTCACTATTCCCCAAAAGCACTTAATCTTCCTTAATCACTTCCGTAGAAACCTCACCATAAACTTTCCTCATTACTTGTTGAATTATTTGGAGAAATCTGTTCTGGAAGTGCAAAACCACACTAGGGCTTTTCCCTTCATCAAGGGTTAATACTTCTCATTCACCGCCACTGCTCAGCCTACCCCTGCTCGGATTCTACTCCTCCCCCTGCCTCCATCCCTCCTCTTCCCGATAGGAAACTTGACATTGCTACCACTAACGGGTGAAAAGGAAAGAGATGAAAACTAAGGTCCCTGCTTCTCATAGGGTTCTTAGAAGTCATAAAGACCTGGAGCTTGCTGCGTGAATTTACTACACATTAGTAATCCGGTGGAGGAGCCTAAAGATGAGGACTTGTTGGTCAGAGTAGAAAAGATGGAAAAGGAGATTCAGGACCTAAAGAGTGCTATTAGGGATATGGATAAAACTAAGGGCAAAAGGAAACTGCAAAATGATGAAGATGATGATATCACTGCTGAATTTTTCAAGAAGCTTCTATCTCTGGATGCCAGGCTTGGCAATGCAAAAGGGTGTAATGATTGTATCCTCTCAGCTCTTAAAAGCATCTACAATTTTATCGAGCAACATGTGCATAGTATTTGCAGTCTCAGCGGTATTACCGAGGATATTTGGGGTTCCAAGGAGAACAAAGATCTTGCAATTTCCAGGCGGATTTGAAAGATCCATCCCAGGCCACCACGATTACGTTGTTCATCTTGATCCAAATGATTAAATCCAAGATTGACCGGGCTGTCAAGTGATGCGAGCTTTGCTGCTTTATCGGGCATTTCGCGGTGAAGTTGTTGTTGACTAGCATTTTTGGTGTTGTTTTTGGCTAGGAAGACCAGTGGTGGTTATCTCTTGTTCGTATTTTGTCTCTTCTACTTTTATTCGGATCACTATCTGTCTTGATCCTGTTTTGTTACTATATTGTATTATCTAGCTGTTGAGCCCCCTGATGTTGGATGTTTTTCATTTTTAGGGTCAGTTTTTCCTCTTTTGGTATCTAGCTTTTGAGCCTTTTTGTACACAGGGTATAGTCCCTTCAAAACTATTTACCCATAATAAAAAAATAAAATAAAATTCTATTTCACCTTTTTAGTATTTTACAATGTCCTGTGAGAGACTTCCATTCTTCATGTATTCATAGACTAATAGATGGAAATCATGCATGACAATATAGACTAGAAGAATAACAAGGTTTTTGTTCCTAATATGAACTAAGTCTTTAATTCAACATTTAATTTGTCACCGTCGTACATCTAGAAGCTAATTTTCTTCATCCAACACATATGTGGGATTTGGAATAGGTTGATGAATTTTTCTTGATGACAATTTACTTACCATCAATAATACATGCCTTGCTGATGGTAGTGAAGTTGTCATCAAGAAAATTTCTCAACTGATTCGAAACCTCACATATGTGTTAGATTAAGACACAAAGTTTCTAAACAGACGATGATGAAAAAGTTTTTAATTGGAGACTTTAGGTCATATCATGTACATAAACCTTACTCTTCTAGCCTATATTTATAGGCTTGATTACCATATATTAGTCTATGAATACATGAAGAATGAAAGTCTCCAACATGATTTCTCAAAAGATAAAAAAATATGAAATTAAATTTTCATGGCCCATTCGTCATAAGACTGCCAAGGGAATTGTTATAAGTCTCTAGTACTTGCACTTCCACAACATGCATAAAATGATTCATCATGAAGTCATGCCCAGAAACATCCTCCTTGATGAGAAGTTTTATGCTCATTTTGTAGATTTTTTCTCTTGCAAAGATAGTACCTAAAACAACCACACATGCTACTAGCTCAAATCTAGCAAGAATAGTTGGATATATTGCCACATTAAATCCTAAAAGAGACGAGTTAGTCTTGCACTAAAAAGTGTATAGTGTAAATGTGATAATTATATATAATAAGGTCTAATATTTTTTACACAATGAGCATAAGATATTTCGGGTATAAGTCTCAGAGATGTTTACTGCTCCCGAGTTCTTAAGTCTCTCTACACCGGATTCTAATTTAATATCCTTTATGGGTACAAAAAGAGACTAACAATTAAAATTTTAAACAACTATAAGAGGTAGTTCACCATATAGAAAGTTAAGAGCTAACATGCACCATATATTTCGAACTTGATGGTGCATGGTTTTGTTTAACCAAGGTTAAGAAAGTTATAACTAACACCTAGTAGTCCTATAACCAAAGTAAATCAAATTCAATGCACCATCATGCTTAGAGCTTAAGCAAAACTAATCTACTAACATCCTTGCATTAGAACATGAACAAATATTCAAACTAACATGTTAATCCATTAATTTCTATCTCTATTGAATGCTAAAAATGAAATGAACCTACTTAGATCCTTAACAATCAAAGGTTTGATTATATGTTTGAATCCCAAGGTTTTCAAGAATGGAGTCTTGTCAATCCATGGCTACAAGACCATTTGACATATCCCCATATGACTTCAAAACTTGGATGGATGAATACAAGAAATGAAAGTAGCTAGCCTCTCCAATGAAGAATGCTCCAAGATGACAAAATGGCTATAGTGTATTTACTATATGCTTCACTTTTGTTTCTCAAGGAATAGGTGTAAGTGTAAAGGTAGGAGGAGGGCTCTTTATATATCCCAATGGATAAAGGAATCTCTACATCCCTTTGCATGTGGGATAATAGAGATGTTGAGTTAGTTGTGGATAAGGGGGGTTTAGAAAGGGTTGAGTTAAATTTAGGAGAGTTTAATTTGTCCTTTAGTGACTCATGGGGATAAAGGGGTTTATTAATTAACCAAAGTGATTAATTAATAGGTGTGCAAGCTTATAAAATCTTTTTAGAGGAATATTAGCATGATTTAGACTATAGAAGGGAATTAAATCAACTAAATAATGATTTATTGATTTAATGAAAGGGGAAGATAATTAATTAATAATAATTAATTAGTCTAGATAGAAGGAAGGATTAATTAATGGAAGGTCGTTAATTAGGGTATTTTTTGAATAGAAGACTTAATTAATTAACGTAATGTAATTAATTAATGATGATAGGAGAGAAGATGAACACTATTGACGATATGTCACCAATTTGTGGGAAAGGGGATAATTAGCACAATTTAAGTATTTAAATTGTTCAGGCTAAATTATAGGTGTCTACATTTTCCCCTCTTTGGGGTGGCGTAAGTGACGCCACTTCAAAGATAGTAGACAGATAAAATTTTGAAGGGGTAGAAGAAAAATTAGTAGAAGTGAGAAGTGTCGATGGGGTGATGAAGGAAGATGATCGACAATCAAAAAAGGTGAGAAATGGATAGAAGAAAGGAGAGGAGCAAGATGCCCTAGGTGAAGCAGAAGAATAGTGTTAATAGGAGGGTGATGTAGAAGAAATGAAGACAGAAGAAAAAGAGTAATATTTCATCCAGTGTATTGAAACAACTTTATTGTCATCATATTGCCAAATATCTACATCATCGGTCCTTATTAAAAATATAAGCATATGAAAAAGTAGAATGACATGAAAAGCCATACTACAAACAATTGTCCATTCGTTGAAAACACCAACTCCATGCAACATACAAAATGCAATGCAATACGAGAAAGTAAAAGATTCCTAACTCCTTGCAACATACATAATAATGCAATATGAGAAAAACAAGCTAACCTAACAGAGAAACATAATGTAATGTTTTTGTTATCAAGCTTTGATTTTGACCTGTGTAAATTAACGACAAGGGTTAAAAGATGGTGCCCCAAGAAAGGATACATGTAAGGGGAATAATGGAGGACACTTGGGTCCTATGAAAAGAAATCGTGCACTATGAAACAATACCAAACAACTCATTGTGCCC
This sequence comes from Taxus wallichiana var. yunnanensis, assembly GCA_018340775.1. Classification (NCBI taxonomy): domain Eukaryota; kingdom Viridiplantae; phylum Streptophyta; class Pinopsida; order Cupressales; family Taxaceae; genus Taxus; species Taxus wallichiana. The sequence continues at coordinate 124,687,269 of CM031241.1, forward strand.
CAGAGTATAGACATAGTAAGCAAACCAACTTTGTTGATGGAGGTAGATCAAGATGATCCATGAGTCACACACAAGCTCAGGTGAGAACCAAAGAGTGATTTTTTAGGATGATTTATATTGTTTTTGATTTTCTTGAAACATATTTGAATTTTTTTATGATTTTCTATAAGTTTTCTGAATCTATGTACAAGAAGACAAAGAAGCGTGGATGCCCCCAATGATAGATGGGATGTACAAGGGCATAATGCCACACATACGAGAAAGTGAAGATGTGATATGCCCCAACAATTAGGTGGGAGTATTCAAAGACAAAATCTTCATAGATAGAAGGGGATTAAGGCCAATATATAAAATAGGTTCAATCATGAGGGAGCAAGGATGCCCCCAACATAAGCTGGCCAAGAAACACATGATAGAAAGGAAGTGGGTGATTGATTTATTAAAGGGGGAAAAAGGTGTCCAAAAACATAACAAAAAGGCCATCCTATACACATGGATGTTCTAAATGATTTTCGAAGAATAGAAGATGCTATGAAAATATTTAGAAGGCGGTTGATGAAAAAGTGATTAGCCCAAGGCACAAATCATGAGACAAGACATGCGCTAAAACAAGAGTTTGAACAAGGTCCAAAAATTAACACTTGATAACATATTAATCCTATTTTACTCATCGAGATCCCATGTGTGCACGTGGAAATGAATTACCTCTTGAAGGAAAGAGTTGATAGACAAAAGTGAAGACATTAGTCAATGTGTAGGAATGATTTAGTTTGAAAGGTGATTTGTGAATGGATTGTGGAAGGAGAGTCGTACATTGCTCATGATTCCAAAGAAATATCCATATCCTTGATGAAGATGCATTTGATTCTAATCACAACATTTCTCTACCGCCATTCAGAGTCCATATCCCAGTAGAGATTATTGGAAATACCCCAAGAGAGAGTTATATATCAATTTACTTTTTCTTTTAGATTTTGCTTTTTGATTGATTGATTTTGATTCTTTTTTTTCAGAAAACTCATTTCAGATCTCTTGTTTGACAAGGGGTTAAGAACCACTAATGGCTTGATGGAAGGATGTGGAAATGATTTTGATGATGACATTGGCTAGTGTCAATAAATACACCCAAAAATTCTTCCCAACAAGTTTATTATATGTAGATAGTGATATAATTTAAGAGTCAGACAAAGGTGTTCTTTAATTTACCAAGGTTATGAAAGACCAAGTTCAAATGGATACCATAGAGATAAATGTCACAAAATGTGTGTGAATAGGATAACCATACGATAACATCAAAGGGATGAAAATGGTAGATGAATTGCAGATGAATATGAAATAAAGGGAAGAAAGAACATCCATGTGTATGCAATACCTGATTGCAATGTTTGATCTTTGTACCTTTGATTTTTTTTTTTGTAATGTTTTCTCATTTTTTTGTATTTTTGAACTATTTTATGATTTTTTTTTTTTTTTTGAAAGTTAGGACCAATAATGTCACTCAATAAACAAGTGATAGGATCCAACAATGATGTGTGTGACTTCCTTGATAAGGGATAATAATGTACGTTTGTTTATCAAGAGTGATAATATCCCCGATCTCGATGATCCATGGTGAGTTCACACCAACAAATGAATATGATTTGATTTTGAAACATGGGTTTCGTATGTGGGAGTTTGAGTTCCCTATCCATATGTTTTACACTTCACCCCATACTTGATGGGTATATTGGTGTGCATTCTAGAATCGATTTTGATTTTGGATTTTATGATCATTTGAGTTGTTGGGATTTGGACCTCTTCGATTTTTGATCTTTCTTGATAAAGAACATATGTCCGGGTTTCTTATAAGCTAACGCTTGACTTGTCTCGATCCTAAGAAAAGAGAGAATAATGTGGATGTTTTTAATTAATGAGAGGAATGGTAGTGGGCTTTCCATAATATTTGGTAGAAGAATAATGTGATGGATGAAAAGGATATGGTCAAGGATTGAAGAAGATGGGCTACTAGGATGTGAGCCATAGATAGAAGATGAAGGGATGCTAGGATGTGGCCCAAGTATAGAATAAAAAAGGCTACTAGGATGAGACCCATAGATAGAAGATGAAAGGATACTAGAATGTGGCCCAAGAATAGAAGAAGGGCTACTTTAGGATGTGGCCCAAGAATAGAAGATGATGGAGTATGGGGTGATCCATACAGAGAAGACAAGGGAATAATTGGGCATACCCCAAGAATATAAGATAGTGGAATACTTGAAAATGTCCCACAAATAGTAGAGGGAGGGGTACTAGAAGGTGAACCACACCTATATGAAGATGAAGGGATACTTGACGTTGAACCCATAATAGATTATGATTGAGGAATTTGATAGACAAAGAGTGATTGGGTGATGAGAAGATAGGCCATGGATCAATTCAAGACCAAGGAGTATCATCATATAATGAAGAATGTGTAGATGGAAGAGTAAGATGAGGATCAAGTTTCAATGATGAGGCTCTTAAATTGTTTCTTGATAAGGGATAATAAGTATGTTTGTTTATCAAGAGTGATAATATCCCCGATCTCGATGATTGTGGTGAGTTCACTTTCAACAAATGAATATGATTTGTTTTGAAACATGGGTTTCGTGTGTGTGGGAGTTTGAGTTCCCTATCCATAGGTTTACACTTCACCCCATACTTGATGGGTATATTGGTGTGCATTCTAGAATCGATTTTGATTTTGGATTTTATGATCATTTGAGTTGTTGGGAGCTTTGGACCTCTTGATTTTGATCTTTTCTTGATAAAGTACATGTCGGGTTTCTTATAAGCTAATGCTTGACTTGTTTGATCCTAATGAGAGAAATGAGAGAATAATGTGTGGAAATTTATAATTAATGAGAGGAATGGTAGTGGGCTTGCCACAATATTTGGTAGAAGAATAATGTGATGGATGAAAAGGATACAGCGGATCCAAGGATTGAAGAAGATGGGATACTAGGATGTGAGCCATAGATAGAAGATGAAGGATGCTTAGGATGTGGCCCAAGTATAGAAGAAGAAAGGATATTAGGATGAGACCCATAGATAGAAGATGAAAGGATACTAGAATGTGGCCCAAGAATAGAAGAAGAAGGGCTACTGATAGAGGATGTGTGCCCAAGAATAGAAGATGATGGAGTACTCAGGGGTGATCCATACATGAGAAGGCAAGGGGATAGTTGGGCATACCCAAGAATATAAGATAGTGGAATACTTGAAAATGTCCCACAAATAGTAGAGGGAGGGTACTAGAAGGTGAACCAAACCTATATGAAGATGAAGGGATACTTGACATTGAACCCATAATAGATTGTGATTGAGGAATTGATGATAGACAAAGAGTGATTGGGTGATGAGAAAGATAGGCCATGGATCAATTCAAGACCAAGGAGTTCATCATATAATGAAGAATGTGTAGATGGAAGAGTAATATGAGGATCAAGTTTCATGATTCGAGGCTCTTAAATTGTTCTTGATAAAAGGAATCAACATTTTCTCATAATATGCGATGGCGCATCAAAGTGTAAAGAGAATCCTTTCTCGTAATATTCTCTAAAGGAATATCTTCATGTGCCCCTATAAATGCCCTATTTTTTCTTCATTTGAAAGAGGTCAAATGCATGAGTGCAATTGTTGATCGATCCCAGGGGTTGATTGGAAGAAAGAGGTTCACTTGGTGTGGAAGACTTAGAATATGTTTGATGATGATTGATAGAAGAAGATGATGTGGGGACGAAGAAGATGTGTAGCTAGATGTCTCAGGAGTAGAAGAAGGTGGTGTGGACCTACCTATACGATGGTATATCATCTGTAAACTAGTAGGATTAAGTCTAAAGTTTGCAGATTGTGATGCATGGGTCGATTCAAATGTTTGAATAGAAGAAATTTGAGTCACATGAATCTTCAAAGAAGGAAGAATTCATGGGGGTGATTGATGAAGAAGGTCCTGTGAAGAAGGGGAGGACCATGATTCAAGAATCATATTGGATGAATAATAACAAGGGTCCTGCAAAGAAAGAGAGGACCGCGATTCAAGAATTGTATTAGATTTTTATTGGAGGGATTTGGAGTCGCATGTATCTTAAAAGAAAGAAGGCTTTGTTAGAGGCGACTAATAAAAGGGGTCCTGAAAGAAAGGGAGGGATGACCATGACGTAGGATTTGCATTAGATGAATGATGAAGATAATTTGTGGCGACATAAATATTAGAGGAGAACATTGTTTAGGTGACATGATAATAGGAGACGCCATGCGAAGAAGGGGAGGACCATGACTTAGGAGTCAAGTTAGATGAATCAAATAGTAATTTGGATCTGAAGTAGTAGTTTGGATTTGAATCATTAGAAGAGTCAGAGGAAATATTTGGATTGGAATCCTTTGAAGAAGAGGAAATGTTTGGATTATAATAAGAAGAAGAGGGTGGGGGAGCTTGAATATTAATTTGGATCAGAAGTTTCCAAACCATACCATCGACTATGAGATGAATGTGGGGAACGATGTTACCCAAACGGGTTCTCTAGCACGAAGAACCAATAGAGGTTTAGTCATGATGGACATATTTTGATATAAACACCAAAAATTTGATTCCTTATGATCATATGTATAAGGGACCTTACGATAATACATCATTATTGGCACATGTTGGGTTCAAAGGTCTAAACTTATATTGTATGATCAAATGTTTTCAAAGTGAAGAAGGTTTCATGTTGATTTGGGAAACATAACGACAACCAACTAGACATTTCATAAATATGGGAATGCTTGTATTATTTTCCAAAAGGGAAGTTAATGAAAACATACATCATGATGAATCAAGGCTGATAATCCAACAAGGATGAAGGCATAAATGTCAAAGGATTGATCAAAATTTTAGCAACATAAAGGATACAAAGTAAATATTTCCAATGTTTGATTAATGCAAAAGTTGCTTGAATTTTTTTGCCAAGGTTTGAAAGATGTGTTCAAAAATGATCATGAACTTAGGCAAAAACAATAAGATCAAGAGGATCAAACACCCAAAATATTTTCCTATAAATGAATTTATAAGATGGATAAATACAAGGAACAATCACACAAGTTCAAAACACAAAGCCAAATTAATCACCAATGAATAATGAATGATAAAGAATCAATGGATCAAAGTAATTGTCTAAATGGATAATTTGATGTGACAAATGAGACACAATCACACAAAGTTTGTTGTAAATCAATTAGTCAAGTGGAGTAATTCCTAAGTTTTCTTTGAAAAGATTTTGGTGTCGTATGATGATTAACAAAATGTCACCTACTTATGTCGAGTTCAAAGAAATGAAAAAGGCATAAGTAATAACAAGAAGTTAACATGACCTCCAAAAAAGTATACTAAAAGCAAGCCCAAATTCAATCAAGACCCATATTCAAAAGGGTGTTAGTTATGATGGCGAATGACACAACAATTTCACCTAAGATATATATTAACCAAAATTGTGAGAAAGTAAGGTATATCAAGATGATATTATACATGCATAAGTGGTAACACTTAACACTCTTCAAAGTCGAGGTGATAATTGAAATAAAACTAAAGCAATAGTATACCTAGGAATTGTTAAAGTGTATATAGTTTAACCTTACAAGTATAGATATTTAGGCCAAGTTTACAAGAAATAAGACGTAAATACAAAAATTGTAGTGTCACGATATAAACAAGATAACCGTTCAAAGGAGAATCAAAGTGATGAACCAAGCCTAACTATGATGATGATCTTGACTTGGGTATCAAGATAAAAAAGGCTACCAATGATATAAAAATGTCTCCACACACTTTATACTTTTAAAAACCTAGCTGTAAACATGGATGGGCGTAAACAGACAAAAAAGTGGTGAAAAAATAAATTGATAATAAAGGAAGTCACTCGTCTTTTGATCAACAAAGTGTCAAAAGAAAGTGAAGGAAGTAGATCAATTGAGGTTGAAAAATATTGGCCTCACTTTAGTAGAGTTTCACCTCACCTTAGGAAAGTGAAAAACTAAGAAAAAGTAACGATTCACACGTTTCTTGTTGAACAATAGATCTCAACTCAAATTGGCTTTGATGTGGTCCAAGTGGGCTCTGGGTCAAAGATATCTTCTAGGTGGTTCACTCAACTAGGTGTTACAAAGTTGTCTTAAGCGAGCTCGATTTACCCAAAAATTTGTAATGAATAATTTGGGAATATCTCGGATTTAATTTACCCCCTTCAAGAAAAGTGGGAAACTAGTGAGCCCAAGTGTACTATCACTAGGGTTTCATATATAACTAGGTAACACTAACTCGCAAGGAACAACTAGTTAAGTAGGTTGTGCAGAGCACTTTCCATTTCATCCACAAGGTTCACTCTTGCGTGGACTACTTTGGGGTTCCTAGGAACACCCCCATTGTTGTAGCTTAAGGCTTATGCCAAAGGGGTTATGTCCTAGTTTTAAGCGGATGGGACATACCCTTATCGAACCTGAAAATATAGTGTTTTGAATGTGGTGTTCTTTTTATCTTGTTTAATTTGATGTGGTTTTCTTGAACACCTTTTGGCAACCTGCATGGAAACTGTATTAGTAGTTTGATTTTGTTTCGATTCCACCTTTCTTTGACAAGCATTTTTGGTCCTGCACAATAGATTAGTAATTTTCCATAAAAAGACTAAAGAGGATAAAACATCGTTTCTAATTCTCAAGATCGTCCTAAGATGCAAGAGAAGAGCATACGTGACGTAGAATCCAACTATGAAATAAAAAATGGAAAACACTTAGTTCAAATGAAATATTTGTTCTTTTTAACAAACTTTGACATTCATTCTTTTAAGAACAAGCATTTTTCAAAACAAAAAGATACATAGAAATTGTTTCTGATTCCCAAGATCACCTAAAAGGTGCGAGGGAAGAGCATACACGACTCTAATCTCATGATTAAACATGCAATGTTCATTAACCTTTTAAACAATTCAAATTAGCATCAAAAATGTAAAAGCATCCTATAAAATAGAAGTTAGATTCAAAATACAACTTGCAAGGTGTTAGAACATCAAAGATCAAAATTTCCAAAACATTTAGACATGTTAGAAATGATTAGTTTTATAAAAATGAAAACCTTAAATTTTGGTAACTCAAAAACTCAAATTTATGTTTCCATTGTGTAGTTCACTTCAATACCTTCCCAATGCAACAAAAACAATATACTCCCAAATTAGTCATTGTGACTTTTTGGGTAAATCGAAGCTCGCTTAAGAAAAATTTGTAACACCTAGTTGAGTTTACCACCTAGGAAGCTATCTTAAACTAGAGCCCACTTGGACCACATCAAAGACAAATCGAGTTGAGATCTATTGTTCATCAAGAAACATGTGAAGCGTTACTTTTTCTTAGTTTTTCACTTGCCCTAAGGTGAGGCGAAACTGCCAAAGTGAGGCCAACATTTTTCAACCCCAATTGATCTACTTCCTTCACTTTCTTTTGACACTTTGTTGATCAAAAGAAGAGTGAATACCTTTGTTGGCATATTTAATACATTGTTTATTGGTTAGTTTGGAGTACAGTGGTTACACCTCCTAACCGTTTTCACTATGTATTTATTCACCCCCTCGTACATTCAATAGATCATTCAAACATTATTTTACATTGCTCTTGTGCTAACATTGGTATCAGAGCGGTGTGGAAGCAGGAGCGTGGGAGCGTGAAGATAAAGGATGGAGACCTGCTTGGAACCACCGCTCCCTCCTGCGTGGAAATCTACAGACCCAGCAACCAGTGAAAATCTTCCTTCGTGGAGTTTGGTGGAAGAACATTTCCCTGTTGGTGTGCCGTGAAGAAGCATTCAGTTGTGAAACCGTTTTTCTATTCAGTTGTGCCGTGAAGATTCCTCTGCCTGTCCGTTTTGGCTGTGCTGTGCGTGAACTCTGCTGCGAGTCCTTTGCTGGTGCGAACAGTGCGTGGAGGAGACTGGTGCGTGAAGGGAGCAAAGTTTGGTTGCCTGTCCCGCGTGAAGGAGGAGTGTGCCTGTCCCGCGTTTGCATTTTTACTGTGCGTGAGTGCGAGGAGACTGAGACCACCATTTCTTTGTTGTGCGTGCGTGGAGACTAAGACTGTCCCTCTTTGCTGTGCATGCGTGAAGGAGGAGAGGAGACTGGAAGACTGTCCCATTTTTTCTGAGCGTGGAGAGGCAATTCAAGGAACCCCGCGTGGATTGCAGTGCGTGGAGGGACAGTTGGAGGAGCCGCTGAGCGTGAAAAGTCTTTGCTTGCTGTGCGTGGAGATTCAGAACCCGTGCGTGAAGAGGTCTCTGCCTGCGTGGAAGGAGAGGAGATAACTGTCTTGAAGAAGACAGTTATGAAATATAACCGCTTCAAACAAAATGAGAAGACCATACCTGTGCGCAGCAACAACATGGAGAATTCTGTTGTTGTATTTCATGTCTGGCAATGTGGCATCGATCATTAAACTGATCCAAGTCCACTGCGAGTTATCCCATCAACGACCATTTCTCCACCGTGAGGAAACAACAGTGACCAGAAGAGTAAATAGTCAGGCGTGTGAGCGTACTCAGAGGAGGATACCCGTGGTACAAGCCCGCAGTTCAAGAATTCAAAAAGAAGAATCAGTCACCAAAGAGGGAGAAGAGAGCATGTGGCAATGACCACTGACCAACTTATCAGCACTGTGTGGAGTTTGACATGAGTGGCATCGACCACCGAAAACCCAGGTGTGCGTTGGTAGACTCCTTCCCCCAACATCTTCTCAACTGTTGTTTTGCGAGACCATGCAATACATTAGCAAGCGCATCGTACAAAAGATCAGGAGACATGTGGAATTTGTTTGAATCAAATCGGAACAAAACGAGATTAAGCCCCTTCATTCATTCATCAAATTTTCTATCAAAGATGGACGCGAACAACCAGCCTATGATCCCATGCAACAGTCTGAGAGCATGAAAGTCATGCCCAGATATGTTAGCAACATTGCAAGAAACCATAGAGATGTGCCGCATTTGAGAGAACCGAAGAGCATCGGTATCTACTCTTAGCCAGTCTCCAAAACTTGCAATCCGAGGACATAATTGATTTCGAGTCTTGTTCGACATATAGATGGAGAAGAGTTGTGTCGATCCAGATGACAAATGCGAGATTAAATGCCCTTAGGCACATCTGTGGCACACCACACGAGCTTTCAAGCTCACTTCTTCATCTATTTTTCTACAAACGAGAGCACATTTGTCATAGAGATTCAAGAAAATCCAGGCAAAGTCCTTGTTGCAAGAAGCAAATAGGACATGTCGTGACGTAACAAGATGATGAATCTGGGGTAGATTTGTAAAAACAATATATTAAGGGGGGGAATGTTGGCATATTTAATACATTGTTTATTGGTTAGTTTGGGTACAGGCGGTTACACCTCCTAACCGTTTTCACTATGTATTTATTTACCCCCTCGTACATTCAATAGATCATTCAAACATTATTTTACATTTCTCTTGTGCTAACAACCTTTGCATTATCAATTGATTTTTTCGCCACTTTTACATCATTTACGCCCATCCATGTTTGTGGCTGGGTTTTAAACATCTAAAGTGTGTGGAGATGTTTTTATATCATTGGTAGCCTTTTTGATCTTGATACCCAAGTCAAGATCATCATCGTAGTTAGGCTTGGTTCATCACTTTGATTCTCCTTTGAATGGTTATCTTGTTTATATCGTGACACTACAATTTTGATATTTACATCTTGTTTCTTGTAAACTTGGCCTAAATATTTATATTGTAAGGTTACACTCGTATGCACTTTAACAATTCCTAGGTATACTATCACTTTAGTTTGATTTCAATTATTACCTCGATTTTGAAGAGTGTTAAGTGTTACCACTTGTGTGTGTTATATCAATATCATCTTGATATCAATACCTTACTTTCTCACAAAGTTTGGTTAACATATCTCAATGAAATTGTCGTGTGTCATTCGCTATCGTGAATCGACACCCTTTGGAATATAGGTCTTGATTGAATTTGGGCTTGTTTCTAGTATACTTTGTTTGGAGGTCACGTTAACTTCTTGTTATTACTTATGCCTTATTCATTTATTTGAACTCGACATAAGTAGGGACATTTTTTAATCATCATATGACACCAACTACCTTTTCAAAGACAAATTTAGGAAGTACTCCACTTGACTGATTGATTTAAAACAAACTTTGTGTGATTGTGTCTCATTTGTCACATCAACTTATCCATTTTGGACAATCACTTTGATCCATTGATTCTTTATCATTCATTATTCTTTGGTCATTAATTTGGCTTTGTGTTTTGAACTTGCGTGATTGTTCCTTGTGTTTATCCATCTTATAAATTCATTTCTAGGAAAATCTTTTGGGTCTTTGATCCTCTTGATCTTCTTGTTTTTGCCTAAGTTCATGATCATTTTTGAACACATCTTTCAAACCTTGGCAAAAACATTCAAGAAAATTTTGCATCAATCAAACATTGGAAATATTTCCTTTGTATCCTTTATGTTGCTAAAATTTTGATCAATCCTTTGACATTTATGCCTTCATCCCTTGTTGGATTATCAGTCTTGATTCATCATGATGTATGTTTTCCTTAGCTTCCCTTTTGGAAAATCATACAAGCATCCCCATATTTATGAAATGTCTAGTTGGTTGTTGTTATGCTGCCCAAATCAACATGAAACCTTCTTCAATTTGTAAAAGTTTGATCATACATTCTCTACTTCCTCCTTCTTATGGGATAAATAGAGAGGTTGGGTTAGTTGTGGATAAGAGAGGTTTAGAAAGGGTTGAGTCAACCTTAGGAGAGTTTAGTTTGTCCTTTAGTGACCCATGGGATTTGAGGGGCTTTATTTATTAATCAAAGTGATTAATTAATAGATGTGCAAGCTTATAGAAGCTTTTTAGAGGAATAATTAGCATGATTTAGACTATGAGAGGGATTTAATCAAATAAATGATGATTTATTGATTTAATGGAAGAGGAAGCTAATTAATTAATAATAATTAACTAGTCTAGGTAGAAAGGGGTATTAATTAATTAGAAATAATTAATTAATGTAGATAGAAAGGGGAGCTTAATTAATTAGAAATAATTAATTAATCTAGATAAAAAGGGGAGCTGATTAACGGAAGGTCGTTAATTGGTGTCATTGTTGGATAGAAGAGTTAATTAACTAACGTAATGTAATTAATTAATGATGATAGTAGAGAAAATGTGCGATATTGACGATATGTCGTCAATTTGCGGGAAAGGGTATAATTAGCGTAATTTAAGTATTTAAATCGCTTGAGCTAAATTATAGGTGTCTACATAACTATTTCCCGTAAGATACATAATAAAGTATTAATTAATAAGAGAGTTCTTTCTTCAAAATGATAAGGATAATAAAGTCATATTTTCTTCACAATGATTCAATGTATAAGGATAATGAAGGCTTACTTTTTATTCACAAGAGTCTTATAGTCAATGTATAAGAACAAAAACTCAATCAATTCTTGTATTTGTCAATGTCAACTCTAAAAAAGACTTAAATTTGTGTCTATTTCTAGCAATCCTACAGATTGTCCTTAAATTTAATAGACTTAGGTGTTGAACAATGGGTAAAATAACTATGGGGGACTAAGAAATATGTATCATCAAAACACCAGTAACAAATAAAATAAAAAAATAACCTTAACAAAAGAACATTAATTGATCACGATTTTTTTAACTTTGACCAAAAAAACCATTTTTCCTATGACCTTCCATCAAATATTAGTGGTCACTAAATTTCAATTTCAAATTAAAGCGCGATGGAAATACAAATAAAGTAGAACCCTTGCTAAAGGGTTTAAGTTGCGCTACCACTCAAAAATGTAATAGAGTATATCAATTTTGGCTATAATACTCCTAAACTATATTAAATTTCCTAACATAAACAAAAAGTATAGGATAGGTATATAGATAATGCATAAAGTACAAGTTCCACTAGTAATCTAACAATCAAAACTACCATAAGAAATTGGGAAGACAAAGACATAGCATCATTGTGTGTGAAATGAAGGAAATTCGAGGATCTACAGAATCTACGATGATAACAATAGATAGCAATAAGAAATATAATGCGGAAGATTTTTAATGATATAGAACAATGAAAGAAACGAAAAACTACAGAAATTTATAAGAACAAAATAAAACAAAAACTTGGCTTCAAATAACACAGATGTGGGCTTCAAATTACTTCAACAATACATTTATATTCTCTTGAAATGAATAGCAGTTACAACTGCACACAAAACTTTCATTCATATAATAACAACTTAATAGTGAAGTTTTTTTCAGCAAAACCAATTCAGACTTGAGCTGGAACTTCACACTTTCTCTCTTCATCTAAATATGACTTTTTTTTGTTTCTTTCTATTGCTAATACACAATAAAACATGAATCCTTAATAACATGCACCTACACAATAACTTGCCTTACAAGGAAACACATAATCTCTGACAAGAGATAATCAAGGATATTTTTCAACCAAAAAGTAAATAGGCAAGTTGTCATAATTAAATACAAATCTCTGATGTTAGTGAACTAAATTTGGAGGAAGATAGAGTTGATTTTCCAATACTCCCCCTTAATTATGAACAACTTGAGATCATCAGAAATTTGTATCAAGTTTGTTCAAAAGTTGATGTAACATTTCCAAAGCTTACTGAAATTTTTGTAGAGATGCTAACTTGTGCAAAGTTGCAAAATCCTAAGCCACTTCGTAAATACTCAAATGTATCTTTTTCCAATAGTTTTGTAAATATGTCAGCCAACTGATCTTTAGACTTGTAAAAATCAAGACAAATTTCTTTGTTGCTTACAAACTCTACGATAAAGTGGTACCTTGTATCAATATGCTTAGTTCTCTTATGAAACACATGATTTTTAGATAATGTTATGGCTAATTTTTATTACAAAATATTTTAGTGGCTTCTTTTTTATCATCCATCAAATCTTTCAACATCCTTCACATCCAAACAACTTGACACGCAGCACTAGTGGCTACCACATACTCAACTTCTAAAAGTTGAAGAAAGAGTCATATTGGGTTGTTTCTTCAATGCCCACGACACAACACCTATACAAAAGTGAAAATTATACCCAAAAGTAATTTTTCTATCATCTATGCTTCCCCACAATCACTATCGGTGTACCCAACAAGATTGAATCATCTGAAGTGGAGTACACTATACCAAAATCCTTTGTACCGCTCACATACCTCAATATTCTCTTAATGGCTCGAATGTGAGTCTCTTGGAGACTCCATAAACCTTCTAATTAGACTTACACTATACATAATATCCAGCCTTGTGGCTGTTATGTACATAAGGCTTCCAACCACCTCTTGAACAATATAGAATCCACACATGCTCCATCATCTTCCTTTCTTAATTTCATTCCTGTCATAACTGGTGTTGGGGATGCCTTACACTTTTCCATATTAAATCCTTTAAAACTTCATTTGCATATTTAGATTGAGAAATAAATATACCATCATTGGATTGATGGACTTCAATCCCCAAAAAATACCTCATAAGACCCAAATCAGTCATTTCAAATTCATTCTTCATTGCTGATTTGAAAGAATCTATGTTAAGATCACCGGTAAAGATTAGATCATCCACATACAAGAAAACAATTAAAATGTTACCTTGCTTGTTGACTTTGATGTACAATGTTGGCTCACAACCGCTTCTTTGGAAACCATTTTGAATGAGATAGGAGTCAATGCAGTTGTACCAAGCTCTTGGAGCTTGCTTTAATCCATAAAGTGCCTTCTTCAACCTATACACCTTGTCTTCATGACCTGGTATCTCATAGCCTTGTGGCTGTTCCACATACACTTCCTCCTCTAAATAGCCATTTAAAAATGCAAAATTTACATCCATTTGATATACAGGCCACTTGTTGTGGGCAGCAATAGCTAATACAGTCCTAACTGTGTCCAATCAAGAAACAAGAGAAAAATCTCATTGAATTCTATACCGGGTTGTTGTGTAAAACCCCTTGCAACTAGCCTTGCTTTATGCTTTTGCACATTTCCATCAGCATCTTGTTTACTCTTATAAATCCATTTGACACTAATTACATCTTTGCCTTCAGGAAAATCAACCAACTCCCATGTTTGGTTCTTCTCAATGGATTCAATATCCTCATCCATGGTTTGTGCCCATATATCACTACTCATAGCCTCTTTAAATGTTAATGGATCATCAATATGAGAAAATAAAGCAAAAATGAAAATGAATTTGTTGTCAACATTATACAACTCACTCTAAATCCTTGTTTTTCATGGCATCATGCTTGCTAAAGTTGGATCCGGAGATGAAGAAATACTTGGAGAGCTAGATGGTGTTTCTCCAAGGATACCAATTAATGTATATGATGGTGTAGATGCTTGTGAAGTTTTCTACCATGTGTGTGTGGACAACAGCCTTGAAGATCTCTTGGTGTGATTGAAGGTGTAGCTTGGTCAGAATGCGGTACCATCCTAATATTGGAAGGAGCTGCTGTTTGAGTTATATTTGGTGTTGGAAACATTCCATCTACCATATTATAATTTGGGGCAACAACCGTAATTTCTGAAAATCCTCTCTATGCTTCCATCCCATGCTTCATCTCTCACAAACTAAAAATCATGATTGATTATAACTTTCCTATTGATAGGATTAAACAACTTATATTATTTTGTTTCCTCCGAGTATCCAACAAATATACATCTTTTTCCTTTATTATCGACTTCTTTCTCAACTCATATGGAATATGCGAATATGCAAGACAACCAAATACATTCAAATTAGAGACACTATGTTTCCTTCTTGTCAAGCCTCTTGAGGAACTTTATTCCTTATGCTCTTTTCTTGGGCACCTATTCATGATGTAAAAAGAAGTTGCCACTACCTCAACCCAATATTCATTAAGTAGGTGTTTAGATGCCATCATGCTATAAGCCATCTCCATAATTTTCGGTTCTTCCTCTCTGCCACACCATTTTGTTGAGGTGTATAGCGGGTTGTAAATTGCTTGTGTGCCATAAGATTTGTAAAGATTTATAAATTCATTAGATATGAATTAAATACCTCTATT
The DNA here is from genome assembly GCA_018340775.1 of Taxus wallichiana var. yunnanensis. Lineage (NCBI taxonomy): Eukaryota > Viridiplantae > Streptophyta > Pinopsida > Cupressales > Taxaceae > Taxus > Taxus wallichiana. The sequence goes on from CM031241.1 coordinate 124,702,407, forward strand.
CATCCTTAAAACGTTTATGTAGTAGCTGATTTGCTTCTCCACAAGTACCTTGAACTATAGAAAATAAGCAAATGGATCTGACTTGTGCTTTAAGAAATAAACCCAACTTTTTTCTTGTGAAATCATCAATAAAACTAAGAAAATAAGTGCATCCTCCTATACACGGTGTTTGTATTTTCCCAAAAATATATGAATGCACAATCTCAAGTGGTGCTCTAAATCTATTTGACTAGCCAACCGGAAATGACTCTCTATGTTGTTTTACTATAATACATCCATCAAAACTCCTTTCGGTTTCTCAATTAATGGAAAAACTTTCACCATATTCTTCATATGTAGTAATTTTAGTGCTCAAAAGTATTAATGTCCAAATCTAAAATGCCATAGCCAAGACTCATATTTTACCATTGATTGAAATGTTGCTTTAGTTTCTACAGAACAATCCTTTTCTTCTTTAGAGTTTTGAGCTGTTTTGAACATTTCCATAGTTGTCTTGAACTTTTCCATAGTTGTCTTTGGCTATTGCTGATTTTGTATCTTCTACCTTAAAGGCTACTCTAAAATTTACATTATTTGTCTCATGAACAACTTGAGTTGTTTTTTTTTCATAGCCGACCTTATTTTTAAAGGAAGCATATGGTTTACAGACATCTGTACCTTGGCAATAATCAGATTTCTTGGAAGCTTTTCTAAAATAACACACTCGTTGTTTTCCATATACACTCCATAGCCTTTTGTATCAACTGTCCAATACTCATCAAGCTTTTTTTTAGACCAGCAACATAATATACATCGGTATAAATTTTAGCTCCCCTTTTAGATAGAATATTAACCGTACCTCTACACAAAATAGTGACTTTGTTGTTGTTACTAAGTGTAGCATCGGTTTGAACCGATTCATCCAAGTTAGAAAAAAATCTTTATTACTTGTCATGTGATTCTTGTAGCTCGAATATAAATACCATATGTCACATGGGCTTTCTTGAACAACATTACACTCAATGGAGAGTTTGTAGAGATTTTTTCAGAAATCTTAGTACTTGCAATGAACATGTTGCCTATGGGAGTACTACTTGGCTGATTTTGACCTTGCTTATTTTGATCATATTGTTTTCTTGCATTCATGAGCATAATTCCCAAACTTGGGTGACTTAAATTCTGATTTTGACCTCTACCACCAACATTTGTAGGATTGCTACCATGTCCACCTCTAGGAGAACTTATCCCTCTACCTCTAGGACTAAAACTCCTCCATCCTCTTCCACTAAAGGTTATATATGATTGAGATGAAAATACATTTTCCATTTAAGTATTTGGTCTATTCAGTCTATATTCATGATTTATAAGAGAGGCATGAAGTTCATCAATACTAAACTGAATCAAATATTTGGTTTCTCTAGAGCCATATCTACAAAATCAAATTTAGAAGGGAGAATCCTAAGAACCTTTTCAATAACCTTCTTATCCTCTATGTCATCTCCATGGGACTTGATTTGATTAATCTGACTAACAACATTAGTAAATAAATACTCTACCGAATCTGAGTTTCTCATTAACAATTTTTCAAATTCTCTTCTAAAGAGCTATAACTTAGCAATTTTAACCTTTTCCATACCTTGATAAGAAATCTGGAGTGTATCCCATGCTTCCTTGGATTGATTTGCTGCTGCAACTCTTGGGAGTATGTTCTCATGCATTGCTTGATGGCTATAAAATAGTTCTTTCCCATCCTCCTTCCCATGTTCCTTCAAGTTGTCCTTTTATCTTTCTTAAGAGCATTATATGCTTCTTGGTTGGTTGGTTCATGGTAACCATTTTCAACTATTTCCAAAATGTCTTGAGACCGAAACAAGGCTTTCATAGTTAAAGACCAATATTCATAATTTTTTCCTGTGAAAATAGGAGTTTGCACACTAACTAGGGATGCACCAGATGTAGAAGCCATTAATGGCCAAATGAAAAACTAAAAACCCATAAAAGAAATAGAAACAAGGTTTAGCCTAGCTCTGATACAAAATGAGGGAAATCCAAGGATCTACAAAATCTACAGACAACAATAAATAGCAATACGAAATAAAATGCAACATATTTTTAATGATGTAGAACAGGAAAGAAAGGAAAAACTATAGAAATTTATAACAAAAAAATAAAACAACAATCTTGGCTTCAAATAACACATATGTGGGCTTCAAATTGATTCAAAAATACATTTATATTCTCCTGAAATGAATAGCAGCTATAGCTGCACACAAAACTTTCATTCATACAATAACAACTTGATAATGAAGTTTTTCTTTCAAGAAACCCGATCTAGACTTGAGTGGAACTTCACACTTTATCTCTTCTTCTAAATCTAACTTTTTGTTGTTGCTTTCTACTACTAATGCACAATAAAACATGAATCCTTAATAACATACACCTACACAATAACTTGCCTTACAAGGTAATGCATAATCTACGATGAGATAATCAATGAGATTTTTCAGCCAAAAAGTAAATAGGCAATGTCATAATTAAATACAAATTGTGATGTTAGTGAACTAAATCGAGGAAGACAAATATTAGTTTCACATTTAATGCCCAGATTGATTTTCCAATAGTTAGTGGCCAATGATCAAACCATAGTCTATATTTAATAACATGATTCTTCCGAAACCTAGAATCATTGTACAAAATCATTTAACATCTTCGAAACCTCTAACCATACAAAGTCGATCAATATTGTTTTCAAAAAATAACAAATAGAAACTAGTGTTTGTTTTTGCAAGAAATTTGTTTTTGTTTCTAGTACCTACCTCTACACAAAGGTATTTTTGAACACTTTCGTTTATCAAAATGTTTAGTAAACATAGTAAAATCATATGAAATAAAAATAATAGCTTAACACTTCCCTTTGTCAAATATTTTTCATAATAAAAACATATGAAATTTAAGGATATCATATTTTAATTTATGTTATAAACATAGAAGTCTATGAACCGGATGAAATGTCAAATTGAAGAAACTACAACCAACGTTAGAAACTAATTAAATGACTAGTATTTGGCTAACAGAAATCTTAACCAACCTTGGGAAGGTAAGACATGGTTCTCATGTCGAATTGAAGAAGCTACAACCTATGTTAACAACTGAGTACATGACTTGTACATGGCTGATAGAAATATAAAATAACTTTAGGAAGGTAAGACATGGATCTTGAGAAAGCACCAAATCTCTCACCTAAAACTGAGTAGTATAGGAAAACATCTATATGGAGAATGAACATTAAATTATACAGGTTATTTTTTCCCTGACTTGTGTTTCTAGTATTTTAAAAATAATGGCACAAGGTTTATGTCGTATCAAAATTAACTTAATGTTGATCCATGTAATATGTTTAACGGTAATGAGAAATAGAATATAAAATTTCTACAAAGTTGTACCCAAAACCTCTAATACAAGCATCATTCTGATGAACCAAAAATATTGTTTCTTATCCAATTTTATTGAATTTATAAAAAAGTTAAGTTTGATAACATCAGAATAAAAATTATAAACAATAGTGTTCTAAAGAATCAAATCAAGGATAAAAAATACGAACAAGAAAAGTATCCTTGGACTTGAGAAGGAAAACCAAAAACATGGCAAATGTGCATAGAGAACAGAAAAAACAAGATCTTGTTGCAACATAGCCCATCCTTTCAGAAACATATCTAGGTTTCTTCCATAGTAGAGAAACCATATCTCTGAATTACACACTAAATTGGAATTTTTTTCTTAAATATGTGGTAAGATACGATGGTATAAATGAATAGTAAACAAGGCCACTCAACCAGACCACTGTTGCTGGAATCATATATTTCTGAGAAAAAGTTAAAAATGAGGAAGGTTTTGGTTTAGAATAAGTATTATTTAAATTGTACCTCCTAATAAGAATAATGTATTATTTATTCCATGAAAAACATAAATATAATCAACGGACAAGTTTATGAAGACTACCAATTACAAATTCAATAAATTCAACGTCTTTTGAGATTCAAACCCTCAACGTACATCTGTAAATGCCCAACAGAAGAGAGATTCAGAACACATAAATAAATTTCTAACTCACTGATCCATCCATAGTAGTACATATGTAGAATCATTCAGTCTACAAATAGTTAACCAACCAACAAAATCCACCAAATATTTACACAGTCTGTATTATCATTGCATAGCCATAGGATAAATTTAGTGCCAGTTCTTTTAGAAACCCCACCCATATACCAAGTAATTCTGATTGAGTGTGCTTTGTTTTGTCTCTCACTTGTTTTCCTCATTTAATTTTAATAATGAATTAACTTTTACTTTACGGGGAAATGGGGAACCCTAAATTGGGGAAAATGCATGGGATCAAGAGTAGGCTATTGTTCGAATGGCAGCAGCACAAGAGACAGGGGCAGATGCAGAGGCAGAGTTAGAGTCAGCGGCGTGGGCGCACTCTTCTCTCACTCTCAATGCCGAAGCCGTGATCTGCACGCTTCTCCTTTCTGCATCAGAAGAAAAACCCTCCGATACAAATGTGTATTTGAGGAAGCTTCTTGCCTGGAAAATCCATGATAAAGACAACCAAATGACCCTTGCAGAAAATAAGATCCTAAACCATCTTAAATCCACAAGCCCCGCCGATTTAACTCCAAAAACCTTCTTTTCCTTGTTAAACCCCTTTCTTCTCAAGGTGCAGGCACTGGTGCAGGTACAGGTGCATGTAGGGGCAAAAAATGAAGACTGCGCAATGATCAATTTGCTGGAGAATTTGGGGCCTTATCTGGGTCGCCACATTGTTATCGAAATTATTAGGTTTTCTGTGGAGCTGAGGTCGTGGGAGCCCTTTAAGATTTTTCTTTCTTGTGTGAAATGCCTCAGCCCAAACCTCAAGCTGGATGAGAATTGACGGAAGCTAAATGGGGCAACATGCTCTGCCTTTTATTTCATTTCATTAAAGTTGGAATTGCAGGTTGTGGCAGGGTTGGAGAAAAGAAGCGCTCGTGAAGCCTGTGTTGCAGGTTTTGGAAATGAGATTTCTTTTATTTCTCAATTCTATGAGATCTGAGGTCATATATTGATAAGGCCGAGTGGACGAGATGGCTGGAATCTTTGACGCGCAGATTGAGTTGGTTTCCATAATCTGCGATGGGGATAACAAGGCGCCGACAATACAACTAGCGGTGAGCACTGATGTGCTCTTGAAATAAATGAACACGTGCTCTTGAAATAGAGGTCATAAGTTCAAATCATGCAGGGGGTAGGGTATGTATGCCTCGTTTGTAGCAAAGTTAGTTTCCTCCCGCATGTGAGTACGAGGTAGTCCCATATGCTATAAACCGCTTGTAAACCCAAAAACAAGCCCCACGACATTGTGGACTATAAAAACCTATTATTATTATTATTTGCTGGGGATGGGCTTTCGGCAAGAGGTGTGGCAACAACCGGGGGCGTTTCCAATCGTGAGTAGGTCTAGCGAGGAGAGCCTGCTACCTCATCTCGCCACGTGGAAGCGAGCGGGGGGCTCGGTGGCCAGGCTGATGCTCTACATCGAGTGCCACATGCAGAGGGTGCCGTTCATGTTAGGGCTTGGGGTGCCACAAGTTGCATTGTCTTGGGAAAATTAGAACTTGACAGGGGCCTGTAGCTAAGTGGTAGAGTGCCCCAACATGTTGATCTGTACCCTGAGCTGGCCATTTGCCCATGTTGGTTCCATATGTAGCGGTGCCATAACCAGGAAGATTTATGGGCAAAGTCATTTGTGTCTCTTTACTTGATGCAGAGCTGTCTTTCAAAGCTAGGTAAGAACTCAAATTACAACCAGCTCAAAGACAAATATCTGTTTATGTTTCAATTCTAGAGTATTACCTAGAAGTGGAATCCATTCCATGTTTCTTATCAGCTTCCTCTACAGTATTTTTATTCAGTTCTTCGAGAACATACCTAAAATACAAATCAAGCATCGATCACTTACTTGAGAGTACATTCTAAAATCCACAGAAACAAATCTGTTAAAATTTCATGTATTAGAAAACTCAGACAGAATGAAAATGAGTTCAATTCTTACCCAGGAGGTGAGCCAGATGTATAAAAATACTAGAAAAGACTCAAGATGAACAACAAAAAATACAATGTAGTGTACCTGAACATGAACAAAACTAATAACTCACATAACTATTTTGATCAGTTTCAAAACAAATTGTATGGATCATCTTATTAGATTTTCTAAACAAATACATGTGCCAAATCTCTTACATATTCTCGCAAAATACATGCTTATTGAATTTTCAAAAAAGATATCCAATTGCATGAGAAATTTAGGGTTCTAAGTTTTTAACTGTTTCCTCTCTGAATTTTCATGTTCTCTACAAAGGAAAATAATTAGGAACATTAAGTCACTTGAAGAGTATTAGATGGAAGAAAAATAAAGAAAGAGATAGGCTACACTCTATTTCCATGGAGCTCTTTAGAAAGTATGACAAAACCAACTGCACAACAAAAAAATCTGGAAAAGCAACAAAAGTATTTTTCTTTTTTTTTTTTCATTTTCATGATTTAAAAATCATTACCTCAAGCATAGAAGCCATTTAATGAAACATGACAAAGGACTTGTGGACATTGCTGTAATTTCAGAACTATCTTTCCAGTACAGCAAAAAACACTGTATGTGGAAGACGTATTCAAATTTATTTTGTTCTATTTAGTATCCCTGCATGAGGTATAAGACATGATAAGTGTTTTTTTACCATACATCTCAGACTAGATTAAAATTCAGATTGTATGGTGAATGTGTAACCAGTTAAACTCAAAATTATTTGCTAGTGCCCCAGTTATTTTGTTTTGGTTTTAAGGGACACTAAAATTAATGAATACAAATAGGGTTTTATATGATTTCTTCAATTTGTTTCTTATATCTTTGGTTGGGTTTAGATAATCTAGACCCTTCCTGGTGAATTATACGTTTTAGATGGACATGTCTCTCATTTGAATTGCATTCATATTCTAGAAGAGAATGCTATATGCTTCGTTGTTTTCAATTTTAGCTTTCGCACATGGGAATATTTTTCCCTAAACTTTTATCAACATTATGATTCATGAATGTTAATGCTTTCTCGGGATTCAAATATATGAGATATGTGAATCCAAAATACATTGTTACCATTGCAAATTTTATGTTCTGCAAGGAGGTGAGGAGAACAGGAAAACAAGGGGTTGAATGTTAGTGCTTTCTCAGGATTCAAATATATGAGAAATGCAAATCCAAAAAATCGTTACTATTGAAAATTTTATGTTCTGCAAGGAGGTGAGGAGAACAGGAAAACAAGGGGTTATAAGATAAAACTCTAGTTTTTCAATATAGGCTTTTAATAGTTTCAGGAAAATTCCCTACTTCAGAAAGGAGGCACAAAATGAAATCTACACTCCACTGCACAATGTAATACTATTTTCTCATCAAGGAATGCCTAAGTTAAGTCAAATGCTTAGAGGGTAAAACTTATCAGCCTGTTATCAACAGACACAATACACAGAAACACCGTTAGCATATCAAAAGTTTACAATTCCTACAGCAACATTATACTAGTCAGGAACCAGATTATTGACAACTTGCCACTAACTGAAGCTTACCATGGCTCATTTGCAATTTTCAAAAGCAACAATGGAAAAAACATACAAAGTGGTCACAAATTTTACTATAATATGAGATCTGAAAAGGCAATTGATATAGGAACACATCCCAATGTACTTTCGTGTGGATCAGCTAGGAACACTGTAATTTAGAAAGTTGGCCATAAACTTGAAGATGTTATTGAGACTAATTGCCACCAAAATGTAATCCAGATTAAGTCGAGCTCCTATGGCGATCCCATCTTATGCTGCCTAGTGTCAGTTAGTCATTCATCCACATCAGGACTGGCATTTAATTGTGAGTAGCCAAAGTAGGATTTTTTTTTTTGAAGAAGAAGAAGACAACCGTCTAACGAATCCAACCACAAGGATACTAGTTTTAATGTTGCGGATTCAAGGTAAAAGTCAACTTCACTTAAGGGTATTCCCAATGAATGAAATAGAGCCCTATGACAACCAGGATTCCAGGCTATGTTCCACCAATTCCCTTCTTGGAAGGGACAGAGAAACATGTGAATGCAAAAGTGGGATCTCTAGAGGTGCGCCCAAAATCCTAAAAAATGTAAATAAGAAAATAGCACGGGGATGGTGACAGGGGGACCCAGGGATGAGAACACTTCTACAAAGGACATACATTCCAGGTCTTTTGGGGATTTATTAATTCGGGTCGCAGTTATAAACCTATTGTCAATGTCAACACTAGAAACAATCTCCTTCATAGTGGGAGCCCCTCCTCGACGAATTGAGGGGATCCCCTCACAAGGCCGCATATCAATAGCCTGCAGGCCAAGACCAACTACTACTTCTTGATGCAGCTCATCCATAAGAGACAGAAGACGAAAGATTACATGTATAAGACCAGTTGTTCATCTTCCATAAGAGTTTCTTTGCATTCAGTATCACCAATTATATATGTACATACATAGATTGAGTAAGATAAATAAAATAGAGAATTACATTTTTCCTTTGAGAGGACGTCATATAAAGAACATTTAGATTGATAAAAATTCTGGTAGAGTTATATATATATATATATATATATATATATATATATATGTGTATGTGTGTGTGTGTGTGTGTGTGTGATTGCTCTGTTCCTGATTTCTTATTTATAGTTGTTTTAGCGTATTAGACATCCAAATTCGAGCAGTTTAGAGTGTTATCTACTGGATTTATCCGGGGATTCAGATCAGTATTGTATACATTCAACATCATTTCATTGGAGTTTAACTGTTGGCCCCTAGGTGGTAGTTGCCAGGAACTTAGAGGCTACACAAAAACAACATCACCAAGTTAGCACTCACTTAAAACAAAGGAACATTATTATGAAATAGAAAAGTTCAAGTTTAAAGAAAATGCAATAACCAGAGGATGGGATGGGCACCTCATATGGCATTAAACTTGGTGAACTTACCCGCACTTGTGAGTGGGTTTCCCAAAAGTTCAAGGTTTTCAATACAAAACCTCACATTACATAACTACAGCAGACCAAGTTCCCAAAAGTAGAAATGGACTTGGATTCTTCAAAGTGAAATCAAATGAACTTAAGTGCCTCACCAGACATCCTGATTTGTTCTCTTAGTGTGGACTTATATTTACATATAATGAGACAAGTTCAATTCCTTTGAAGTGGTGTGGTCTATTCCAACACATGTTAAAAGGGCTTACAACTTCAAATCAACATAAAGCATCGCTAAAGGCCCCAGTTTGGTGTGTTGGTGTGGATTTACAACTAAAATGACACAAATTCAATACAAAAAGCTAGATATATTTTTGCCTTATATTTTCAATAAAGAAGAGTTACTCTATAAATCACTCGACAAAGAGGACTCGTATTCTTTCTTGGGTAGTAATATGATTCCTTTCTCTCCTTCCCTAAAAATTAACTAACCAATAAATCAAACCATCCAAATTGGTGAGGTAGAATAAGACATAAATAGTTCAAGAAACAGAGTATAGGAAGGGGAGATCAGCATATTAAAATAAAGCATTTCAAGCTGGATTAATTCTTCATCGACTGCCCCTCTCTCTTGAAGAAGACCTAACGATTAGTGACACTTGCAAATTGTTGTGGCATACAATTTCATTGGCTGTGGAAACTGAGGTGTAAGGCTGGCTTTCATGAGACATTGAGAACCCATCTTCGCTCAGCTTAGGGGAGTTTGGAATTTTAAGTCAAAAGTTATAATCAAGTGTGTCATTTAAAAATAATTGTGTCATTGTGACTTAGGGCACAGACTCAAATGTGATTTTTAATAGCTTTTTTAGAAAGAGACTGACCATGTAACTCGTTGTTAAATTGAGTTAAATCTTTGTTCCTGAAGTATTGTAAGATGCATTTCTGAAAAGAAAAAAATATAAAAAGGACGAATTTTACCAGGGATGGGTCACAGTTTCCCTTATTAAATTGGTGTCCAGCGCAAAAAGGGCCCCCACAAACACCACATGCATGGCAGTCATGGCTGCTTTTGTTCCCCATTTTGATTTTCCCCTGACCAATCATTCACAAACCCAAGCAATCTATATAAATCCTCCTTGAAGTGCTACTTAATTATCTTGGAGCAAATAGGTTCTGAAGTAGAACTGTGGAAATGGAAAGGATGGGGTTGGGCGAAGGTGACGCGGGTTGCAAATGGGAGTGGGCGGGGAAATGGGGAGAAGGGAGGAGAGAGGGAATTATTTTTACAAGCTCATTTCTGGTTGAAATCCTCACATGAATCTAGAATCCATGTTTGTTTCCTCTGGCCAGAGGTTTTAATCTAGGATCCATGTTTGTTTGGTTAGTTTAACATCTTGTGTCTCATATTTTTACACACAGTCCTATAGAACACTATTTCCTTGCATTTTTCTTCTGAGTTTTATTTATTTTCACGTGTAAAAGTGCATGAAGTGACTGGGAAAGTGTTTGTGCAGGTTTTAATCGACTTAAAGTGAAACTATAACTTCTTTTGTGAAATTCTTTATCAAACTAGGTCTTTACCACTGTAAATACAATCTTCATCTACATTGGTAAGAAAATATCTCTATTTTCCTAGTGGAACACAAAATTTCTTTCAAAATCTTCAATTAGATCTTGTAAAGAACTCCTTGCAAGTTTCATAGAAAATTTTGATGATTTGACCCTACAAATGATGAATCCTAGTAGTAGTCTGACTGTAGGTTACCATAAAGACCGAGTACTTAATTTTGTAATAAATTTTGTAATGAGTGACTCAGAGTTCCAAATTTGACCTGTAGGTTGGAAATGGTATTGTCTTAAAAGAAATATTACCAGTAATCTTCAAATAATGTCCCTCCATGAAAATCTCCTTCTCTGTTATGCTAGTCTGACTGTGCATGTAAGGTTTAAGCATACAAATAATAATTTCACACAAGGAAATGGATTCACCACTTTATTCTCAGGATTTTTAAGCATAACACAACCCTTTATCAAAAAGGAAAGACAAATTTTGCAAATACGTATTCTTTTCTTTTCAGCAAATGTATATTGGGTGGTTTGAGTTCTAAACCCTCTTACCATAGATTATCAGTCTTGTGGCATTTATCTTGGATTCTTTTCACATACTAAATTGATTAATTACCCCATTACGTTCTAGGGCATACTAAGTTAGGGTTCCTTATTTGTCAAGATATAGTATTCAAACTATACTTAAATTTTTATGGTTGGGGGCGGTGGGTGGCTCAACCACCGGTTGTCACAATTTAAGACTCCCTACCTCCTTGCGTGCGAGCTTCTCCCAACCGGCTGCATAAAAATTTAATCACTTAGATTTTGTAAATCCATATCTTCACAATCACTGCCATTTCTATACGTCACGGCTGCGTGGATAAATGTGGAGGATAATAGATGAAGTTACAGGTGAGTATAGCAGGCGTTGACACAGTTTTAATTGCCCAGATCCGCGCGAGCAAGAAGGAGGGTGTGGAAGACGTTACAGGTGAGGAGGGGGCGGGTTACCTCCACTGCAAACGGCACTGCTAAGGTGTGTTCTGGCCGGGATCCATGGCTGCGGCCTGTGACAGTGATCGACCAGGCAGGGACAGTCACGGCAGAGGAGTAACTAACGCCCTTTTAAGTGCTTCCAACCAGCAGGTTGTCCAACTATGTTGTTATCTGTTCAGTATCGAATGCAACTTCAAATTCGGGATCTGCCTTCAAGATATATCCTTATCAAATCGATGAAGGGACAGTGATAGTGTCACGAGGAGACAGATGAAAGGTATTACAACATTTTTCTACTGAAAAGGTGCTCAGTTTACGGTGTAGCCCGTGGGGAGGATCTCAAAACAGGCGGATCTGTTCCAAAACAGAATATTCATGAAGTAATTTGCTCTGCAGATTGGTGCGAACGCCTCAGTGTAGAGGTGGATCTGTTTCATATCAGACTGTTCATGGAGCACGATTTGTTTTGCAAAAGAAAAGGGACAGTTCATGCATAGATTTATTTATAAATTTCATTGATATTATTTATTGGCTATGGTTTATGATAATATACTTTATTAATATGAAGGGAATATTAATAGTATATTATTATTAGTGAAATCCTATAATAGTAAATCCGTTAGTTTTCATATTACTTAAACATGGATAATATTTAAAATATTAGTTTCCTTATTAATGAAATGTGGTAATGAACTTATTAAGCTTAGAACTTTGCATTAAAATCTCTTTCTACCAATTTAATAGGGGCATTGTATGGGACTTCAAGTGGGTTTGATTTCATTTCCTTCTAAAATTTGCAAATAGTTTTATAATGGATACTTAAATGAAGATAAACATAGTAGAGCTAGGACATAATTTACTTTATTGGCACAATGGAAATTAAATGAAACTTAATTCTATCCATCCACACTACAAGAAGAGAATATGCACTAATATTCTCACTTTTCAATACATCTCCTTGTAAACAACAAAATGGAATTTAAAGTATATATTCTTTTAAATTAAATTTCCCAACATTCCCCAAGAGGGTTTTCAACAATCTTTCCATTAAGTTTTAAAGCAAGAACTACTAGCATTTCAACAAGATCAACTTATTCATAAGAGGTTCCAAGCCAAGTAAGAAGGAGAATAAATAGATTGTCTTCCTTTCAACTTTTGATTCCATCTACATTACAACCTTACTAATGAAGTTCAAAACAACTTTCCTTCAACATCTTGTTACAACACTTTCTACTTCATGTGGAAACAAATTTACAATATTGGAAGCTAAAATACAAAGCAATATTACATTTTTCCTCCACTCAAGGTGGGTAAAATACATGGTGGTTTCACATTGTCATCAACAAGGTTCCAATGCTCCAAATATCAACAAGGTGGCTCCTCCATAGTTTGCTTGATTCACAACAAAATAAGGGGAGAGGCAACGCTCTCCTCCCAACCAAAATACCCAATGGAGAAGAGAAGCCATCCTCTCCATTAGCCCCCGAGCCCCAACCACATCACAATGAGAGAAAATCCAACTCATGGCAACTACTAGCTTCCACATAACTAAACATAACATTTCACATTCATTCCATAATCCTTCAAAACAAGATTCACAACACAACAAGAGGGAAAACAATCACAACAACAAGTCACAAGGCTTATCAAGAAAGCCATAAGAGTAAGACATATGGGGAGGCCACTTATGCCTCCCAATGGGAATGGGTGCCACCTAAAAACCTCCAATGCAAAACACAATACCCCTAACAACTCTTATGCCTCCCTCAAGTACCCCTTATCCCTCCTTTCACTCTTATGCCTCCCTCAACTCTTATGGCTCCCTCAAAGTAAAACAAGAAGAAAATGCAAGCATTTCTCTTACAAGGTGGGCACCCAACCCAAACTCCCTCCTCAAGAACATGATCTCTTATGCCTCCCTCAATTAAACTCCCCATAGTCTCCTCTCACTCCCAACTTAGGCATTCTACCCATTCCCAACAAGCATTTCAAACAACAACATTCAACACAACATAAATATACATTCACATAACAAAAGGAAACATAATGCAAACAAAGGTGAAGCTCCTACCTTTCCATGGTAGAGCTTGCTCCAAGTATGAAGTCTCAAATCCCTCCAAAGATCAAGCAAGCATCCACAAGCTCCACAAAATTCCCACAAGTATCAACAAGCTCCAAAAATCCACAAACTCTTTCCAAATCCTCTCCTCTCCAAAATACAAAAGACTAAAAAATGAAAACCTCCAACCCCAAAACAAACAAGAGGCTCAAATAAATAGAGAAAAGAAGAGGGAGGGATGATGTGGCTCTAAGTGGGATGCCGCCTCCTTTTCCCTCCACTCCACATCATTTGGTCAACATCAAATTCCAATGCACCATTAATAAGTGGTTGAAAGAAAGGCAACCACCTTACACACTCCACTAAGCCCACTCCTCAAAGGACAAAATTGAATTTTGAAAGAAAGTGCAATTAATATTTTACCCTTTTATCCCCCAAAACACCTAAAAGACCCTAAATTTGGCCTTCCAACCCATAGGTAGGGTTGGCATGGGGTTTTAAGAGGTGTGGGACAAGTTTGACTTGTCCCACAAGCTATGAAATTTGGCCTCAAGGCTAAATTCGAGTTTCCCATGTGGGGTAGAGTGTGCTAAACTCAAACTCAAACACACATCAATCCACACAAAATCCCAAGTAAATCAAATCCTATTAAATGAACTCTCTTAGGTCACATCTTTTAATTAGTTTAGGACAATTTCAAATTAACTTAATTAACCCACTACAACCCATGGCTAACAAAGGGTAAACTCCAATCCAAAGAATATGAATAATAACACAAGTAAAATTTCACTTACTAAGAGCAACACATACCAACATAATAAAAGGAAAAATTAAAACAAAACAACACATGATCCCTAGGTCACAATTTTCCCTTTACCAGATAATTCTAACACACACACAATTACTTGTTGCCATGGTGACCTTAGCTAGATTCTTCTCGAATTCGATGTGGTTGGTCTCCACTCCCCAATATTGTTGTGAATATAATATACCTGCAGAACAGAGAATACCTCCTTCGGCCTGTTGGCCGCATTAAAACATTCATGCCAAATATACAATATAATCTAAAATAAACGACACATGATTTACTATCATCTATGCAAGTACGATATCACTAACACTTTCTAGCACATTTCTATTCCATATTTCATTTATGTCAAAATGATCATCACATTAGTCAAATTATCAAGTTCTACTCAATATGATTAAATATACCACATGTCATAATTAAGATAAATAACCCTGTCAAAAGTATACAAATATCGTCATCAAATGTCCACCAGTAAACCATATGCATCATATAAAGATTAAATCAATAACAGTTCAATGTCTATAATATCTACTAGCATGCAAAATCAAGAAGCCATAATAAATCCATAGTGAAGTAATCAGTCTCGAAAACAACAAAACAAAATGGTGTCGAAGGGAAGTGGGCACTACATAATGAGTTTAATCAAACTTATTTCAAGAAAGTTTGTTTAAGTCTAGAAGAAACTTATTCATAGCTTCCTTCAATGATCTCAGCCACCTCAAGTCTCCATCACTTTATCAAGAAAATAACCTGTGTTCCATCTATTTGGGTGGTGTGCGGTCACATACTCAACATTTTTGGTGTGTTCTAACACGTAAAAAGGAGAAATAGAAAAATTTAATCTCTAATCTCTTGTATACCTTGCCATCATATTCATACACACCGCACCACATGAATCCACTTCCCATACTCCCTAAGACACTTATAGATTTTCCTTTTACTAGAGCACAATAATACATATTATCAAGCATGTTTCAGACTTAAAGTTTTATAACCATACCTCAGGCACACTAAACAAGAAGGAATTCACCATCTACCATTCCAAGTACTTCACAACCATGTTCATTCATATTAATTTAAAGATTTATTTAGAATACATTTGCAAGTAATCACAGTATTAAGTAACATATGGCAACATAAAGACTTACAAGAACAATCTCTCTTTCATACTGAGCTATGCAAAATAGATGCACACTTATTCTTGCATACTGAATGCCTCAATTGTAGGGATGGATGGGTCCAAACTACTCTATTTCTCTATGAAACCTGCAAGCAGCAACAAAGCACTTTTGTCTCATAGGTGCTACAAATCATATAATTCGGGGTGAAGCTGTAAGTTGTTTACACTTATCTTATTACTCGTTGTTTACAAAAGAGATACATTTCATTACGGAGGCACTGAATCTACATGTTTTCAAATTGGTGTGTTTTTAAGATGTCATGCTTTCGGTGGCTCTAATGCTGCTATTATTCCAATAGGTAAAGTCAAGTAGCATCTATTTTCTTCTTGTATTTTGGCTTGTGACTCTGAGTTATCTTTTACAGGATTATGATATGATTGTATAATAACCATATTCATATAATTACTTTTACCGGGCTTCACATGGTCACTTTGCATCAAGAAGTATCTTTGAGTTTTTGTAACATTATGCAAAAAGATAACGCCACGCTCATGTACGACGATCTTTGCGCCACAAACATACAACCCGAAAATGCGACAAATTTTTTTGATAAGGTATTTGTGCCTACCCTTGAAGGACATCAAATTTTTATATTTTACACTTGAGGTATTATATTCAATCTTCATTTGATTACATAAATATTATATGTATATTTAAAACCTCAAACTTTAGGTATACATGTATATATACCACCAGGTTTACATGTTTATAACCCAAAGGGTATGTTATTAACTTAATCATGATTCACTTGCAGATTTAAATGAAACCATGTTTGAAATTTCCAAGGTTCAAGGTTAAGCCAACGTGCGACTTGGTAAGTTAACGATAATCGACTCGACTATTACTACAAAGATGCAAATTTTAATATAAATACATAGATGGATCTCATAACCAATGATGAGCTCCAAGGGAAAACAAGGTTAATTAGATGGTCGAGTTCTTATTTTAAGGGTATCATGTTAAATATCTATAACTTGATCATAGCGCCTATACAAAAACGTTAGGTTGCGAAGAACATAAGGGATACCAACAAGGTCATACCATGGTGTGCGTGGGTAAACACTTTCCGCCATGAGTAAGTATGATCGCCAGACATAAACTCACTTATGTCGAGCCCGTTAAAAAAAAAAAAGAGCCGTAGTGAGACCCACGACATGCCACGTCCACGAGGCCAAGGATACGTTTTAAAGGTAAGCGGCCAAACATAAAGATTTTCACGTGGAGAAGTATTCAAAAGAGAGGTGGTTAGACATGGTTGGGGGTGGGTGGCTCCAGCCACCTGCCGGCATTAACTCCCTCTCTTGCGTGCCGAATTCCACCTGCTGAGCCGCTCAACTCTAATTAATTTCACTAGATTTGCAAATCTATTAACTACAAACTCGGCCTGCTGTGCATGTCATGTTTCTATCTCACACCCACGTCCTCATTCATTCCCACTAAACATGCCTACCAACTGGTCTGCGCACAGGAAGAAATACATAATGATCCATCTGTTTTATGTTGACTTGCGTCGAAAAAATGAAACCACAAGCCGCCGAAGGAGAGAGGTGTTTAATAGATGTCGGCCAATTATGTTGTTATCTGATCAGTATCAAATATAACTACAAATTCGGGGTTCACCTTCAAGATATTTTTATCAAAATCGGTGGAGGGACGTAGTGAAAGGCGCACAAAAATATCAGAATCGATTAAGGGACAGTGAGAATGTCACCCGGGGACCCGATGAAATTTATTACATTGATTCTCTATTGAAACTTACCAGGTATTGTATACAGCCCGTGGATAACAAAAGAGATCTCATAAAGGAGGGTCTGTTTCAAATCAGAATGTTCACGAAGTAGGGGAGAATCTCACAGAGGTGGATCCGTTTCATATCAGAATATTCATGAAGCCAAATTTGCTTTGCAAAAGTGCAACGTCTCAGAAGAAAGGGGGGGGTCTGTTTCACTACAGTCAGTGCATGAAGCGCAGTTAGTGGTGCAATTAGATGACGCCTCCTTCATGGAGGCGGGTCAGTTTCAACCAGAAGGATACAAAAGCACATTTGCTTTGCACAAGGAAAAAAAAAGGTGAGATCATTCATGAACCTAGGGTGGGGCATATCTGAGAATTTGCACATGTGTCTATTCCCTTTTATAAAGTTTAATGAAATTGTTTGGCTGTGGTACAGTTTATTCTTTGCTAATATAAGAGAAGCATCAATAGTATATTGTTATTAGTGAAATCCTATATTAGTAAATCCATTAGTATTCATATTTTTAAACATGGATAATATTTAAGATATTAGTTCCCTTATTAATGAAACGTGGTTATGAACTTATTAAGGTTAGAATTTTGCATTAAAATATCCTTTCACACAATTCAATAGATATAGCATGGGTTTTCAAAGAGATTCGATTTCATTTTCTTTGTTAATTTACAATGGATTTTACAATAAATTCATGAATGAATAAAAACATAAAGGGGGCTAGAGCTTGAAATGCTTCTTTGGCATCTTAAAAGCCATTTAAAAACTTAAGTCCTTCCATCAACTACACAAGAAGAGATAATGCACTATTTTTCCAATCTTTCCAACACATCACTTTCAAGTATCCAAACAAAATTTTAATATATTTTCTTTTGTAATTTCTTTCCAACATTCCACAAAAGAATTCAACAACATTTCCAATAAATTTTAGAGTAAGAAATACTATCATTTCAATGCAACTTTCCTTCAAAATCTTGTTACAACACTTTCTACTTCATGTGGAAACAAATTTACAATAATGGAAGCTAAAGAAAACAAAGCAATATTACATTTTTCCTCCACTCAAGGTGGGTAATTACATGGTGGTTTTACATTGTCAACAACAAGGTTCCAATGCTCCAAATATCAACAAGGTGGCTCCTCCATAGTGCTTGATTCACAACAAAATAAGGGGAGAGGCAACGCTCTCCTCCCAACCAAAATACCCAATGGAGAAGAGAAGCCATCCTCTCCATTGGCCCCCGAGCCCCAACCACATCACAATGGGAGAGAATCCAACTCATGGCAACTACAAGCTTCCACATAACTAAACATAATATTTCACATGCATTTCATAATCCTTCAAAACAAGAAGATCAACAATCACAACAAGAGGGAAAACAATCACAACAACAAGTCACAAGGCTTACCAAGAAAGCCACAAGAGTAAGACATATGGGGAAGCCACTTATGCCTCCCAATGGGAATGGGTGCCACCTAAAAGCCTCCAATGCAAACACAATACCCCTAACAACTCTTATGCCTCCCTCAAGTACCCCTTATCCCTCCATTCACTCTTATGCCTCCCTCAACTCTTATGGCTCCCTCAAAGTAAAACAAGAAGAAATGCAAGCATTTCTCTTACAAGGTGGACACCCAACCCAAGCTCCCTCCTCAAGCACATGATCTCTTATGCCTCCCTCAATTAAGCTCCCCATAGTCTCCTCTCACTCCCAACTTAGGCATTCTACCCATTCCCAACAAGCATTTCAAACAACAACATTCAACACAACATAAAAATACATTCATATGACAAAAGAAACATAATGCAACAAAGGGGAAGCTCCTACCTTTCCATGGTAGAGCTTGCTCCAAATATGAAGTCTCAAATCCCTCCAAGGATCAAGCAAGCATCCACAAGCTCCAACAAAGTTCTCACAAGTATCCACAAGCTCCAAAAATTCACAAGCTCCTTCCAAATCCTCTCCTCTCCAAAATACAAAAAGACTAAAACATGAAAACTTCCAACCCCCAAAACAAACAAGAGGCTCAAATAAATAGAGAAAAGAGAGGGAGGGATGATGTGGCTCCAAGTAGGATGCCACCTCCTTTTCCCTCCACTCCACATCATTTGGTCAACATCAAATTCCAATGCACCATTAATAAGTGGTTGAAAGAAAGGCAAGCAACTTGCACACTCCAACTAAGCCCACTCCCTCAAAGGACAAAATTAAATTTGAAAGAAAGTGCAATTAATATTTTTACCCTTTTATCCCCCCAAAACACCTAAAAGACCCTAAATTTGGCCTTCCAACCCATAGGTAGGGTTGGCATGGGGTTTTAAGAGGTGTGGGACAAGTTTGACTTGTCCCACAAGCTTTGAAATTTGGCCTCCAAGGCCAAATTCGAGTTTCCCAAGTGGGGTAGAGTGTGCTACACTCAAACTCAAACACACATCAATCCACACAAAATCCAAAGTAAATCAAGGTTAATAAATGAACTCTCTTAGGTCACATCTTTTAATTAGTTTAGGACAATTTTCAATTTAACTTAATTAACCCACTACAACCCATGGCTAACAAAGGGGTAAACTCCAATCCAAGAAATATGAATAATAACATAAGTAAAAATTTCACTTACTAAGAGCAACACATACTAACATAGTAAAAAGGAAAAATTAAACAAACAACACATGATCCCTAGGTCACAATTTTCCCTTTACCAGATAATTCTAACACACACACAATTACTTGTTGCCATGGTGACCTTAGCTGGATTCTTCTCGAATTCCGATGTGGTTGGTCTCCACTCCCAATATTGTTGTGAATATAATATACCTGCAGAACAGAAAATACCTCCTTCGGCCTGTTGGCCGCATTAAAACATTCATGCCAAATATACAATATAATCTAAAATAATCAACACCTGATTTACTATCATCTATGCAAGTACGATATCACTTAACACTTTCTAGCACATTCTTATTCCACATTTCATTTATATCAAAACGATCATCACATTAGTCAAATTATCAAGTTCTACTCAATATGATTAAATATATCCCATGTCAGAATTAAGATAAATATCCCTGTCAAAAGTATACAAATATCATCATCAAATGTCCACCAGTAAACCATATGCATCATATAAAGATCAAATCAATAACAGTCCCATGTCAATGATATCTACTAGCATGCTAAAACAAGAGGTCATAATAATCCATAGTGAAGTAATCAGTCTCGAAAACAACAAAACAAAACGAAGTCGAAGGGAAGTGGGCACTACATCCCCCTCCCCTTAGACTCGACTTCCTCCTGGAAGTCACTGGAAAAGGTGTGGAAACTGTCCTCGTAGCAAAGTAGCATCCTCCCAAGTAGCTGCAGTCTCATCATACCTGTCCCATTGGACCCGAACCTGATCAATCTCTCTGCCGTGAAGGCCCAGGGTCCTGCGATCTAAAATGCACACGGGCTCCACCATCACCTGCCCCTGATCCTGCACCTGCAATGCGGTCCAATCTAGCACATGAGAAGGATCAGAAATATATCTCCTAAGCACAGAAATGTGAAACACATCATGGACGCGCGATAAGCTAGGTGGCAATGCTAGACGATAGGCCAAGGGACCGAGGCGCTCCAAGATCTCAAAGGGACCCACAAACCTAGGAGCAAGCTTAGAACCTTTTCCATAATGGATAGGGCTCTTATGCGGTCTGACACGAAGAAACACCTTCGTGCCTACCTCAAAGCTGCGATCTGTCCTATGCTGGTCTGCATACTTCTTTCTGCCTATCCTGCGCCTCCTGTAATCTCTGTCTGATCAATATAACCTGCTGCTCCATGTCCTGTAATAATGCTGGCCCAAGAGAAACCCTATCCTCAATCCTGTCCCAACTAAGAGGTGTCCTGCACTCTCTACCATATAATGCCTGAAAAGGAGCCATGCCTATAGAACTCTGAAAACTATTATTGTAGGAAAACTCCACCAAATACAGATACTCCTCCCATCTCGACTGATGATCCATCACGTACATCCTGAGCATATCCTCTAAAATCTGATTCACCCTCTCTATCTATCCATCTGTCTCAGGGTGATAAGCTATGCTGAAATTAATCCTCATCCCGAGGGCATATTGCATGGTGGTCCAGAAATGGGAGGTGTACAAAGGGTCGCGGTCGCAAATGATCTTCCGCGAATCCCATGTAATCTGACAATCTCATCAAGGTATACTCGTGCCACAGCACTTGCTGTATAGGTGGTCTTCACTGGAGAAAAATGAGCTACCTTTTCAATTTATCCACCGTGACCATGATGGCGTCGTGATGGTATCTCGACGTAGGTAATCCAATGATGAAGTCCATGGAAATGGTGTCCCACTTCCACTCCGGTATGGCGTGAGGATAGAGAAGGCCAGCTGGATGCTGATGCTCGGCCTTCACCCTCTGGCACTCTAAACAGTGGGATACAAATGAGGCTACATCTCTCGAAGTCCTCTCCAAAAATACAACTGTCTCAAGGTGGCGTGCATCTTCTTCACCTTGGGATGGGCTGAATAAGGTGCACGATGAGCCTCTGTCAAAATGTCATGTCTCAAGCCTCCATCTCTAGGAACATATATCCGACCTCTGTGTCTGAGAAGGCCATCTACCTCTAATGAAAATCCATCAAATCTCCCTCAAGGGGTCTCTGAGACTCAATCTCTACTCTGGCTGCAAGGTAGAAACTATCCTGAGGAAGCTGCTGCAAGATCCTACTCCACAAATCTGTGCCCACTGAGGTGGCCATAGCCACATGTCTCCACCTACTCAAGGCATCTACAACCACATTCTCCTTCCCTTTCACATGCTCTATCTCCATGTCATACTCACAGAGTAACTCCATCCAACGCCGCTGACGAGCATTGAGATTGGGCTGCGTGAAGAGGTGGCGAAGACTCAAGTGATCAGTCCTGAGTGTAAATCTCGCCAAGAAGAAAATGTCTCCACCGCACTAAGGCATGTACAACTACTGCAAGCTCAAGGTCATGGGTCGGATAATTGAGCTCATAATCTTTGAGTTTGCGAGACTCAAAGGCAACTACTCTACCCTCCTGCATTAACACACCTCCAAGTCCTGCCAAGGAAGCATCTGTGCAAACGTAGAACTCACCCTGAGGATCTAGCACTGCAAGAATAGGTGCTCTCGTGAGGCACTCCTTCAGTGTACTGAAAGCCTACTCACATCTATCTGACCATAAAAACTTCTTCCCTTTCCGCTGAAGGGAAGTGATGGGGTGTGCAATCCGAGAAAAATCCTGAACAAACCTCCTGTAGTAACTGCTAGCCCATGAAACTACGCACCTCGGTCACACTAGTGGGTGTTGGCCAATCCATGATGGCTCGAATCTTGGAAGGATCGACTGCGATACCTTCCCTAAAATGATGTGGCCCAAATACTGCACCTCAGGCTGAAAGAACGCACACTTCTCCAAGTTCCCGTAAAGGCGCTGTTCGCGAAGACACTGAAGAACCTGGCGAAGGTGCTCCTCGTGCTCCTCACGTGTGCGTGAGTAAACTAGAATGTCATCAAGAAAGATGAGCACGAAGTGGTCAAGGAAGGTCCTGAATACCCCATTCATCAAACTCATAAACATTGCGGGGGCATTCGTCAAACCGAAAGGTACCACTGTGAACTCGTAGTGGCCATATCTCGTACTTTAAAACTATCTTGTGAATATCCTGTCTCATGCAATCACGAGTGATGGTATCCTGACTTAAGATCTATCTTAGAGAAAACTATAGCCCCCTTCATCTGATCAAATAAATCATCAATGCGTGGAAGGGGGTAACGATTCTTGATCGTTACTTTATTCAGCTGACGGTAGTCAATACACAACCGAAGAGATCCATCCTTCTTCTTCACGAAGATAACTGGTGCACCCCAAGGGGATACGCTAGGATGGATTAGGCCTTTCTCCAGAAGGTCCTCAAGCTGCAACTTGAGCTCACATAACTCAGGAGTAGTCATCCGATAGGGTGCTCGTGAGATAGGCTCTGCGCCTGGAACTAGATCTATATGGAAGTCGATCTCACGTGGGGGAGGTAATCCCGGTAGCTCCCCTGGGAACACATCGGAAAACTCTAACAAGATGGGATGGTCATCGAGGGAAGGTCCTCTTGACTCATCCTCTGATCTGTCACTGACCGTAATAGCAAACATCTGACAACCCTGTTGCGCACACCGCTTAAGCTGCATAGTGGAGATGGTGCGAATGGATATAGCCCTCCTAACTCCTAATATCACTGACTCTACTCCAAGATCATCTATGCAAGCAATAGTCTTGTGGTAACAATCCACTCTAGCTCTGTGAGCGGACAACCAATCCATGCCTAAAATGATGCCATAAGATCCTAATGGAAGGATCCGAAGATCAGAAGTAGTGGTGAAGGGTCCCAAATCCACTACACACTCCTTAACTAAGGAGTCTACAGAAATTTTGGCTCCAGAAGCCATCTCAACATCCCAACTACGGCCCTGCCTAACTGCCACCAGCCTACAACGCTCTACTAAGGATGGTGCAATAAAAGAATCAGAAGAACCAGAATCAAATAATATAGAGGTGGAAATACCACCAATACTACCTGTCATCTCAATCACAGTACTCTGATGCTCAGCCTGGCGGTTCTCGACCACTGCGTAGATCCGATGACTCCGTGCCATATCTCCAACAGTAGGCTCTGAGCTCTGCATCTTACCCTTGTTAGGGTTCTGTGGGAAATCTCTCCAATGATGTCCAACAACACCACAACCATAACAACTGCCTGGTCCTCTCCAGTGGGAAGCAGCTCCAGCTGGTACTCTAGATGACTGAGATATAGATCCTGACGATCCGGCTATGGACTGCTGAGGTCTCTGCTGACGAGCTCCTGTTGACTGAGCTCTCGGTGCACCCTGTGTCCTGATGGGACCCCTAGGAGGAGGCCCCATACTACGTCCTCTCTGTGCATCAAATCTCTGAGGAGGTCGGTAAGGTGGGCGGGTCTGCTGCTTGCTGCTACTGCTTGTGGTGGCCTGAATGAAGCTTGCCCTGAACTCTGTCCACCCCGTGGAGGAGGAACTGACCCCTTCGACCTACTATCCTGCATCTGCTGGATACGGCTCGAACTCTGTCTCTAGCCTGCTGCATCTTTCCCCGTGTCTCCTCTGCAATATAGGCCTTCTCCACGGCCTCTGCTAATGTCTGTGGGCAGTGAATGCGCACTGCGCCACCTAAATCCAAGTTCAGGCCCGGATGAACCTGTGAATCCGTACCTGCTCATCCTGCATATAGTCGACGTACTGGAGTAGGTCCAGAAATCAACTCTCATACTCAGCTACTGTCATCGATGCCTGACGGAGGTCATGAAACTCGTCTATGCGCTGCTGTATAAATCTCCTGGGTAAATACCTGCTCCTGAAACGCTCCTCAAACAACTCCCAGGTAATCGTCTCCGAGTCAACATGGAGCTTCTGCTCCTCGGTCCTCCACCAGACTCCTGCTCCATCCTTCAGAAGATGGATTGCAACACGAGCTTTCGTGTTGCTAGTACAAGGCAGAGCTTGAAGCATCCGCTCAAGCTCACCAACCAGGCCTCTGCCTGAAAACCACCTGTATCACCCGAATAGTGAGATGGTCGTAGCTTCAGGATCTCCCTGATATGGTCTCTGCAGCTGACGTATGACGAATCCTAGGTCTATTTGAATGCTCCTCCCTTTGTCTAGGGCTCCGAGACTTGTCCCTATGTCCTGAGATCCTGTCCCCATGTCCTCTCTGAGGTGACTCGCCCTAGCCGACTCCGCACGGAAGTTCTCTGCCCTGTGCTCCTCGCTGTGTCGAGGGGATGCCTGGGCATCTACTGATGGCTCCAAACTATGTCTAGCAAGTCGTCCTCCCAAGGGCTCTCCGCGTATAGCGGCATTGACATCCTGGAGTGTCTGCAAGATCTGAGGTAGAAGGGCTGCTACGGCCTGCTCTGGCGGTGGTATGTCTAGGTCTATATGAAGAGACCCCTCACCCAATCCGCGCCTCCTGCACAGATCAAGGCGAGAGTTAGTTCATCGTTCTAGGTCTTGTGTCAGTTTTCTAAATTTGTTGTTTACTATAATTATCAACATTGTGGTTTTATATTTTAAAAGAATCAGCTCTGTACTAAGTTAAATGTTCTGTTTTGTGTTTCGTGTGTGCCCAAGGGTCCAAGCTTCGAACCCCTGGCTCTGATACCAAAATGTAACGCCACAAAAGACGACGCCACACTCACGACGACGACGCCGCGCCACAAACATACAACCCGAAAATGTGACAAATTTTTTTTTTTGATAAGGTATTTGTGCCTGCCCTTGAGGGACATCAAAAGTTTTTATATTTTACACTTGAGGTATTATATTCAATCTTCAGTTTGATTACATAAATACTATATGTATATTTAAAATCTCAAACTGAGGTATACATGTATATATACCACCAGGTTTACATGTTTATAACCCAAAAGGTATGTTATTAACTTAATCATGATTCACTTGCGATTTAAACGAAACCATGTTTGAAATTTCCAAGGTTCAAGGTTAAGCCAACGTGCGACTTGGTAAGTTAACGATAACCGACTCAAATATTACTACAGCAGGAAAATTTTAATATAAATACATAGATGGATCTCATAACCAATGACGAGCTCCAAGGGAAAACAAGGTTAATTAGATGGTCGAGTTCTTATTTTAAGGGTATCATGTTAAATATCTATAACTTGATCATAGCGTCTATACAAAAACATTAGGTTGCGAAGAACATAAGGGATACAAACAAGGTCATACCATGGTGTGCATGAGTAAACACTTTCCGCCATGAGTAAGTATGATCGCCAGGACATAAACTCACTTATGTCGAGCCCGTTAAAAAAAAAGAGCCGTAGTGAGACCCACGACATGCCACGTCCACGAGGCCAAGGATACGTTTTAAAGGTGAGTGGCCAAACATAAAGATTTTCACGTAGAGAAGTATTCAAAAGAGAGGTGGTTAGACATGGTTGGGGGTGGGTGGCTCCTGCCCCTACCGCATTAACTCCCTCTCTTGCGTGCCGAATTCCACCTTGCTGCCGCTCAACTCAATTAATTTCACTAGATTTGTAAATCTATTAACTACAAACTTGGCTTGCTGTGCATGTCATGTTTCTATCTCACACCCACGTCCTCTTCATTCCCACTAAACATGCCTACCAACTGGTCTGCGCACAGGAAGAAATACATAATGATCCATCTGTTTTATGTTGACTTGCGTCGAAAAATGAAACCACAGGCCAGAAGGAGAGGCGTTTAATAGGTCAGTTTCAGCAACTATGTTGTTATCGATCAGTATCGAATACAGCTACAAATTCGGGGTTCACCTTCAAGATATTTTTATCAAAATCGGTGGAGGGACATAGTGAAAGGCGCACAAAAATATCAGAATCGATTAAGGGACAGTGAGAATGTCACCCGGGGACCCGATGAAATTTATTACATTGATTCTCTATTGAAACTTGCCAGGTATTGTATACAGCCCGTGGAAAACAAAAGAGATCTCATAAAGGAGGGTCTGTTTCAAA
Source organism: Taxus wallichiana var. yunnanensis (assembly GCA_018340775.1). NCBI lineage: Eukaryota > Viridiplantae > Streptophyta > Pinopsida > Cupressales > Taxaceae > Taxus > Taxus wallichiana. The sequence continues at coordinate 124,729,352 of CM031241.1, forward strand.
TCAGAATGTTCACGAAGTAGGGGAGAATCTCACAGAGGTGGATCCGTTTCATATCAGAATATTCATGAAGCCAAATTTGCTTTGGAAAAAGTGCGCGTCTCGAAGAAAGGGGGTCTTTTTCAAGTCGGTGCATGAAGCGCAGATTAGGGGTGCAATTAGATGACGCCTCCTTCACGGAGGTGGAGTCGGGCCTCAAACAGGAAGGATACAAAATCACAGTCGCTTTGCACAAGGAAAAAAAAAGCGAGATCATTCACGGACCTAGGGTGGGGCGCATATAGAATTTGCACATGCGTCTGTTCCCTTTTATAAAGTTTAATGAAATTGTTTGGCTGTGGTACAGTTTATTCTTTGCTAATATAAGAGAAGCATCAATAGTATATTGTTATTAATGAAATCCTATATTAGTAAATCCATTAGTATTCATATTGTTAAACATGGATAATATTTAAGATATTAGTTCCCTTATTAATGAAACGTGGTTATGAACTTATTAAGCTTAGAATTTTGCATTAAAATCTCCTTTCACACAATTCAATAGATATAGCATGGGTTTTCAAAGAGATTCGATTTCATTTTCTTTGTTAATTTGCAATGGATTTTACAATAAATTCATGAATGAATAAAAACATAAAGGGGGCTAGAGCTTGAAATGCTTCTTTGGCATCTTAAAATCCATTTAAAAACTTAAGTCCTTCCATCAACTACACAAGAAGAGATAATGCACTATTTTTCCAATCTTTCCAACACATCACTTTCAAGTATCCAAACAAAATTTTAATATATTTTCTTTTGTAATTTCTTTCCAACATTCCACAAAAGAATTCAACAACATTTCCAATAAATTTTAGAGTAAGAAATACTATCATTTCAATGCAACTTTCCTTCAAAATCTTGTTACAACACTTTCTACTTCATGTGGAAAAAATTTACAATAATGGAAGCTAAAGAAAACAAAGCAATATTACATTTTTCCTCCACTCAAGGTGGGTAATTACATGGTGGTTTTACATTGTCAACAACAAGGTTCCAATGCTCCAAATATCAACAAGGTGGCTCCTCCATAGTGCTTGATTCACAACAAAATAAGGAGAGGCAACGCTCTCCTCCCAACCAAAATACCCAATGGAGAAGAGAAGCCATCCTCTCCATTGGCCCCTGAGCCCCAACCACATCACAATGGGAGAGAATCCAACTCATGGCAACTACAAGCTTCCACATAACTAAACATAATATTTCACATGCATTTCATAATCCTTCAAAACAAGAAGATCAACAATCACAACAAGAGGGAAAACAATCACAACAACAAGTCACAAAGGCTTACCAAGAAAGCCACAAGAGTAAGACATATGGGGAAGCCACTTATGCCTCCCAATGGGAATGGGTGCCACCTAAAAGCCTCCAATGCAAACACAATACCCCTAACAACTCTTATGCCTCCCTCAAGTACCCCTTATCCCTCCATTCACTCTTATGCCTCCCTCAACTCTTATGGCTCCCTCAAAGTAAAACAAGAAGAAATGCAAGCATTTCTCTTACAAGGTGGACACCCAACCCAAGCTCCCTCCTCAAGCACATGATCTCTTATGCCTCCCTCAATTAAGCTCCCCATAGTCTCCTCTCACTCCCAACTTAGGCATTCTACCCATTCCCAACAAGCATTTCAAACAACAACATTCAACACAACATAAAAATACATTCATATGACAAAAGAAACATAATGCAACAAAGGGGAAGCTCCTACCTTTCCATGGTAGAGCTTGCTCCAAATATGAAGTCTCAAATCCCTCCAAGGATCAAGCAAGCATCCACAAGCTCCAACAAAGTTCTCACAAGTATCCACAAGCTCCAAAAATTCACAAGCTCCTTCCAAATCCTCTCCTCTCCAAAATACAAAAAGACTAAAACATGAAAACTTCCAACCCCCAAAACAAACAAGAGGCTCAAATAAATAGAGAAAAGAGAGGGAGGGATGATGTGGCTCCAAGTAGGATGCCACCTCCTTTTCCCTCCACTCCACATCATTTGGTCAACATCAAATTCCAATGCACCATTAATAAGTGGTTGAAAGAAAGGCAAGCAACTTGCACACTCCAACTAAGCCCACTCCCTCAAAGGACAAAATTAAATTTGAAAGAAAGTGCAATTAATATTTTTACCCTTTTATCCCCCCAAAACAACTAAAAGACCCTAAATTTGGCCTTCCAACCCATAGGTAGGGTTGGAATGGGGTTTTAAGAGGTGTGGGACAAGTTTGACTTGTCCCAAAAGCTTTGAAATTTGGCCTCCAAGGCCAAATTCGAGTTTCCCAAGTGGGGTAGAGTGTGCTACACTCAAACTCAAACACACATCAATCCACACAAAATCCAAAGTAAATCAAGGTTAATAAATGAACTCTCTTAGGTCACATCTTTTAATTAGTTTAGGACAATTTTCAATTTAACTTAATTAACCCACTACAACCCATGGCTAACAAGGGGTAAACTCCAATCCAAGAAATATGAATAATAACATAAGTAAAAATTTCACTTACTAAGAGCAACACATACTAACATAGTAAAAAGGAAAAATTAAACAAACAACACATGATCCCTAGGTCACAATTTTCCCTTTACCGAGATAATTCTAACACACACACAATTACTTGTTGCCATGGTGACCTTAGTTGGATTCTTCTCGAATTCCGATGTGGTTGGTCTCCACTCCCAATATTGTTGTGAATATAATATACTGCGGAGAGCGAAAATACCTCCTCCTTGCCTGTTGGCCACATTAAAACATTCATGCCAAATATACAATATAATCTAAAATAATCAACACCTGATTTACTATCATCTATGCAAGTACGATATCACTTATCACTTTCTAGCACATCCTTATTCCATATTTCATTCATATCAAAACGATCATCACATTAGTCAAATTATCAAGTTCTACTCAATATGATTAAATATATCCCATGTCAGAATTAAGATAAATATCCCTATCAAAAGTATACAAATATCATCATCAAATGTCCACCAGTAAACCATATGCATCATATAAAGATCAAATCAATAATAGTCCCATGTCAATGATATCTACTAGCATGCTAAAACAAGAGGTCATAATAATCCATAGTGAAGTAATCATAATTTTTTTCTTAAAATAAGATGATTTAGAGTTAGATATTGTCTAGAAGATTAAGAGGAAATCTATTTTCTTCGTTTATTTTGGTGTGTGCCTCCAAGTTATCTTTTACAAGATTATGATATGATTGTATAATAACCATATTCATATAATTACTTTTACCGGGCTTCACATGGTCACCGTCTGCAAGTATTCTTTGAGTTTTGATCTGGTGAACATATGTTTGCTTGCAGGTCTTGGAGGATTTGTAGCTTGCGGGCATTGTTAGAAAGGAATGATGATCCCACAAGAGCATCACGTCCATGGGATGAAGTATGATTATTGGTCCATTATGATGATCCAACAAAAGAATCATGTCATTGAGCTCCTTTTGCTTTTTTCTGATATCAAAGCATCTCATACTTGATTTTGGGACAACTTTTCAAATTAGCTAAACTAATTGCTCCACTTTTTGACAGGATCGTGATTGGTTTTTCATGGGGGATGGAGCAAGAGTTCTGCTTCTTGAGGAATTAGAACATGCAAAGGTACATTCTTTGTCAAGAGGCATCTTTTGCTAGTGACTGAAGTTTGAGGCTATCTAGCTTGTATTTTGAGGTTTGTAATTGTTATATGCTCTAATAGATATGTTGCATTCTCAGTAAGGAATATTTTGCTTTGGCTACTATAAATTCTGTGATTGTAGATGTTCTTTGTTATGAATTATATGTTAATTGGTTTTTTCTATGTGCAGGGAGATATCTAATCACCCAGAAGCATATGTTAGAAGATCGTCTCTTTTTTCAGCATCTCGCATATTGATAGCTCTCCATCCATCATTTATAGCAAAATATTTAAGTGGCGGTGATGCTGAGATTGCTAAAGGGCTGGAATGGATTCACACTTGGGCTCTTCGTGTTGCGTAAGTTGATTCTGACTTTGAGTGTTATGCGGTATGTACCATATATTAAGTTTAGTGGAATTATTGATTAGTCTCTACTGTAAGTTACACCTTATAGTTCATGACCATCCATATCTATTTCACTATTTATTTGATAAACAAATAGAAACTGAATGTGTTAATAACTATTGACAATTTTAGATATACAAACTTTTCGAGGCATATAGCATTTAACATTTAGGATTTATTATCTTAACAGACCACCTTGGAGAATTGAACCGATTGAGGAAAATACCAATTAATTATGTACTCCATATGTACTATTTTAGACCTTTTTGGGGTGATGACAAAAAAACATCTGCAGAACAGTGAACAATATGCAAAACCATTTTTAATGTCATCCATATTCGTCTTACAACAACATGTTCAAACAAGTCTGCATAGTCTGCACCGCTGCAACAGTTGAACAAGAGTTTCCTTAAGGACATGTTAATAATGTATGTTATGGAATTGGCTTAAAGTAAATGTCAGTCTTGAAGTAGCAGAGTCAATCTGAATTATCTATGGTGGTAACTAGCTTCTCTCAATATTTCTCTCCTTACAATTTGAATGATTTTTTATTCTTATCATCACTGCCATCTTCTTTTGGGTCAACGATGGAGGAGGAAACTTGAATATTGCTGAATTTTTAAGATCATTGTAAAGAGTGGATAAATTTTCTATGTTCATGTAGGATAACATGTTCTTACTCACGCCATGCAGAATCACTTTAATATGTGTCAATCAACTTCTTGTTTGACTGGAATAAATACACCATTACTTGTTTTGCATATTGCAGGTTTAGTAAATGCTAGAAATTGTGTTGAGTTGGCAGCACATCTTAATGTTGATGGATTTCTAGTCGGAGGGGCTTCTCTGAAGGTTGGCTGCAAACTGTTTTACCCTCTTTATACCTTTTCGCTGAAGTTTTTCAAGCTCTCCAGATTGTTTACTTCAATACAAACTTTTCTCATCCTGGCCTACAAAAGCTCGTGGTCAAGTTATGCTTGGAGGTGACTATACTCTTTGTTATGTGAGCTTGTATCATCAAAATAACTTCAAGTATAAGAGCAATGTTATTATGTATTGTATTTTCAAGTTACCCGTCACATTATGCAAAGGCTCAACATAGACATGTCTTGTTATTAAAGATGGCATTTTTATGAAAGGTTGATGGTTTCTTGTTATATGTTTAATTCAACCTCAGTATTTTAATGAGATGTTTGTCTATTATAAATTTTCAAGTGACAGTTGATAAACGCAACAAGTCGTTATAATCTTTGTTTTCATGGAGACTAAAGATGAATTGCTTGGTGCTATTGATAGTAGAGAGTTGTATCAAAGTTGAGAAAATCAAAGCGAAGAACATGAAATGACAACTGCCGATAGAGAGACACTGACTCAAAATTAAAGTTAAGAAAAAAACCTCAAAGTAACACTAGGGAAGCGGAGCATGATCGCTGTGGCCACCGGGGTGGAGAGGTGTTCATATTGTATGCAAAGGGTTAACGATATTTAGGTAGTCTTTTGTATTTAAAGGGTTAACAATGTATTTAGACACCATTTTGTATTTTATCTTATTTGATATTAATAAAATGTTTGTGAACCCATTTGTTGGGCACAAAATCAAATTGTTTTTAATTTATAATATTCCTTACAGTCTACTTTGACATCATAGATGATATGTAGCTCACAATTGCACTATATGATATTTGGTTATTATTTATTCTTGAAATTCAAATTTTTCATTCTTTAAATTCGTATCGTCTCTAGAGAGACAATAAAAATTGAAATTAGTATTGTCTCTAGAGAGACAAAATTAGTATTTTGTATTGTCTCTAGCGAGACAATAATGATATTGTCTCTAGAGAGACAAAAACTATATTGTCTCTCAAGAGACAAAATATGTATCAACCTATATTGTCTCTAGAGAGACAATAATTAGAGACAATATTAGAGACACCCGCTTTGAGACAATAATAGAGACAATATACAACTTTTTTATTGTCTCTATTTGAGACAATTTGGTCAAGTATTGTCTCTATTATTGTCTCAAAACACCCCCTTGTAGTAGTGACAATATAGGCTAGAAGAGTAACAAGGTTTACGTGCCTCATATGACCTAAGTCTCAATTCAACATGAATTTTCATCATCTTCCTGTCTAGAATCTCTTTGTTTTCACCTAACACATATAGGATTTGGAATCGATTGATCAATTTTCTTGATGGAAATTTCCCCACCACTAATAAGACACTCATTATTAATGGTAGGGAGTTTTCATCAAGAAATTTTCTCAAGCGATTCCAAATCCCACATATGTTTTAGATTAAGACAGAGTTTTTAGACGGATGACGCAAAAATTTGTGTTGAATTGGAGACTTTAGATCATATTAGGAATAGAAACCTTGTTACTCTTCTAGTCTATATTTCTACACTTGGTTACCATCCATTAGTCTATGAATACATGAAGAATGACAGCCTCCAACATGGCTTTCTCAAAGGATACAAAAGGAAAAATAAAATTAGTATGGCCTGTTGGGAGAAAATTTGTCTTGTGGACAAATTGGTGGGTTTTAGGCCAACGCTATGGGAATATAAGTCCATCTACTTGAACAAAGTGAAGCTTCCATATGCGCATGTGTGAAAAAGTGGATTTCAATGGTGGTATTTCAACCAGAGATCCAGCGGGGAGCACTCCACCTGTCCCTGTGGCAAAACTAGCAATTTCTCACTAGAGAAGAAGTTTGTCTCGAGAGGGAAAAGGGAGTGAGAATGGAGGTAGGAAAAATAATGTTACGAGTAGAATATAGATGCCCACACACATCAATTACAAACTTCATTTACATGCATTTATAATCGAAGAAAAAAAAATCCGCGGGAGAAGCTACAAGACCGAATGAAACTCATTGGTCACAAAGTACCAATTAATTCCTCAATCAAGGAGGAAAAAATTCCTTCTTTTCTTATTGAAGCTTGAGAAGAGTTTGTACATTGCTTGAGAATGGAAGAAATTCGAGAAAGAAGAGAAAATATAAGAAGAATGGTGTTTTATATCTTTTCCAGTCATGAGCACTCTGGTTTTTTCAAAATCCATCCCCTCATAATGACATCGAGAAGCCATTATATTCTTTACAAGAAACTGTTACAACTTACCAAATCCTCAACTCCTTTTCGAATCCTCTCGTTGTGAAGAAAATTCTCATGACGGTTTAAAACCAAATCTTGCAAAGAAACCATTACATTCGATTTGCTAGTTTAAATATAGACCATTAGATTTGCTCCTCTAACTCTGAAATTGGGTCGTCCATGTTGTAGGAAGGGATTGGAGTGGTTACGGGGGAATCCCTTTGCATTTTTTGATTTTTTTAGAGATTTGGCAATTTGGAACAAATTGGCCCGCACCCCCGCTTTGAATTTTCAATTTAGACATGTGGCTGCTTTTGATTGGAAATGGGGTCGTGGTCCTTTTCTCAACATTTTAAGCTTTTTGGAAAAGGATCAAAACTCAATTTCCTTTGCTGACCTACTGCTCCTATTTGAATAGGACACGTGGCACATTCTTGTTGGAGATGGGGTCACGACTCCTTTCTAAACATTTTAATCTTTTTGGGAAAAAGGCTCAAAACCTCAATTCCTCCTCCGGCATGCTCTCCCACTTTGACTTTTCAACGATGGGCTTCACCTTGAATTTTTCCTTTATAGCCTGATCGGGGTTGTGGATCATTTTTTAACTTTTCACCTTTTTTACAAAAAGGCTCAAAAACACAAATTCCTCCGTGACCCACTCTTCTGCTTTGACTTTTCAACTTCAGGCCCGAGACCTTGGCAGAGCCGCGAAGCATTTTAGAACTTTTACTTCACTTTTGGGAATTTGGTTAAATTTCCAAAAGTGCCCCGATGGCCTCGCTGCTCATGTTAACTTTTCAACAATGAGCTTCAAATTTGATTTTTCCGCGGGCTTCAACTTTGACTTTTTCCTTTATAGCCTGATTGGGGCCATGGGAAAATTTACCATTTTTTCCAAAAGTGACCAAAAGTGTTAAGTTCACCAAAAATCCTGTTCCTCCCCATCCAATAGGATCTAACCACATACCTGCATTCATTGGAGTCAAAATTTGACGGGGAAAAGATGCTCGTCATCCCGACTGTGGAAAATACGCAAAAAGAAGAAAACTTCATCATTTTGAGTCCAATTTTCGAATTTCCTTCACGAACCAGAGGCATGGAGGAAAAACAATGATTTGGTGACCCAGGCCATAGAACAAGTGAACAATTTCAATCAAAAATGGAGGTTGCAAAGAGGATATTATGTGCACAGACCGAGAAATGGAGAATTTCTCAAAATGAGAAAAACAAAGGTTTAAACAGCTCTAGGGCATGAATTTTACTAATTTCTTGAATCTCTAATTTGGCTTAAACACCAACGAAGGGCATGAGCTCAAAAAATTTGAATTTGGCTATGAAAATGCAGAGTAGTTTTCGGGAGAAAACATTCCCATTCATCATAAGATTTCCATGGGAATTCTTGTAGGTCTTTAGTACTTGCACTTCCACAGAATGCCGAAAAACATTCATTGTGATCTCATGCTCGAAACATCCTAATTGATGATAAATTTTGTCATCATGTTGTATATATTGGCCTTGTAAAGGTTTTACTTGAAACAACCACACATGCTAATAGTTCAAATCTAGCAAGAATAGTGGGATATATTGCCACATTAAATTCCCAAAGAGATGAGTTTCTCTTCCACTTAAAAGTGTATAGTGAAAATGTGATAATTCTATATAATCAGGTCTAAGTTTTTCTTCACAATGAGCATAAGATATTTTGGGTATAAGTTTGTAGAAGTTTAATGTTCCGGACTTCTCAAGTCTCTACACCAGCTTCTAATTTATTATCCTCACGGGTCCAACAATGAGACCGAAGCTTAAAATTTTAAAATATTGTAAGAGGTGAACTATTTCGAGTAAGATACATAATCAAGTCTTAATTAATAAGATAGTTCTTTCTTCGCAATGATAGGGATGATAAAGTTAGTTTTTCTTCATAGTGAGTCAATGTATAAGGATAATGAAGGCTGAATTTTTCTTCACAAGAGTCTTATAATCAATGTATAAGATTAAAAACTCAATCAATTCTTGTATCCGTCAATGTCAACTCTAAAAGGATTTTTTTTGTATGTTTCTAGTAGACCTACAAATTGTAATTAAATCTAGTGGACTTAGGTCTTTGAACAATGGGTAAGAGAAATGTGTCGGACTAAGAAACATGTACCATCAAAACGCACAGTAAAAAATAAAATGAACAAAAATAACCTTGAAAAAATAAAAATAATTGATCATGAGGTTTTTGTTAACTTCCTACCAAAATAACCATTTTTCCTATGATCTTGCATCAAATATTAGTGGTCAATAAATTTCAAATTAAAATTAAAGTGATGATGGAAAAATAATTAAAGTATACCCTCTTGCTAAAGGGTTTGAGTTTTGTTGGCACTCAAAAATGCAATAAAGTATGTCTTTTGGTTTTCATACTCCTAAACTTTATTAAATTGACTAACATAAACAAAAAGGATTGGATATGTACATAGATAATGTGTAAAGTAAAATTTCCTCTAGTAATTTGCTAATAAAAACTACCACAAGAAATTGGGAAAACATAAAGACATAACATCATTGTGTGTGAATTGTTAGTGGCCAATGATCAAACCAAAGTCTATATTTGTTTCGTATTGGACTTCATTTTTCTTGTATTGGAATCTATTTATTTTGGCCTTAACGTTTAACATTCACCATGTTTGGTTTTAGGTTCTTAAGAGCTCCAACTTGTTCTAATGACACCAACCCCTGTCAAGATCACTAACCGAGGTCCATGTACCTTTCAAGGATCCAAACACCTTTGCTTATGCTTATAACTCTTGAGGTCCACTGAGATAATATACTTGCTCATATATGGAAGATAACTAGGGAAGAGTTCAATTAATATGACAATCGATCGAGGTGATCACCTTGTGATCACTGCACCAATGTTTCCCAATATGCAAGACTCCTATAATCACATGTAACATTATATCAAGCTATAAATGCATTCATGAGTTATTTTTACACACATAATTCATGATTTCTCTTACCATGAACTTTACCTCACAATTGAGTCCTTCTCATATGTAGTGTTGAACCCTGAAATATTAACTAAGTACCAAGAGGCGTGTGCACGTAGGACCAATGAGAAGAAGGGAACTGGGGAAAGCATGCGGGATAAAGGGGTTTAAGAAGGGTTTAGGATAATTCAGGGCATGCATGGGAGGTAGAACACAATTTTAAAGGACTTAGCTATATTTGGATTTCTAGAGTCACTTGAGGAAAAACATGAGGGCTCAACCAGGGCATGATGAGTGGATAAGGTGCCACTGAAACCTTGGAGGTCAAGAAAAGGATATTCCACGTAGGGAATATTCCTAGAAGACATTATTACAGAGAGTAGGGGGTTTGCAAAGGGATAAACATTCACCAATGGAGGACCACATCGACACTTGGCATGTGATCTCGCTAAGAAGAAATGGCATGGCAAAGGTGGTTGATAATATTATATAAAGGAATGCTTTGGTACAGTGAGAAAAATATACAAAAGAGAAGATATATAAAAAAACACAAAAATAATGGATACATAATGCAAAGAAAGAGAAGGAGAGTAATGAAGTGCTACAGTAATGCTATGGTTTAGAGCACTTAGTGCTAGAGGTGTTTAAGGGATGCCATAAGCATATGTATGGGTACTAGGATTTGTAAAAAGGGATAAAATAGGAAAAATATAGTTAGGGTTTGATATCAAAGAATCTTATAGGAGTTAAGTCTCTTTCATTTAATATGTATGGTCTGAGATGACCCTTTTGACTATAATATGGCTATCAAAACTCTTTCAAATCAATATATGTGTTCAATTAAAAGTTGTAAGAGCCATGGACATGGGGTAAGAATCTCTTAAAAAACCCCAAAGGCTCTTAACAACTATTTAGTGGACCATAAGATAAGAGATAAACAAGGATTCATCACTTTACATACATTAATATGGAAAAAATCAAGCAAATTTAGCATATTTAGTAATCCTCTACTCCTGAAATGCTTAAGTAAATGAACCTAGTAAGGATCTAAGCAAACAATTTTTTATTATGAGAATGCGAGCTCACCATTAATGGCTTCAAGGTCAATGATTATTCTCATTTAATCAATGCTTGTGTGTGTAGTGCAATGGAAACACAATAGCTCAATAAAACAAATGCAATAAGCTCTTAATCTTAGTAATAATACTATAGTTTATGTTAGGAAGAAGGAGAGTTCTTCAAAATAAGAGGGGGTAGTGGACTATTTATAGTTTTCCATTTGGGAAAGTAGGGGAATTTTGGTGCATGTGGGACTAAAGGATAAGACAAAAAGTTAATTATGGATTCAATATAAGATTTGACTAGGTTTAGAAGAGTTTAATCATGGCTAGGACTAGTTAAACTAGGTTAGACTAATTAATCATGTTTAGAGAGGAATTAGGGTTTTGAGAGAGTTTTGAGTGGTCTAATCTATCCAATGAAATGGATTAATAGTCTAGAAGGCTAGTAGAAGTAGTCTAGAAGGGAATGATAAGATGGTTTAGCCAATAAGGGACTATATCAACTCCATTAGTTGGTTTATATGAGAAATATGACCAAAATAATGTCATAAACAGGGGAGTTAGATAGGTCTAACTAACAATATGCCGTCAATTTGCAAGAAGGAGAATAATTAGTGCAATATTAGGAATAATAGTGCTTTGATCAAACTACATGTGTGTACATGTTCCCCTCTTTGGGATGACGTAAGCTATGTTACTTCAAATAAAGTAGACAAACATAAGTAAATGATTTTTTTTGAAGGGATAGAAGAAAAATTAGGTAGCTAAAGGATGCCCCCTCGAGTGTGATGGGGTGATGGAAGAAATCGATCGACGATCGAAAATAGAATAAAATAAATAAAAGTGTGAAGAGAAGAAGAGCACACAACAATGAAAAGGAATATTGAGCTATCCACAAACCAGGGCAAATAATGTTAAATCATCATTTTTCTTACAATCCTCATCATCAGTCCTTACTAAAATGTAAGCATACAAAGGAAGCGTAAAATGACATGAAAAGCCAAGATATAAACAATTTTCCATTTCTAAAACAAAAACTCCATGCAACACAGAAACATGCAATGCAATACGAGAAGTAAACAAACTCACTTAACATGGAAATAAGTACAATCACACACACTTAAACCAACAACGCTTAAGATGGTTGCATAAATATTTTGTTATCGAGAGTTGTAGTCCCCTGATTTTTTTATAAATGACAAGGGTTTAAAATGATGTCCCAAGAAATTTGTATATGCAAGGGAATGGATGAAGGACATTTGGGTCCAATGGAAAAGTGATGTGCACATTTGAATAAAGTAGTACCATGCAGCAACCGATAGTGCCCCGCAGAAAAAAAGTAAGAAACATAGATTTTGTAAGTGATTGTAGAGTTGGGTGATCCACGATTGTTTTTTAAAACATGTGAAAACTTCAGCAAGATACGAGATGACTGCCATGTGAGAGACACAAAGTTCAACTATAAATGAGATGATTACCAATTTTAGTCCATTTTCAAAGTGTTTACAATTTTTTGGATTTTTTAATGGTTTTATAATTTTTAAATTTTTGATCGGTTAGAGGAATTTAGGACCTAAAAGGTAACTTAAAAGCACTCAAAAATTACCCAAGGCAAAGAGAACGGTCGCCGATGGCAATAAAATGCCATGGCGAGAAGACAAAAACAGCCAACAACAATTATTAAAAATAATCATGGCCATAGATAAAAATAGAAGACAAGAAGCACCTAGAAATATCTAAAAATTCCACATGGTGAAGAGATAAGCACTAGGTGGTAAATAGTTCCCGATTATGGTTGAGATGATATCATACGGTTTTTACATGAGATGTTTTGTAGATGCTAGTGTTCAGGATTATATTAGATTATATTGGTGCGGGGGATAGATTTGTGATCATGCGCAACCCCTCTTTTCCCCATTGATGATACAATATGTGATGATTAGCTTAGTATACATGCATGATGTAAAACTTAGTATTATTTGTATATATGATGTTATATTTGATGAATGATAGATGGTAGATGTGATAACAACAAATGTGTAGTAAACAAACACACAAGCAAAAGTTAACAAAAGTGACAACTAAAAGAAATTTAATCACTACCTTTATTTTATGGGACATCATTGATATATTTTATGATGTTTTGGGTCATTTAGAAAGATAAGTTTTCAAGGCTACTATTCACATTGTTTTGAGGGTTTCTCTAAGACAATGTTATAATGTTTGTGTAGCTTCGTCCCTAGAAGGGGGATTTTCTGAATGTTTAGATTTTTTTGTATCCTTTTTCTGAATGTTTTTGTATTTTCTAAGGTCATGTTCTGAAAGCAATGTACAAGGAAAAAGAAGCGTGGATGCCCCCAACGTGATGTGGGAATATACAAAGGGCAGAATGCCACACGTATATGTTTCAAGAAGGTGAAATGTGAAGGTGCCCACCAAGTGTTAGATGGGAATATACAAAGGCACATCCTTCATGCAGATATATGAGAAAATAAGCTAGATCATGGCTCGGTGAAGATGGATTTAGTAGGGTTCCTAGACCTAGCAAAAGAAGTTATTTCTAGAAAGTGGTGAGGGTTACCCATCCGATGCAAAATTTACTTGTGATCGGTGAATCCTCCTTGAGCACTGGAAACTAGTTTTCACATAAAGAATTGCCCATCGCACCACAATTGTGTGGTTTTCACATATGGACAACCTACTTTTTCTTTATTTTTTCTCAAATTTTCAATGTTTTGTTTGTTTTTTTCCTTTGTTTTTCTACTTTTAGTTATTTTATGATATTCATGCCATACTTAAGCATATAACCACTTGAGATGCATGGAATTCATGGGTTATGGAATTTATTCACCATTTGAATATGATATTTTATAAGCTCTTGACCCATAATTATCAAACAATACATAAGGCCCTAGCAAATTAGCTTCAAACTTACCTTTCTTTTCTTTTTTCCTTTGACGGTGTTCTTATGATTTTCTTTCATCACTAGATCACCTACATCAAATTCACAATGAATGATTCATATTTTATATCCTCTTGTTACTTTGTTCTAGTAGACCTTGAGGTGATTAAGCACTCTTATATGCTTTTCATCCAATAGCTCTAGCTTTGCTAGCCGAGCTACTCTATAGTCTTCGTATTTATCAAGATAATCCCGGAGAGATATTCTCAGGGAGGGAAGCTCCACTTCCAAGGGTATGATGGATTTAGTGGCATAAACTAGGTAATATGGGGTCACACCAGTAGGAGTGGGGATGGAGGTTCGATAGGCCCAGAGGGCGGGATTTATCGTAAGTGCCAATTAAGGTCAGTCTTACTTACATTTTATCCATGATTTGTACAATGGTTTTATTGGTAAGCTTCGCTTTATCCATTACCTTGGGGTAATAGGGGTACACCACTTGAGTTGAAAATGGAAATGTTGGCACAATGTCTTAACCATTTTTTTCTTGAAGGATTTACCATTATCATTGACAATGGCGGAAGGGATACCATAATGGTAGATGAGATGGTTTATGATGAATCTATAAATTTTCGCATCAAGTGACATAAGTGAGAGGCACAACCTATACCCATTTAGTAAACTACTCGGTGGATGGTGATAATGTGGGTGTGGCCATCCGAAGAAGAAGGATGGAGCTTCCTATGATATACAGCCCCATTTAGAAAATGGCCAAGGTGTTGCGATAATAGTCTGCAATGCTTGTGCTAGTGAATGTATCAAGTTTCCATACTTTTGGCATAGCTCACATTTTTTGATGAAATTACAACAATCTACTTCCATGGTGGGCCAATAATAACCTACCCTTAAGAGCTTCTTAGCCAAGACCATACTACTAGTATGTGCTCCACAAATACCACCGTGTACTTCCTTAATAGCATGGATTGAATCAAGTAACATCCAAACATCGAAGCAGATTCCCATCATAGCCATGACAATAAAGGGTTACTCCTAGGAAGGTATAATAGGTTATATGGAAGATAAGGGATTTCTTCTTAGAATGGGTAATGTCCTGGGGAAATGTACCATCTTGTAGGTATCTAAATATAGGGTCATACCAAGGGGAGGATGGACCAACAATTTCACATGCCAAACAAGATTCTGGCATGTCATATGCGGGTATTTGTAAATGCTCTATAAAGAATGTCATTTTTCTCTCCTGAGGTGGAATGCGTAAGAGAGATCCAATTGTAGCCATAGCATCTGCTGATCTATTATGTGACCTCGTTTTTGGTCAAAGACAATTAGTGTAAAATATTCTTTCAAGGTTTCAACCAACTTCTTGTATGGAACAAGTTTCTCATCTTTAACCTTATACTCATCATTAACTTGCTTAATAATGAGTTGGGAGTCCCCAATGACTCGTAGCTATCTGATATTCCAAGTGATAGCCAACTTGAGGCCAGCAATGAGTGCCTCATACTCTGTAATGTTATTAGTGCAAGGGAATCCCAAACAAAATGCTCTTAGAATAACCTCACATG
Source organism: Taxus wallichiana var. yunnanensis (assembly GCA_018340775.1). Taxonomy (NCBI): domain Eukaryota; kingdom Viridiplantae; phylum Streptophyta; class Pinopsida; order Cupressales; family Taxaceae; genus Taxus; species Taxus wallichiana. The sequence goes on from CM031241.1 coordinate 124,745,051, forward strand.
TGGGAGTGATGAGAACTACTCTTCCCCCGATCCATGGAAGGTGAATGATCCATCAAAATAGAATTTCCATTCTACAGATTATTCAACATACATCATGGATGCATCTGGAAGGTCTAGACACAAAGGTTCCATTCCTGGTAGAGGAGCTTCTTCCAACCGATCTGCCAATACCGGTCCTTTGAAGGGATTCTCGATTGACAAAATCAATATCAAATTATCTTAGGATAACAAACTAATTAGCCATTTGTCATGTAACGGGTGGGTTTGGATAAAAGGTACCTGAGAGGGTGAAATTTGGATATTAGTTTGGTTTTATTATTAAGGAGATAGTGGCAAAGTTCTTAAAAGGTAAAGATAATTGTCGGGAAGGATTTTTCAATCTGTGGGTAATTTAACTCATAGGAAATCATAATGCGACTTAGTCAATAAAATTCCCTTTCTCTATGGTCTAGATCATATTGGGCAAGTAGTGCAAAAATAAAAACTTGGTAGTAGAGATGTACAAAAGGAGAGGTTCTCTTGGGGTAGGTGGCATGAGTACAGTGTGTTGACAAGGTATTATTTTAGTAATGCAAATGCCTTTTGACAATCTGGTCCCCAATTGAATGCAACATCCTTTTGAGGAGATCTGTAAATAGGTGTTACTTATCTACAAGCTATGAAATAAAGAGACATATTTCTTGAATATTTCATTGTAAACTTCTCAATTGTTTGAGAGTTATAGGTGGAGGCATTTCTCGTGATAGCTATAACCTTGGAAGGATATACTTCTATCCCTCTTTGTGAAACAATGAAACCTAGGATTTTTCTTGATAAAATTTCAAAGACACTCTACTTAGGATTCAAGCGAATCTTGTAATCTCGAAGATGCTGAAAAATACATCTCAGCACTTCAGGGTGCTCTCTTATGCTTTTGGACTTTACTAGAATATCATCAACATAATCCTCCATGATGTAATTCATCATGTCATGGAAGATGATGGTCATTGCATGCTGATAGATGGCCCCAACATTCTTGAGTCTGAAAGGCACAACTTTGTAGAAAACTTTTCGCAAGGGGTGATGAAAGTTGTTTTATGTTGGTCTTCTTCTGCAATCCAAAGCTAGTAATAACCTGAAAAACCATCCATTAAGGAAAACATTTCATAACCAACAAAGTGGAATCAACGATCATATCAATGCTTAGGTAAGGGGAAATCATCCTTGGGACATGATTTATTGATATCATGGAAATCAATGCAGATTCTTATGCCAAATGTGTTTCTTTTCCGAACAAGGACTATATTAGATATCCACTCTAAATAGTCGATGGGCTTAATGAAATCAACAGCTAATAATTTCTCCAGTTCTTCTTTGACAAGGAGTGCAATTGTAGGGTGCATCTTTCTCAACTTCTACTTGATGGGTTTGGCATCTAGGTGCACAACGAGGTTATGCACGACTAATTCTAGGTCTAACCCAGGCATATTTGTGTATGTCCACACAAATATATCCACATATTCTCTTAATAGCTCTACAAAATCCTTGCATTCTTGAGCTGAGAGTGAAGCTCCGACCTTTATCATTCTAGGTTCCTCTTTTGAACCAATTCTAACACCGATGGTTTCTTCCACAAGCATCTTATAAGCATCCTCCATCTGGGTAGGATTAGGGGAAGAGTAAGGTCAATCTCCTTAGGTTGCTCATCATCATCCTTGAATGGATAACTCATTTTTCCATAGGTTCTTCATTCTATTTGTCTACAAGTGCTTCAAAGAGTTTTTCACTATGAGACTTGCGTTTATTCCTTGCACAAGGTTTATTTGAAGTATTCTTACTCTTGTTTGTGACCTTCTTATTCAAGTGTCCACACATCTCTGCTTCTTCTCTAAAGTATGCACAAGTGTCTAGCCTGAATCGCAAAGCCTTTCTTGTGATCCCCAGCTGGAATAGAATCCCTGAGTCCCATGAATTTTGTAAATGCCTCATCATTCTCAAAGAAATCGATTGGCATGTGAAATTGTTGATCCCAATCTACAAGTTCAGTTTATACAAGGGTTACTTGGAAATTGGTTTGAGGATTCGATCTAAATAAGGTAAGGATAGCTGAATTAGGGAATAGGTTAGTAGAGGAAAGGTCCCTGTGAGAGACTACATTGTGAATCTATGTCCCTATCGAACGAGATGATTCATCGTCACGTTTGGAAGAGGTGGCATCAATATCAAAGGGTGGCTCATCATGAGGTCTTATTCTAGGACCATATTTGTTTGATTTGAAGCGAGGGATAGGAATGTGTTCTAATCATCCTTACGCATTGCTACCACATCCAAACCCATTGTAACCCATGAAAAACATCATGTTGTGGCCTTTGACATATTGTGGTGCCTGATAACATGAAGCCATGGTACCTTGACACTTTTTAGTAGAATCCCCTAACATATTTTCTCGATACAAAACCACTAGGAAAGAACTACTCCAATGGTTTAGGGAATTGGTCCTAAGTGCTTTTGAACTTAAAATAAGGTTTTCCACGTGTGTTGGGTGACACCGATAAATCTGATATAAATCTTGTTTAAGGGTGAATAGCTCACCTAGGCCATATTTTGCCGATGTTGCCTCCCATGATGCGAAAGGGTTAACCAACGAAGGAAAGTATTTATTACAAGGAGTGAATCTAGATCCACACGTTCCTTGATAGCCTCTATTTGTAAAGGAACAACAATCCGTAGAAGGGTATTCATAAGTTGCACGAGAAAAATTGTGTAAGGCTCGCAATGTGTAAATGGTTTTGGATCACCTGAATGGTGATTATCTATCCCTTATAGCACATCTTGATACATTTATGGAACTTTGAAGGAATGGCCTACATGGCATGGATCCATGGGCATCCTAAGAGCATGTTGTATGGTAGATCCAAGTCAAGGACATGGAACATTGTATCATGACAAGTTAGCCCTACTTCCATTAGAACTACTATAGTGCCTGTTGAATCTCACTCCTCATTATCATAGGCCATGATTGTAATAGTTTTGGAACCTAGATCCATTTATGAGTGGCCTAGCTGCTTAACTAGCTTCAAAGTATAAATGTTTAGACTGGATCCACCATCCACAAGTACTCTCTTGATCTTGCAATGGGTAACAACTACTTCTAGGTATAAGGGTAAATTGTGCTCTGGGTTGTTACGTGGGATCACAACACGATCAAAAGTGATATGATCATTAGAGTCAAGGTGTGAAATCATGGCTTGGAGGTGCGCAAGATCTACATCGGTTGAGACTCCCAAACTCTACAACATTTTATACAATATGTTCTTATGTGTAGTAGAGATTTTGAGGAGATCTAAGATTGATATCCTAGTGAGTGTCTTTTCTATCGGTCTATCAAATTGTATCGACCTTCCTAAGGGATAGGTAGGGGATTTGGTATGATTAAATAAGAACGTCTCATCCCTCTACCGCATAACTCTTTTCTAAGATCCTGATAGTATTGACCGCTTATTAGATGAATGACTACATTCTATGAGAGAATCGAAGGGACTATCATTAGTGGGATAAATATTAGTGGCATTCCTATAATCATTGGAAGTTTGTCCTGATCTCGGCTTCATTTTCTTTTTATCTCGCATGGTTAGGAAAGGGGTCTTTAAAGATACTCATATGCTCACTTGGACCTTGTCCTAAGTCGGGGGAGAATCTATGACAATTTTACCCTCTTCAATGAGGTCTTGTATGTAATGGTGTAGTCTCAAACACCTATCTGTCTTATGACCTTTAATGCGATGGAAGTCATAGTACTCATGTTATTTGAACCAAATGGGTTTTGAAGCATTTTTGGGTATAATACTATCATGGTTGGGTACTCCACCATGTTTACGTTATATAACTATTTTAGTATGATAGATAGAGATTTTGTTAATCGAGTGAAGTCATGTTTGGTGGGTGCCTTAGGATGAGGTCCTTGTGAGAGATTTAAAAGAAGACTAGTATGCACTTCTTGGGCTCTCTTGGATTCCGTAATGCCATCTCCAATGAAATTTTTGTTTTTTTGAAGAACTTCGGTTTATCTAAGGATTTTGTTTCAAGTTTGTCTTTGACAACCAGTTTTAGTGTTCCCTTTCGATGAGGGATTTTTTGATTTGACTACCCTTTTTCTATAATTTCTTGAAGTTAGAGCCGCAGTGCATTTGTAAATGGAAGGCTATTTTGGGTTCAAGTTAGGCACAAATATGCTTACCAGACTACTTTTCTGGCAAGGCACAAAGGAAACAACTTGCCAACCCTCGCCATCATTGTAAAAATCTCGCAAATGCCTCGTTGGGCTTCTATTTTACACTGCAGAGGTCGTTCATTGTGATATAATTTTCCATGTTGTAGGAATAATGTCGTAAAACATTTTCTACTAACGTGGGCCATGTTATAATGGAGCCCTTGGGGATGCTATAGAACCATTCCAATCCCAAAGGTGCCCCTAAGGCCGTGAGGGAAGATTCGTATTATGAATTTATTGATGTATGTGAACTCTTGGGAAGCCATATAAAATTCTTTTGATGTGATCACGAAGATCACTTTTTCTTTTATAATTATCAAATTTAGGAATGGTAAAATTCTTTGGGAAGGGTTTCGCAACATGTCCTTATCGAAGGGGAAAGGGCATAGTTCTTCATACAAATATTTCCTACTATGTCCTATGTTTCCCTCTTGTAGCATAGTAAGCGTGTATTTCATTTATTGTAATTATCATTCAATGAGTTTTTCTTTGGTGGGTGACATTGGTATTTGTGCCTTAGCCACTTTAAAAGTCATGTCACTATATGGATCAAAGTGGAACTCGGTAGATTTCATTTTGAGTTTTTCTTTGTATATGTTCCTATTTGAAGAGCCTAAGTTTGCTAATTTTGGCTCGGGCCAGGATCTGTTTTTGAAGGATATCTTCTTCAATTAAAGGATTCTATTCCTCATTAAACTTGGGAGGCAGTGAGGCTTTGCGCTCAATCTTCACTTTACGTGAAGCTTTGTAATAAGGTCGTCGTGGATCACCAAGTGGCTTGGATGGGTCTCCTTCAACGGTGTTATGATGTTGACCAGAAGTAGAAGCGTACCCTATGTCAAAGGGGTTATCCATGTCTAAGAGGGACCTTCATTCTTCTATTTTATGATTAACGACCTTGGTTTCTACTTTACGTTCCTGTGGAAGCTTAGCCCTAATTCTAAGAATCTTGTGAGTACTTGATCTTTGTTGTAATAAAGAAGTTCGTCAAAGCGACCTAGGTCTAATTGGTGTTTTTCTTTAGAAGAGTCAGACTCCTCTCCGCTATGATCAATTAATGGCTCTATGTCCTTGACTTGTGAAAATAGAGGTGGTAAGTTGTTGCAGCTAAACAAGAAGGCCTCAAAAGGGTCTTCTCCTAAGTCACCCTCGTTTGGTTTGGACGCCATTTTTCATGATTCTAGGCATGTCTAGTCAAAGTTATACGAGTTTTTTCCTAATTTTCTTCTAAGTTTTTGTGAAACCTAGTTGTATGTTTGTGTAATTCGTTTGATGTGATGTTGAAATAACCTAGTGTGTTCTAGAAGTAACACTATGCAATTTTTTTATGATTTAAGGAACACTCATATGAACACTCAAATGCAACAATAAGTCAAATTGTCGTTCTGCCAAGATTATACCCTAACTATGATTCCGTGAAGGGTCCAAAGCAGATAATGAAAATATCATATTAATACATAGGTCAAGTTAGAATTCTAACAAGGCCTAAATATTAAAGTGGTAATGACGCAATCTCTCGACGAGGTATACTAAAACTAGTTCGAATGCCGATGAAATCTAAGTCTTCTCGAAAAATGGAGATTGTAAGTATGCATAGAGTAAAAATGCTATCGTTAGACATTAACCAAGAAAACAAGGTGTTCGTATCAAGATGACATTATTTCGGTTTATATAAGGCAATATTGACACCCTCAAAAGACAGATGATGTCGAAATGAAAATAATATGAGTCTGATAATAAGTTGTTAGTTACGTGAGCAACGTAACCACACAATAAAGGGACTTATATCAAGTTCTTAAGAAATTGAAAAAATGACGGAAGTACCAAAATTGTGTGACTAGAATGCGAGAAAAAAACTATCAACCTAAGGAGAGATAAATGATGAACTGAAATCGAAGGAATGAAGATGATCTTGAAATCAATATCAAAGGACTATCAAAGATACGAAAAACGTACTTGCACACTTTAGACGTTTAACAACCCAACCGCAAACATGGATGGGCATAAATGGACAAAAAAGTGGTAAGTACTATATTTGATAAAACATGTGAGGTATGCTTCCTTCTCACTTTGCAAAAATGGGCGGTGAGAACACAAGGGTATAGATCAAAGGATGAAAATAAACTAAGTGCCACTTGGGTAGAGTTTTTCCTCATCCAAAGGTAAGAAAGAAACCGAGCTAAGTGAGATGTCGTTTAATTTTGTGATGAAAGACACTTAGTTCTAACTTACATGGGCTCTTTGCCTTGTTCGAAAAACAAGGTTCAGACTCCAAGTGAGTTATCACTTCGTGATGGCTTGATGTGACAACGGACTAGCAAAGTGGGCTCTAAGACAGAATGGCTTCCCTAATAATATCTCTCAACTAGGTGTCACAAGTTGTCTAAGAGCGAGCTCGATTTACCCAAAGAGTCACACTGACTAATTTGGGAGTATCTCGGCTTTACTTTACCCCCTTCTGATACAATGAGAAACTAGTGCGTTCAGTTGTACTGTCACTTCGGGGTTGTGATACCGACAAATTTGAATCTAACTTAAAATGTAAATTCTATTCAAGTGGGTAAGTGAAAACTTGTAGACACCTACAGACACTGTAGACACCTTTAGCTACCTAATGTTTCTTCGTCCCTTCAATTTTTCTCATTTACTTTATATTTGTCTCGCTTTATTTTAAGTGACGTAGCTTATGTCACCCCAAAGAGGGGAAAATGTAGACACATGTAGTTTGATCAAAGCACTATTATTCCTAATATTGCACTAAATATTCTCCTTCTTGCAAATTGACGACATACCGTCAGTTAGACCTATCTAACTCCCCGTTTATGACATTATTTTGGTCGTATTTCTCCTATAAACCAAGTAATGGAGTTGACATAGTCCCTTATTGGCTAAAACATCTTCTCATTCCCTTTATAGGCTATCAATCCATTTCATTGGATTGATTAGACCACTCAAAACTCTCTCAAAACCATAATTCCTCTCTAAACATGATTAACTAGTCTAACCTAGTTTAACTAGTATTAGCCATGAATAAACTCTTCTAAACTTATTCAAATCTTCCTTTGACTCCTAATTAAATTTTTGGCTTATCCTTTAGTCTCACATGCACCAAAATTCCCCACTTTCCCAAATGTAAAACTATAAATAGCCCACTACCCCTCATTTCTGGAACTCTCCTTCTTCCTAACATAAACTATAGTATTATTGATATGATTAAGAGATTATTACATTTGTTTTATTGAGATATTGCTTTGCCATTGCACTACACACACAAGCATTGAGTAAATGGGAACAACCATTTTCCTCAAGCCATTAATGGTGAGCTCCCATTCTCATAATCACAAACCGATTGCTTAGATCCTTACTAGGTTCATTTATTTAAAGCTTTCAAGAGTAGATGATTACTAAATAAGCTATATTTGGTTGATTCTTTCTATATTAATGTATGTAAAGTGACGAATCTCGTTTATCTCTTATCCGATGGTCCACCGACTAGTTGTTAAGAGCCTTTGGGGTTTCTTTAGAGATTCTTACCCCATGTCCATGGCTTTTGCAACTTTTCATTGAACACATTTGGCATGACTAGTGGGACACTTAGTCCATGCTCCATTAATGGGGTCTTTTTAAAGATTTTACTTCAGTTTCTAAATTTTTACATGTTTTTGTAGTGTTAAATATTTTTCCTTGGGATTTTTAGCTAGGTTTTAAGTAGTTAACCTTCATTTTCATGCTTATTTGTTAAGTTTATACTAAAAATTGCATTTAATGGCTAATTTCTAACCTATTGACACTTTTAAAATTTCATTTCCCATGTTTTTGGTGGTTTTTCGTAGGGGCGCACACACCTTTCTATCAACGCAGACACCTTGATCAATTATTTTTAGTAGAGGGCGTAGGCACCTAAACCACACGTAGGTACCTAAAAGTAGGTGCACATGCTCAAACCATGGTGCAGACGCCATGCCAATCGGCCATTTCTACTAGGCGCACAGGCACCCAAACCCACACACAAGCACCTTGTGTACTTTCGACCCTCGTCATAAAAACATTTACCACGAATGCACACACCCAAACTATGGTGCATACGCTATTTTGTCAAGCGCAGTACCCCTCGCTAGTACACACGCACCGTCATAGTTTTTACCATTTTCTACTTCCTCGGCACATGAACAGTTACCTTAGCGTAGTCATCTATCGGGCAGCGTAGGCACCCGGAGATCCGCTAAGTTTACAAAAAGGGTCGCAAGCACCCAAACCCACTCACACATACCAAAAATGATGCACATACACCTTCAAACAGGCACGTACATCTTCGTTTGATCGGATTTGTTCACACAATTTTATTGCGCTTAGTTTTGGTCATATCTTTTGACCCGTTGACCCATTTTAAGAGTTTGAATAGGAATTAGAAAGAGAACGAAGCAAATTTTTTAGGGACGTTATTACCTTTGGCATCATTACTTATATCATCAAACTCCCAAAGTGCCCCGGAGGCCTCCAAAATGTAAAATACTAAAAACCATTGAAAAATGCTAAAAATAGATTTATGGAATTTTCTAATATTCTTGGTTTTCTAACTTTCGCAAGGTTCTGACAAAGTTGATTTATAGGTTTCTTTTCCTTCATATTTTTATGCTAACTTAGTTGAGTGTTCACATTTTTCATTTGTGGGGGTCCTTTGAAATGTGTATGCTCTTCCCTCGCACCTTCTAGGTGATCTTGGGAATCAAAACATTTCAGAAACCTTCTATTTTGCTTCCAAAACACTTCAATTTAAGATTTAAAATGGATTAAAGTTCAAAGTTGGCTAAAATGAGTTTCCTCTTACAAAACACTTAAAGTATTATTTTCCATAACTTGTTTTAGTTGAGTTTTCGGGTTGTGTATGCTCTTCCTTCACGCCTTTTTAGCAATCTTAGAATCAAAAACAACATGTAAACACTCTTTCTTGTTTTATGGAAAATTACTAACTCCTCGTATGTAGGTCCTATTGATTGTCAAATAAAGGAGAAGTCAAAACAACAAAAATTATAATACATGTGTTTTCATGTTACAGTTGCTAAACAGTTGTGCTACTTAAACCACATTAAGTTAAGCAAGATAAAAACACGATTTACGACTCCATGGAAAATTGTATTGTCCCTATCTGCTCAATCGAACATAACCCTTTTGGCATAACTCCTTAAGCTACAACAATGGGGGTGGTTCCAAGAACCCTAAAGTAATCCACCGTTGAGTAACCTCGTGGATGAAACAAGAAGCACTCCACTTACCCACTTGACTAGATTTTACATTGTAAGTTAGAGTCAAAGTTTTCCGTATACGACCCCAGTGATGGTACAATGAATGCACTTTGGTTTCTCATATATATCGAGAAGGGGTAAAGTAAAGCTGAGATACTCCCAAATTAGTTAGTGTGACTCTTTGGGAAAATCGAGCTCGCTCCTAGACAACTTGTGACACCTAGTTGAGAGATCTTATTAGGGAAGCCATTTTGTCTTGGATCCCACTTTGCTAGTCCATTATCGCATCAAGCCATCACAAATCACTTGACAACTTACATGGAGTTTCAACTTTGTTTCTTGAACAAGGAAAAGAGCCCATGAAAGTTAGAACTAAGTGTCTTTCATCATGGAATTAAACAACGTCTCACTTAGCTCGGTTTTTGTCTCACCTTCAGATGAGGTAAAACTCTACCCAAGTGGTGCTTAGTTTATTTTTCATATTTTTTCTATTCCCTTACATTATCACCACTCATTTTTGGAGTGAGAAGGGATCTTACCTCGTGAGTCTTATCAAAGATGGAATTCACCACTTTTTTCCGTTTACGCCCATCCATGTTTACGGTTGGGTTATTAAACGTCTAAAGTGTGCAAGTATGTTTTTCATATATTTGATAGTCCTTTGATCTTGATTTCAAGATCATCTTAATAGTTAGTATTGGTTCATCATTTGATCCCCTTTGACGTGTTACCTTGTTTTCATTACTTCGACACATTTAAGATACTTACGTCGTGTTTTTCGTAAAGATGATCTAAGTATCCGCATCATGTGGCATTATGCTGCGCACATTTTAGCACATCCCGAGTATACTTTGACTTGGTTTAAATTCAAAAATTGCTCCAAATATTTACAAGTGTCACTTAATTTATGTTGCATCGTTTCATTACTAATTTGACACTAATATCTTACTTCTCTATAAATATTGATAAAAATGTCCAATTGGTGTGGTTACGTAGCTTATATTTTTAATTCTCTCCCTTTTACCTTTAGGCCTTGCTTGTCTTTAAACTATTCGTAGTATCCTTTAAGTGGGAATCATATTTACCCTTTGTTAATATTTACGCCTTGTTCATTTCGAGCTTGACGTAAGTAGAAGTGACATGGTGTTGATCATCTTGCATCGAACTATTATTTTGCACACTCATTTTACATGGGTAGTATTTCCTTATTGATTGGATTTGTGTTTCACACTTGCATGATTGTTCCTTGTGATCATTCATCGGAAAATTTGTTTCCTAGAAAATCCCTTTGATCTCATCGAGATTATGTCATCACGATGTCTATTTTCCTTAGAACTTCTTCGAAAAAATCACACATGCATCTCCATATTTACGAGATGTCTAGTTGGTTGCCCTTATGCTACCCGAATCGACATGGAACTTTCTTCACTTTGAAGGAATTTGATCACACTAGATAAGTCTAGGAATTTTTACCTAAATGACGCCAACAATGACTGAATATCATGTAGTTTCTCACACTTACAAAAATACAAAACCTAGGTTTAGGAATTCAAATCAAAAGATTCCCATTACAACTAAGCCTCGTTTGGTTCTTCATGCTAGAGGGCCCATTCAGTACCCTGTTCCCCACCTTCATCTCATAGTCGGTGGTATGGTTTGGACACTTCTAATCCAAATTATTATTTAGGTTCCCCCCACTCTTCTTTTGATTCAGATCCAAACTACTATTCGGATTCCCACTCTTCTTCTAAAGATTTAGATCCCAACTATAATTCAGATACCCCTAGATCAAATCCGAATCACGGTCCTCCCTTCCTTAGAAAACCTTCGCTCCCAATCACACCAATGATGTATTCCTCTTTTGAAGACTTGTGTGACTCCAAGTTCCTTCAATCGAACATCTAATTTGGTTCTTGAGTCACGGTCCTCCCTTTCTTCATAGGAATTTCTTCATCATGCCTGCCTCAAATACCTCTTCCTCCATCGAAGAGTTCCATGACTCGGATTCCCTCTAGTCAATCATCCAATTTGAATCCTATGTCACAACTTAATGGATGACTATGTGATCCTACTTTTCAACCTACATTACATCATCTTCTAGAAAATAATCTAGGTCATGATCCAAATCATCCATTCATGAGACATCCGCCACCAAGCCTACTTCCTCTCTTGAGTCAGTCTTCTTCTATCAAACCAACATCAATCCCTCTTCCGCCTTAATCCCTTTCAACTATATCGTACCATTTCTTCAACCATCTTCTAAAGATCAGTTTCGCAACCACGTCAAACCATTAGAAAGAATCCATGTGCTAGAAAATGTTTTCAAAGCACTATAAAATATCTTCATGGGAGTGATATGGTTAAACCTTCCCCTCATCTACATCATTGAACATCTTTATCTTCTTCTCGTAAGTCAATATTCCCGCTTATTGGACCCATTTCTTCTAGTCAACCTCCTATGGATGAAGAAAAACAACCTCTACTGATTGATTTCTCTCATAATTAAGGAACAATTAGAATACACCATCATATCCCTTTAGAGGATGTAAATAAGGATTCTTTCTATAACTCGATACACTCATGTATTGGGAGAAAAAATTAATTCCTTTTATCGAAAGTCAAGGAAAAGCCTAAGGTCATGGAACTTGACTCTTTCTTCTCGTCGGGGTCTAGTATTGATCCGTGGCCTATCTTCTCATTACCAAATAATTCCTTATCTATCATCATTCCTCAGTCAAAATCTCACCTTGGGTCACCGTTGAGTAGCCCGTCGTATTCCTCTATCCTGGAGCCACCCCTAGGTAGCCCTCCATTTTCTACTTTTGGGTCACCTCTTAGTAGCTTATTACCTTTTATTCTTAGGCCACACCCTATTAGCCCTTCATCCTCTTCTATCTATGGGACCCCTCCCGGTAGTCCCTCCTCGTCTATACTTGGGCCACACCCTAACAACCCTTAATCATCTTCTTCTATTCTTGGGTCGTGTCCTCGTAACCTAAATTCTTCCATCTTATGGCCATATTCTAGTAACCCTTCATCATCTCCTATCATTGGCTCACCTCCAGTAGCCCATTCTCTTCAATTCTTAGATCAGTATCCTTTTCATCCATCACACCTTTCTTTTATCAATGGTCATGCAAACCGCAGTCATTTCTCACATCGTATAAATGTACATGATAATTTTCTTCTCCTTCTCGAGATCAAACAGGTCACACATTAGCTTATAAGAAACGCAAATAGGTTCATTATCAAGCTAGATCAAAGATTCTGAGATCTTCAAAGCTCCTAAAAATCAATTGATATTAAGGTTAAAAATCAAGCACGATTCAAGAATGCACACCAACACAACCATCAAGTATGGCATAAAGTGCATAAACCTATGAATAAGGAACTCAAGCTCCCACATGAAAAATCCTTGTTTCAGGATAAATCACAGTCATTTGTTGAGTATGAGCTCACCTCGATCATTGAGATCACGGATAACATGAATCTTGATAAACAAACACGCCTAGTCTCCCTTATTAAGGAAGTTACAAACATTTTTGTTGGATCTTACCATGCAGAGTGACTATTTTGTTCCCACCTTTCCAAAACTATCAAAAATCTAAAAATCAAATCAATTAAAAATACAAAAATTGAGAAAACATAACAAAATCTAAGGTACAAAGATCAAACGTTGCAATCAAGTATTGCGTACACATGGATGTTTCTTTATTCCTTCCTTGCTATTCTTTTCGCAAGTATTCCCGCCATTTTCATCCCTTCAATTTTTATTTTGGTTAGCTTATTCACATGAATTTTTCGATGTTTATATCTATGGTATCCATTTGACCTTGTTCTTTTATCACCTTGGTAAATTAAAGAATGACCTGACCTCTTAGAGATCCTATCACATTCAACATCTAATAAAATTGTTGCAAAAGAACTTTTGGAAATATTTGTTGACACTAGACTATGTCATCATCACAATCACTTCCATCTCCTTTCATCAAGCCATCAAAATGGTTTTTAACCCCTTGTCAAAAAAGAGAGATGAAATAAGTTTTTCAAAGCAAAAGAATCAAAATCGATCAAAAAATCTAAAGCTAAAAGCTCAAAAAAATTGATATATTACTCTCTTAGGGTATTTCCAATAATCTCTACTGGGCTATGGATGCTTGAATGATACTAGAGAAGTGTTGTGATTAGAATCAAATGCATCTCCATCGGGGATATGGACGCTTGACTGTAGCGAGTAATGTACGACTATCCTTCCACCCTCCATTTAACTATCACCTATCAAACTAAATCATTCCTACACGTTGGCTAGTTTGTCTTCATTTGTTGCCTATTAAATATTCCCTTCAAGAGTAAATTAATTTCCATGTTCACACACTCGATCTCTATGAGAAAAATAGGATTAATATGTTACCAAGTTTCTTTTTTTGGACATTGTTCAAACGCTTTCTTTACTCCATATCTCGTCTCATTATTTGTGCCTTATACTAATCACCTTTTTTGTCGCGAGGCCTCTAAGCTACATTCATATAATTTTCATTGTTCTTCTACTTCATTCATAACATCCATGTGTATGGTATTACTTTTTTCCATGTTTGCGGACACCTTTGTCACCTTTCACAAAAACAATCTTCCACTTCCTTTCTATCACGTGTTTCTTGGCTAGCTTACATTGGGGGCATCCTTGATCCTTCCCAACACTTCATTGGTTTATGTTCATCATCATGTTGAACCTATCCATAATGGCCTTGGGTCCTACTTCTATGCGTGAAGAGTTTTCCTTTGAATACTCCCACTTAATCGTTGGGGTAATTTCACATATTTAACTTTCGTACACACACGTGGCCTTTTCCCTTATACATCCCATATAAATAGGGGTATCCACATTTCCTCATCTTCCTATACATAGTTTTAGAAAAATTTAAAAATCACAAAAAAATTCAAATATGTTTCGAGAAAAATAAAAAACAATATAAATCATCCTACAAAACGTCACTCTTTGGTTCTCACTTGTTCATGTGCGTGACTCACGGATCATCTTGATCTACCTCCATCAAAAAATCTAAGCTTCTTACTATGTTTGTACTCTGGGGTACAATGACTTTCATGGTACTATTTCGTAGTGCACATTACTTTTTCATCGACTCCAAGTGTCCTCTGTTATTCCCCTTACATGTATCCTTGCTTGGGGCATCGTCATTAACCCTTGTTGTTAATTTGAATAGGTTGGAACTGAAGCTCGATAACAAAAACATTACACTATGTTTCTATGATAGATTGGCTTGTTTACTTTCTCATATTACATTGCATTTTGTATGTTGCATGGAGTTAGACATATTTTAATTTCTCGTATTACATTGCATTTTGTATGTTGCATGGAGTTGGTGTTTTTAGCAATGGACATTTGTTTGTATATGGATTTTCATGTTATAATACACTTTTGTTCATTCTTTTTAATAAGGACTGATGATGAAGATCACTAGCAATATGATGAAAAATAAAGTTGTTTAAAAGGAAGTGGATGGATGTTAGCTCATTCCCCCTTCCTCATACTTCTTTTCTTCTATATCCCTTTCTTTTCTTCACACTATTCTTTCTTCTATTCATTTTCCTTCATCTTTTTTATTGTTGATTGACCTCTTTCATCACCCAATCAACAATCGAGTGGACATACTTCATTCTACTCATTTTTCTTCTATCCCTTCAAAATTTTCTACTTGTTTATGCTTGTCTACTTTCTTTGAAGTGACGTCACTTATGCCACCCTAAAGAGGGGAAAATGTAAACACCTAAAATATGCTTACACTTAGCATTTCCTCCAATTCAATCAATTAATGACACTTCGTTAATTACTCATTCTTCACTCCATTCTCAAATGCCCATTCACGACACTCTTTCAATCATATTCCTCCTAGAATCTTATATTTGGGATAATATCTCTTATTAGCTAGACATTCCTCCTTTCGACCATTAGCTCCAAAACCCATTTCATTAGCCAAGATAATATATTTGTAGCTATCCTCAAGAGATAAGCCATTACTTACTTTCCTTGCATATTTTCCAGTAGGCTTTCCCCTCTACATTTTTGGGAAAATGCTTTTTTGGCCTTTCGAGAAGGTGCTCGAGCTCCGCCACTGTATATATTTGTGGCCTAGATGGCCTTACATAGCTTCTCCTTGCATTTTCTAGTTTTCCCCTTCATTCTATGCTTGCTTTGACCTTAAGTGGTAAAACCACCCCTTCCTAGGTGGTGGTTTCAAAACCGCCACCCTATGCAGGGTGGTGGTCATGTTCTAGAATCTTCATGCGTGAGAAATTGCATGTGATGATTCACTTAAGTTTATCTTTTGAAGTGCATCCGTGAGCCAAATTTGCTAAAAATAGCTTTGTTTTCTTGGTTCTCCTTGCTCCTTCTATTTTTAAATAGATTTAATGAGTGGAACTGCCTCTTCAATTCCTTGTGCATGAAGTAACCTCCTAGCCTCCATTCCTATATATTCCATGCTTGTATTCAAGCAAAGGGCCTGAGAATTTTGTGTATCTTGCATTGTTGTGCTGCCATAATCTTGCTAGGAATTACATAGCCAAGTTAGATCTCTTGTGCTATCTCTCTTCTACTTGCATTGCATCTAGATTGCTTCCAAGATGCCATTGCTCAAGTGCCATCCTCTTGTTGTTGTTCTTTGCATTCCCAATCCCTTGGACTCACATGAACACTCAGAGAAAGAAAGGAAAGAACTGAGGGGACAAATACTGATACTACTGGATTTGACTAAGGTTCTTACTCTTCTAGGTTGAGTTGTGTATTTGTTTTCTTTGTTTATCAAATTTTCAATTACGAATTATTAATTTCAATTCCATATCAAATAGAGTAGAAATCAATTTCTTTTCATTTGCAAGTAGTTAGTTAATTTCCAAGAGGGTTTGAATCTTTCATAGCAATCCCCGGTGATGGATCCTCTTCTTCCCATCCCTGTGGATCTGAAGGAGAGAATATCTGTAGGAGGTTGTCTACACATCATAGATCATTTGGAAAAGTTCTTGTTTTAAGTTAGTTTAGTTTCAATACACTCAACACAGGTGAATAACCACACCGGGTTATCTTGCTTGTTTAGTTTTAGTGTAGAAGTATTTTAATTATTTAGAATAGAAGCAAATTGTTGTTTGTGATTGTAATATTTCAGTTTTGTGATTTGTTTAGATTAGTTTTCCTTTCAGCAGTAGCATAGATTGTTAATTTCATTTAGTTTACATGGACACTTCAAACTAGTTTAACACTTAGATCCAAGTTAGGAAAACAAACCATAGGGAATTTACGCTACCCATTCATAGCCTCTAAATCTCCCCTTTGTCAACTCAGCTACCAGAGATCACACTACAGATCTTAGTCACTGATCCTCCTATAGTTAGCCACACACATTCAACATCGGCTGCTCCTCAAAGCATGACCTCGGGGGGTCGAGTGTGGTTGAAGATCACGTGTTCATTTTCATCCGTATAAAATTGGTGAACCCGACGTGAAGGATTAATTCCTTCTTGTTTCCTTTTCTTTCATTTCTATTACCTCACCTCTCCATTTCTTCCCCTATTTTGGTAGGTATTTTATACTTTCTAAAATATGTCTGGAAGAGAGTTTGGTGGGCCATTTGCTCTTGATAGATATTACACCAACGTGCAACCACAAAATCCCTTCTCTTTCGAGATGGGGTGACAATTACACAAGAAACGTCCAAACCTCCCCTAGTTACACTTCAAACCCCATTAGCTATGTAAGGATGGAGGAGGTTGATCAACCATTAGACATGCAAAATGATCAACCCAATGCAAACCATGTTGTTATCACAAATGGAACAAGTTCTTACCATAGAGTCTTGTCAAGACCTCACATTTCCATGCAATCAATAGAGGATGATCTATTTGCATGAATAGCTAATCCTCTTCATCAGATAGATGAGTCTTTGGATAGAATGAAGGCACACCTCTTGAGATTTTGAATACCTATCCTAAGATTCTTACTTTTGAGGAAGACAAGAATTATAACACTGAACAATTCATGACAGGGTATCATGAGCCTGCTCAATCAAACCCTACGCCACAGCACCCCAACAAGGGACTCAATCCTCTCCCAATGATCTCATTTCTACTTTAGTGGGGAGGATTAGAGAACTAGAAAGTGCCCAGACTTCACAACCAACACATGCAGTAGGGCATAACATGGGGTATCCAGTTGACAACAAAGGATACATCCCTTCCAATGAGAAACCAATGCAATATCATGTACAACAAGGTTATCTGGCTCATTCAAATCCAGGTGATCTTCTCACAGGGTTAGACACACTAGGGATGGGTCCTCATCCTTCTCAAGCTTATCCTATGCAAGGGCTGGCCGGAAGTGCATTCTCGAATGCCACCACAACAGGCAATGTGACGTTCCCTGGTTTTACGCCCGCTAGTCCATATCCTGGAGCTATCCCACCTTACATGCATATGTATTCAAAACTCCCCAGATGGACCCATATACCATTCCTTCTCCCTACATGCCATATCAAGGGACCCCATATGTTCTCGTCAATGCTTATAGTGCAACTTATCCAACTCCTCCTCCTCCACCTCCTTATCAAGGATCTTCAATGGTGGAATCTTACGCAATGGGTACATACGCTGAGTACTTAAAGGAGCCTCTTGACTTCACCATACGTGGTGTCATGCTTCCACGCCCATTTCTGGATCTTCCAAAATTTAAGGGAGAAGGAGACCCGAATGCTCATATCAAGGCCTACGCTATTGCTATCAGGAATTACTTCCTTGGGATGTTGTAGTGGCTAAGATATTTCCAAAGACTCTCAAAGGAATCACATTGGATTGGTATTACCGTATTCCAGAAGCTTCTATACATTCCTTTAAACAACTTGTTTTCGAGTTCATCAAAGCATTTGACATGAACAAGTTGTTTGCATAGGATTAGGGAGTTCCTGCATATTAGATAGAGAAAAATGAATCTGCCACCATTTCATCCAAGAGATGGCACCAAGTTCTCTATTCCTTTGCAAGTGCACCCAACATGGACCAGATGGAACTTTGTGATCTTTTCCTTCACTCGCTCAATCGAGAGACTAAGGAAGAGGTCCAAAAGTTTCCTTTCCATAGTTATGAGGAAGTTTTGGAAGGAGTGCTTGGATTGACCAAGCCTCTATAGACAGTGGGCATAAGACCTATGGTCCCAATGGGAAATTGGTATCCCCAAATCAAAATAATGCAAATTATCAAAACAATGGTGCCAACAACCAAGGACCTAAAGGTGTGAATCGCAATCATGGTGCTACCACAAATGGTGCTACTGATCAAGCCAAGAATGTTGGTTTTCCAAAAAATGGAAACACTAACAATAACAACAACTGGGAAATCAAAGAGGCCCTAACACTATGTCTTCTATCAACATGGTTGATGTAAATCATCCACCACAAAAACAAAATCAAACCCAAGGCCCAAACCAGTATCAAAACTCTGGCCAAGGGGCAACGAATCATGGTTATAACAATCAATTTCAAAACTACAACCAAGGTTATAATCAACAACAACAAGATGCTTATCAAAGACCAAGAGATTATGACCCTAACCTATATTGTGGTTTCCATAAGGTTCGAGGTCATGATGATAGGACTTTCCCATGATTGCAACAAGTTTCTGCAAAGACTTCCCAAAACCAAAGGCAACTCTTTGTAGACATGTTCCTAGAAAATCCTGAAACAAACTCGCAATCTGACTATACAGGACCTGTAGCTCCTCAAAACGCTAATGTGAGCATATTTTGAGATCCACTCCCTACACATCCTAAAAATTTCAAGGTGAATTCACAAAACACAAACAAAGGCATTCCTATAGGAAACAATGACCATGAAGCCTCAACTTCCAATAACTCTCAAGTCGCTCCTAACCTTGGTTCAAACGATAACACAAAAATCTTGGGATTAGTTGAGCTAGAGGTTGAGCGTGAAATTAATGCAACAACTCAATGAAGGAGTATGTTTCACAACCCCTACCCAATCTTTCCTTCCCACAAGATGACGTTCCTACAATCACAAAACCAAGTAGGAGCCTATGATTTAATATCGGATTTGAACAAGACCTTTTCTCACATTTCATTTCTAGATTTGCTGAAGAATTCACCTGCGCATCATTCTGCGTTGCTCAATGCACTAGGTCTTGGTCATCTAATCCATGTTACGCCACCTCCTAGTGCTCAAATAAATCATATTGACTTTGACATACATCCTCCTAGGACAAAATGATAGGGATACTGGGTTTTTTTTGTTTTTATATAGACAAGATGCCATCTGATGCTGAAATTGCCCAAAGAGGTGATCCTGCCTTATTTTTACAAGTCTGGGTTTATAAAATTGCATTAAGAGAGCCATGATTGATGATGGGCTGCTGTAAATGTGGTTCCTTTTTCTTTTTTGCAAAAGTTGGGATATGGAGAGACAAATTGCTCCTCTACAAGAAACACGTTACATGGGTATGACAAGTCTTAAAGTGACCTCGATTGGAACCATAGTTCTTCCAGTCACACTTGGTCCAAAAACCATCTTGATGGAGTTTTACATTATCGATAGGGAAACAAGTTATAACATGATCCTCGGGAGACCCTGGATTCATCGAATGAAGGCTATCCCTTCTACCTATTCCAGAGATTAGATTCCTCCATTTGGGGAAGGTCTTCATCACTCAAGGGGATCCTAAGCCCTTCGATATACACTTAGAAAACCTCAAGAAGAAGAAAGGAGTCCATACGAGTATGAACTTCCTATGAATCAATTGAACAAACCACCTCCAACAAAAGAGTTAGTCCCGGTCACCCCAGATGTTCCAAAGGTTGAAGTCATTGACCCAAAAACATTTGAGGTGGAAAAAAAGATAAGGGTAAATCAATATCTATGGAAACAAGTGTCCACTAAAACCACAACGGGAAATTATGAAACTCTTAGAGAGTGATGATCCGATCTTCCTCCCATTTGAACCACAAGGGATGGGTAGTCTTCTCGGTTTAGCATCTCTTCCCTCCGATGACCTAGGTCTAGGTGTAAACATGATAGAATTAACAAATGAAGAAGGGAAATTTGAGATTGAAATGATGCCCATCAAAACCATCTCGAGGGTTTTTCTATTCTAAACCCCTGGTTTCAACCCATGTGCATTTGAAACTAAGCTTTCCATATCCATGGGGCAAGGCCTCATCATTCAACAAGTGTCACAAATAAACACAATGCTCCACATAGGAAATAAGGCTGAGCAACATAGTCATGCTCACCCACACACCATGTCTCAAGAACGTGACAAAGAGGTGCATGAATGCTCTCTTTAGACAAATGATTTTAATGATTGGACATATACACTTCTAGAAAGGGTTGTAAGTTTAAACCCATAATGGTAGGCCCTGTCAAGAGAAATGGAAATTTTGAGGATAATGGTTCTTCATGTGTACTTTTAGGGGTGAAGAATTTGATATTCATCAACTTTCTTCACCTTAGACATCATGACATGTAGTTTCACCTGCATTTCCCATATGTACATTACTACATCCGCATTGCATTTTCATCTTCCATTTCATTTTGTAAAATTTGTGATCAAGGGACTTATTCTTATAGAAATTCCTAAAAACTTCTAAAAACATTGGCAAAACATTCAAATCATATCTCTTCAAATTTTCATGGTATCATCAATTGTTTTTGAATCATTTCATCAATCCAAACAAGATAAGACAAAGTTTTGACCATGATCATACCAAGGCCTACATACTTGGTTCTACTTATAGTCTCTTTCTAGTTAGGTGTCTTTTCCTATAGTTTTTCTAGAAGCTTCATGGTGTCACATCTATCCCATAAACATCTCTTTGGAAATAAGAACATTCTAAACATTTTTCCCAAATAAGTAAGTCAAATGCAAATCCACAAAAAATTTTTATTTTACACATTTCTTTTCCCTACCAACCTTCGGTGTTGAGCTTGCATCTCTTACTAGTGATGTAGGGTTGGGAAAGGAGAGAAATGCCCTTACTCACCTATGCCTTGTCCATGGTGATGAGCCCATGCTTCCTACTGGTAGCATGGGGCAAGGTGTAGGGGGTCTCTTTGATAAACTTGAAAGTTAAACAATTAAATCAAATTTTGAAATCATAAGTCAAAACAAAGTGAGTTAGATGTCCAAAATTCCAAAAGAGTTTAAAACCTCAAAACCAGATTTTGTCAACCAAGTGGCCATCTACGGATCTAAGTCTAGATAAACTGGAAAGCAATTCACATTCTAAACTATGAAGAAAACTTGAGTAGAGTGAGGTTGTAGTGTCAATTTGGTCTTTCAAACCTTGTCTTTCTCTCATCATTACCATTCAAAAAATTCATAACTTGTGCCCTTTCGGCTCTTGGTGTTGAGCCCTCACATCCTACTAGTTGTGTGGAGTTAGGAGTGGGGCAAGTACATTTACTTATCATATCATTGTATCACCACATTTTTCCAAAGACAATATGAAGTATCAAAGATTGCTTAAAGAAACTAAAGTTCAACATCACATGTGTTTGCATTATCATATATCAACATTATGAAAAAAAAAAAGAAATCATTCTGTTATCATTCATATCCACTGCATACATTTTGAAAAGCATAGAAAATCAGAAATTCTAAACATCTAAGAGTACACACGTGAATCAAATCATCAATGTAAGACAACTCTATGCAAGGAATAACCAAGCCAAAAAGAGATATATGTACATATCATGGTGTGTCATAGTTTTGTATACAATTCCATCACACACTAGGTGTGGTCAAAATGCTCGCAATGAGCACGAAAATACCAAAACATCATATATGCCTCACAAAATGGAGACTAAGCAATAAAGGCACTCTACCTATCCACCTCTTTGAGGCCCCTTATGACCACTCTAGTTACAAATTTCTTAGGAGTTCTTCTCAAAAGTATTCAAACAACAAAGGGCCAAGCCTAATGCAAAATACCATTCCCAAATCCATTCCAATTCAACCATACTCAAAAATGAAAAATGGTCACCATGGGCCCAGAGCTCAAAAATCACCAAGTCAATATGCACAAATGAATTTGAAAATGAGTTTATTTATATATATATATATATATATGTTATATATATTATAACTTCATTTTGAGTGTATGTGTTCACAGAGGATGGAGTGTTGGTGCAGGTATATTTCTATATCCCCACATGATGGTAAGTCCTCTTGTCATTTTAATTTAGTGTTTATTTTTCAATATTTTATCTATCTGCACTTGAGTCTTCTTTTTTTAGTAGGTAGTGGGAGTTTGGATGGTGAGATTTCAACACACGGGCATGTCAGGTATAGCTTCTAACTCCCCATTTTGGGAATGCCATACTCAGACTCTACGTTTTACGCCTCTTCATGGCTAAGATGCTTCTCCGAGGGGGAAATATGTACGCACCCAAAATTACATGTGCTACATTTTGGGAAAATGGTTACAAAAGTCCCCAATGATGATTCAAAATCCTTTCAAGAAGGTGTTCGAGCTCCAAAACCCATTTACAGTATATATTTGTAGCCTAGACATCCTTACTTAGCTTTTCCATGCATTTTTCTTTTCCCTTCATTTTGTGCTTTTTTGGCCTTTAGTGTCAAGGACCCCCCCTAGAAGGGCGGTGGTCTAAACCACCGCCACCCTAAGCTTGGGCATGGTGGGGCCTCCCGTGCCTAAGGGTCCCGGTCCTCCTGATTTTTCCTGAACTTTTTCACGTGAGAAATTACATGCGATAATTGACACTTACGACACTTCACTTAACTCAGATTTTTTTTAGGTGCCGTGTGAACCAAATTGCCTAAAAATAGTCTTGTTTGCTTGGTTTCCTTTCCTTCTATTTTAAATAGATTTAATTGAGTGGAACTACCTCTTCCTTGTGCATGAAGTAACCTCCTAGCCTCCATTCCTATATATTCCATGCTTGTATTCAAGAAAAGGGGCCTGAGAATTTTGTGTATCTTGTATTGTTTTTTGCCATAGTCTTGCTAGGAATTCATAGCCAAGCTCAGATCTCTTGTGCTATCTCTCTTCTACTTGCATTACATCCAAATTGCTTCCAAGCTGCCATTACTCAAGCACCATCCTCTTGTTTTTGTTCTTTGCATTCCCAATCCTTTGGACTCACATGAACACTCAGAGAAAGAAAGGAAAGAACTGAGGGGACAAATACTGATACTACTGGATTTGCTAAGGTTCTTACTCTTCCAGGTTGGATTTGTGTATTTGTTTTCTTTGTTTATCAAATTGTCAATTACAAATTATTAATTTCAATTCCATATCAAATAGAGTAGAAATCAATTCTATTTTTCATTTGCAAGTAGTTAGTTAATTTCAAGAGGGTTTGAATCTTTCATAGCAATCCCCGGTGATGGATCCTCTTCTTCCCATCCCTGTGGATCTGAAGGAGAGAATATCTGTAGGAGGTTGTCTACACATCATAGATCATTTGGAAAAGTTATTGTTTTAAGTTAGTTTAGTTTCAATACACTCAACACAAGTGAATAACCACACTAGGTTATCTGCTTGTTTAGTTTTAGTGTAGAAGTATTTTAATTATTTAGAATAGAAGCAAATTGTTGTTTGTGATTGTAATATTTCAGTTTTGTGATTTGTTTAGATTAGTTTTCTTTTCAAAGTAGCATAGATTGTTAATTTCATTTAGTTTACATGGACACTTCAAACTAGTTTAGCACTTAGATCCAAGTTAGGTAAACAAACCATAGGGAATTTACGCTACCCATTCATAGCCTCTAAATCTCCCCTTTGTCAACTCAGCTACCAAGAGATCACACTACATCCGTACAGTACCTAGATCTTAGTCACCGATCCTCCTATAGTTAGCCACCAAAGGAGGGGCTATGTGCCGCGTTCCTCGGGTGAGTGTTTCAAGCACCGATTGGGTGATAGGCCAACGCGCTTGGGGTTAGTAAAGGTATTAAGGGTATATAAATGACTACATTTTGGTATCATTTCGAGACATATTTTCAAATTTGATGTGAGAATGGTGTGTGATGACAAGAGTGTTTGACCTTAGACAATGTTCAAGGATGGCTTAAAAGCATATAGGATGAGTTTCCCTATAGATTTAGTATTGGAAATGATTTTGATGCATGTAAATGGGTAGAAGAACATTTGTATCATGAGTTGTATGAGACCTTCTTCTGTTGTTTTTCTAGTGGAGTTGTATGAATGGATCTCAACGTATGCATATAGATCAAGTTAGTACTATAAATATCACATATGGACCCAAGATGAGTATCAGAGGCTGCATGATGTTGATCGACTTGGACACATGTTTTTTATCATTGTTGGAATAGAGTGTTGATGAGTTACACCTTGGTGTATGTGATTTCTACGTATTCCTATCTAGAGATTGTTGAGTTTGAGTTCTTGAGGGAGCCAAGAGGATCGTTCTCGTACTATCCCTTTAGCTATAAAGATCTTGATCATTACACTGAGTTTGGAAGTATTTTCTATGGTCGGCTAATATTTTTTTGAGTACTAGGTGAGGAAGCTAGAGTGGAGGAAGATGGAAGACCTTGCGGCTAAAAAGGAGAGGGAACAAAGATGACTCAAGTATAATGAAGCTCATGAATGGGAGTTAGATGTAAAACATGAAGTTGTAGGAGCGATGCATTTATGGAGGAAGACATTGTGGGAAGGAATTGAGTTTCACACGAGAGGACATGGAGCTCGAGTAGTCTATGCTACCCCATCTTGGCAAGCACGTGGAGAGATACCCTTCGCCTTTCCGATGAGAGCTCATCACTGGAGAAAGGAGATTCGTTGGCATGCATTTTAATCCACCTAATGACCAAGCCTTGACACTTGGTTTTTGAATCTAAAGATAAGTATTAATAACCTAATTGGTATTGGTGGAAGTGACCAATCAACACCTAAGAGGTATAAGTTTTCTTGGCACATTTATGGCTGCACAATCATTTCCTATGTTTGGAGATATATTATCTAGAACAACATTTACGAAAATTATGGATACACATATCTTGGGTTATCACAGATTGTTGCACGCCGAGAGTGTTGATGAGTTACACCTTGGTGTTTGTGATTTCTACGTATTCCTATCTAGAGGTTGATGAGTTTGAGTTCTCGAAAGAGCCAAGAGGATCGTTCTGTGTGCTATTCCTTTAGCTATAAATATCTTGATCATTACACTTGAGTTTGGGAAGCATTTCCTATGGTGGCTAAGATTTTTCGAGCACTAGGTGAGAAAGCTAGAGTGGAGGAAGATGGCAGACCTCATGCTAAAAAGGAGAGGGAAAAAGATGGCTCAAGTAGAATGAAGCTCGTGAATGGGAGTTAGATGTAAAACGTGAAGTCGCATGAGCGATGCATTTATAGAGGAAGACATTATGGGAAGGAATTGAGTTTCACACAGAGAGGAAGTGGAGCTCGAGAAGTTTGTGCAACCCCATCTTGGCAAGCATGGGAGAGAGACCCATTCAACTTCTGATGAGAGCTCATCACTTGGAGAAAGGAGAGTCATTGGCATGCATCCGAATCCACCGATGACCAAGCGTTGGCACTTGGTTTTCTAAATCTAAAGGTAAGTGTTAACAACCTAGTTGGTATTGGTGGAAGTGACCAATCAACACCTAAGAGGTATAATTTTTCTTCCGCACATTTATGGCTGCACAATCATTTTCTATGTTTGGAGGTATATTATGTAGAACGACATTTACAAAAAGTATGGATACAAAAATCTTTTTTATCACATTTGGAAGTGGTGCAAGACACACATCTAGTAGTGGTGTAATATCACGGAATGTTGGCGCGCTTGATTACGTGTGATAGTGGGGAACAAGGCATGACCACTTCGGGACCTTTACTAGCTACGGGAAGTGGATATGGTGGATCAAGTGAAATAATAACAAGCGAATCTGGTGGAATTGGAGGATTTGATGGGTCAAGAGGGATGAGCGCCGGTGGATCTAGTAGATCCGGTGGTAGAGGCAACATCAGAGGAAATCAAGGTTCTAGATTTGGTAGACAAAGTCCTCAACCACCTAAACAAGTATTTTTGAAATGTCTTTGTGTCTACCCGATTATAAAGGTGTTGAGGATGTTGTAGAGCATGTACAAAAATGTGAGTTACTATGGCGCGTGAACGAGATCACTACCTCGGAATAGAAGGAAATTCATTTTGCAACAATGTTGCAAGGTTCAGCCACATAGTTGATACCGGAAGTATGACCCCCACCAAACAAAGTTGGTAGATTATATCATGTTGTGTAATGCCTTTTATCCGAATTCAATAATCTTGAGTTTGAGTAGAAGAGCATTAGCACACTAAAGGAGATTCAACAAGGTATGGCAAAGAGTGTGCAGAGTATGATGCACATTTTAAGACTCTCTTATCAAAATTTTATTATGATATTCATCCTTCTCAACATGCTCAATGGTTTTGTGAGGGTTAATAACACAGATTCGGAGAGAGCACTATCACATAATAATTTCACAGACCCACGTGAGGCCTTAGAGGTTTCCTTGCACATTGAGGCTATATCAAGCATGGATATTGGTGTTACCTCTTTTCTTGAAGCCCGATTGTTGCAATGGAAAAACAACTAGAGAAGCTAGTTGCAAACTCGGCCCATGAGACTCGCAGTGGCCTATGGTGCATGGATTGTGAGGTAGAGGGGCATACGAAGGATAATTGTCCTCGGAGAATAGTATGTGCCATGACAAGAAACTGAAATTTTCCACATAGATCATGATGTAAGTAGGTTTTGATATCTGCAGCATGTGATCCCTAAGAATGTGTCTTTTTATTGCAAGATTTTCACCTCTACTACTCTTGACACTATGGATTGTAGATTTATTTTGTTGGTACCCAAATTTGTTCTCCTTTTCAAACCAAACAGCAACACAAATTCAACAGGGAGCTTAGAGGCGATAGATCATAAATGTATGTCATTTTGTAGCTAGGGAGAAATCTAGTTGTCCCTTTGTTACTTGGATTTGTGGAGAGATGGATAACACCTCAAAAGGATGTGATCTTATCCTAACTATTTTAGGTTGTGCCTTTTAACCAAGGTAAGAGAACCTATTGTGTAACCTCTGTTATTTGAAAGGAGATACAGGTACCTTTCTTTTGCATAAATTTTATAGAGAAGGCCTTGGGAAAATATGATCAACACACCAAATATGACTCTCACGAGTTGTCACTTCCAGATTATGGAGATATTCTCACAACAAGGCAAAGGTTACTAAAGACATTTGAGACCTTGATCTGTTCTGCATACTTTAGTAAAAGGATTTTGGTCTTGTGGGTATACAGAGAAAAAACAGGGGTAGTATGGGTAGGATTAGTTGTTTGTTAAATGAATTTTGGTGGGAGGGGAGATAGGATGGATTTGACTCACCAGATCCTTGAGAGATTATGCAAAATGGAAAGATTCAATCAATAAAATGCATAAAAGTTAAATTGTTTCCTAAACTAGAATATGTGCTTCAATGGAGGCCCAAATCAACTATTTCACAAAACCTATGGTATTGTCATGAAGGCTTGAGTTAGAGGACCCAATAAAGCACCAAGATTTAAACCAAGTCACGCTTGAGGTACACCTAGAGGCTTACAGAGAATCTCTATCAACAAAATGAAAGAAAAGTGATTTTAAACCATTTATCCCATTCCCAAATGAAGGCTCTTCTGAGAAATGAAATTACAGATGCCACTAAACTATCACAAGGACTAAGATCTATGTGATTGGACTATATTTTGGTACAAGATTGCAATAGAAACAAGAAAAACTACCCGTATGCATTCGAAATGAAATAAATACACTTTACTCAAGATTGACACAAAATAACTCAAAGTTTGATCAAATTTATTAGCAAGGGAAAGTTTCCAAAACAATCTCAAAGATTTTCAATGGTTGTACACTTACAACCACCTTGACACGATCAAATTTGACACAAAGAGAGATATACAGGCTTCTCTAGACGACTTCTCAAAATGGATGGGCTATGTCAAGCTTTTTCTATTGGAGAAAATCAATCCTGATCTTTTCCAAAAACTCCCAACCATTTACACGATGAATTCATGCCATTTATAAAATTTCCAACAGAGCCCCTTCCTCCTAAAAGACAAAAACTTTAAATGCACTAGTGCTTGCCATGATTCTTTCGTGATTCACATAATCAAATCTGTAAAAGTCTCCAAGTGCTCGAGGGCAAATCTCTTCAATTTCTTCCCGCATTCAACTCCTTTCTCAAGAAAAACATGCCTCCATCCATTCACCAACCACTTCCACCCCATATCAATCAAATCTGACCCCTTGCGTGCTCAAGAGAAGAAAAATAGAAAACCAGATCGGGCTTGAGAGTCAAACCATTTTAATGGTGAAAGATGTCTCCAGATCTCTCCCACCAAACTCTAGATATAAAAATTAACTCACTCCTTTATTTGGCATGTAGAAAATAGCAAGAAATCATGAAGACTCACACCCATGAGTTTTTATGAAAAAATGGGGAAAATCAAATTTAGATGCTCATCAGCCGTTGATCTTTGATTTTGAATGTGGACCATCCACGTGGAAGATCAAAAAATGGGATCTAGGGAGATTCCTTTTCTTTAACGATTTTGAAAAATGGAAAAATTCTCATTTTGCTCTATACCTCCGCTTCGAAAATGGGCCCGACACATGGCCCGAGGTGGCCCCAAAAGAAATGCGTGGAGAAATTCTACCATTTGACTCTCTTTTAGAAAAAGAAAATTTTCCAAGTTTCCCCCGTGAGAAATACCTTTGACACATGTCCCAATTTGGGTCCCAATGAAACTACGTGTCCTTTTATGCCTTTAATTTTTTTCCCTCAAAAGGAAAATTTTCCAATTTTTCTCCGTAAAGTCTACACCTCCGCCATTGATGGGAAAACATTGATTAGTTCCCATCGGGATTGTAGGCCATTTTGATATTTTAGCCTTTATGAAGCAAAGATGGAAATTTTTTTAAGTCACCTATGATGGTCCACTTCCCGCCCTTATGACTTTTTAAATTGCACGTGTCACCATAATGGTGGACCTCGAGGCGGTCCCAAAATTTTGATACTTTGAATGAGCGCAGCTTGCACGTGTCTCGCTCTCGCGAGGTCTTAAAAATGCTTTAATTTTAGTGGAAGGCACCATGTCATGCTCGAGGAAATCTCCTTTTGTCCATTGAAAATTCTAAGTAAAATGAAAAGTAAGTGGAGGCCCCACATGTAATCCTCGTGCTTCTTTAGATGAAACTCAAGTCGGAAACAGAACATGTGCGGTTCCTCCACATGTATCCATGGTGAAACTTGAGATGTCACCCAAAGCAAAGACACGAATGAGCGCGAGCTCAAAATACATGTGTTTTGTAAGAACAAACTATATCCATGAGATAAATATTTCCGGACCCACAGGGGAAGCCTCCAGTTCCCCCGATGCTATTAAAATGGCGAAGCCCAAAAGAGTCTTCCAAACACAAATGAGGTCACTCCTCCATGTGTCCTAGAATCAATAAACCTTGGGCAAATTTGTTTAGGTATGAAACCCAACACAAATCTCCACATGTATGCCAACCCTCCACGTGTCCTCCAGAACTTCAAAGCCAAAAAAAGTTGATTCTCAAACGAGTCAACTCCTAAAGTGGAAAATTTTTAAATTTGAGGATTTTTATACAAAAGTACTAAGCTGACCCGCATCCAACCAAGAAGTGCCATGTTTACCACAACGAGTGATGCAAAAACACAGAGAAACGCCCACAAACAAAAACTATAAACGCCATTTGACAGTAAAATGATGTTTTCTTCAAGGACAGAGAATTCCAAGAAATGCTTTAGAAGGCTCAAACATGATCCTTAGGGACACATCAACTCATTTCTCCATGAGTATTTAGGGAAAATGGTAGGGACACCAGATCTTGATGTGGAAAATGAAGGAAATGGGAAAATGTGAGTTTTGAAGGAACGGAGCATGGGAGACTCTTAAAATACAAATCTTTTCTAGAGGAACAAAGGAACCATGAAAAATACTGAAGGACCCACACATGATCTTTGACCCAGAGTAGATTAAACTTTAAAGACTTTTGCCAAACACAAAATATGGGAAGGATAAAATGATGTCGTGAATCTTCATCAAGGGCACAAATTGGGTGAGACGGGCATTCATGAGCACCAACATTGATCTTTCAACTTGGGGATGGGCACACCTTATGTGTGCATACAAGAACAATAGTCATCCAACTCAAATGGACTCTTTCTAGTGGCTCTTTTGATAGTGATCCTATTAGCCCAGATAACAAACTTTAGTTGTTCACCCCATTTTCTCTTGTTCAACTCCAAGGTTCTTTTGATAATATTTAGTAAATTCTTATTATTGGACTCAACTTGTCCATTTCCTTGGGGATTATAATTAGAGGCATATGTCAAATTGATCCCATATCCTTTACACATTGCCACTAGAGGTCTATCCTTGAAACTCATGGCATTATCAACTATGATTTTGACTAGTACTCCAAACCTACAAATAATATTGTTTATCAAAAATCCATGACAACTTGGTGTGTATCTTTCTTGGTGGGGATTGCTTCCACCCACTTGGTAAAGTAATTAGTGGCTACAAGAATCCACTTATGGCCAGCACTTGAAGGGTCTAAAATCTCACCAATGAAGTCCATTCCCCATTGCTTAAATGGGGCTTCAATTGATATAGACTACAAAGGTAGGGAGCCTGAAGCCTTTAGCCTTCCAAAGAGAAATGAAAACTCTCACATCTTCTTGACCAACATGGTTGCATCCTTGAAAATATTTTTCCACCAATAACCATCCCTTAGGATCTTATGTGTTGTGACTCTTGCAGAAAATTGCCCCCCACAAATCCTCCATGGAGATCAGCAATTATTTTGGGGGCTTCATCTTCAGTGATGCATCTTAAGAGGACTCCCTCTGGGTTCTTCCATGCCAACCCAAAATCAGTAATGACATATTTATAGGAAGCCAACTTAAGATCTCTTTTCTGGTTCTTATTCAAATGCTCAGGGTAGTTTAAGTGTCTAAGATAGAACATCACATCCTTGTACCACTCAGAACTCATCAATCTTTCAAAAATAGCTACCCTTTCTTCCTCAATCTCATTTACCTCAATGGTCTGCAAGTTTCTCTCATTCATGAGCTTAGCTAACCCAAACCTCTCACTAACTTTGTGGTTTGGATGTCCATATCATACTCTTACAATTTGTTCACCCATCTACATATTTTACTTGAGACTTCCATCTCTTGACATGATGTCTTTTACCATGGTATGGGGAACATAAGAAAAAATTTTGAACTTAAAATATAAGGCCTGAAAACCTTTGTTGCTTTGACCAAGGCAAATGCCTGCTTTTCCATGATGGTGTATTTCAGTTCTGCTCCTTGCAAAGCCTTACTGAAAAAGGAAATGGGCCTCTCATCCCCTTCATCATCCTTCTATAGTAGGACAAGAAGCAATAGTGTTTTCTGAAGTGAAAGAAAACAACTGGAAAGGTTTCTGTAATCAAGACACTAAAACGGGGCATGCTTCAATGCCTCTTTGATTCCATTGAAATCTTGGATGGAAGCCTCTTCCCATTTGATGATCTAATCCTTCTTTAACATGGAAGTGATTGGGATAGTCAACTCAACAAAGTTTTATATAAACCTTCTAATGAAGTTTATCTACCCAAAGAAGGACTAAATTCCTTTCTTGGTTCTTGGAATTGGGACTTTGCTGATGGCCTCCACTCTTTCTAGATCAATCATCACTCCTTGACATAATGTGACCAAGCAATTTGGCCTTCGCACTCTAAAATGGCATTTCTTTGGATTGAGTGAGATGCCATATTCCCTACATCTGATCAACATCTTCTCTAAGTGCAAAAATGGTCACTTCTCCTTCTTGAAAACATTGTTACATCATCTTGGTAAACAACAATAAATTCATTGATGTAACCAAAAAAAGAAACATCCATTGCTCTCTGAAAAGTGGCTCCAGCATTCATCAAACCAAAGGGCATCCTAACATATACATACATTCCCCATGGAGTAGTGAAGGTTGTCTTGATCCTTTCTGATTCTTTCACCATGACTTGATTATAACCAGAGAAGCCATCTAAAGTAGAAAGTAACTCAGAACTAGTTACCAACTGCAACATGTGCTCCATGTTAGGTAAAGGATATTTTTCCTTCATTGAGGCCTTGTTTAGATTCCTGAAGTCCACACACAACCTGATGTCACCATTCTTCTTTCTTATTGGCACTAGGTTGGCAACCCAAGAAGAATACCTTGTGGGCTGGATAATTCCTCCATCCCTTAGCTTCTTCAGCTCCTCTTGCATTTTGAGAGATAACAGAGGATTAATTGGCCTTTACTTCTACCTGAAGGGTTTTGCACTAGGCTCTAAGGGAATCTCATGCTGGAATAGGTCTTCTCTATATGCTTTGAGCTCAAAATAGGTCCAAGCCATGCAATCTTGGTATTTCTTTAACAACTGGATGTATGACTACTTTTCATATTTGCTGAGACTGCTGCCCAACCAAATATTCCTTGGTTTCTCCTTCATGCCAAGGTCATGCTCCTCAACATCCTCGAGGCTACCATATGCCTATTAATAATGCAATCAACATTATCAAAATTTGATTCAAGAGCAACCAACCCTCTAGGAATGGTGTTGGTCTTTAACTAGATGATGCCTTTGCCAAATAAGGTTTCCTTCCCCTCTATTGTATAGACCATTGGCTCCCAATCAATGTTTTGATCAGCAAACTCTCCATCATTTTGCAGAACCTTCTAACCTGAGCCTCATCATCAA
The DNA here is from genome assembly GCA_018340775.1 of Taxus wallichiana var. yunnanensis. Classification (NCBI taxonomy): domain Eukaryota; kingdom Viridiplantae; phylum Streptophyta; class Pinopsida; order Cupressales; family Taxaceae; genus Taxus; species Taxus wallichiana. Next base: position 124,778,411 of record CM031241.1, read on the forward strand.
AAACCTACCAATGTTTTATATTGTCAGGGACAGAGGGTCTTGTCACTACCTCCACCTCATATTCACAATAAGGGGATGTTGTAGAACTATCAAACCAAGACCCCAACATTGCAAGCTTGTCTACCAATTCATTGAACCTCTTGTCATGATGCACAATGTTGAAGGATTTAAACATATCAATGAAGTCCCAAACTGCATGCTTGTAATGTTTTAGTCGTTGATTCTTTGTGGTATACAGTTTTATGACTTGCTTGAAAACTAGATATGAGTCTCCTTTGACGATGATGTCTCTTACACCATACTTCCAAGCAATTCTTAAACCTAACAACAATGCCTCATACTCAGCAATGTTGTTAGTACACTCAAAGTTAAGCTTAAAGGAAAAAAAAACCTTTCATGGCTTGGAGAAATTAGGACAACATCGACACCATTTCCAAATTTGGAGCAAGCTCCATCAAACAATAAAGTCCAAGGAGAGCCTTCCTACTCAAGACACTTAGACTCCTCAATCTTGTGCTATTTTCTATCAACAAATCCCACAAAGTTGTTAGCATCAACATTTTATACAATACTTCATAGGACACATTGTTGGGATCCTCAATAAGGTGCAACATTTTCTTCTCCCCATAAAATCTGAAAAGGCTGCCTCAACTATGATGGTGGCATAAGACATGTCCATTAGGACACTACCACAAACACTTTCAGCAAATTTTCTTGACAATAACATACCCCACTTGGCTTTAGGATCAACTATGACAACATCAAGCTTTAAATTTTTACTAGGTAGGCTGCAAGTTATACCACCAAACCCTTCACACATCCCACTACTAGCACCTCTCTAGAGTCCATGGCAAAGTGCACTTCCCATATGTTGTATAAAAATAAAGAAAACGAGTAATCATTTAGAAAATAATGATTTTTTTCTTTTAATTTATCAACGATTTCTTGAAATTAAAACCAATAAAAATCATGATATCAAAAAGCAAAGTAGAAGTAATTATAGTTCCACTTTCCAACTTATTGCTTTGATCGTGTCGAAAAAAACCAAGGATTATTCTCTTTATGCTCTTAATTTGACGCTTTTGATGAAGGATTTGCATCAATCACCCAAAACAATATTCATGGTTCGGCTTTTTGAGTTAATACTGAGAGATGGCAAGTGGTGTAACAATGAAATGAGAGAAGGATCCTCTTGGCCTTGGATTTGATACCTTGATATACTTCTTTGGCGATATGAGTTGGCCCTCGCAAAGCTCTGTAACCATTCTGACCTCGTAGATTATGTGTATTGTATTGTCGAAGCCACTTTTCCCAATGTGTTTGTCCCTCAAGAATTGTCTCCCTTACCTTAATATTTCATAATTTTTGTCTAATTTAGGTATTCATTTTCAATAAAATAAAATATTAAACTATTAATTGCTCAAATAATTGAATATTTTAGCCCGATGCGAAAGTGCAATCAATAAAACAACACCTCATGATTTTTTAATCGCCTTACATTTTGATCAACAACTGTATCACGACCATAACCGTATGCATTGATAAACCCATGGTGTCTAAATTTAGGTTCCCGTGCCCATTTTTATTGGTGATAGTTAGATGAGTTAACTAAGACAACCATTTATGTCTACCTTGCAAAGTTGATAAACATAATTTCTAGAGATATGCAAAACAACCTTCTGAGCCCCTAAAAGTGACATTAAACGTTGTATGTGTTCCTTGTTATGAGGAGAGTCAAAACATGATTTAGATTGACCCTAACGAGTGTTTCAGACGTTCTTCATCACTCATCTAGGAGCCGTGTTACCCCGTTGTGCTATTTTAGGAAGCCACTAAAACTGAAAAGTTGGGTTTCTTTCCGGCTCTGCTTGAACCCCGAACAATGAAATGCTTATTTGCCTTCCTCAAACTTCAAGTATCTTTACGAAAAATTGCCTAGAATCTTCAGTTTGGGGAAAAACAATATTCTTTGATAGTTTTGAAAAGACATTTTCAGTAGGCCTCCCCACATTAGCTTGACTAGGTCAAATCGACTAATTACGACCTTTTAAAACCGTTTGCATAGTTCTTAGTCCCGCGACTGGGGTGAATTCTCCATATATAGGGGAACTTGTAGGAAATTTCTTGTTGTGTTTTCATCCATTGAATGTCAGTTTTGGATGTGGTTTTCTGATCCTCGAGCTAACTTTTGATTGTTTACAACTAGGTTAATTACAACCGATGGGCTCAAAAATTGGCCACCAATCATAAACCATTCATCAATTCGAATTCCATAAATTCTGGGAATTCTTGGTGTATAAGAGGACACGTAGAAACTTACTCCATGGTGTGTTTTCTCACTAGAAGAAAATGTTTGAAAGTGGCTTCTTAGCCTCCGAGCCTAAATTGAATGTTTTTGCAACTAGCAAGAAAACGTAAAAATAAAGTGTAGGACCCCGCCGGGTTACCAAACCCCGTGGAAACTTGTTGAAACTCGTAAGTAATCGTATTTTGAAATTATATCAAGTGACTATTTCGTGAAATTAGACTTTTGGAAAAATAGTGGTTGTCCCTCTCAGATCTCTTTCTCTCTCCTTGGTTAAGAAATGAAGTGAAATGAAATGAAATTAATATGTATCTCTAACCATCTCCTTTAGTATGAAAATTATTATTATGTAAATGAGAAACTAAAAATTTAATGTTGATGTAGAATCACAACACCCCTGAATGTCTGAAACTCGATGGGTTGAGACTCTCAATGTGATTGCATAACATGGAGCATCTCTCAAAGTGTGGGGACTTTGAAATGGAGAGAGCTCTCCGGATGAAGGTCGTTCCTATTCCTCTGTTCAGGTGCACACATAAAATTATAGAGGATCTACTCTAAAACCTATCCTAACTTTCCAAGGAGACAGGGTTAAGGGAATACAAGAAATAAAACCTAATATATCAGAGGTGATGCACCAAAGGAATGATGAACACTTGCTTTGGAATGAACACAAACCATAAAAATGTAATACAACCATCATGCACAAATAACCAAGATTGCAATGAAATATCGAAAGGAGATAATGAACACAAGAGAGGGTTAAAATCATCCACAGACTTATAATATTTCTCCAAAGATTTGATACAGATCATTACAATGGCTGAGAGGCAAGATTGCATTTATAGTTTGAATGGGAGGTTCGAGCTCCACAAATCCACTTTCAGAAAGAGAAGAAGGGAGGGTGCAAAACAAAAATGTCCAACCCTTTACAATGAGCCAAGCTCTTACCTTTATAGATGAAGCGAAGAGAGGAGAAGGAAAGGAGGCAGGAAATCTGATTTGGTAGCTCAACCACCAACCATTAATGCCTGTAAATCTGCCCATAATCTGTCAAGTCTTCCTCTCCATGTCTTTTGGTGTGTCAAGAAGGAAGAATGGCAGATCAAATCAAATATGATCGATTGTTGAAGCAATTAGATCATACATTAATGGCAGGAAAGATGTTTTCCTATTTTCACCCACCTAACCTCATCAAAATTAAAGTTTCATGCTTCCATGGCATAGAGGAGGTTGAGACCTTTCCAATGGTACCAAATTTGTCGAAATCTGAGCTCTGGATCGAAATATATGCCCATTTGAATTTTTGAATCGAATCCGTACAAAAATGGCGAAAACCAATTTTGCAAAATGGATCCATGGCCTCAAATTCATTTTGACGCGTTTTTGCACAAAAATGCAAAAATATAAAACTCTCTCGCAGCCCTCGCAAGCCCAAAATCACTTTAGCCAAAAAGGCTCATGGCCAAAATAGAAATTGTGCCTTATTTGAGAAAGTGGCAAAAATCCCAAATTTCCCCCGACAACCTGCTTTCCCGCAGCTAACAAAGGCTTGACACGTGGCTTCTCTAGGTGTCAGTGGAGGTGCGGCTTACGTTTTACTTTATACCTTAAAAAAAAAAAAAACCAAACTTTCCTCCGACGACCCACCTTCCCGCTTTGACTTGAAACATGGCCACGTGTCCCTTTACGGGCCTTAGGCATTTTTCTTTTATTTCCTCACGGCTCACGGGCCCGTAATTGTAAACTGTGCCCTTTTGTGAAAAGTTGCAAAAGTTCCAAAATGCCCCGCAGACCCGCCGGCCCGCATTTACACTTGGGCAAAATTTTCTCCGCTGGGGCCCTACATTTACACTTGGCAAAAGAAATCATCCACGGGCTCATGGACCCACAATTCAGAACTTGTGTCTTTTGCAAAAAGTGCAAAATTCCAACATATCTCCCGCTGACCGCTTTTGGTAATTTCCCCTTTGGCAAAATTCTTCCCCAAGCCCGCCACCGCTTTTGGCAAAAATCTTTCCAAGGCTCACGGCCCGTAACTTACAAAATATGAAGAGTTAGAAGGACTTCTTTACATTTTTGGAAAGGGGAAGAAATTTCCTATCTAATGAAGATGTTTTCAGAAACTTTAAGTGCTTGAAATATCTAAAAATCAGATTGAAGCACTAAAGGAGGAAAAGGGGTTAGTTGACTAAAACTAAGAGTGAGCTTATTTTAGACAACAATTAACTATGCTAGATCTAAATGGATGTCATGCCAGTGATTTATCATTGATGTCATGCTCACATGGTTTTTGCAGGGATGCAAGTAAGATGGTGCAATGACGTGGGTGTGATTCATCAGATATTTTTAGTGTTTATGTATGTTAATGGATTTTTTTATGTATTGTATATGTTATACTAAAGTTATTTATTAAAATTTGGCTCTTAAATATTAATACCAATTGTTATAATTTTAAACTATCAATAAATATTAATGAAAAAAGTTATCTTAAGCCGATGTTGTAGTTTACTTGGAAACAATAGAGCCTACATAAATGAGAACAAATGTCACACATTCAAGTTGAGCAAAGACAAAAAGCTAAAGATCAAGATACCCAATTTACATATGCTATACATATATCCATCAAGTATATGTTATATATGTAATTGGGAAACATTATCATAAGTTTATTACCATAATTGTATGAAAGAGATCGAAATACGAAATAAAGGAAAGCATTTTTCAACACATCAAATCAATAGAGGAATTTATCACAAGGAAATAAAATTTAAAAAGTAAAATGCATATGTAATTCACCTCCTCAATCTTGAGACTAATATCACTTTCAACATCATCAGTTGTTGAAGAAGCACCGCCAAATGCATCATCACCAAGAAATATGACTATAACCTCCACCTCGATACAACATAGAAAGTTGTGGTTCAATTCCCTGAATATCTTCCAATCACTATAGTCCATAAGATCGCATTTCTCAAAGGAATTTTGCTAAACAATTCATGTTATTTGTGTATGCCTTCACATTGTGCACGTATGTCTTGGAACACCTAACCACATCTCCCATTTTGGCACAAGCTAGGATGATTCTGGGAAAGGTTGGGGAGTTTGGATTTAGACCTGAGAATTGTATCTAGCTGAACAGTTTTTAATCCAAGTATATGCTTCATCCATTTGTAATTGGGATGTTTACTCGTGATTACATTTTTAAAGAAAGCGAATCATAATACATGACAAATAGGCTGTCTTGTGTGCTCATAAGCTGCACGATTCATAAACAAAAGTCCTTAAAGACTATTGGTGCAGCACCCATTGCATAGTATATGTAAAGATACTTTAGCTACTAAGCCTGAGCAGAGTATTAGAGGAAAAATATTGTTTTTATCTGTAAAAATGATGTAGCATAATCATTTTTTTACATTTCTATTTCAACATTGTTGTCCCTGTATTATATTATGATTTTTTTACATTGAGAGGTAGTAATAATGATATGGGCACTTAAATTTCCTATTCATGGTGATGAGGAATTGAAAATTTTACGTGTATGTGTAAGCAAGTCTAATGTAGATTATTTTATGATTTCATCACACGTCGATGGTGAGGAAATTTTCTTCCAAGAAAATGCATAGGGTGAAGCCTGAGGAACAGGAGGATGTGGTTGTCAGAAGAGCTCCTAACCCATGAATTTCGCACTGCATGTTCTGATGTCGATTTCACCATTGTAAAATCAGGAATCCCTCTGACTGAGCAAAAATGAGTGACTAAATTGTTTATGAATGTGGTAGATTTGTGTGTCTGCTGGGAGGAAATGCGTATTGAGTAGAATAGTGATGGTATGAGGAGAAACTTTCTCTCACCGATTGTTCTCAAGTACAACGGGTTTAAATACCTGGAAAATATACAAAAAAATACAAATTATCGCCAAACAAATAAATTGGTAGCATAATACTTTGCTTGGATAAGGCATACAAAAAAATATTACCAAAACATATTATTTACAAATGATTTGTGGAAACAATCAAGGAATTTTGTAGACAGATATTCGCACTCACATAGAAATTGTTGGAGATAATAAGCCCGAAATTAGGGCTGGAAAAAGGGTATCTGGAGGCATTTGCAGGTGAAGATAAGCTATTCTTTGGGATCGGGCTAAGTCCATTTACTGATGCAGAGAAATGTTAAAAGCATGCATATACGATCAAAACAGGTTTACAAACATCAACTTCCACTTTACTCTATAATGGAGGATCATAAAAGGTTCTCACTATGGCTAACTTGGATTCTACTACAAGAAATAGGACTAGTTATCAGTTGGAAATCTCTAATACATCATCATACCCTGTAAACATGGCTTCACTCCATACTAACACTAGCTTCATTCATGGCTCATGACTAAAGAATCCTCAATTTGACTTGTTTAGGCCAAACTATCGTATGCTCTTCTTGCTAGCCTCTAGACCAAACATGTAACTTTTTCTCCTTTAACCCACTTCAGTTCCCTCACCTCCTTTTTACTATCCACACACATGAAACAAACTTGGAGACAACATACAATTGACTCGTAACAACCCAAGACATGAAACCTCCGTGCTTTGTCAATGTAACCCACTAGATATACAAAGGTGATCTAGTACCATCCTAAACAAATTATTAACTTCAATAGCACTCTTCCATGACCCTTGAGATGCAAAAAAATATACTAGAGTTAAATTCCTGCACAATTCCCTATATTCTTCCTTTTCACCTTTGACTTGAGCTAATTCTAGTAGCCTCGTCTGTAATGCCCACATTTTACACACACAAATACAACAATAAAAATACCAGAATAATTTTTTTTTTACACATTGCTTTATACATGACAACACAAGGGATTGCTTAAGACAATGCATAACACATGATACGTTTGCACAAACATTATCCCACATAGATGACATGAAAATACATGTTGCACATCAAGACCACTTTTTTCTTAATGACAAGGCATAACATAATGATTCAACAATAGTATAATATTATAGATAGGGTCTTCCCATGGCACGATACTTTTAGAATTTCACAGTTATTACAATGATGATTCAATCTTTAACTTAAGTTCTAGAAAGGCTCATAATATGTGAATCATACATTCCTTTTCATGTTGCTAGATTTCCTTTTATATCTGTTTAACATTTAACTTATGGTGTAACTCATTGAATAAGGATCATCTACATTATTTCAATTACTTGTTTAATTCACTCGTTTGTTAATAGGGTATTTAGTTACACACAAGGCTACCATCCATGACACCACACTTTTGTTATTGGCCTTAATTGTTGAAAATTACTTATCATGTGGTCCTTCATTCTTCTTAAAACTATACTATGTTATCCTTACTTTACTTAACATTTCACTTGTAGTTACTCCCTCTAATTTTTCTTGTTTCCCTTATTGCAATAGAAAGATATGGCCTGATTGTTGATAGGACATATACTCCCACATGAGCCACTGGTGTTTGTTCTAAGGGTTTGTATTTTAAGTTGCATGTTTGTTTGGTTTTGTAATTTATCTCAGTTGCCACAAGGAAGGTTCACATGAAACCAATGAGGTTTATTAGTTCAAGAGTGAATAGATTACACATTATTTTCATATTAGCATTTAATTACTAAGGTTACTCGATTCATGTTTTAAGTAATTACAACTAACCGTGTATCCTATCTTCTTCATTTAAATGCTCAGTCATCAAGGTCCTAAGGAGTATGATTCACACTCAACCAAGTTTGGATTCTTGGACAATTAAGTATTAGATGTGTGTTACCAGGAGGCATTCAATTATAAATTTTACACACCTTACTAAGGTCACAACTAGAGTGATTGAACACCCTTATCTCCAAAATCATCTTGTAACTCTAGGTACATTCGATACTTCTTGTCAAGATGACACTCTTGTTTGAGAGGGGTTAAAGGGGATTCACACTTAGTATTCTCATGTGTAGGTATCTAAAACATAGGACCCACTCGAATCATTTACATTCATCTTAAAATGATTTCACTTAATTTTATTTAAATAGCATTTTGAAATTTGTTGAGTAACCCATTTTTAAAAAGGACATTTGCATGCTCAGAGCCTACTAGCTCTCGTCCTAGGGAATTGCCTCAAGAACATGATTACCTAGTTTCACAATGTACATTCATTACACATTAGGAAAAGTGGGGAACAAGAGGGAATACTCCTTCGTTTAAAGGATTATGGTTCACATTAGGGATCACACGTCATGGATTTAGTCCCTCGCCACAAGATGGTTTAAACACATTATATGAATGATCTAAAATTCACTTTTCTCCTAGCACACCATATTATGGTTACATTCCCACAAACTAATCATAAATTAAAATTTTTTTAAGTTTCAAAATTAACTCTTAATATTGTATCGTAGAACCCAAACGATAAAAGAAATTGGGTATCAAGTTCATTTATAATCCTAACTCTTAAAGGTGACTTCCAAGGTTAGTTGGTGATCTTCACCACTCAACATGTATGTCAGTCCAAGAGGATTTTACACTATGTTTAATGTTGGTTCCCAAGGAGTACTATCTTAAGAGAACACATTATCCTTACTACATACACGAATACCAATCCTAGAGGAAACAACATACCCTAGTTAATGTTGGATCACATTGTTCTTAAATGTAGGGTTTATGACGATGTCGCTAAGCATATAGGCTATGATGATAAAATCAAACTTGGGCTCGATTTACTTAAACTATAAGGTTCCATAAAGTGTAAAGTTTTGAAGTTCATCCTAAGGTTTTAGTTTTCCTATGCTAAAATGAATCACACATGAAGAATTTTTATGCACAATTTTGTTAAAACTATGGTAGACTATTTCGCTTAGATTTCTTTATTACATTTTAAGGGTAAGGAACACAACACAACAATCATTTAATTATCAATTATACACCGTAAATGCAATACAAGATATGAAATTCAATTTCATTTAACATATATATCCAACCCTTCTTATTTTTTTATTACAATACATATTTTTGAATGAACATGCCACTCATGGTTAGGTGCACATTTCCCAAACAATCCTAAACACTTGCAACTCATACACATTAAAAATTTCAATAATAAACTTTACTAACTATATATATATTCACTAACACACATAAATTACAATAATACCCAATGAATTATAACCACACCATTTCGTCATCTTAATTCGCATCCCCCAACACCATGTGAGCATGAAATCAACGATAAATCGCTGATATGGCATCCACCTAAATCTAGTATAAGAAAAAAATTTAGTTTTCTATTTACATAATAATAATAATAATTTGCACTAAAAAAGAGAGGGTTAGAGACATATATTTGTTAAAGACAGAGCAATATAAAATAATGTCTGAATGAATATATTGGATGCACGAGGGGGAAATAAATACACAGTGAAAACGGTTAGGAGGTGTAACCGCCTGTACCCAAACTAACCAATAAACAATGTATTAAATTTGCTAACATTCCCCCCCTTAATATATTGTTTTTACAAATCTACCCCAGATTCATCATCTTGTTACGTCACGACATGTCCTATTTGCTTCTTGCAACAAGGACTTTGCCTGGATTTTCTTGAATCTCTATGACAGATGTGCTCTCGTTTGTAGAAGAAATAGATGAAGAAGTGAGCTCGAAAGCTCGTGTGGTGCGCCACAGATGTGCCTGAGGGCATTTAATCTCGCATTTGTCATCTGGATCGACACAACTCTTCTCCGTCTATATGTCGAACAAGACTCAGTCCATTATGTCCTCGGATTGCAAGTTTTGGAGACTGGCTAAGAGTAGATACCGATGCTCTTCGGTTCTCTCAAATGCGGCATGTCTCTATGCTTGCTTGCAATGTTGCTAACATTTCTGGGCATGACTTTCATGCTCTCAGACTATTGCATGGGATCATAGGCTGGTTGTTCGCGTCCATCTTTGATAGAAAATTTGATGAATGAATGAAGGGGCTTAATCTCGTTTTGTTCCGATTTGATTCAAACAAATTCCACATGTCTCCTGATCTTTTGTACGATGCGCTTGCTAATGTATTGCATGGTCTGCGAACAACAGTTGAGAAGATGTTGGGGGAAGGAGTCTACCAACACACACCTGGGTTTTCGGTGGACGATGCCACTCATGTCAAACTCCACACAGTGCTGATAAGTTGGTCAGTGGTCATTGCCACATGCTCTCTTCTCCCTCTTTGGTGACTGATTCTTCTTTTTGAATTCTTGAACTGCGGGCTTGTACCATGGGTATCCTCCTCTGAGTATGCTCACATGCCTGACTATTTACTCTTCTGGTCACTGTTGTTTCCTCACACGCCGAGAAATGGTCGTTGATGGGATAACTCGCAGGCGGACTTGGATCAGTTTAATGATCGATGCCACATTGCTGCAGGACATGAATAACAATGAAATTCTTCATGTTGTTGGCGCTTGTGGCATAGGTATGGTCTTCTCATTTTCGTTTCAAGCGGTTATATTTCATATTGTCTTCTCAAGACAGTTATCTCCTCTCCTTCACGCAAGGTCTGCAATGATTAACTCCAAAAAAAATGGCAATCGACCAACACCGTCCACGTGATTCAGATTTCAGCACTGGTTAAGCGTTTACAGGCGTTGTTTATCATGGACAGTTCGATGAAGAAAAGTTTGTCTGCTTTGCAATGCAAATCAGATCACCCAGTCGTCTTCCTCTCCCTCTTTCGATTCCAATTTCAGGCCGCAATGATGGAAATGATTCGGCCAGAACAAGTAGAATTGCTCCAAAACCCTCACCAAGAACAAGCACATGAATTTCCAGCCACGTCCAAACAAAAGAACAGCGGCTCCAATGAGAGGAAATGAAATCAGGTCGTTTGGATCTCCACGCAGGCTGAGGATCTCCTTCAGCGCACAGGTCATACACAGCCCGTTTCCTCCACGCACTGCAATCCACTGTCTCAAGCTTCCACGCACAGCACAGCCAAAACGGACAGGACTGGCAGAGGAATCTGAGTCTCCTCTCCACGCGTTTTAGGGATGAATAGAAAAAAATGGTTTTACAACTAACTGCTTCCTCCAGCAGTCTTCTTTCTTCTCCCACGCTCAGGCAGAGGACGCACCAACAAAGAACAACAAATAACAGCAAATATTGCACAGCACGCAGGCAGAGGATGGACAGAGGCTCAAATAAATTCCACGAAGGAGGGGAAGCGGCGGTTTCCAGCATATATTCAACAGTCCATGAAATTAATGGAATACAAACCTTTCTGGCTCCCTCGCTCCCACTTCCACGCTCTGATACCAATGTTAGCACAGGAGCAATATAAAATAATGTCTGAATGAATATATTGGATGCACGAGGGGGAAATAAATACACAGTGAAAACGGTTAGGAGGTGTAACCGCCTGTACCCAAACTAACCAATAAACAATGTATTAAATTTGCTAACAATATTCATTTCAATTACTTTCATTTCATAACTGAGTGAGGAGAGAGAAAGAGATAGGGAAGAGAGAGAAATATTATTTTTTTCTAAAAGTCAAATTTCACACAACAAGCCACAAGACAGAGTTTCAAAAAGTTATTTACAGTGTTAATAAGTTTCCACGATGGTGCGGTAACTTGACGAAGGTCCTATAAATTTCTTTTTACATTTTCCGATAGTTGTAAAACTTTCAATTTATGCTCAGAGGCTAAGAACCCACGTTCAAAAGATTCCTTCTATTGAATGATGCACAACCAGCAATTTTCTACGCATCCTCCTATATCTGGGATTCATAGAACTCGACAAAAATTAAGGCGAGGAACGGTTTTCATTTAGCGGCTAGGTTTTTGGAGCTACTAGTTGTAATCGGTTTCATTTGAATTAGTCAACAGCTGACTAGAGGCCAACAAAACCCCTTTCCAAACTAACCAAGAATGCATTTTTTCCAAATAGAAGGTTATAAGTAATTTTATAGTAAAAATACTAGAGGTTTGCAAAGGTGGTTAAGCATTTTGTTTCTCAAGGTTCAAATGGTGAGTCAAAATGAAAACCAACTTTTCACTTTTAACAACTTCCTAAAAGTGCAAAATGAGGTAACCGAGCTCCTAGAAGGGCAACGAAGAGAGCACCAATAGTTGATCAAGGTCGATCTAAGGTTTAATATGACTCCCCACATAACACAAAACACGGGTGGAAGTTTCATATATTTTTCGAGGTTTAGAAGGTTATTTTGTGAGTCTCTCGAAAATTGTTTTTTTCTAACTTTGCAAGGTAAACAAAAATGGTTGTTTTATTTGATGACATCAGCTAACCTCTCACCAATACTAGTGGACACGAGTGCCTAATTATTATACCTTTTGTTACAATGTATGAGGTTATGGGAGAAATCCTAGTTGATGGTCAAGGTGCAACTTGGTTACGCAAATCACAAGGTGGAGTTTTGTTGTTTTAAAATATCTAGTTTGCTTAAATATCCAAATTTATAATAATCCACTTGTTTACTATTTTTTCCAAATGAAGAACCAAATTACAAAAATTATAAACGATGAAGGTAAGTATATCATGTCTGAAAAATATTAGTGTCCGCATGCACGAGGTTCTTTAGGATGGTTCACCCACATTATAAAAGGCTTCATCCCTCTTCCGACATTCCGTCAAATGGTTTGTGTGCTTTTCCTATGCTCTCATGCTTTAATATATGAATACTAGGACAACCACCTCTCCATCTACAAATTTTCACCATCCTTTTTACTTGATGGGATTCCATACCTTATTCTAAAGCTCCAAATTGCAAATGCTTGAACTCCACATTAGTGGACTTATGTATCTTGCCATTCAAATTAAATGAGGTACCTCATTAACTATCCACATTGGTCGGTTCGAACATTATTATCCATCACTTTGTAATATTCCTTTCCACCATTCAACTCATTATCTCTCTAAAGAATGAAACACAACCCTTATGCCTCCCGAGCTACTCGACCGCGTGTCTATCGAACATCCAATGGAGTACCAAATTCAACCTCGGTGATAACGAAGTAAAGGGGATCGGGCATATCAACATAGCCCAAAAAAATGGTGCATTCACCCTATTCCAAGGATTTTGTCTTGGCACAAGCGGGAGGTGTTTCCTTTCAACTCTGAGCCAAATGTGACTACTTTAGGTATAGAAATAGATCCAGATCAACTAGTTAGTAGATAAAAAACATGGGGAGCATTTGAGATCTGATTTATCTTTAGGTGCACAAATTGATTTAACCTAGAATGGGACTCAATTTGAAACAACTATTAATAGATATCCACATTAATAATGTCCGAGATTATCTTGGCAAAGTAGGATGGTAACATTTGAACACTTGTTTGTTACCTTTGGAAAGAAAAATAGTGGCCTAGATTCAAGGGGATGTCCATGCTCCTATGTAAAAATCCCATAATGGAACAACTTGGAATAAGACTGGGATCAACTGTGGAGCTGAGCATTTAGCCTACCATTTACATAGCTTAGAAGTTTCTAAAGTCCATTCAACAAATCCATTTTGTGCATAGTGAAATCATTGAAATCTATAGACCACGTTTCTCCTCAAGAAAGGTTAAACAACACATGGGTTTTCACATTTACATACACATCTATCAGAGCATTTGCAACTATAACATATAATAAAATTCCTCTATCTTTATGCTTTGATGGACATTTATACCCTTCTCTAAAGCTCACATTTTGGCACAGGATTGGAGTACACAGGAATTGTAAATTGATCAGGTTGGATACCTATTTGTTGGATAGGTGAAATAGTGTGACTGTCCCATAAGGAAACCCATGTCTTCTATACACTACCCAATCACATTCCATGAGAAGCTACCTTGATCTTTCATTCGGTGAGACAATGAAATAGTGTCAATGATATATGAGATGCCCATACCACGTTCTAGAATCCTTCCACACTCTGCCTCCCTCACACTACCCTCATTGTAAGTATCCAAATATTGTTAAAATTATAACGTTGACACAGGTTTCAGCATGGTTATTGCCTCTGGATCTCAAAATAAAGTGGTTGTCTTATTAATCAAGGATAATGATAGGTATGAATGGCGTAAGGTATTCCCATACCCATGTCAAAGAGCCCACATGTCTTGGGTAGTTGCAATTATATCTTATGGTTAATGTCCTCAATCCTCACTTGTCAAGACTCCACTACCAATCATGCATTTAACTTATATTATTTAATTTGTTTTTTTCTTGATGTGGGCACTACATTTCACTCCCCTTATAAGAGCATCATCATTGATGTGACACAACACCAAAGCTCGAAGGATACATAGGAAATAAATTCAATAATGACACATGTCATCAACAAAACAACTCGTCTGTACAAAGCGACCATAAGGAAGCAAACTAATTTTGGCAATACCTTAAATTTTAATGTTATGTGAATATTTGTAGTTCTCTTTTACTTTGTTACTCAATTAGTTTTTTCCCTTAACAATATTTATTAATCTCAAACTATGAATATTTCATTGTTTTAAAATTTTAGTTTATTTATTATTTTTTTTGTGGGTGCCCAACAGAAATTGACATCCCAATACCACATCAGGGCCAAACACAACACTAATGGTTCACATGACATCATGATATGTACCTTCATGACTATATCACATCACAAGAACTCAACCAAACTATGGAAAGAACATAAATATCCCTCACAACAAAGTACTTGTCACACATGTCCTTGACACAAACACACTCGGAACATAGGCATACTATAACATATGGAATTCTAAACAATACGCATACAAAGGTTTCACAAAACTCAAAACCATAATTGTAGTTACATAGTGTCAAAATGGGATCACAATCGTACCTCCAATGAGGAGCATCAATCCTCAACATTACAAAACACAACCGAACCCACATGAGTACACATAAATCATAATACAATAACATACACCTCCCAAAACATCACAAAACAACTCCATATACCTCCAAAATCTTCAAAAAAAAATCTCCTTATACCTCTCAAAGCATCACAAAATAACTCCACATACCTCCTAAAGCAACACAAACAACTCCATATACCTCCCAAAGTGCCAAAAAGTAAATTCATATACCTCCCAAAGCATCACAAAACAACTACATATACCTCCCAAACATCACAAACAAGTACATATACCTCGCAAAGCATAACAAAACATCTCCATATACCTCCCAAAGAATCACAAAACATCTCCATATACCTCCTAAAGCATCACAAAGAACTCCATATACCTCCCAAGAAATAAAATAAAGATAAATTTTCTCTTTTAGCTCCCCCAAAGAGGTTGGTCACCCTATGTCTCTAGGCACATAGAGTCCAGACACCCCTAACCCAAGTGACATAATAACTCATGGTTCAAAACCCGCTAGTTATTTTGAATCGCTTCAGTGTACCCTATACAACAAATCAGGTCAATAGGTTCAACCACTCCATGGTGAATCCCATGACCCTATTAAACCACATTACAACATTAGAACCACCATAACAATCCATTTGAAATGCCAAGTGGTAAAAATTTTAAGCCTTGCATTAGGCTATACAAAATATTTAAACTTGATACGTAAATTTAAAACTAAGCAAAAAAATGGCCAAATAACCATAGTTAGTGCAAAATTCCACATGTTAGTGCAACAACCAAATAAAATTCCCAAAATATGAGAACATGTGGATCAATAAAAATGTTTGTTCCGACAAGAAAAGAGATAACGATCAATTTATGAATAAAACACATATAGAGAAATAACACATTACAATCACTATGTGGCCTCATACGTCCACTAAAGGGGTACTCATTGAGTTGTTGGCACTCGGATATCGAGCCTCAGCTCACAAAATAACATTTCAAATTATATAAATCATCTCTACCTGAATCATCCCTCCATACTCCCACAAGGCTTATCATATTAAAAATCACATAGGATTTTTCGATGGATAGCCCACACAGGAAACAACATGGGATGTTAGTTTGCTTAAGTTGAGCCTAATGTGGTGCACATCCAAAATATACTAAGCAAGCTCAAAGTATACTAAATAAATATAAGTGGGTTTTCAGTCTATATGAGAATCCACTTCTTAACTCGTACTCAGCTCAAGATTATGAAAACCTGGTCCACGTCTCCTCTCTCCACACATAAACTCTTAATAATTACTCCCCTTAGGGTTGTCTAGTGTAAGGTTCACAAAGCATAACACATAGCTACATCATTAACACAATGATGATTCACACACAATAACCATAGTGTCTTACACATGGTATAACACAATCATTACTTTCATAGGTTACAATACATCACGTTTCAACATAATCCACTCAAGGTGAAAATATCGCATATTACGGGTCATATGATCACCATATGCCCTTGATTTACGACATGGACCATCATATATTAGAGAAATTATACGTAAGATGTGATGGACGCACAAGAAGAGAATGTATATTGCTATATTCAAAAGATACAAAATGACGCCTTTATATAGGCCGATGAGGAGATCGTGCGTGAGGGAGACGGTTATACAACCGATCACTAACAAATACTAACACAAATGTATTAGTTATCTAACATTCCCCCTTAATACATTGCTCTTACAAATGTACCCCTAATTAAATCAAACTTCACGTTGCGGAGAGGCTTGGTGAGAATATATGTAATCCGAGAATCGGTAGGGGTAGATCTTTGGAGCTGAATTTGGTGGTTCAAGACCTGTTCACGAATGTAGTGACATTCGACCTCAATATGCTTTGTTCGTTCATGGAAAAAAGGATTCTTCACAAGCTTTAACACACCTTGATTGTCGCAGTGAATGATGGGAGGCTTCTCTTCAGGAATCCCTATATCTGCAAGAATGCGACGTAACCAAATTGCTTCGCACACAGCTCCTCGTGCAGTGCGGTATTCAGCCTCAGTGGATGAAAGAGCAACAACAGTTTGCTTCTTGCTGATCCACGAGATAGGTCCGCACCGAGATGAAAACATATCTCGAAGTGGATTTCTGTCATCAACGGATCCGCATAGTCCGAAGTCTCAGATATCCTGTAAGAAGAACCGAGTGTTCTTTCGATACCAGCACCAAAGTCAACTGTACCTCGGACATATCTCAACACATGCTTTGCTGCTATCCAATGACATTTCTTCGGCTCCTGCATAAATCTGGCGAGATAGCTCACCGCAAAGCAAAGATCTGGTCTGGTATAAGTCAAGTAAATGAGACTCCCCACAAGCTGCCTGTAGTGAGTGCCATCTACCTGTGGTGAATCCTGGAATCTAGATAGTTGCAAACCTTTTTCCATAGGTGTGGACATTGGTTTACAATCTGACATCCCATACTTTTCCAAGAGTGTCTTGGCATATTTCATCTGGGAGACGAAGATATGATTCTTCTTCTGCCATATCTCTAAGCCAAGACAATAGTGAAGTAGCCCCAAATCGGTCATGTCGAAGGATTTCTTCAGATCATTCTTTACATCATCTACAAGATTGTCAGAACTTCCTGTGATCACAAGATCATCTACGTACAAAACCAAAATGACAATCTTTGTTCCTACCTTCTTGATATACAAATTTGTATCTGAGGGGCTACGAGTGAATCCATGCTGCAATAGGTGATCATCAATTTTTATATACCATGCCCTAGGTGCTTGTTTAAGTCCATAAAGAGACTTTATCAGATGACATACCTTGTGTGGTTGATGCTCGTCTACAAACCCTTCAGGTTGGGCCATGTACACTTCTTCTTGCAGATCACCATTTAGAAAAGCACTCTTGACATCCATCTGCTGAAGTTTCCATCCATTTTGTGCTACCAGTGCACATACAACTCTGATGGTTTTGATCTTCGCAGTGGGTGCAAAGGTCTCGTCATAGTCAATTCCTTCTTGCTGAGCATAACCCTTTGCAACAAGTCATGCTTTGTGTTTGTCGATTGAACCATCTGCCTTATATTTTGTTTTGAAAATCCATTTGCAGCCAATGGATTTCTTACCTGGAGGCAGATCGACAAGTTCCCATGTCCGATTCTGAAGTAGGGAATCATATTCAACATCCATAGCTTGTTTCCACTGTGGTTGGTCTAATGCCTCACAAACAGTGTCAGGTTCGGTGCTCTCAACAACTGAACTCATGAGTGCAAAATTTACCTCATGTCTAGCTTGACTTCATGTTCTAACTCCCGTAGAAGTACCTGGAAGTGAGTTCAGGTGTGCATCCCTGATAGTACTCTGGACCCATTTCGGACGTTGGCGCTGCTGATGTGAAGATGTGTTTTCCAGTGTGCCAAGATCAACGAACAAATCTCCACTCAGCTCTTCTTCTCTCTGAGAAGAATCATCTTGCTCATCATCTGGATGTGTGAGCAATCTATGTGACGAGGTCGGTACTGGATCTCCATTGTGTGGCAAGGAGTCAAAGGACGACTCATCACATACCACATCTCGACTCTCGTAGATCTTCTTCGTCTCAGGATCCATGAGACGATATGCCTTTGAGGTAGTACTATACCCCAAGAAAAGACATGGCAGTGTCTTTGGATCGATCTTCTTCCTTCTCTTATCTGGAACATGCATATATGCAGTACAACCAAAAACTCTTAAATGATGAATAGAAGGTTTACGACCAGTCCATACCTCTTCCGGTGTCTTGTTCTGCAAGATCTTCGTGGGTGCCCGGTTGAGTAAATACATTGCTGTCTGGACTGCTTCTGCCCAAAACTGATCCTCCAACTTGGCGGTTGAGAGCATACAACGAGCCATCTCCATGACAGTCCTGTTGTGGCGCTCGGAAATCCCGTTCTGTTGGGGCGTATAGGGAGCAGTCAAATGTTGTTGAATGCCATGCTGCTTCAGGTATGCTAAGAACTTCTTTGACACAAATTCCCCCCCTCGATCTGAGCGGAGGAGAAGAAGAGGCTTCCCAGACTGCCTGGTGGCTTGCTGGTAGAAGGTCTGGAAATTTGCAAGTGCCTCACTCTTCTTCCGAAGGAAATATACCCACATTTTCCGTGAGTAATCATCAATGATGAGCTGAAAGTACACAAAACCTTGAAAGCTAGCTGGCAGGGGTCCGCACAGATCGGTGTGAACGACCTGAAGATGCTCTGTAGAATGATAAGAGCTCTGTTTGAATGGACCTCTATGTTGTTTGCCCGCAAGACATCCCGAGAAAATAGGTAAGGAATGGGAGAGTGGAGGAAGCCCTCTTACCATTTCCTTCGCACTGAGTTGATGCAGAGCCCCGGCAGAAAGATGACCATATCTAAAGTGCCAAAGTGTAGTGGACTCTGCCATTGATGCAGAGAGAGCAACGCTAGATGAAGTGACCGCATCCAGTGCAAATAGACGGCCCTTCAGAAATGCTTGAGCAATGACTGACTCTCCCTGGGAAATGATGCAGGACTTGACCCCTTTCTCAACAAAGAATTCAACCTGCATTCTATGGTTAAGAAGTTGACTTACAGACAAAAGATTTGAAGTCAAACCTAGAACATAGAGCACCTTTATGAGTGTACATCTTCGTGTTCCAAGAGGAATGATGACATCACCAATCCCTGCTGCAATATACTCTTGATTGTCTGCAATGGTGATCCGATCTCCAGTGGGCCGGTCACTCAGAGTATGGAACAACTTCTTGTTGCCAGTCATGTGTTTGCTGGCACCTGAATCAATCAACCAGACATCTTCTGACGGCTGCGAAGTCTGTGAGACTAGAACAATGTCAGAATGAGTCATATCTGGTACCTCTTCATCGGAGGTGGCTTCTGCTGAGCAGCAATGTGGCCTTCTCGCTTTCGATTACGAGCATGCCATCGGGATTTCTTGGAATATCCTCGGCCATAAGTGCTCTCTTTGCTATAATTTCCATACTTGCGACCGTTGTAATAACAGTTCGCAGTCGTGTGCGTATCCGTGGAGCAAATGTGGCACCACCGATCCGCCTTGTGATTATGCTGCTTCTAGGGTGGCCGTTGTGGTGGCCGCTGTGAAGATGGCTGCTGAACATGCTGCTTCTGATTTGGGGGGCTGATTGCCCTTTCCGAGGCTTATGTTTTTGCCTCGTGATGAGAGCCTTGTCTTTGAAGGCTTCTTGTACATTTTGCATGGATTCTTCCTGCTGGAGATAATTCACCAGGGTTGCAAAACTCACCTCCTGTTGAGTAATTGTCAACGTGGTGATCAGTGTCCGAAACCGTGAAGGAAGAGCTCGCAGGGTGAGTGGGACAAGCAACTTGTCGTCCACTGGTTCACCGAGTGCAGAGAGTTCTGCATGTAACTCAGCTACACGCCGCAAGAAGGCTTCTACCGATTTGCCTTCATGTATACTCATCGTATGAAGCTTTTATTCGAAGTTGCAACTTTGACGTCGATTCTTAGCTTCATAGATGGTACACAATGTGCTCCATGCCTCGAGAGAAGAAGCGTTGCTTCTCGAATGTATGGCTGCACCTCATCGAAAGATCGAGGGTGATGAGCATGAGTGCTTTCGCATCAGCCTTTTCATATTTTTCCAACAGATCATCGTCTACGGGAGGGGCGTCTTTGCCAGAGACAATCCCCCAAAGATCTTCGAATTGAAGAATCGTCCGCATTTTGGTTTTCCATGCGGCAAAATTTGGCCCTTTCAAGAGTTGGGCATCGGATAGCAATATTTTTGGAGCAGACATTTTTCAAAAAACTCAAAAATGTATCTTTATTTATTTATTTATTTTTCAAAATGGCTACAATGCTTACTGAAGGAATCTGTCCCGAAGATGGGCTCTATAGGCTCATGCAGTGAGACGCCGACACTCCTGTGGGCGTTCTATTTCGCGTTCGTCATCTGCATCATAACCACGTTCAAGTTCTGCACGAATCCACCGTGCTTGACATCGAACGTCGAACCAGAAGTATTCCAACAGTCCGCGGCGCACAATCTCGTCAAAGAGAATGTTACCAGTGTTGTGTAGCTCGTTGACCAAGGCAAAGAACAGCCCAGTGGTGTCTTCATTGTCATTCAATGCCCAAATATTTGGTGCATTGCTCGCGGTGCTTTGTGCATCGGAAATTTGCGACATACGCGCACACACTGATTTGCAATTTGCTGACTTTGCTTACACGTAGTAGTCACAAGCACGAATCTTGCTCAGTCTTCTTCTCCTTCAGGCACGCACAGCACAGCAAAAGAAATGGCAACAGGCTCAGTCTTCTTCACGCTCCTTGAGCACGCAAAGAAAGAAACGGACTCCACTCGCTGACGGGACAGCAACGTTTGCACACTCCTTCACGCGGGACAGAAACGCTTTTCCCTTCACACACCTCCTTCAACGAGACAACACCTCCTTCAACGAGACAGGCACACCCTTCAACGAGACAGGCACACTCCTTCACGCGGGAACAGGCAACTGCACTAGCAAGCAACGTTTTTCTTCACGCACCAGACCACAAATCAATGCCTGCTCTCCTCCTTTACGCGGGACCTCTCCTCACGCACCAGCAAAAACGTTTTCACGGGTTTCCAACGGCCTCTCTTCCTTCACGCTACTTCAGGCAGCAAGCACAGCACAAGAAACACCAAAAGCGGCACGCACAAAGAAAATGGGAACTCACGCACCTCCGGCGCCACGCACAAAGACAAACGGACAGCCCTCTCTCCTCTTCACGAACGCCCTAGAAATGGTGAAGCAAAATAAAACGGGACGGACAGCACTCCGCTCCCTCCTCACGCGGCACCAGTCTCCTCCACGCGGAACAGCAACTTTTCTCCTCCTCATGCGGCACAGACTCTCTCTCTCGGGACTCTGCTCTGAAACCAATGATGGATGCACAAGAAGAGAATGTATATTGCTATATTCAAAAGATACAAAATGACGCCTTTATATAGGCCGATGAGGAGACTGTGCGTGAGGGAGACGGTTATACAACCGATCACTAACAAATACTAACACAAATGTATTAGTTATCTAACAAGATGAACACAATGACTAACATTACAACATGTGGTTGTAATGCCCACAAATTTTGACGTTCAAAACCATAATAAAATGTATTAATTTATTAGAAAAAAAAATAGGGTAATTTGTTTAAAGGGTTATACATTTCTTGCGAATAGATAAGTTTCCAAGAATAAATTTCACACCTTCATAATGTAATCGAATTAAAATTAGTAGTTAAATATTATTAATTTATTACCCCAAAATGATACGGTTTGAAACATTCCATTAAGTTTTTATTTAATTGACCTAACCACTAAGTGGCCCCATTCACCAATACCCATACATTCAATTTAAATAGGAAAATACCCAATCCCAAAAAATCCCACAACTAAAAAGATGTAGGATTCATTCTCCACCATTAGATTGGGTTAATGTTGACCCTTAGATATGAGGTTTTCTAATATGCCCTAAAAATCCTTATGTTGACTTCTTATTCTCAATTTTTCCCTAATCCATTTAATTTCCACTTTTACAGGTTTGGGAGCATAGAGGCCATGAAGGCGATGAGAGCTATGGAGTATTTTCTCTACTCCAATATTTTTTGTATTATATTTTGTGTTAAATGAGATATTTTCCCACTCCTATTATGGGTATTTTTTTCCCCATTTAGTTTCATTTATTTTCATTTATGTGGAATTCCTTTTACAGTTTGAATGAATATACATTGTGTATATTCCATTTTGGGTGGATATAAAAACCATGTATATGTGTGTGTGTGTGTGTGTGTGTATGTATATATATAAAACACATACACACACACACACATATATATATATATATATATATATATATATATATATAATATTTTATATTAATTTTATTATATGTAATAGGATTCGACACTTGGGATAAATGGTCGCTTCGTATAATTAATGGGATATGTTTTGAAGTGGCCGAATGTGCCATTACAAAGTCGCAACCGCATTCATTACAAGGTTTAAAGTATATTGGGGTAGGAGGGCATCACCTCTACCCCCCCCTATTATATGGGGTGGGGGGAGGGGGGGCCCTCCCCCCCAAACCCATGGTTGAAAATACATTAGGTTGGGTCGTGGCCCAACCACAAACATTTTTTTTATATATAAACAAACCTTAGTTTATTAGTCATTCAACTTTGTTAACCTTTTCAATATTAAAATTTATTTTTAATTAATGTTATATATATATATATATATATATATATATATATATATATATATATATATGTTATTTTATTTAAAATATAGATATAATTATAATATATATAAATACATAAATTCATATAGGTATATATAATTATAATTGTATATTTTTGTTTTACTTTATTATGCACAATCAAATCAAGTTTATTTGTATCTATTATTGTATATATACTTTATTTCTTTTTTTATTTGATCTAGTGTAAACAATGATCAATTCAACTCTTTTATAAAACAACTAAAAGCCATATGTAGTGGAGGAAATTTCATTTCTATTTATATGTATGGGATAGATGACATTATTATTCTTTTAACAAGGTAAAATTGGATTGTAAAATTAACTCAAACCATTCCCTTTTAACATACCTATTTGAAAGGAATGAAGGTAAAACATTCTTAAGTGAAACTCATTTCCTTCTCCCTTTAAAAATCAAATTTCCAATTTAACAAGAAAAATAAAAATAAAATCCTTTCCGTAATACAACACCATCCTTTCACAATGAAAATCCATTATACAACTCTTTAAAATTTTCAACAATTCAAATGTGTTATTTCTTACAATGAGAATGAAAAGATGCCTCTTTTATTTTCTTTATAATGAACTCGTATCAATAAATTATTACAAATTACAAAAGGTAACAATACACTCTTTTTCAAGAATCTAAGTTCATTCTCTTACAATATAATAGTTCCTCTTTCCAATTATTTGAAAGGATAATATACAAGATCACAACTTTCACTTTTCAAGAATGGGATGAAATTACAAGGGTGAACGTTTGGCTCCAACATAGTATAACTCCTCCAATCTTCAAATTTTGCACTTTTCTCATCTATCAAATTTGAATCACAAGACAATGAAAGGGGAGTAGGCGATGCTCTCCACCCAACCTATAATCAAATACAAGGAAAATTCATCCTCCTTATTGGCCCTCGAGTCCCAACCATAGAACAATGAGGTGTGTCTTGCAACTTTGACAACTTCACAAAAATGGCTTCCACAAACATACAATCCACAAATATACAACACATTCAAATAGACACACAAGCAAGATTTACGATTTTCCACCAAACACATAGGCTTGACAACAAGCCAAAAGGAGTAAGGGATATGGGAACCACATCCTGTTATCAAATTTTTCCCCTCAGGAGAAATTGGACAAACATGACCTCACACAGAGAAAATGGAGGGATCAATTCAGCCATGGGAGCTTGCATTGGGAAGTCAAGGCTCGGATCACTAGAAGAATGACACGAAATGATGATGAGGGGTCGAGTTTGGGTTAGTAATGACTCATTAAGAAAAATTCATAATGATTTGGAAGTGTAGAAATGGTCGAGATATGGAGGAGAGCTCGAAAGGGACTCACCAAAGTAGGGGGCTATGTCGGCCAAATGAGGAAGGAATGAAGGATCAAGCAAAATCCGAGAAATCAATTCGGAAAAAAAAAGGCCCAAGTTTGAAATTTTAAGACTTCAGGGATTGAGTGATTCATAGTTCTCACCTCGGAAAACGTAAAAAATGAGCCAAACCCCTGAAACTTTGAAAGTCTGAAATTCCAAAGTCTAAAAGGGCTTGGGGTTTTGGGGTCAACTCCGAGTTTGGAGGTCAATGAGGTAAAAACTTCGAGGACTCAACTGAAGGAAGTCAAAAAAATGGGGAGATCAAAGATTTGAAACTTGAATTCTGAATATCAGACTTTGGGGTTTTAGTGATTCAGAGGTTTCATGAGCTCAGTCAAATGAATAGTACCACGAGCCCAAAAACACAAAGGTCTAAAACCTGAAGTCCGAATGTTGGACTTCAGGGTTTCATCATTTTGGACCTTTTGGCTCTTAGCCGGGTGAACAGTACCACACGATATGAGCTCATATTTTGAACTCCGAATTCAGAAATTCAGACTTCAGAGGTTCAAAATTTCAGAACTCTCGAGCTGGTATGAGCAATGAATAGTGGTGACGATCTCCAAAGTGGAAATACCGAAATCCCTGATCCCAAAGTCTGAAATTTTGGATTTTGGAGGGTGCGATGTAGGGTTAGAGTTTGAAAAATAAGATCAACCACCCACATTTATTGCGGTATGAAACCCTCATCTTTAGATGGCCATAACTTTTGATTGAGAGCTCAGATTTGCACAAAATAGGACTATTTCAAAATTGTGAAATATAGTTTGCCATTTTAGAGGAATGTTTTCCAGATTTCTCACCTACCAAAATGATGAGGTATGAGCTTCCTTTATTCTCAAAAATCAAAGTACAATGGAGTATGGACTTGGTAGACTTTCCCATCACTCCTGCAAGGACAATAATGGATTTTACAAGAGATTGGGGTACATTTTTGGATTTTATTCCCTCTATCTCTCCTCATTTTCTTACTCTAAAAAATTTACGGGGTTTGCATGTAAAAAAGGTTAATCATTTACTCTCCCATACAACCCCTATTATGCTGAGGCTTTAGGCCTTCCTCCAAAATATGTAATGTCTTCATGCCTCCTCTACATGCAATGTACTATGTAAATACTAAGGAGCAATAAAATAGTGTTGTGTTGATTATTCTTACCTCTACATGATTTTACTATTTTTTCTTACCTCTCATTGAAAATATATGGTTGTGTATATCCTTGTTCATTACAGATTTGGGTGTGTTTTTCTCATTTCGGGAATGATGTGCTAGGTGTGATCTAGTTTGTGGTTCAAGACCACCCTTTCTAGATTCATTTATTTGTCATTGTTGCAAGTCGGAAGTGATCAACACTCCTTTCTTAGTGTATCACCACTCTTAGTGTATTTTTTTCATTTCATATATCATTCTCCATGTCCTCTTGGAAGCATTAGATTAGGATTAGTCATTAGTTTTTCCTGCATTAGGAGTAGTTATTGACATAGGTAGGTTAGGAGTAGGAACTGTCCTTCTCTGGAGAGTTATCTGATGTGTAATGACCCATCTAAAACTTGTACCATTCGGGGGGTGCCATGATTTCTCCATAACATGTCCTTTTCCCTCCCAAGTTATATAGGGGTTCCACCAAAAGCCTCCATGTGCACAACACAAAACACTCAAATACATCCTTATCTCTCCCCTTCCAAATATGCAAAATGTGTCCATGTTTTCCTTTTCTCTCCCCATAGGTGGAACTCCTAATCACACTCCCTCCAAAATGCATGCCTCACAACTCCCTTTTCCCTCCCCAATGGTCTCATACTTCCATCTCCCACACCCTTCTTAAGGCAAGCTACCCAACCCCAATATATCACATTCACAACACTCATACAAATACTCAAACAAGCACAAATTTCACACCCATATTCATAAATAAATAAATAACAATAAGTGGAGATCCTACCTCTCCATTAAGCTTACAAGACCTTCACTCAACAAGATTCAACTCCTCCAAGCCAAGAACAATCCAAAATGCAACTCCGAAAAGATCCAAACATGCAACCCAAGACCAAATTTCAAAAGTACAAGTTTCAAAAATAAGATAAGTAACCCAAAATCCTTCAAATTCATTCAATAAATAGAAAGGGAGGTGAGGATGATGAGGTGGCTCCATGTAGGATGCCACTTCATCATCCCTCCATTCAACTCAACAATTCAACACACAAAGACCAAAGCAATTAAATGAACAAGTAAGGCTTATGACATGCACACATTACACTCCAACATGCACTCCATACCTTCCAAGGAAAAATTAAATGTGTTAAGTAGAAAAGTGACTTTATTTACTCTTTTACACTCAAAAATGCATTAAAAAGGCTAAAATTAGCCCCATACTTCATAAGTATGGTTGGTAGATGAGTTTGAGATGTAAGGGACAAGGTTAACTTGTCCCACAAGTCTCAAAAAGTGGCCTACAAGGACAAATTCGAGTTTGGAAAGGGAAGAAGAGTACACTCAACAAAATGCAATTTAATTCATTCCACATCAAGCACAAATCAAGGACCATCTACCCTATTAATTACCCAAATGTCACATCTTCCTTTTAGTTTACAAGTTAAGTTAAATTATCTAATTAAAACACATTAACAAGTGTTAATAAAGTAACTAGATTTCCCAATTAATTAAATACATGCAACAAAAATAAAATACCCAAAATTAAAAAAAAACATTACACCCCATGGCCACACACATGAGTTCACCTCCCCATGGGAATCCTCCTAACCAAACATAACAATACACACAACATATGCATTAGACATAAGTTGTCAATTTGTTCATGTTGCAAACATCCAACATTCTTCTAGGGTTGGTCCCCTATCCCCTTTCAATGTATAGTGATATAATTTTCCTACAATCACAAATAGAAATACCTCTTTGGCCTCACGGCCACATCAATAACATTGAGAAATAACATATACATAGAAATCAATAGTCATCATCAAAATTAGCAATTCTATCATCTATCAACCATATCAAAATAATTTGATTCTACCATTTTACTAACATCCATGAGATCACAATACTATTCAAAACATCCAAACATAGACAATGCATCATGAATATAACATGTCAAGTATAAATCCATAATAATACAATCAACATATATAAGACTATCCACTAGTGTCATCTAGCATATCATAATCCAAAATGTGAATCAAAACACATCAATAATCCAACTGTCCATATAGTCTATCATATACTAATCAAGTATAATAATCAAAATGTCAAAGTCTCTAATCAACAATAATAAAATCATAGTGAAATAGTGTAAAGATGAGTGGGCACTACATCCCCCTCCCCTTAGACTCAACTTCCTCTTGGAAGTCACTAAAATAGGTGTGGAAACTAGGCATGTAAAAAAGTAGCATCCTCCCATATAGATGTAGTCTCATCATACCTATCCCACTGGACTTGCACATGATCAATCTCATGGCCTTGAAGGCCTAGGGTCTTATGCTATATGATGCACATGGGCTCCATAGTCAACTGTCATTACTCCTACACCTGCAATGTGGTCCAATCCAATACATGAGAAGGATCTAGAATATATCTCCTAAGAACAGAAACATGGAATACATCATAGACATGATACAAGCTGGGTGGAAAGGCTAGACGATAGGCTAAGGGACCGATCCGCTCATATATCTCAAAGGGACCCACAAATCTAGGAGCTAACTTAGATCCTTTTCCATAACAGATAGGGATCTTATGAGGTATGAAACGAAGAAACACCTTCATACCAACCTCAAAAATATGGTCAACTCTCCTCTGATCTACATACTTCTTCTACCTATCATGTCCCACCTGTAACCTCTATCTAATCAAGATAACCTACTACTCTATGTCCTGTAAAAGGTTGGACCAAGAGATATTATATCCTCTAACATGTCCCAACTCAAAGGAGTTCTACACTCCTGCCATATAATGCCTGAAATGAAGCATACCAATAGAACTATGAAAGATGTTGTTGTAAGCAAACTCAACCAAGTATAAATACTCCTCCCATATTGACTAATGATCCATAATGTACATCCAAAGCATGTCCTCGAAAATATGATTCACTCGCTCAATTTTTCCTTCTGTCTCAGGGTGATAGGTTGTAGTGAAACTGATAATCATCCCAAGAGCTAATTGCATAGTATTCAAAACATAGGAGGTGTATAAGGGATCATGGTCACAAATAATCATCTATAGAATCCCATGAAGTTTGAAAATATCATCCAAGTACACTTGCGCTACTGTACTAGCTGTATAAGTGGTCTTCACTAGAGAAAAATGAGCCACTTTCACCAATCTATCCAATGTGACCATGATGACATCATGGTGGTATCTCGACGTAGGGAGCACTACTATAAAATCCATGGAAATAATGTCCCATTTCCACTCTGGTATGGCATGCGGGTAGAGAAAGCCAGCTGGATGTTGATGCTCAGCCTTCACCCTCTGACACTCCAAACATCGAGACAAAACAAGCTACATATCTTTAAATTCATCTCAATGGTACAACTTTCTTAATGTCGCATACATATTATTCACCCCTGGATGGGTTGAATAAGTTATCCGATGAGCCTCTATCAAAATATCCTTTCTCAAACCTCCATCCCTAGGTATAAAGATCTGACCATTGTGTCTAAGAAGTCCATTTGGCTCAAGTTTTAGTCCCTAAAACTTCCCCTCAAGGGGTCTTTGAGACTCAATCTCTTCTCGAGATGAAAGGTAGAAGTTGTCATGAGGAATTTGTTGCAAGATCTTACTCTGTAATTATGTACCTACTGAAGTAGCCATAACCGAATGGCTTCGATGACTCAAAGTATATACAACCACATTCTCCTTCTCCTTCACATGCTCAACATCCATTTCATGCTCACATAGAAGATCCATCTAACTCCATTGATGGGTGTTGAGAATGGGATGTGTGAAGAGATGCCAAAGTCTCAAGTGATATGTCATGAGAATGAACCTTCTGCCTACAAGGAAATGCCTCCATCAAACCAAGGCATGCATAAATGTTACAAGCTCAAGGTCATGTGTCGGATAATTGATCTCATAATCCTTGAGTTTGTGAGACTCAAAACTACTACATGGCCATCTGCATCAATACACCTCATATCCCTACTAGTGAAGCATATGTGCATATAAAGAAATCTCTCTGTGGATCTGGCACTACTAGAATAGGTGTTGTCGTAAGGCATTCCTTCAATGTCTGAAGGCCTACTCACATCTATCTAACCAAACAAAATTCTTCCCTTTCCATTGTAGGGAAGTGATGGGATGCGCAATACAAGAGAAATTATGAACAAACCTCATGTAATAACTTGCCAATCCCATGGAGTGTACCTCGGTCACATTGGTTGGCACTAGCCAATCAATGATAGCTCTAATCTTGGAAGGATCAACTATGATACCTTCCCTAGAAATAATGTGACCTAAATATTGAACCTCTGTCTGGAAAAAGGCACACTTCTCTAGATTTCGTATGGTTGTTGCTCTTGAAGACATTGTAGAACTTGTCAAAGATGCTCCTTGTGCTCCTCATGCATGCATGAGTAAATCAAAATATCATCTAGGAACATGAGCACAAAATGGTCTAGAAATGTCTTGAATACCCCATTCATCAAACTCATGAATACATTGGGGCATTTGTTAGACCAAAATGGCACAACCGTGAACTCGTAGTGGCCATATCTCATGCGGAAAGTTGTTTTGTGGATATCTACCTCCGTAATCCTCCGCTGATGGTAACTCGACTTAAGATCTATCTTAGAAAACATAGTATCCCCCATCATCTGATCAAATAAATAATCTATGTGTGGAAGGGGGTAACGATGCTTGATCGTTACTTTGTTCAATTGTATGTAGTCAACATACAATCATAAAGATCCATCATTCTTTAAAAAAATCACTGGTGCACCCCAAGGGGATACGCTAGGACAACTTAGTAATTTCTCAAGAAGGCCATCCAATTGCAACCTGAGCTCACATATCTTAGGGATGGTCATCCTATATGGCACATGAGATAGGCACTCCAGGAACCAAATCAATATGAAATTCGATCTCGCATGGGAGATGTAAGCCTAAAAAATCACTAAGGAAACCATCTTAAAACTCCCTAAAAATATGATGATCATTAAGTGACGACCCATGAGTCTCATCCTTCGATCAGTCACTAACTGTGATGGCATACAACTGACATCCTCGTCACGCACACTACTTCAGTTGTATATTATATATAGTGCAAATAAAGATGGGTTTCCTAACTCCAACTATCATCGACTCAACTTCCAAATTATCTTCATAAGATATCACCTTACTATAACAATCAACTCTAGATATGTGTGCAGATAACCAGTCCATACCCAAGATAACTCCATATGAACCCAAGGGAAGGATACGAAGATCCAAAGTCATGGTGAAGGTTCATAGGTCTACTACACTCCTTAAGGAGTCCACTTTGTGAGCCCGGCTTTGAAGCCATCTCAATTTCCCAACTATGATCATTCCTATGTTCCACCAACATGCATCGTTATACTAATAATGGTGCAATAAATGAATCAAAAGATCAAAATCAAACAATATAGAGGTAGGGATACCAAAAATGCTACTTGTAGTCTCTATCACTATACCCTAATGCCCTGTCTGAATGGGGTTCTTGACCACTGGATAAATATGATGGCTATGTCCTCTCTCTTATTGTAGGCTTTGAAATAGGTTCCTTACCCTGAGTAACAAAGTTATGTGGGTACTCTCTCAGTGATGTTCATGTACACCACACCCAAAGAAACTACCTGATCCCCTCCAATGAAAAATATTCCTCCGTAGGCCCCTGTAGTCCTTGTCATAGACCCGATGATCCTACCATATACCTTTGTTGTTGTGGTGGAAGTACTCCTGCTAACTGAGCTTGGGGTGGATCTATGTCCTATTGGGTCCCCTAGCTAGAAGCCCCATATCTGCGCACCCTCTTTTCATACATCATAGCATTGTGGAGGTCTAAAAGGTGGTTGAGTCTTTTGATGGAAATTGTTGATGATAGACTAAAAGAGGATTGTGTTGAACCATGTCTTCCATGAGGAGGGAAGTTAACCCCTCAACTTACTATCCTACATCTTTTTAATACGGTTCCTCACCCTATCCCTATCCTGGTTTGTCTTTCCCTTGTTCTCCTCTACAATGTAGGCCTTCTCAATGGCCTCTACTAAAGTCTGTGGAAAATCCATACGCACTGCCCCTCCCAAATAAAATTTTAGGCCCCGATGAACCTTTGCACTGAACCTCCTCATCCGCATGTACTCAACATACTCTAACAAGTCCAAGAACCGAGTCTCATACTTAGCTACTTTCATGGATTCCTATCACAGATCATGAAACTCATCGATCCGTTGTTGGATGAGCATCTTGGATATGTATCTACTCATGAACCACTCCTCAAAGAGCTTCCAAGTAATAGTATTTGTATCCACATGGAGCTTATGATCCTCATTCCTCCACCAAACCCCAACTCTGTCTCTCAGAAGGTGGATGACAACACGAGGTTTCGTGTTGCTGGTACATGGACATAGCTTGAAGCATCCGCTCAAGCTAACCAACCATACCTCTTCCTGAAATCTTCTTGTGTCTCCAGTAAATATGGGATGGGTGTAACTTTAGTATCTCTCTGATATGATCTGCCACTAACAATTGTTGGCCCCTAGGTCTCTCTACATGATCATCCCTCAGCATAGGGCTCCTAGATCTATCTTTGTGTCATGTAGCCTTATCTTCATGTCCCCTCTAAGGAGAATCCCATCTAGATGACTTTGCATGGGATTTATCCAACCTATACTCCTCATTTTTTTGTAAAGGGATACAATCCTCTACTGATGGCTCTCTATCATGTTGGCTAGATCGTCCCCCTACTACTCCACCTCGTATAATAACATTGACCTTCTGCAAGATCTATAGGATCTTCGGTAATATAGTGGAAACTTCCTACTCTGGGTGGGTATTTCTAACTCCACGTGAAAGGTCCCCTTGTTTGGTTCATGCCTCCCACACAAACCAAGACAAGAGTTAGTTTATCTTCATCTAGGATTTTTTTCAGTTTTCTAGGTTTCCTACATTTTAAAATATCATGCAATGTTATGTGTTTTAGGTGTAGGTTATGTTAGGTTTACTTGTTGTGTTTTGTGTTGGCCCAGGGTCTAAGTGTTGAACCCACTACTCTGATACCAAGTGTAATGCCCACAAATTTTGATGTTAAAACCATAATAAAACCTAATAATTTATTAGGGAAAATTATGGTAATTTGTTTTACGAGTTATACATTGCTTGGAATAGATACGTTTCTGAGAATAATTTTCACACCTTCATAATGTAATCGAATTCAAATTAGTATTTAAATATTATTAATTTATTACCCCAAAATGATATGGTTTGAAACATTCTATTAAGTTCCTATTCACTATTATAGTATTTTCCAAATACTTAATCACCATGATCTGTTTAATTTATTTAACTATACCCTTGCTACTAATCATCTAAAAACCCCTTTTAATTTATTAAAAAATACCATGAACAATTACTTAATTAATTGCTACCACAAAAAGGTCACCACTTGACCTAACCACTAAGTGGCCCCATTCACCGATACCCATACATTTAATTTAAATAGGAAAATACCCTATCCCACAAAATCCCACAACTTAAAAAGATGTAGGATTCATTCTCCACCATTAGATTGGGTTAATGTTGACCTTAGATCTTAGGTTTTCTAAGATGCCCTAAAAATCCTTGGGTTGACTTCTTATTCTCATTTTTTCCCTAATCCATTTCATTTTCACTTTTTATTTTTGGTATTATATTTTGTGTTAAATGGGAGATTTTCCCATTCCTATTATGGGTATTGTTTTGCCCCATTATTTTTTTTTATTTTCATTTTTATGGAATTATTTTTGTAGGTTTGAATGAATATACATTGTGTATATTCCATTGTGGGTGGATAAAAAAACCATATATTTATATATGTATATGTGTGTATATGTATGTATGTGTGTGTATGTATGTGTGTGTGTATGTGTGTGTATATGTGTGTGTGTGTATGTATATATATATATATATATATATATATATATACATATATATGTGTGTGTGTGTGTATATATAGCCTTATATTTTAATATATTATATATATACATACACCCGCCGCTTTAGATAATTGTCCGCCTTTTCCAACTTGTGTTTCTACATTATATAGAGTATCATGAAATGATCAATGGCTAAATCGACTACATATCGGGTATATATGTAATAATATAAATGGCTCCACATATAATATCAATGTGAATATTGATAGATCTATATCTATGGATCTATCAATATTGTTTCAAGACCGATCTTGTTTCAATCATGTCAATTAGTGCTATTGACCCATTAGGTATTCGATTGAATTCTTCGACTATATATATATTCTATGAAAAGAAAATGGATATTTATATATATATATATTAATTATTATTACAGGTAATAGGGTTCGCCCGAGCTAAATGGCCTCTTCCTATATTGAATGGGATATGGTTTAAAATGGATTATTGTGCCATTACAAAGTCATGGATGCATATATTATAGGGTTTAAAGTATATTGAGTAGGGGAGGGCCGCCCCCATATTATATGGGTTGGGGTGGGGCGGCTACCAGGGCGTGCCCTACCCCCAAACCCATGGTGAAAATATAAATAGGTTGGGCATATTATATGGGTTGGGGAGGCGGCACCCTACCACCCCCACCCATTAAAAATATGGGGTGGGCGTGGCACCCACCACCCAACCCATGATTAAAAATGCCCAACCACAATTTTTTTAATATATAAACAAACCTTAGTTTATAATCCATTCAATTTTGTTAACCTTTTTCAATATTAAAATTTATTTGCTAATATAAATATATATATATATATATATATATATATATATATATATATATATATATATATATAATGATTTTAAAATATACATAAATATATATATAATTATTATATATATAAATTTATATATAGGTATATATAATTATAATTGTATATTTTTGTTTTACTTTATTATACACAATCAAATGAAGTTTATTTGTATCTATTATTGTATATATATATTATTTCTTTTTTCATTTGATCAGTTATAAACAACAATCAATTTAACTCTTTTATAAAACAACTAAAAGGCACATGTAGTGGAGGAAATTTCATTTGTATTTATATATATGAGATAGATGAAACTATTATTCTTACATATCAAGGTAAAATTTTATTGTGAAATTAACTCAAACCATTCCCTTTTAACATACCTATTTGAATGGAATGAAGGTAAAACATTCTTAAGTGAAACTCATTTCCTTCTCCCTTTAAAATCAAAAGTCCAATTTAACAAGAACAATGAAAAATAATATATCCTTTCCATAATCCATGATACAAATTTTAAATAATTTCAATTATTCAAATGTGTTATTTCTTACAATGAGTATGAGAAGGTGCCTCTTTTGTTTTCTTTTCTTTACAATGAACTCATACCAATAAATTATTACAAATTACAAAAGGTAACAACACACTCTTTTCTCAAGAATCTAAGTTCATTCTCTAACAATATAATAGTTCCTCTTTCCAACTATTTGAAAGGATAATATACATGATCACAACTTTCACTTTACAACAATGGGATGAAATTACAAGGGTGAATCTTTGGCTCCAAAATAGTATAAATCCTCCAATATTCATTTTTTTCTTAAATTACAATACAATGAAAGGGAGTCGGTGATGCTCTCCACCCAACCTATAATCCAATAAGAGGAGAATCCATCCTCCTTATTGGCCCCCGAGCCCCAACCATAGAACAATGAGGTTTGTCTTGTAACTTTGACAACTTCACAAAAATGGCTTCCATAAACATACAATCCACAAATATACAACACATTCAAATAGACACACACAAGCAAGATTTACAATTTTCCAACAAACACATAGGCTTGACAACAAGCCAAAAGGAGCAAGGAATATGGGAACGACCTCTTTTTCCTTCCAAGTTATATAGGAATTCCACCCAAAATCCTCCATGTGTATAACACAAAACACTCAAATACATCCTTATCTCTCCCCTTGGAAATATGCAAAATATGTCCATGTTTTCCTTTTCTCTCCCCATAGGTGGAACTCCTAATCACACTCCCTCCAAAATTCATGCCTCACAACTCCATTTTCCCTCCCCAATGGTCCCATACTTCCATCTCCCACTCCCTTCTTAAGGCAAGCTACCCAACCCCAATATATCACATTCACAACACTCATACAAATACTCAAACAAACACAACTTTGACACCCATATTCATAAAAAAAAATAATAATAACAATAAATGGAGATCCTGCATCTTCATTAAGATTCCAAGACCTTCA
Source organism: Taxus wallichiana var. yunnanensis (assembly GCA_018340775.1). Lineage (NCBI taxonomy): Eukaryota > Viridiplantae > Streptophyta > Pinopsida > Cupressales > Taxaceae > Taxus > Taxus wallichiana. Next base: position 124,814,725 of record CM031241.1, read on the forward strand.
CTCAACAAGATTCAAATCCTTCAAGCCAAGCACAATCCCAAAATGAAACTCCAAAATCTCCAAGCATGCAACCCAAGACAAAATTTCAAAAGTTTAAGTGTAGAAAATAACACAAGTAACCCAAAATCCTTCAAACTCATTCAATAAATAGAAAGGGAGGTGAGAATGATGAGGTGGCTCCATGTTGCATGCCACATCATCATCCCTCCATTCCAACTCAACAAGTCAACACATAAAAATCAAAGCAATTAAATGAGACAAGAAAGGCTTATGACATACACACATTACACTCCAACATGCACTCCATACCTTCCAAGGAAAATAAAATGTGAGTAAGTAGAAAAGTGACTTTATTTACCCTCTTACACTCAACAAATGCATTGAAAAGGAAAAATTAGCCCCATACTTTATAAGTATGGTTGATAGATGAGTTTGAGATGTAAGGGACAAGGTTAACTTGTTAAGTGGCCTATAAGGAAAATTCAAGTTTGGAAAGGGAAGAAGAGGAAACTCAAAAAAATGCAATTTAATTCCTTCGACATCAAGCACAAATCAAGGACCATCTACCCTATTAATTACCCAAATGTCACATCTTCCTTTTAGTTTACAAGTAAAGTTAAATTAGCTAATTAAAACACATTAACAAGTGTTACTAAATTAGCTAGATTTCCCAATTAATTAAATACAAGCACCACAAAATAAAACACACAAAATTAAAATAAAGGAAAACATTACACCCCATGGCCACACATATGAGGTCACACCCCATGGGAAACCTCTTAACCAAGAATAACAATTCACAAAATATACATTAGACACAAGTTTTTAATTTTTCCATGTTGCAAACATCAACATTCTTCTAGGGTTGGTCCCCTATCCCCTTTCGATGTATAGTGGTATATATTTCCTACAATCACAAACAAAATAACTCTCGGTGTCACGTCCGCATCAATAACATCGAGAAATAACATATACATAGAAATCAATAGTCGTCATCAAAATTAGCAATTCTATCATCTATAAACCATATCAAAATAATTCGATTCTACCATTTTACTAACATCCATGAGATCACAATATTACTCATTACATCCAAACATAGGCAATGCATCATGAATATAATGTGTCAAGTATAAATAAAAAATAATGCAATCAACATATATAAGAGTGTCCACCAAAGTGTTATCTAGCATATAATAATCCAAAATGTGAATCACAACACATCAATAATCCAATTGTCCATATAGTCTATCATCTTGCTAATCAAGTATGATAATCAGAATGTCAAAGTCTCTAATCAATAGTAATAAAATCATAGTGAAATAGTGTCAAAGAGGAATGGGCACTACAATGGTCAATTGCAATATAACATGGTGACACACACGATTCATCACAATATGGTGGCAACATATTCACGATACAATCCAATTCACTATACACCAACCTTGTCATACAACAATTCATCACACCTACATATTAAAAATAACAAGACACTCTAACACTCCGCAATCCACAATAACATTTTTTTCGATGCATCCAAATGTTGAACCCATTACTATGATACCAAGTGTAACGCCCACAATTTCGATGCACCAAACGAATCCAAACCTCATTAATTACTTATGGAACAAATTATCGGATAATTTTTTTGTTTAAAACGGTTGGAAGGTAGTAAACATTAAATACGTTTAAAAATAAATTCCCGTTAACAATTTCCACACATTCACAAGTTATTTGGAATTAGATTAATAATTAAATATTATTAATTAATTCCAAAATCCATTTTAGAGTTTAATCCTTTTCTAGGGTTTCCAATAATTTCTAATTATAATGTTGACTATCTTAATATCGTGATTTCACCTCATGTAAATCTACTTACATATATTATAGGCTATTTCCTAGTTCGTCTAATTTTATCTCATATAATAACTTAACATCAATACCTATCATTTAATTATTTAACCATACATTTTACTTTTAATTACTTTAATCCTTTTAGATCATTATCTAAAAATACCATGCATAATATTATTTATTTAATTCCTACATTCCAATGTCATTTAATTAATTATTAATCTATAACAAAAGGTTACAACTTAACCTAACCACTAAGTGGCCCCATTCACTTAATACCCATACCTTTTTATTTAAAATCCACTCCCATGAAAATGCCATAACTTAAAATTGTAGGATTAAATCTCCACCCTAGGATTGATTTAACATGGGCCCTTAGATTTTAGGTTTCTCTAAATCCCTAAAAGTCCTTATGTTTCCTTTTATTATTTTCTTTGTCCTAATCTTTTCATTTGTTCATTTTTGTTTTGCAGATTGGAGGAGAGTGGAGGCCATGGAAACTTGAGGGGAAACCATGGATGTTTTTTATTAGATAAATATTTATAAATGGGAGGAAAATTTATCCATTTCACTCTCCATATTAGTTTAGTTGTTCTTAGGTTTAACATTGCAAAGTTATCTATTGGTTTGTGGTGGAGATCCCACTAAGATCTAGTTGTGGGTATTTATTTGCTCACATTTTCTTTGAGTTCATCATTTAAGGAAAACCATTTGGTTTGATCTAGAATTATTTACACTTATATTATATACATATATACATATATACATGCATGTGTATATGTATATACAAGTGTATATATATATATAAGATAGATCTACATTCATTTTGAGTATATTTATTCAAGATACAACTTTAGATAGAAAAACTTTTTTTTTCAAAAAAAGGTTCATGGATAGGTGACTGATGTCGGATGCTTACCCGGTAGCGGTTCCTCTTTGTGCTACTAATGCCTGTCTAACTTGTCGTTCATCGTGAATCGACACATTTTATAAAATATACATAAATGTATATATTCTAAAATATATACATCTGTATATACTTTTTCAGAAGTTCATTTTTCAATATAGTCTCTGTATTACTATTTCAGAAGTATATTTGAACAACTAAGTTAAAAAGTTGAAAGTTTATAAATTGTATACAAATTTTAGAGGCCGATGTCGTTTTTGTCGGTTTTTGTTTGTGGTGACACGGATTTGTGGAATACGTTAATTTTTTAAATGGAAAATATTTTTTTTATAATATATATATATATATAAATATATATATATATATATATATATATATATATATATCAAACAGATTTCTATCTTGTTATTTATAACATAATATAAAAGGGAACCTAAAAACAAACTCATTTACTTGATCCAAAGGGGTTTATGGTATAAGTTGATTTATTTTGCATTGTTGTAAAAATGAAAAAACTATATTAAGATACTACCATTTACATATTTCTTTGAAGAGGGTAAAAGTATAAACATAATCAAATGCAAGTTCATTCTATCTTTAACAAATAAGTTTTACAAGAATACTTAAAAAGGGAAAACAATCATATATTTCCAATACAACAAACCATTTCAAAATTAATACACAATGTAACTTTTGATTCATTTCCAAATTTGAAAGGAATTACATTTCCACTAAATAACACTTACAAAATTCCTTCTTTCAACCATTTCTAATACATTGCTTGATAATTAAATTTCCAAGAAACTCTCTTTAAAATACAAGTATATACAAGCCTTCCACTCAAAGGTGGAAACAACATGATGAAATTTACAAATTAATATTTATCTTTCTTTTTCTTCTACCCAAAAAACTCTATCAAAGGAATCAACTTTGAGCTCTTTCTTCATCACCAAATCACAACAAGGAAGGGGTGTAGGAAACATTCACCTCCCAACCTTTATTCCAATGAGAAGGATAATCCATCCTTCTCATTGGCCCCCAAGCTCAAAAATGAAGCAATAAGGGATATTTAAAAACCATGGAAACTTTTACAAAGGTTTCACAATACATACACTCATACCAACAATTTTTAACACATGCAAACACAATAACATTGATAATCACAAATATACAATTTTTGCCAAACACAAAGACTTAAAATATAAGCCAAGGGAGAAGAGAAATATGGGAAATACCTTATGCCTTCCAATGGGTTAAGTTTCCGAATTAAAAAAACCTTCAAAACTTCCTCCATACAACTAATACCAAAATTATATCCCTCCCTCAATCTCTTATCACTCCTCAAATGAAAAATACCAAGATAACCAATAAATCTTTCTTATTATAATAAGGTGGGACACCCAACCCAATCTCCCTCCAAATTCATATGCAAACTCTTATACCTCCCTCAAAATATCCCCATTTTCCTTCTCCCACACCATCCTTAAGGTCACACTACCCCAAATCCAAAACAACACAACATTCATTCATTTTACAAGGAATCACACAAAAATAAGATAAAATGCAAGGGTATAAACCCTTCTTTTCCATTGCAATAATTTTCAATCCACAAGAAATAATCTCCAAGATTTTCTAAGTCCAATCCAAATCCAAAACAAGCTCCCAAGCTCCAAAACAAGATTTCAAGAAACGATCCTCTAAAAATGCAAGTGTGCAATCAAACCAAGTAAACTCCAAAACTCCAAAATAACTTACATAAATAGAAAATGAGGAGAGGTGGTGATGTGGCTCTATGTAGGATTCCACATCACTTCTCCTCCAATCCATTTCACCAAGTCAAACATCAAGCCCAAGACTCAAAAATGGGTGGGTGAGACTATGGCAAGCTTCCTTCCACACACAAACCACTACTCCATACTTCTAAGGACAAAATTAAAGGATTTGTAAGAAAGTGCAAGTAATTACCTCTTTTCTCTTCCAACACACATAATTAAGGCTAAAATTAACCCCTCACATCATAGGTATGGTATGTGGGTGAGTTTAAGAGGTATGAGATAAGCTTAACTTATCCTACAAACCTCCAAAAGTGGCTCCAAAGCCAAAATTCGAGATTTGAAAGTGATGTTGAGTACACAACTCCAAAACCAATAAAATCCATCTCAAATAAAGAAAAGAACAAGGAATATCAACCACATTAAATTCCCACATAGTCACATCCCAACTTAGCATAATCCACATGATTAATTAACTAAATAATAGAACATTATTTAAGCAATAATAAAGTGAGCATATATTACAATAAAGAAGTCACATACTTAAATAAATAAATAAAATGAAATAGGTAAAACAACACATATACCCATGGTAACATTTGAGGTCAACCCCCGATGAGAACCTCCTAAAAATCAACAACAACATAACAATATACACAAACACACAGTTGCCAAGGTGACCTTTGTTACAAATATCCAATATTCTTCCATGGTTGGTCTCCTATCCCCTATTTGTGATATAATTTCTGTAACTAACAAAAAAATACCCCTTCGGCCTCAAGGCCGTGTCAATACGTCATGGAAATAAAACACATATAAAGCATCCGTCATACAATCATAATCATACATCAAGCAATAAAACACACATACATATTTATCAATTAACATCATCATATAACGTAGTTAAGTCATCATCAAGGTTAAGTAATTTTACCAATTATTTACAATTTCTAGATATTTCAATTTTACAATTTTATCCACATATATGAGATCACAAGACTAGCTCAAACATCTAAACATAATCAATACATCAAGAATCCAAAATGTAAGTATGTAATAAAGAAATCAACACTAGATCATCATCAAGTAATGAATTATCTATCTATGTCTACTAGGGGTCAATACCATCCACAATATGAGTCACAACATATCGATAATAAAAATATCCATATTTTCTATCAACGTGTTAACCAAAATACAATAATAATGTCCATGTCTCTAATCAACGGTAATAAAAATCATAGTAAAAAAGTGTCAAAGAGTAGTGGGCATTACATCCCCTCCCCTTAGACTCGACATCCTCCTGGAAGTCACTGATAAGGAAACAATGTACATGAATAGAAGCCACACCTTCCATGGGGATTCTTTACTTAAAACAAAATTGGGTCCCTCGGAACCCAAGTTTGGCCCAAACTATTTTAAAATGAGAAGGAATAATATTAGCACAGATACTAAGCCTCCTCTAAACAAGGTTGCTAGCACAAAACCTACAGAATAATCTCTATGAGGTTAACCAAGTTATAACACAAAGCCTCTAAATAGGAAATTTCCGATGGAATCCCAAAGAATAACAACATTTTTTATGTAGAATAGGGAGGGTTATGCACATAAGGTGTCCATGTAGCCACACATGGATATAGTACATGGTAAAAAAGAAGGATAAGACTTCCACTTAGGTTGAATTACACTTCAAGGTTTGTTAATTTAGAAAAAAATATTAACAACTTCCATTCATAAAATTTAGTTTCACACGAGAAAACACACCTTCTTATAGAACCAACCAATTCAAGGCCACACCAAACAAGGCTTGACAACAAGGAAAACACCTAATTTTAACAAAAGTGTTTACAAGGATGCATACTATTCATTGAAAGCACTTTATATAATTCAAAAGGACTCACTTAAATTTTCATGGTAACACTAACCATAATCTCAGCCACAAGGTTCCCATAATTTAAAATGTGTACCTAAATTTTGTAACACACAACCATTAATCCTAATTTAGAAAACCCAATCAATTTTGACAACATTTCCATTTGTGGTGATAGGAAATGCTTGCCTATACTATCATATCAACACAAGAGATACCATTCACTTGATACAACAACCAAAATTTATTAATTTAAACTCACCCTAGCTCAAGGAATTTTAAAACAACACAAGCTTAATATTATAACACATAGGAAAACTCAAATGAGCTAGGAGAAAATAGGAAACAAGAGAGGTGAGACTAACCATTTACTAGAACATCACACCAAACATTCTTGTTGAAACTCACAAAAATGACCTGCACCATTCTCTTCTCAAGGACAAGGGGGATAACAACATGGTTTCCCAAAAGGAAAGAGGATTCAAAAATTCCTCCATATCCTTAACATATGTTTCCTAAGCTTTCCAATAAGCTTAGGTCACTAATTACCTATTCCTAAATTGTAATGATCTCTTCATTCCAAGGGGTTCTAATTTGGAAATTCTTCTAGCTGGTTGTTTTCTTGTAAGTTCATGAGAGAGATTAATAAGGTAATCCATTATTCACGGTAGGAGGATAGATTTAAGGGTTCAAATAGGTTTCCACCGTTGGCATGACAGAGTGGAGGGTCCATCAATATGATCATAACAATTAATCCATTCTAACAAGGTAATAATATCCTTATGCATACTTCAAAAAAAATCATACTAGCTAGTGAGAGATCCAAAATGATTTATCATGTAACTTGCGTTATAAACATTATACATGTGTTTGTTATTTGATATAACAAGGAGGTATAATCATTTTATTATCATGGTTTCAACTTTGGAGTTCATTATGAGATTCACACTAATTTTTATACTAGTCTAGCATTGAAACGACTTATTCTTCCATGATTTATAATTTTGGTATTATATCACGTACTAATTACCATAAAAGATCATGATAATTTTACAATGATAACATAATATATGCTATATTAAGGCTATATATATTTGATACATTTTATAATATTTCAATATTATTTGTAACACCCAAACTCTTAGGCACAATCGAGATTAAATACTCATATAGAAGACCAAGGAAGCTTTTCAATTAGTTCAATCATTTAGATTATGTCCTTCATAAATTTTAGGGTATGCAATAACAATTTATACACTTAAGGTTGTTTAATTGTACATTCTACTTGTGTTCAAACCCATAAATTTATCCGTTCCAAATTCCAAATTATAAAACATAAGTTGTAATTACGTTTTCCAAGCATATTTCTTATAAGTTTTCCAATTAATGCATTCCTTATATTACGATATCCCATACCTTGTGCCATTAAGGGTCATCACCAATGTTGGCATGATATCTCGCCATTCTATATGGGTGGAAAAATTATTCATTTTACTTCCATGGAGGGTACGAAGGAATTATTTCCTATTTTTCACATAGTTTTATTTCTTCTATTAAACTACCAAGTTAGAGTAAGGAACCATCTTCCTAATGTCCCAATTTACTTATTAAGTTTTGAAAGTCCAAGCCTCCCAATTAGAGTTCTAATATACTCAGGTTTGTCACATTACCAATTGAATTTTAATGAGTAGGAAGAGCCAAGTTTATCACATTATTAAGTTTATAAAACAAGAGGTCATTAACCAAAACGGAACACACCAAGTTTACAGAATCATTCCCCAAAAGTTACATACATCACCGATGCATTCCAAGTAAGTCTCCACAAGTATCAATGAGAGTACAATGAAAGCACACATTATATAGCTATAAATTATTTTATTTAATTTTAACGAGTCCAAGGAGTTTAGATTGGTGTGAGGAAGAAAACAATGTTTACGGTTTATACTCAAATTAGGTTTACTATATAAAAGAGATAGTTTCCAAACAAAATTTATACTTCCACAAGATACCATCAACCAAGCAACTGAGATGAAAGGGGTTTTACCCCATAGACACCACACTTCCTCACCGAGAGGAAATAAAAATGTCAAGAGGGCAATAAATTGGTTTACCCAAAACACATACTCTGAAGCCAACCAAGGTTGATACCTTAAGACCCATAAAACAAAAATCTCTAAGTACAAGGTCTAAAATAATCTAAATTCATCCATATCTATCTCAACATACTTTGATACTAATGGATTATAATATGGTGTATGCTAAAAAATTTAAGAGATTAAGACAAGGGTATATCCATCTATGGGTCCACGAGATAAAAACAAACATACTTAATTAAGCATAAAGCTCAAAGGAGCTTGAGTATAACCATATTTATCCAGGGTACAAGAAGAAACATAATCACCATCAGAACTACCAACTATACTATATGGCACGGAAAACCCTCTTCCTAGGAAAATTGAGTATCAAAAGGGGTACTCCAAGTTCCGAGACACACAAAGTCTTATAACTCGAAAACTAAAATCCTGATGTGAAGCACCTATGATAATAATCAAGACACCTAGGGTATACCCCCATACGATGAGAGAACACAATACAAAAAAATAGGACCAAATCATTAGCAGAAAAAATGAAAACCACGTAACATTGTTGACAACATTTAGCCAAGTGGACTGTCGAGGAAAACAAGCTCCAAGTTACCAAACAGGGATAAAATCCAACAAATATCTGCAAGAAAAGAAAGGGCTAAGTATTCGTATTTCAAACTTCATAAAATCTCGCAATAAGATAAAATAATAAGAAGATCCTCATAGCTTCTCAAAAAATCATTAAATAAAATGTTGGCCCTTAATAAAAAAATTTAAGTTTACAAATATAAACACATGAAATATCAACATCGGAATCACTTTGCAACCCTTCGTGGCCACCGAAAGGGTACTCTATATATCGCGTTCACCTCTAAGAATATCCATACCAAACTATACATAATATGACATCAAGTCATGCTATCTACTCTCCCTTATGGGGATTAAGTCCTCAAGGCGATGAACATCACCAAGGCTCTACAGTCACCGACAAACCATAACCATCTTTCCTAACCATAAATGAAAAAGGGAAGTCATAAACAACTAATCAATTTCAGGATATCCTCCATAATGGGCCCTAAACATTACCTCTAGCACTACTTCCCAAGAGTTTCACCAAATAAAATAACAAATGAGATAAGAAAGAGTATCTATGGGGTCAACATAATCACACGACCATATAAAATAACTAGGTACCCATTAACCAACATCTTCGCAAGGAACCAACTTTCTAATACTCAGGAAGTTCATAAGCATATCAACTGAATTAACATTTCTCGATAACCGGGATCGACAAAATACCCCCTTAAGTGAGTTCACAATCCGAACGGATTTTATTATTGTTGTTATTATTTTAAATCCTAGAGGTTCAAGTGTTGAACCCACGACTTTGATGCCAAGTGTAACGCTTACAATTTCGATGCACCAAACAAATCCAAACCTCATTAATTACTTATGGAACAAATTACGGGATTTTTTTTTGTTTAAAACGGTTGCAAGGGAGTAAACATTAAGTACGTTTAAAAATAAATTCCCATTAACAATTTTCACACATTCACAAGTTAGTCAGAATTAGATTAATAATTAAATATTATTAATTAATTCCTGCAATCCTTTTAGAGTTTAATCCTTTTCTAGGGTTTCCAATAATTTCTAATGATAATGTTGAGTATCTTAATATCATGATTTTACCTCATGTAAATCTACTTATGTATATTATAGGATTTTTCCCGAGTTGGTCTAATGTTATCTCATATAATAACTTAACATCAATACCTATCATTTAATTATTTAACCATACGTTTTACTTTTAATCCCTTTTAGATCATTATCTAAAATACCATGCACAATATTTATTTATTTAATTCCTACATTCCAATGTCATTTAATTAATTATTAATCTATAACAATATGTTACACCTTAACCTAACCAATAACTGGCCACATTCACTTAATACTCATACCTTTTTATTTAAAACCCACTCCCATGAAAATGCCATGACTTAAAATTTTAGGATTAAATCTCCACCCTATGATTGATTTAACATGGGCCCTTAGATTTTAGGTTTTTTCTAAAGCCCTAAAAATCCTTATGTTGCCTTTTTATTTGTTTCTTTTCCCTAATGTTTTCATTTGTTCATTATTGTTTTGCATATTGGAGGAGAGTGGAGGCCATGGGAACTTGAGGGGATACCATGGAGGTTTTTCTCTTAGATCAAGTTTTGCAAATGGGAGGAAACTTCCTCCATTTCATTCTCCATTTTAGTTTAGTTTATCTTAGGTTTAGCATTGCAAAGTTATCTATTGGTTTGTGGTGGAGATCCCACCAAGATCTGGTTGTGGATATTTGTTTGCTCACATTTTCTTTGAGTTAATCATTTGGGGAAAACCCTTTAGTTTGATCTAGAAGTATTTACACTTATATACATATATACATGCATGTGTATATGTATAGACATGTGTATATATCTATATATAAGCTAGATCTACATTTTGTTTGAGTATATTTATTTAAGATATAACTTTGGATGGAATTTTTTTAAAAAACGTTTCACGCACACGTGAAAACAGGTGTCGGTGGCTTAACCGGTAGCGATTCCTATTATGCTACCGATGCGGTGTCTGTTGTCAACATCGATTCTGTGAATATGACACATTTTATAAAAATATACATAAATGTATATATTCTCAAATATATACATCTATATATAATTTTCTGAAGTTTATTTTCATTATAATCTTTGTTTCTTGTTCCATAAGTATATTTGAACAACTAAGTTAAAATTTTCAAATTTTATAAGTTGTATACAGATTTTAGAGGCCAATTTGGTTTTCAATGTCATGTCGATGCTTGCGGTTGGTGGACCGACGTTGGTTCTTGTGGAAAATAGTTTGTTGTACAAAAAATGGATATATCTAAAAATATATATTAAACAATATACATGTCTATATATATCAAACAGAGTTCTATCTTCTTGTTTAAAACAAAATATACAAGGGAACCTAAAAAAACTCATTTACTTGATCCAAAGGGGTTTATGGTATAAGTTGATTTATTTTGCATTGTTTTAAAAATGAAAAAAAAACTATACTAAGAGACTACCATTTACATACTTATTTGAAGAGGGTAAAAACTATAAACATACTCAAATGCAAGTTCATTAAATCTTTCACAACCAACTATGAAAAGAATACTTAAAAAGGAAAAAATAACCATATATTGCCAATACATCAAACCATTTCAAAATGAAGACACAATGCAACTTTTGATTCATTTCCAGATTTGAAAGGAACTACATTTCCACTAAATACAACTTACAAAAGTCCTTTAAACAATTTCAATACATAGCTTGATAATTAAATTTACAAGAAACTCTCTTTAAAATACAAGTATATACAAGCCTTCCACTCAAAGGTGGAAACAACATGATGAAATTTACAAATTAAGATTTATCTTTCTTTGTCTTCTACACAAAAAATCTATCCAAGGCCTCAACTTTGAACTCCATATTTTCTTCATCACCAATCACAACAAGGAAGGGGGTGTAGGCAACACTCACCTCCCAACCTTTATTCCAATGAGAAGGAGAAGCCATCCTTCTCATTGGCCCCCGAGCCCAAATAATGAAACAATAAGGGATATTAAAAACCATGGAAACTTTTACAAAGGATTTACAATACATACACTCATCCCAACAATTTGCAATATATAAAAACACAATAACATTGATAATCACAAATATACATTATTTCCAAAACACAAAGGCTTAAAATCTAAGCAAGGGAGAAGAGAAATATGGGGAATCCCTTATTCCTCCAAATGGGTTAAATTTCCACCTTAAAAATCCTTCAAAAACTTCATCCACACAACCAAAACCAAACTCTTATCCCTCCCTCAATCTCTTATCACTCCCTCAAATGAAACATACCAAGATAAGCAAGAAATATTTCTTATTATCACAAGGTGGGACACCCAACCCAAACTCCCTCCAAATTCATATACAAAACTCTTATCCCTCCCTCAAAAAATCCCCATTTTCCTTCTCCCACACCATCCTTAAGGTCATACTACCCCAAATCCAAAACAACACAACATTCATTCATTTTACAAGCAATCACACAACAAATAAAATAAAATACAAGGGTATAGACCCTACCTTTCCATTGCAAGAATCTTAAATCCACAAGAAACAAGCTCCAAGATTTTCAAGTCCAATCCAAATCCAAAACAAGCTCCCAAGCTCCAAAATAAGAACTCAAGAAAATATCCTCCAAAAATACAAGTGTGCAACCAAACCAAGTAACCCCAAAACTCCAAAATAACTTACATAAATAGAAAATGAGGAGAGGGTGGTGTGGCTCCATGTAGGATGCCACATCACTTCTCCTCCAATCCACTTCACCAAGTCAAACATCAAGCCCAAGACTCATAAATTGGTGGGTGAGAATATGACAAGTTTCCTTCCACACACAAACCACTACTCCATACTTCTAAGGACAAAATTAAAGGAGTTGTAAGAAAGTGAAATTAATTGCCTCTTTTCTCTTTCAAAACACATAATGAAGGCTAAAATTAACCCCTCACATCATAGGTATGGTTGGTGGGTGAGTTTAAGAGGTATGGGACAACATTAACTTGTCCCACAAAGCCTCCAAAAGTGGCTCCAAAGCCAAAATTTGAGATTTGAAAGTGAGGTTGAGTAAACAACTCCAAAACCAATAAAATCCATCTCAAAATAAGAAAATAAAAGGAATATAAAAAACATTAAATGCCCACATAGTCACATCCCAACTTAGCATAATTAACATGATTAATTAACTAAACAAGAGCACATTATTTAAACAATAATAAAGTGAGCATATATTACAATAAGGAGTCACATACTCAACAAAATAATAAAATGAAAGAGGTAAAATAACACATATACCCATGGTCACATTTGAGATCATCCCCCCATGGGAACCTCATAACAAACTCAAAAACAACATAACAATATACACGAACACAAAGTTGCCAATGTAAATGTTATATATTCTTTTTACCCCCTAGTAAAATAGCAACTAGGGAGGATGGGTTTGAGCACTGGAAAAGAATTCTTGGAGAAACCTGGAATGATACAACTGATTTTTCAATTTTGGGAATCATTTCAAGTGATTCAGGGAAGTTTTGGATGTCTTGGGGCCATCCATCAGAAGTAGGCTTTTGGGCCTTAAGGAGTTTGCAAGCGTGAAAGAGGACTTGAGATTCAATAGAAGATTCTGATAGCCATGTCAAGAATTATAAGTCTAAAAAAGTTCCTATGGAAGCCATTTTCCATGCCCTACATGGTGGAAAAGATGAGACATCTTGAAGCATCATACACTTCCCAAGGCAGTTCATTCTTCTAGCGCACAACCGATAATCTGAGAAAGAAAGAGAATTTTTGTGATGATAAAATCAAAATTGGATCTTGATACCACCACCATTGGATTCAATGGGTTTTTCCATATGAAATCATATAATATTTCACCCGAAACCTCATTCGAGAGCTCAAGTTATTGCCTCTACGTAAGTTGGTCGGCTGGAGGTTGGACGGGTCGGGGTTAGACGACTGTGGGTTGGACGCCCAGGGGTTGGTCGGGTCACATTTTTGACACATCCAAACATTTTTTGTTGCCTATTGCACCCATAACACTTGCACGACACCTAGGTTGGATGGTACAGCCATGTTGGACGGGTCTTGGGGTTGGACGGGTCAAGGTTGGATGTTGGGTGTTGGACGCCTAAGGGTTGGTCGGGTCATTTTTTTGACCCATCCGAACAGTTTTTGATGCCCATCATATGGTCCATCACACTTGCATGAAACCTAGGTTGGACGGTATGACCATGTTGGATGGGTCATGGGTGTTAGATGGGTCAAGGTTGGACAGCTGGGGGTTGGACACCCAGGGGTTGGTCGGGTCACATTTTTGACACATTCTAACAATTTATTTTTACACCCGTTCACCCCTCATATTTTCTGGACACACAGGTTGGTTGGGTCATGGTTGGATGACATGGATGGGAAATTTACAAGCCTCATGAGGGTAGGTGAATGAGTGACATCCCAACAACCAAAATTAATGAGGTATGGCACCCACGACCACTCATGTAGGAAAAGTACCAAAATAGATGGTTTCCCATACCTTTTCAATGCATCATGCCAGTTGGTGACCCAATTTTTCCTATATATTGTAAAATTCACCTCATTTTGAAGGGGATTTTTCAAAAAGTAGAGGAACTCTGTAAAAAAAATTCTAGAGCTATTGTGAGCCAAAGGCCTCAAATTTAGGCTTATTGTAAAGGATTTTGTCTTGTGCTTATGGTGTGATGGCTTGTACATGTCTCTGATCAATAAAATTCATGTTTTGTGTCCATTTTTACCCTAGCTTGTATGAGTTTCATCTCTTTCCTTCCATTATATTTATGAGTATATTGTGCATGTATCTATCTCTTTTGTTGTGGTATATAGTTTGTTGTCTTGGATTGTGGTGTTTCTATCAGCCCTCTACTTCTCGGTTTCTCCCTATTTTTCACTCAATGGGATTGTGTCACCCTTTCTTGGTGCATCACCTTCACTTATAGTAGTTTTATTTCATGCATATTTCTATCCTTGTCTCCTTGGAAAACATTAGAATAGGGTTAGTTTAGCTTGTCATTCTCTGCACTTTGGAGAATTTGGCACTAGGTTATAGGAAGAAGTTGACTTTCTCCGGAGGATTTTCCTACTTGCAAAGTCCCACACTGTAGGATAATCCCATGTTATGCAGGTTGCACTTGTTTCCCTCATACACAAATCGCAAGCAATCATGGGTGTTGAAATTTTGCATCAACAATTTTGGCACACCCGATGGGACCAGAAGTCATTATTTTCACCTTTATCAAGATTGGGTGTGTGTCTTGGTGAATTTCCATCCTCTAGAGGCTTTCTACAAACACATTTGGAAACTATGTCTTTCAAATCCACTGGTTTCAACAAGAGTTGGATACCAAAGTACATGAGAAGAGTCCAAACTAGGTATGAGACTCGAGAAGAGGGATTGTTTGTCTACTTGTAATTGTCACTAGGTTGAGGAAGGAGAGGAAGAAGACCGAAAATATCACCATCTCCACCTAACATGAATTAGTCTACACCTCCACTTGGTAAACCTTTTCTTCAATCAATGAGAGTTCTCTGACTAATCAGGATGGTGCAGCCCAATCTGTATATCAACTTCACGGGAAGTAGCCCACTTGCCCTAAATGCTCAAAATCAGGTCCCGGTTGTAGCACTAAAGAATATTCCTTATTTCACAAGATAAAATCATACTACTCCTATTGACCACATCCAGGACATCGCCAATGTCTATGTAATTCATGAAATCAATGAAATGGATATTACGGTCAAGTTGTTAGCTTCATATTTTAAAGGTAAAGCTTTGTAATGGTTTAGGAGCTTAACAACATGGTCTATCAGAATTGGGACCATTTGTGCATAGCCCTCCATAATAAATTTGGGGAAAAGGGGAAGATATTAAAACAATCAAAGAGGGCTCCTAATGAGCAAATGAAATATTTCAATTTCCGTTTCCAAAGGACATGGGATAGAATTCCACTTGCAGTGAGACCAATTTGAAGGTGCCTTTTTATACTTCATGAAGGCTATAAATTCAGATATTGCAATGATGATACAATCCATGGGAGGTATAACTTTACCTGCAGCCTATAACATTGCCATTAGGGCTGAAAACTGCTTGATTCAAGCCGGTAAGCTAGCACCGAGGCCACCAATGCCTCTATGTATGGACATGGGAATTCCTACAACTAGTTAAACACCTGAGTTGAATCCCATTCCACCCTCTAAAAATCAAAGCAACAATGAGGCTTCTACTTTTTCTAAAGACTTCAAAAGAATTGGGAGGTTATAAAGCGGTAGAAAACATAGGAAACAAGTTGGTGACTATCAAAGACAACAAGCTCGATTTCTAGACCGTATCGCCTCAAACCATTAAGATCAAGCTAGGCTCCCATACCAAAGCATAATAAACCACCAGCTGATGGCTACAAATCAAAATTTGAACCAAGGACAACCTCAAGCTGTCAGGCCATTCCGACCATATGATCTAAATGCATCTTCAACGTCAAGAGCCTTGGTTCCAACACAAAACAACATGTCATAGGACTACGACTAGTGTTACACCTACCTTTGTAGTGCCCACTTCCCTTCGACACTTTTGATATTGATCATGATATTGCTGACTATATTATGGACATTATTATAGTTTTGATTTAGTATGGTGTTAGATGTCAAATCATGGATTATTGTTGACTCTGATTCATATATGATGCATGATGATTGTTAGAGACATTTTATATAGATGTTGACATGCTATTGGACATGGTTATATATATTTATGGATGTTGTTAGGACATGTGATATTTGGATATATTGAGTAGACCGAGAAAATTGAATTTAAAATTGATGATTATATAGTTGCTGATGAAATTGTAAGTGATATTGTTGATTGTATGGATGTTGTTGTGATTCATATATATATTGATGATTTTGAAATTATATTATATTCATTTGGATGTTTTGATATGGCCACGAGGCCGAAGGGGTATTTGTATTGTGCAGAGTTAAAAAAATATCACAACAAACATCTGGGATTGGAGACCAACCACATTGGAATTCTAGATGAATTCAACAAGGTCACCATGGCAACTTGTATTGTGTGTGTGTGTGTGTGTGTGTGTGTGTGTTTGATTGTTGTTAGGGATTCCCATGGGGGTCACCTTTAAATGTGACCAAGGGTTATGTGTATTTATTTACTTGGTTCCCTTTTATTGATGTTTGTATGTGTTTATTAAGTGATGTGTTTACCTTTTCATTATTTACTAATTGTGGTAAATTAATGTGAGTAATCATTGTTGTTAAAATTAATTAATCAAATTGGGACATAAGAAAGTAATTATTAGAGTTGTTGGCCTAAAATTAAAGTGTTGTAAGGAAATGTGTAAGTGATGTGTAAGAGATGTGTAAGTTGATTTTGGAGTATGAAACACTCCACCTTCTTTGAAATTTGAATTTGTCCTTGGAGGCTGATTTTGAGGCTTGTGGGACAAGTTAAACTTGTCCCATACCTCTTAAATTTGCATACCAACCTTACCTATGGTTCAGAGGTTTAAATTTAGACCTTCTTTATGCATTTTTGTAAGTCAAATTGTATGTTTTAATTGCACTTTCTTACATGCTTTTAATTTCAGTCTTTTGGGGTGTGGGCTTGTTTTGGAGTGTGTAAGTAATCTGTCATATTATTCACCCACCCATTTATTATGCATTGGAGAATGAAGTTGACCTTGGGTGTTGGAGTTGAGGATGTGTGAAGTGGCATCCTACATGGATCCACCTCATCCTCTTCTCTTCCATCTTCTATATATTCGAATTCCTTGGCTTGTTTTTGGGTTGCTTCAATTTTATCACTTCATTTTTGGTGACTTGCTTTTGGTTTTTAGAGCTCTTGCAAATTGGGAGGAAATTGGAGATGGTTGCATACTTGTTGATTGTTGATCTCTTGGATTGTTTTGCATTGGAGAGCTTGTTGTTTTGAACTTGGAACAAACTCCATCATGGAGAGGTAAGAGCTTAGCTCTTAGAAATGCTCTCCTTTCATTTTTATGCATATGTGAATGGTTGAATGTTTGAATGTGTTGTTTTATTTGTTGGCTGGTTGGGTAGATGGCCTAGGAATGGTGTAGGAGAAGACTATGGGGTTTTCTTATGGGAGGCATAAGTGTTTTGGGGAGGTATAAGTGTGGAGGGAGTTGGGATTGGGTTCCACCTTGTAAAAAGAAATAGCTTGCATTTATTTACTTGTTATGGGGTGCCATAAGAGGTTGGGGAGGCATAAGAAATGTGAGGAATAAGGGGTACTTGGGGAGGCATAAGGGCATGTCAGGATTTGAAATGATATATATTTTGGTGGTTTTTTCTCAGGTGGTGATACCCATTTCCCCTTTGGGAGGCATAAGCAACATCCCCCATAGTTTCTTGCTCCTTTGGCTTGCATGATGAATCCTGAGTGTTGTTTGTTGTTTTATTCTGTGGTTGCAAACTACAACTTTGTTTTAGACTGTGTTTTGAATGAGAAATTTCTTTGTGTTGTGGAAACTGTTGTTGCCATGTGTTGGAAAACATTTTTTATTGCATTGTGGTTAGGGCTGGGGGCCAATGAAGAAGGATGACTTCTCCTTTCATTAGATGTCTTGGTTGGGTGGAGAGTGTTGCCTTTCCCCTATTCTGTTGTGGTCAAATTGAAATTAAAAAATGGAGGATATTCATATTACTTTTGTTCGGAGCAAGAGGAAAAGACAAGTTTGACAGTCCTTGTTGAGATTATTCTTATTGTAACCCCTTCCCACTTTGAAGTGGATGACCTTGTACATTATTTGTGATGGAAAGATGTGTTGTATTGGCTATGAAAGTTGTAAATTGAATTGTGAAAGAGATATACTTTGTTCTCTATTTTTGAATAAATGTGGAAGAAATTGTATTCTGTATATTGTAATTGAGGAAGAAGACAAAGTTCTGACAGTCCCTTGTGAAACTACTTTTGTAAACCATTTCCCCACTTGATGTGGATGACAATTTAATATACATTTTGTGCTGAAGAGTTACTATGTTTTGGAAATGAAATCCCCTTTGAATGTGAAAGAAATATACTTGGTATTTTGTTTGTAAAAAGGAATGTAATGAGGAGTTGTGATTGTAAAGTTGTATTTGATCAAAAAAAAGAAGCTGTAAAAGAAATCTTTTCAATTGAATAGATGTTGTTTTACCTTATACAATGAAGTTATTATTGTTTGAAATCTGCTTTGAAAATGTTGTACAACTCTTTGTTCGAATGTGGAAAATGTATTCAGAATTATTGCATCCTCTGTGTTTGAAAAGCACATTTTTTTGGAAAGGAAATAGAAATTGCTTTCTTGTTTCTACATTTTGATTGAAGGAAATAGAACATTGTAATATTGGATTAGAATGAAATCATATTTTAAATTTTGTAAATGTAATGGATCAATTCGAGTTGGAAGTTGTAGAGCTCTATTAGATGATTTTCAAACTAGCAAATAATTATCAGAAAACGCATACAAAATGACCCTGCAAACTAGGAAAGACATTTGAAACATTAATACAAGCTAAGAAAGATCAAAACAATCCCAAACAAACTATAATACTTAGAAATTTTTATAGAACCTTTCAAACTCGAGCTCAAACAATTTCTCGGTCATTTTTATATTAAATTGGGGAAATTCGAATTGATCTTCATCAAACAATTTAATCCTTGAAATCTATCCTAAATCCTTACAAATGAAATCCTCCCATGTCTCTGTTTGGCATGTTGAAAAGAATAAATGGAGGATTTGAACAAATAATTGATAAGTTAAAAATACTAGTTCACTTTCTAAGTGATAGAAAGACATTTTCTCAAAATTGACCTTTAAACTTTATTAAAATTAAATTCTTAAGATCTCTGGCAAAGAGGACATGTGAGAGTAGAAATTCCTTTTTGCAAAAAACCAAGTTCCCAATCAAAATTTATGGCCTTTAAAGTTTTTATTTCATTTGGAAAAAAAAAATATTATAACTGTCAAATTTAATTATTAAAATATTCTGAGGCGGACTGCATGGGCTGAAACTTTCTTCTTTGCTTTTGGTCCAAAATTGCAAATTCATGAAGTTTCCCACCGCCCGGCTAATCCATAAGCCTTCATTTTGTCAAAAATGATCTAAGTTCAAAATTTTAATTTGAAAATTTTCCTCCACGTCCTCGCACCCCGCGCTGCCAATCATTGATTGACACGTGGCTTCGTTGGGCAACAACAGAGTGCGGGGTAAAATTTTCTTTGTCCAAAAGGAAAAAAACTAAATGTCTTCCCGTTCTATTGCCCCTCTGGGAAGAGTTTTCTTCCCGGTTCTGCTCGGCTTTTTCTCCTCCAGAAAATTTTTCTCCAAATTCCGCAAGCTTAAAAAAATTTGGGAAAATTTCCCAGTGGCAGCCCATTCTTGGGAAAATTTTCACCCCAAGTTCTCACTGACCCATAACTCGAGAAATACAAAGAGTTAGAAGGACTTTTTATATCACCAATAAAGGTGAAGAAATTCCCTATCTAATGAGAATGGTTTAGGAAGTTTTGAGTGTGTTAAATATAATAAAAATCATGTTGAATCTTTTAAGAGAGTTTTGGGAGTGGGTAAGTATGAATTTACTCGATGATTTTAAATATGTATTCTTTTCCCCATTATAATTAAACCTTGATCTTGTCTTAGATATTGTGGAATTAAATACCTTGGGTATTAAATTGTTTTGGTCCCTTAACCCTAAAATTTTAATCATGGAGTATTTAGCTAAAATGTCAATATAATCAGTGATTAAATTAATCGCTAAGGATATTTGAGCTAGGTGTGGACTTATTACACTTGTTGCTTTTTAATTTGGAATTACTAATTGTTATAATGGGAAAAATTATCATTTGAATTTAATTTTCCTTGAGACTTTGGTTGTTAACACTTTAAAAATATGGTCTTATTCCATAATTTTCTAAACTAAACCTAGGTTGTTCATAGGTCTCAAGTGGGATATTTTAGCGGGCATTACACTTGGTATCAGAGCCATGGGTTCAAAGCTTGGACCCTTGGGCACACTAGAAAACTTGAGACATGAACTATAAACCTAGCAAACTTTTGAATCTAAGAAAACAAACTTTTTTGAAAATTGAAAAGAAATGTGTATGAAGAAATATTACATTACTTTGTTCATTGAACTACCAGAATTAAAATAATAATAAAATAATAAGTTGTTTGAATTGTTGTAGTCACTCAGTGGCATTTTTTTCAAAATCCAAGTAACTAAGAATGTCAAATTAAATTTATTTTTGTGAACTTCTTACATAGTGGAAACTTAGTTCTCCTTTGAAAATGTGTTGTTTTACAAGTCCTAAATCTTGATTTAATTGTATGATGCATTAAGCCCTTTTGAGACCCTTCCTGATTAGAGTTGTTGGAATGATAAATTTTATGGTGTGATTCTTGTGGTTGGACAAAAAGTGGTTATGATCCTGGGGTCGGGAAGAGTTAATTAGAAGCTATTTAGAGCTTCCTTCCTTCAAGTGGTTAGGAAAGATGGTAGGTTGTTATTTTTTTTTTTTTACCCGTATGGGAGAGTGGACATTAAGTCTGGGTGTTGTTTATGACCCAATCCTATGTATGTGCCCTTGGAATTTACTCGAGGTATAGTACCCCTATTGGTAGCATGAATGGGGGTGGAGTGAATGTGGTGTTAACTTTTGTGTTTTACATTCATAAACTTGTGTCATTTTATCAAGGGCCAACATCTTATTTTATGATTGGATTGAGAAGCTCTGAGGCTATTTTAGTTATTTATATTTTTGCGAGAATTTTCAGACTTTGCAATGTGGCTACTTAGCCACTTTTGATTGTCGATATTTCTTGGATTTTATTTTGGTTGGTGACTCAGAGCTCATTGTGTTGTTGGCTACTTAGCTAAGTGTTATGTGGTTCCTTCTTGCATGATGATGAGCTAGTTCTATGCTTTTTTCATTGTGATATTTCATCAGTATGGGATACACCCCAGGTGTCTTGAATGTCTTCCTAAGTGCTTAAAGTTATGCCTTAATGTTTTAGATGCATTGTAAATTTGAGTGTGTCTAGATCTTAGAGTGACTTTTCGTTTTGTGACCTTCTAGTTAGAGAGTTTTTTGTGTTGTGTGTTCTAGGTGGCGGTTTGTTAGCGGTGGTGGTGTGTTTTCTTACAATCCGGTTAAGAGCTTGAACCTTCATCGGGGTAGAGGTGTTTAATTGTGGGTGATGAATTATTGGGATAGGTTTGATTTTTGGTTGGACAATATGTGGATGTTAGTGGAAAAGTGTTTTTTGGTAATGGCTTCTCTTCGATGACATGATAATTTTATCAAGAGTTCCTCATTTCATTATATTAAGTAGTGACTTGAGTATTGTATGCAATCTTGGTAATTATGGTTAGATTTAATTCCATTCGAGTATTGTGTAAATTAAGTGCTTTTGTTTTCCTTTTGACCTATAATAAGTCTACCCTTTACTTATTTTTTTAGCTACTATGAATAATACTTATGACCTATTAATTTTGGATTACGTGGAGACACTTATCGATGATTTGAGAATTTTAGACCATGACATTGCAATGATGATAGTGTAATTATACCTTGATGATTTAATCTTGGTGGTATTTTATAATGTGATTCTTCTTGCAAAACTATAACTCTTGGTCGTAAAGCCATGTTGAATAGATAGCTGATTGTATGCTTAAATTTGATGCTTTCTAGTGAGTATGTAGTGTTTTTATAGTTAAAATGTTTCCTTTTCATTTTGATTTCTTTGTTGGTGGTATTCTGTGGTAATATGGGTGTAGATTTGAAAATTTTCCTTGTCTTATCATGTGGGTAAAATGTTTTCACCAAAACAACAAACATTGTTAAACCCTAGTAGATTAGTAAAAGTAATTATGCTTCCTTAGTGGGCCTTCCTTGTAACTTCTTTTGAGAACTTGTAGAACCCACTAGGAACACTTTATGATACTTATAATTAGTGGAAAAATCCCAAAATATTGTTGTGATCCATGTTGGTTGATTGTTTCCTAGTTCTTACAAAATTAATAATGTGTTTTCTATGTTGAATGTCCCTTGTTTCCTTAGAATTAAAAATGTGATGTGTTGATTTACCTCTCTCTCCCATAAAAGTAATTAGTGTGATATGTTTACTCTTCCTTTCATTAAATTTTTAATTTGACAAGTTGACTCACTCAACTGTTAGAGTAGGTATTTACCTTAATCATGATTCACCTAGGTACATATACCTTTAGTATTTATCCTCATGCCACTAGTGATGTGTGTGGATATTTATTTTTATTTATCTTAGATATTATAAGATATTCTTCTAGTTGTTAGGTATAGTTCTTTCCTTGATCTATGGTATTGATAGTTTTTTCCTAGATCTATGCTATTCTAATCCTTGATGTCTAGTTCTCTCATAAAATCTATGGACTTGACTAGTTCTTTGATGACTAGTTCTTTCCATGATAACATGGGATCTAGATTTGACTTTTAGTTCTTAGATTGTTATTTTTCTATATAAACAAGGCCCATTCTCATTAAACCCTATTAGATTGAGTTCCATAATAATTATGTTATTAATGGGCTCATTTTTTGCAAAGGTTTATGTAAAGTTATTACGGTGAATTATTTTCATCTTATTGATCGTGATGTTTGATAGCCTTGAAATTTGCTTGGGATGATATGGTTATCGATTCCTTTTACAAACATCATAAAACTATAATTGAGGAGATTTGGCCTTGAAGCTTAACAAATAAACTGGAACATAGAAAAAGGGTAATGGTCCTTGCTATAACTTGAGTAATTTAATGGAAGAAATAAAAACCATGTAGAGGAATAGAAAGGAAACATTGTCCATCTACCTTCCCTAGGGGTAAAATAAATACTTTTTCTCTTTTCCACCTTTACAAAATGGTGAGATATCATGCCCCTTAGTGGTCCTTATAACACAAAGTTGTGATGTCATAATAGGAGGAAGTTTAATTAAGAAAACTTGTAAAGGAATGTGCTTAGCAAACGAAACTACAAATTTTGACTTAATTAGTTGAGTTATAAAATAAGTAAGATTTATGTGTATTGAGTGCAATGTTTAGTTGAACCTGTAGTTCTATCACCTACCTAAAATTGTGAAACACCTGGTGGATAACAATGTGTTCTAGTTGCTTAGTACTTTCTTATTCATAGATGTATGTGCCTTTCTTGTGGGAGTTTTGGGTCATCATACCCTTATCATCCCGTAGCTCGACGAGTGTGAGTTGTGGTCCTTTTGGATTGAGACTTAGACTTGTTTAAGAAGCAACCTCCTTGCGTGTTGTCTTGTCCTTGGAGACCTAAGTTATTGTAATTTTAAGGCAACATATGTTAAGGATATAAAATAAATTTGGGAAGTCTTCTTTTCTTCATATTTTCTTGGGTCACCTTGTTATTGTTGCCCCTTTTCCATTAGGATGGAAAGTGCAAGATGATGTTATTCGCTTTTGATACGATGCACCCTTGGATTGTAGTTGGACCCCATGTTACTTGTTCTTCTCCCTAGCAACCTTGAGTGGTCCTTGGTGTTTCTTGTGCTCTCTTTATGGTTATTCGAGCTTGAGTAGGAAATAAGATAAATAAATCCCATTGTGCTATAATGTATGGTACTTGTATTGATATGTTAGTTTCTAGGGATATATATATATATATATATATATATATATATATATATATATATATATTATATATATATATATATATATATATTCTTTGTTTGGCTAACTTCTTTAGATTTGGTTGGTATGGTGTGTTCAATTCTTAAAACAAAAGTGTAAAAATCAGACTATAGGAAAACTTGTGGTCTTGACTTCACTTGTATTACCATGAAAAGTTAATTGTACCCTCTCGAGTTATAGAAGTGCTTTCCTTGAATAGTTCCTTGATTTTAAATGTTTTGCTGATTTAGGTGTCCTTGTTGATTAACCTCATCCTATGTGATCCTCAAATTGTGGGACCTTGAGTAGACTTGTTCCTCATGCAAATTTGGTCATAGTTGATTTTTCTAGCCTTTTCTAGACAACGAACCTTGAAATCATGGCTTAAACTTAGTAGAAACCTTAAATTTTATTATTGTAGTATGTTGTATTCCTTGGGAAACTATGTGGTCATTCTCAAACTCATGGAATTCTCCTTATTATTCCTCTACTTGGTGGTTACTCTTAAGACTCTTTTGAACTCTTCATGTTATATTGTTATGTGTGGTATCTTGGTTGATAGCGTAAATTTACTCTCTAGATTTAAGTGTTCGTAGCCTTGCATGTAGAAAGTTTAGAACTCATCCCTTGCAATCTCCCTTCTTCTTGCTAAATTGCATTGGACCAAACTTAGGTTCTGTAGACCCACACTTGTTTGAAGAAAGCAATCCCATAATGGAGTGATCCTTTTTCTATTGCATTTGTTCTATCTCTCTTTCCAGTGACTTCCAGGAGGAAGTCGAGTCTAAGGGGAGGGGATGTAGTGCCCACTTCCCTTCAACACTTTTGATATTGATCATGATACTACTGACTATATTATGGACATTATTATAGTTTTGATTTAGTATGGTGTTAGATGTCAGATCATGGATTATTGTTGACTCTGATTCATATATGATGCATGATGATTGTTAGAGACATTTTATATAGATGTTGACATGTTGTTGGACATATATATATATATATATATATATGGATGTTGTTAGGACATGTGATATTTGGATATATTGAGTAGACCGAGAAAATTGAATTTAAAATTGATGATTATATAGTTATTGATGAAATTGTAAGTGATATTGTTGATTGTCTGGATGTTGTGATTGTGATATACATATATATATTGATGATTTTGAAATTATATTATATTCATTTGGATGTTTGATATGGCCATGAGGCCGAAAGGGGTATTTGTATTGTGCAGTTAAAAAAATATCACAACAAACATCGGGGGATTGGAGACCAACCACATTGGAATTCTAGATGAATTCAACAAGGTCACCATGACAACTTGTATTGTTGTGTGTGTGTGTGTTTGATTGTTGTTAGGGATTCCCATGGGGGATCACCTTTAAATGTGACCAAGGGTTATGTGTATTTATTTACTTGGTTCCTTTTATTGATGTTTGTATGTGTTTATTAAGTGATGTGTTTACCTTTTCATTATTTACTAATTGTGGTAAATTAATGTGAGTAATCTTGTTGTTAAAATTAATTAATCAAATTGGGACATAAGAAAGTAATTATTAGAGTTGTTGGCCTAAAATTAAAGTGTTGTAAGAAATGTGTAAGTGATGTGTAAGAGATGTGTAAGTTGATTTTGGAGTATGAAACACTCCACCTTCTTTGAAATTCGAATTTGTCCTTGGAGGCTGATTTTGGAGGCTTGTGGGACAAGTTAAACTTGTCTCATACCTCTTAAATTTTCATACCAACCTTACCTATGGTTGGAGGGTTTAAATTTAGACCTTCTTTATGCATTTTTGTAAGTCAAATTGTATGTTTTAATTGCACTTTCTTACATGCTTTTAATTTCAGTCCTTTGGGGTGTGGGCTTGTTTTGGAGTGTGTAAGTAATCTGTCATATTATTCACCCACCCATTTATTATGCATTGGAGAATGAAGTTGACCTTGGGTGTTGGAGTTGAGGATGTGTGAAGTGGCATCCTACATGGATCCACCTCATCCTCTTCTCTTCCATCTTCTATATTCAAATTCCTTGGCTTGTTTTTGGGTTGCTTCAATTTTATCACTTCATTTTTGGTGACTTGCTTTGGGGTTTTTGGAGCTCTTGCAAATTGGGAGGAAATTGGAGATTGTTGCATACTTGTTGATTGTTGATCTCTTGGATTGTTTTTGCATTGGAGAGCTTGATGTTTTGAACTTGGAAC
Source organism: Taxus wallichiana var. yunnanensis (assembly GCA_018340775.1). NCBI lineage: Eukaryota > Viridiplantae > Streptophyta > Pinopsida > Cupressales > Taxaceae > Taxus > Taxus wallichiana. The sequence continues at coordinate 124,841,766 of CM031241.1, forward strand.
AAACTCCATCATGGAGAGGTAAGAGCTTAGCTCTTGGAAATGCTCTCCTTTCATTTTTATGCATATGTGAATGGTTGAATGTTTGAGTGGGTTGTTTTATTTGTTGGCTGGTTGGGTAGATGGCCTAGGAATGGTGTAGGAGAAGACTATGGGGTTTTCTTGTGGGAGGCATAAGTGTTTTGGGGAGGTATAAGTGTGGAGGGAGTTGGGATTTGGGTTCCACCTTGTAAAAAGAAATAGCTTGCATTTCTTTACTCGTTATGGGGTGTCATAAGAGGTTGGGGAGGCATAAGGAAATGTGAGGAATAAGGGGTACTTGGGGGAGGCATAAGGGCATGTCAGGATTTGAAATGATATATATTTTGGTGGTTTGTTCTCAGGTGGTGATACCATTTCCCCTTTGGGAGGCATAAGTAGCATCCCCCATAGTTTCTTGCTCCTTTGGCTTGCATGATGAAGCATGAGTGTTGTTGTTGTTTTATTCTTGTGGTTGTAAACTACATCTTTTTTTTTTGGATTGTGTTTTGAATGAGAAATTTGTCTTTGTGTTGTGGAAGCTCTGTTGTTGCCATGTGTTGGAAAACATCTTTTATTGCATTGTGGTTGGGGCTCGGGGGCCAATGAAGAAGGATGGATTCTCCTTTCATTGGATGTCTTGGTTGGGTGGAGAGCATTGCCTTTCCCCTTGTTCTGTTGTGGTCAAATTGAAATAAAGAAAATGGAGGATATTCATGTTGCTTTTCTAGAGCAGAGGAGAAAGACAAGTTTGACAGTCCTTGTTGAGATTATTCTTATTGTAACCCTTCCCACTTTGAAGTGGATGACCTTGTACATTATTTGTGATGGAAAGATGTGTTTTATTGGCTATGAAAGTTGTAAATTGAATTGTGAAAGAGATATACTCTATTTCTGTTTTTGAATAAATGTGGAAGAAATTGTATTTTGTATATTGTAATTGAGGAAGAAGACAAAGTTCTAATAGTCCCTTGTGAAACTACTTTTGTAAACCATTTCCCACTTGATGTGGATGAAAATTTAATATACATTTTGTGCTGAAGAGTTACTATGTTTTGGAAATGAAATCCCCTTTGAATGTGAAAGAAATATACTCGGTATTCTATTTGTAAAAAGGAATGTAATGAGAAGGAGTTGTGATTGTAAAGTTGTATTTGATAAAAAAAAGAGAAGTTGTAAAAGAAATATTTTCAATCGAATAGATGTTGTTTTACCTTATACAATGAAGTTATTATTGTTTGAAATCTGCTTTGAAAATGTTGTACAACTCTTTGTTCGAATGTGGAAAATGTATTCAGAATTATTGCATCCTCTGTGTTTGAAAAGCACATTTTTTTTAAAGGAAATAGAAATTGCTTTCTTGTTTCTACATTTTGATTGAAGGAAATAGAACATTGTAATATTGGATTAGAATGAAATCATATTTTAAAGTTTGGTAAATGTAATGGATCAATTCGAGTTGGAAGTTGTAGAGCTCTATTAGATGATTTTCAAACTGGAAAATAATTATCAAAAAATATAGAATGACCTGCAGACTAGGAAAGACATTTGAAACATTAATACAAGCTAAGAAAGATCAAAACGATCCCAAACAAACTATAATACTTAAGAAATTTTCATAGAACCTTTCAAAATCGAGCTCAAACAATTTCTCAGTCGTTTTTTTCTGTTAAATTGGGGAAATTTGAATTGATCTTCAATCAAACAATTTAATCCTTGAAATCTATCCTAAATTCTTCCAAGTGAAATCCTCCATGTCTGTTTGGCATGTTGAGAAAGAATAAATGGTGGATTTGAACAAATAATTGATAAGTTAAAAATACCAGTTCACTTTCTAAGTGATAGAAAGACATTTTCTCAAAATTGACCCTTTAAAATTTATCAAAATTAAATTCTTAAGATCTTTGTGCAAAGAGGATGTCGAGAGCTTTCCAGAAAGTCCTCGTTTTGCCAAAAACTGAGTTCCCAATCAAAAGTTATGGCCTTTTAAAGTTTTTATTTCATTTGGCTTCAAAATATTATAACTGTCAAATTTAATTATTAAAATATTCTTGGGTGGACATGTGGGCTGAAACTTTCTCTTTTTGTTTTTTGTCCAAAAGGCACAAAGTCATGAACTTTCCCGCTACTCCGCTAATCCACAAGCCTTCATTTTGTCAAAAATGATCTAAGTCCAAAAGTTAATTTGGAAATTTTTCCTCCACGTCCCCGCCACCCCATGGCCAATCGTTGATCTTTTAAAACACGTGGCTTCGTTGGGTGTCGGTGGAGGGGTGTAAAATTTGCTTTGTCCCAAAAGGGAAAAAGCACTAAATGCCTTCCCCACTCACCGGCCCACGTCTGGGAAGATTTTTCTTCCCCACTCCACCGGTCCACTTTTCTCCTCTGGGAAAATTTTCTCTCCAAGTCCACAGCCCGAGTGGGGAAAATTTTCCTCCCCAGGCCCGCAAGCCCGCTCTTGGGAAAATTTTCACCCCAAGTTCCCGTCGGCCCATAACTCAAGAAATATGAAGAGTTAGAAGGACTTCTTTATATCACCGAAAGGTGAGGAAATTCCCTATCTAATGGGAATGGTTTTAGGAAGTTTTGAGTGCATTAAATATAAGAAAAATCAGGTTTAATATTTTAAGAGAGTTTTGGGAGTGGGTAAGTAAGAATTTACTCTGATGATTTTAAATATGTATTCTTTTCCCCACTATAATTAAACCTTGCTCTTGTCTTAGATCTTGTGGAATTAAATACCTTGGGTATTTAATTTTTTGGTCCCTTAACCCTAAAATTTTAATCAGGGAGTATTTAGCTAAAATGTCAATATAATCAGTGATTAAATTAATCCCTAAGGAGATTTGAGCTAGGTGTGGACTTATTACACTTGTTGCTTTTTAATGTGGAATTAGTAATTGTTATAATGGGAAAATTTATCAGTTGAATTTAATTGTCCTTGAGACTTTGGTTGTTAACACTTTAAAAATATATATATTCCATAATTTTCTAACTAAACCTAGGTTGTTCATGGGTCTCAAGTGGGAGATTTTAGTGGGCGTTACACCTAAAATCTACCTCATAGTCAATCAACGTGTTTCAATGGTGCACTAAACTAGGCCTTGATGGTATAGACCATTGGTGTGTCTCAAGAACCAAGCCAAGAAGGAAATCAACAACAAGAAACCCAACAAGAGGCACCTCTAATAGAAACTACGTTGGTCAATTGGCACACAGAAGACTTTTATGGAGTTAATCAACCTCCTTTTTAGGGTGTAGCTACAATACATGATCAAAGAAGAGGAACATAGAGGAGGGACAACCATCTAATCTAGTTATTTCTCAGCCCACCCCTACACAACAAGGAGTTGGTAGATCAAGTGCAGCTCAAATGTATCAAATCAGCCTAAGGCACCCATCACAACAAAGCACATGTGCTCTGTTCAAGCTCTAGAAAAGGTATGTGCCAAGTAAAGGGAAACAAAAGGATAATTCATCCCCTTTCAACATCATTGATCTAGATGAAGAAAACACATGTGAACATTTCCATGTGGGAGTCACTGAAATCCTAGGGAAACAAGATTTGTTTGCAAGCTACAATGGCCAATTGGTCTATCTCGAATGGATCAAACCAAGGACAGGAGAAATTTATCACTAATGTAGTGCAACAGGGTGGGGGTCAACTAAGAAAAAATTTAAAGCCTCCACCATTCTATGTGTCATTGATTATTGGGAACCACTTGGTACATAATTACATGATCGATTCAGGGGCAAGTAGCTCAGTGATGCCAAAAAATAGTGGATCAATTGGGTCTAAAGTATGAACCAGTGTTGAAAGGAGTGGTGCAACTAGATGGAACAACATGGGAATGGTTGGGATCATCAAAGGTTTAAGTCTCACACTACATGCTTGTCCTAATGTCACAGTCTTGCAGGATGTGTCTGTAATTGACCTTCCACCACTCTTTGTGTTGTGTCTATCAAGGACTTCACAAAAAAATTGGTGGGTATCTATCTGTAGATTGGTCACACATGATTTTAGGATGAGGTATGGAGCCAAGGTGACCATCAGATCAGAACCAATTACAAACTTTCACATTGAGCCTCATGTGCCAAGTCCTATCAATGTAAATTGCTCAGCCTTTGATCAAGAAGAGTGTTCAAATGATTTGGAAATATGTACCAAGGTCGAGGGTATTCCAGATTTAACTCTGGATGAATGGGAAAAAAAAGGCATGCATTTGACCCATACAGGAAATTGAAGAATCTGAATTGGGTGTGTATTGTGTACACGAAGAAAATTCACCCATTCCTAATGTCACTAAGCCCAAAATAAGGACAACAAAATTTGGAAACTATTTTTCGATGGTTCAAGAAGAAAACAAGGTGCTGGGGGTGGTGCAATGTTGGTTTCACCACAAAACATCAAGTACTATTCATCTTTCAGATTCTAGTTTGCCTGTTCAAACAACACAGCTGAATATGAGGCTTTGATTCATGGACTTCATTGGGCCAGGAAAAGAGGCATAAATAACTTGTAGGTGTTTGGGGATAAAAACTAATCATCAATCAAGTCAGGGGAAACATGCTACAAAGAATGACCTACTCAGAGCTACAAAAATAGGGTATGGGACCTCATTGATGAATTTGAAGCATTCAACATCGAGTCCATACCCAAGAAGAAAAATGAAGTTGTGGATAGGCTTCGCAGTAGTTGGAGAAACTTTTGATGTGGTGGATAGTATCAAGAGAGACAAAATGCAACCACATATCCATGTGATTGTAAGGCCAACAGTTCAGATAATAACACAATGGAAGGTGTTTGAGAATGATCAATAGATCATTAATTTCTTGTAAGAAGAGGCTAAATTCTCAGCTAGGAATCAAGACAAATTAGAGCAGTAGTATGGGGATCAAGTAGTGCAGTTGTGGAAAAACAAGCTTCCCAAAGGCTTGGTTACATTAGAGTCCATCTTCAACCTGAATGATCAATTTTGTAAAGAGAAAGCCAACATACATGTCAAGGGAGAAGATTCAGAGCCTATTTCGGTTGGGAAAGGAAAAACACTCCAAATCGGTCAATGGCCAACAAGAAAGATATGAGTTCACACAACTTTTCCAAGAATTTCCAAATGTCTTCACCTAGAGCTATGAGGATGAGGATTCAATCCAAACTAGCACAACATACAATTGAATTGGATCCAGATGCTAAGCCCATCAGGAAGAAGCAAAGACTAGTCAACCCACACATTGAGCCTCTAATGAAGAAAGAGCTAAACAAGCTAATAGAGGAAAGCATTATATTTCCAATCAAGCATTCAAGTTGGGTTGCAAACTTGGTACCGGTCAGGAAGAAGAACAGAGAAATCAAGTTGTGCGTGGACTTTGGGACCTAAATAGGGCATCTCTCAAAGACCACTACCCACTCCCTTCAATGGAGAAAATATTGCAAGTGGTAGCCGGATCGGAAATATTTTCTCTCCTGGATGGCTACTCGAGGTATAATCAGATAATGGTAAAAGAAGATGATCAGTTCAAAATGGCTTTCACCACCAAGTGGGGCACCTATGCCTATAGGAAAATGTCATTTGGATTGTCTAATGTGGAGCCACTTTCAAAGGGTGATGGACATGGAATTCAAGGGTTGATCAACAAAATAGTACTAATATATCTTGATGATATCATTGTGTTCTCAAAAATAGCAGATCACCTCTTTCATCTGAGACAGGTATTTCAAAGATGTAGGAGATTTGGGGTATCATTGAATCCCAAAAAATGCATATTCCTAGCTCACGAAGGCAAGCTCCTAGGCCATATTGTGTCAAAGGAAGGATTGATGATTGACCTAGAAAGAGTTGAAGCAATTTGAGCATTCCCTTGCCAAGTCATAAGAAGGCTCTCCAAAGCTTCTTAGGAGAATCAATTTTGTCCGTAGATTTGTGCCAAACTTTTCCACTCTCGTGAAGCCAATAACATTGATGTTAAAGAAGAGCATGGAATTTAGGTGGATAAAGCTGAGGGTAAAGAAAGTTTTGAGGCTATCAAAGAGGCCATATCACAAGCTCCAACTCTCGTGAATCCAAGACTTCTCTAAGGACTTCATGCTCTATGCCTTTGGTGGTGGGGACACAATTTCTGCAATCCTAGTGCAACAAAACAAAGAGGGTTCTAAACAGCGTGGTTTCCTTTTTATTCAAAGTTTGGAGGACTATGAAGTGAGATACTCCTTCATTAAAAATCATGTCCTTGCAGTGATCAGGAGCTTAAAGAAGTTCAAACACCTAGTTTCAAACAACAAGATCCAATTGCTAGTCTCTCATGCGGGAGTCAAGGACTTCCTTCTAAAAAAGATCTGAATGAGAAACATGTAGGATGGATCACTCATGTCATGGAATATGACATTGAAATTAAAGTCACTAAGTTGGTCCATGGGAAGGGATTATGTGAACAATAGCCTCGAGTCAACAAGTTGAAGCAGGTGATGAAAATGAAGCTGCTTTGGTACTACAGAGATGGTCAAGAGAAGACAAATGATGATGTGCCCACTCCTTGTTGGACTCATAATATGGTACACTTCCTACAAATAGGCCTATGCCCTCCAGAAATGAGTAAAGAAAAGAGGAGATATTTAGATTACAAGCCATTCACATATGTGCTTGTTGATGGTGTTTTGTTCAAAAGGGACATCAATGGTGTTCTATTGAGGTGTATTGGAACAAATAAAATTGAGATATTGTTATAGGAGTTTCACGATGGAGAAATAGAGGTCATTTTTTCCATGGGTAACAACTCTCAAGATAATGAAGGTGGGTTATTATTGGCCCACGGTGTTCAATGACTGCTACACATGGATCAAAAAGTGTAAGAAATGTGCTTTCTTCATAGGAAAAGAAATATTAGCAATGCTCCCATTACACCCAATTTTCAGTTGACCAGCCATTCATGCAATGGGGATTGGACTTCATCGGGTCATCAATCCAAATTCAAGCCAAGGCCACAAGTGGATTCGATCAACAACAAACTATTTCACCAAGTGGACCGAGGCAATAGCACTCAAAGAAGCAAACGAGTCTAGCATACTAGACTTCTATGAAGGAATAGTGACTAGGTTTGGAGTACCGGCCACTATCATATCAAACAATGCATTGGTGTTCCTAGGTTCCAAGATCACAGAATGGGCTGTTAAGAATGGAATCTACTTGAGCACCTCTTCAAATTATTACCCACATAGGGTAATGGGTAGAAGCAAAGTCCACAAACAAGAATTTCTAAGAATCATCAGGAGGAATCTAGATGAAAACCAAAGGACATGGCATACAAAGCTCAAATCAGCCTTATGGGCTGACAAGATCACACCAAAGAGGTCTATATGTAATTCCCTTACAAGTTGGTCTATGGGAAAGAGGTAGTGTTGCCTATATCATTAGAACTACCTACATTGGAGCTCATAAAGTAGTTGGAGTTGTCTGAGTTCAAACCAATGGAGGCCAAGTATGCAGAGTTGATGGAATTGGAAGAAATCAAAGAACATGTAGTTCAAACGATAGAGAAAGATCAAGCCTTAGTCAAAAGATGGTTTGATAAGAAATAAAAGAGCAAGGACCTTTAGGAAGGGGACTTAGTTCTAAAGTGGGATGTAGATCGGGAAAAACTAGGAAGGCATTCCAAGTTTGATGCCATTTGGAGTGGCCCCTACATGGTCATGGGATGTAAAAGTAGCAATGCCTTCCAATTGTCTACCTTGGAGGGAGAGGAGCTTCGATTCTAGTTAACGGAATCTATCTTAAACATTTCTACTGAAAGGAAAAATTTCACCTTGTATATATTAGTTTAGGAGTTGTAATTCCTCCAAGTGCTTGTAGCACACCACCTTGTTTTAGTTTAGGTTACTTTTGTAATAAGTGTTTTGTCACTCTCTACATATTCTATTTGGAATGTGTATGATTTTTTGTTTGTACATAGTTGTGCCCTTGTTTCTCTTGCACTTTCCAGTTTCAGGAAGAGTTTGGTGATGAAGCAACCAGTCCTCAACCAGGGGTTTCTTTTGAAATGAAAATATCTAGTAGTGCCCAGAGGTTGGAAGATAGTTTTTTCAAGTGACAGGATAGTTCTAGAAATCAATATGACTCCATGCCCAATGGATCCCCTAAGTTCATTGGTCGCACATCTAGCAGGCAGATGTCCCCGAGAGGTCGCCAATTGTTATCTTTTTTTACCCCTAGTAAAATAGACAACTCGAGAGGATGGGTTTGAGCATTAGACAAAAAATTCTTGGAGAAACCTGGAATGATACAACTGAGTTTTCAATTTTGGGAATCATTTCAAATGATTCAGGGAAGTTTCAGAGGTCTTGGGGCCATCCATCAGAAGTAGGCTTTTGGGCCTTAAGGAGTTTATAAGCGTGAAAGAGGACTTGAGATTCAATAAAAGATTTGATAGCCATGTTAGGAATTATAAGTCCAAAAAGTTCCTATGGAATCCATTTTCCATGCCCTACATGGTGGAAAAGACAAGACATCTTGAAGCATCATACACTTCCCAAGGCAGTTCATTCTTTTGGCGCACACAACCGAAAATCCCGAGAAAGAAGGAGAAATTTCTAGGTGATAAATTCAAAATTGGATCTTGATACCACCACCATTGGATTCAATGGGTTGTTTCCATGTGAAATCATATAAAATTTCACCTGAAAACTCATCCGGGAGCTCAAGTTATCACCTGGAAGGAAGTTGGTCGACGGGTGGAGTTGGACGGGTCTAGGGTTGGTTGGATGGATTGGTTGGACGCCGAGAGGGTTGGTCGGGTCACATTTTTATGCGTTTGAATGGTTTTTGGGTCACACTTGCATGACACCTAGGTTGAAAATTTTGATGTGACCATGTTGGACGGGTCACACTTGGGGACACCTCGACGGTTAGATAGTTGGATGGTTGGGGTTGACCATGGGGTTTTGGTCATGGGGGTCACATTTTTTTAGGTCGAATGGTTTGGACAAATGGTCATCACACCGTAGGATATGGTTTTTTGACATAGTTCACGACACCTAGGTTGGATGGTATGACCATGTTGGATGGGTCATGGGGTTAGACAGGTCAAGGTTGGATGGATGGGGTTGGATGCCTAGGGGTTGGTCGGGTCACATTTTTGACGTTTCAAAAATTTTTTTTATGCCCATCGCACCCCTCATATTTGCATGACACATAGGTTGGTCGGGTCATGGTTGGATGACATGGATGGACGAGTTACAAGCCTCACGAGGGTAGGTGAATGAATGACATCCCAACAACTAAAATTAATGAGGCATGGCACCCATGACCACCCGTGCAGGAAAAGTACCAAAATAGATGGTTTCCCATACCTCTTCAATGCATCCCTCGGTTGGTGACCCAATTTTTCCTATATATTGTAAAATTCACCTCATTTTGAAGGGGATTTTTCCAAAAGTAGAGGAACTCTGTAAAATTTGTTCCAGAGCTATTATGAGCTAAAGGCCTCAAATTTGGGCTTATTGTAAAGGATTTTGTCTTGTTCTTATGGTGTGATGGATTGTGCATGTCTCTGAGCAATAAAATTCATGTTTTGTGGCCATTTTTCCCTAGCTTGTATGAGTTGCATCTCTTGCCTTCCATTATATTTATGAGTATATTGTGCATGTATCTATCTCTTTACAGGGTCTATAGTTTGTTTGTGCTTTACGAATATAGGGAATTGATTGTTTTCTTGGAGTGTGGTGTTTCTATTAGCCCTCTCCTTCTCGGTTTCTCCCTATTTTTCACTCAATGGGATTGTCTCACCCTTTCTTGGTGCATCACCTTCACTTAGAGTAGTTTTATTTCATGCATATTTCTATCCTGTCTCCTTGGAAAACATTAGAATAGGGTTAGTTTAGCTTTCCATTCTCTGCACTTTAGAGAAGTTAGCAATAGGTTAGAGGAAGAAGCCTGAATTTCTCAGAGGATTTTCCTACTTGCAAAGTCCCACACTACAAGATAATCCCATGTTATTCAGGTTGCACTGGTTTCCCTCGTACAAAAATCACAAGCAATCAAGGGTGCTGAAATTTTGCATCAATAGTAAACTTTGTTGCAAATATCCAATATTCTTCCATTGTCGGTCTCATATCTCCTTCTTGTTTATTGTGATATAATTTCATGTAAATAACCAAAACAATACTACTTCGGCCTCAAGGCCATATCAATACGTCATGGAAATAAAACACATATAAAACATATTTCATACAATCCTTGGCATACATCAAGAATTAAAACACACACATATATTTATCAATTAAAATCATCATATAACATAGCTAAATCATCATCAAGATTAATAAATTCTACCAATTATTTACAATTTCTAGATATTTTAATTGTACTATTTTATCCACATCTATGAGATCACTTGACTAGCTCAAACATCTAAACATAATCAATACGTCAAGAATTGAAAGTGTCAAGTATGTAATAAAGAAATCAACACTAGATCATCATCAAGTACTCGAATTATCTATCTATGTCCTTTAGGGGTCCATACCATCCACAATATGAGTCGCAACATATCGATAATAAAAACATCCATATTATATATCAACATGCTAACAAAAATACAATAATAATGTCCATGTCTCTAATCAACGGTAATAAAAAATCATAGTATAAAATTGTCGAAGAGGAGTGGACATTACAAGAGGCCTACAAAAACCCCTTTCCAAACTAGCCAGGAATGCATTTTTTCCAAACAAAAGATTCCAAGAAATTATCTAGTAAAAATACTAGAGGTTTGCGAAGGCGGTTAAGCATTTCGTTACTCAGGGTTCAAAAGGTGAGTCAAAACAAAAACCAACTTTCCAATTTTAAAAACTTCCTAAAAGTGCAAAATGAGGTAACCGGGCTCCTAAAGGGCGGCGAAGAGATTACCTACAATGATCGTGGATTGATCTAAGGTTTAATATGGCTCCCCACATAACAAGGAACATGGGCAGAAGTTGTCATCTCTTTTCCGAGGTTCGACGGTTATTTTGTGAGTCTATGATATTTGTTTTTCTAACTTTGCGAGGTAAACATAATTGGTTGTTTTATTTGACAACATCAACTAACTCTCACTAATACCAGAGGACACGAGTGCCCAATTATGACACCTTGGGTTACAACGTATGAGGTTATGGGAGCAATCATGGTTGATGGTTGAGGTGCAACTTCGTTACATAAATCACAAGGTGGAGTTTTGTTGTTTTAAACTATCTAGTTTGGTTAAATATCCAAATGTATAATTATCCACTAGTTTACTATTTTTTTATATTGTAAATGAAGAACCAAATTATGAAAATTATAAAAGATGAAGGTAAGGAGACCTTGCCTTGAAAATATTAGCATCGAAGTGCATGAGGTTCTCCAGGAAGGTTCACTCACATTCCACAAGGCTTCATCCCTCTTCCCAGCATTCTGTCAAATGGTTTGTGTTCTTCACCTATGCTCCCATGCTTGAATATATGACTCCCAGGACAACCACCTCTCCATCTACAAATTTTAACCATCCTTGTTGCTTGATGGGAGTCCATACCTTATTCTAAAGCTTTGAATTGGCACAGGTAGGAATGAGGCTAACAAAGGTCTCAAATTCCATCTAAAAATCTTCCAACAGTATTGAATTAAATCCCTATGTGGTCTTTATTGCCATATTTTATTATTGGAATGTCACATTATTTCTCATGGTCAGATTTTATATTACTTTGTAATCATTCACCATGTTATTTTCCAAGTCACTATATGGCAATGCTCATGAACTCCACATTATTCGGACTTATCTGTGTGGCCATTTAAATCAACCGAGCCACCTCATTAACTATCCACATTGGCTGGGTCAAACATTATTATCCACCGCTTTGTAATATTCCTTTCCATCATTCAACCCCTTATCTCTCCAGTAATGCAACACACCCTTATGCCTCTCGAGCGGCTTGACCGCGTGTCTATCCAACATCCAACGGAGTGCCAACTTCAACCTCGGTGATAATGAAGTAAAGGGGCTTGGGTGTATCAACATAGCCCAAAAAAATGGTGCATTTTCCCTATTCCAAGGCTCTTATCTTGGCACAAGCAGGGAGGTGTTTCCTTTCAACTCAGAGGAAAATGTGACCACTTCACATATTGAAATAGATCCAGATCAACCAGTTAGTAGATAGCAAAAATGGAGAGCATTCGGGATATAGACTTATCATCAAGAGCACGACTGATTTAATCCAGAATGGGACTCAATTTGAGATAGCTATTAGCAGAGATCCCCTTTAACAATGTCTGAGATTATGCTGGCAAAGTAGACTGGTCACATTTGAACACCTGTTTGATGTCTTTGGAAAGAAAAGCAATGGCCAAGCTTCAAGGGGACATCCATGCTCCTATGTAAAAGTCCCATTCTGGCATGATTTAGAATAAGGATGGGATCAAATGTGGAGTTGGGCATTTAGCCTGTCATTTACATAGCTTAGAAGTTTCTAAAGTCCATTCAACAAATCCATTCTATGCATAGTGAAATCATTGAAATCCATAGACCACGTTTCTCCTCATAAAAGGTTAAATAACACACAAGTTTTAACATTTGCATACACGTCTACCAAAGCATTTGCAACTATAACATCTAAAAAAATTCCACTATCTTGATGCTTTGATAAACATCCATACCCTACTCCAGAGCTCCCATTTTGGCACAAGTCAGGAGTGTGAGGCAATTGTAAACTGATCATGTCTGACACCTATTTGTTGCATAGGTGAGACAGTGTGACTGTCCCGTGAGGAAACCCATGTCCTATGTACACTACCCAATCACATTCCATGAGAATTTACATCGTTCTTTCATTTGGTCAGACACTAAAACAACACCAATGTTCTTAGAGATGCCCATACCCCATTCCAGAATCCTACCACACTCTTCCTCCCTCACGTTGCCCTCGCTGCAACTATCCAAATACTACTAAAATTACAACGTTGACACGAGTTTGAGTGTGGTTATTGCCTCTGGATCTCAAAATAAAGTGGTTATCTTATTAAGAAAGGATAATGAAAGGTGTGAATGGTGTAAGGGAGGCCCATACACATGTCAGAGAGCCCACATGTCTTGGGTAGTTGCAATTATATCTTCTGGCCAATGTCTTCAATCCCCGCACACCAAGACTCCACCACTAACCACACATTTAAAGTTATTTATTATATTTATTTATGCTTGATGCTTGATGTGCACTACACTATCCTAGGAGAATTTCAGTCATATCTTCATTTTTAGGAAGCTTTAATGCAGAAGGAAGGTCATTTAAAGTACCCATTAAGGTATTTGACTTACCCTAGAAGTTTCATTATCTCGCTCCAAGTTAACAGTGTAGTTTCTTTGTAATTGAGTTTCTCAAACTAGGTCTTTGGACTGTGTTGATTGGTTCTTCACCAACTGTCACTTTTATCTTTCTCGAAGACATCCCATTTTCTACAAAACCTCAAGAATCACTTAGATGGAAACAAGACAAGCCTTATTAAAAGTTTACATGTAATTTCATTTGTTATATAGGAAGTAATTATATTTTCTAACTCGGAAACCCTAGAGTGAAGGTTTATGCCACTGTGGCAGCCCCAGAGGACAAATTTTGATGATTCCTCGTGGTATTTCCACCTACAACTCTTCTTCAAGCTTCAAAATGGTTATGAACTCCTTTAGCAATTAAAAAACTCACATTGACTCATGAACAACCTCTTACCTTCCCCTGCATCTCCATTTTTCAGATCAGTGTCACTTGAGTGCTCAGAAAGTAAGATATTGGTGTCTCAAAGAAAACCTTCACCAAATGCTCCTCCTCATAGCTTCCAAATATGGAATAAGGCCCAAATATTCAACATGGAATGCCTTTCACATGCATGCACCCTTTTCTAATTCAAATCCTCCTTACCATTGGCTAGAATGCATTTATTTGTTACAATGGTTGTTGCAGTCAAATAGGGTTTGTTCAACATATGTCAATATACAAGACACAAGTTCTCTCAAAGGAATCAACACACATGCAACTCTGAGCTTCATATACTTAATTTTCCAAACATGAAAACCACATGATACTTATAGAGATGAAAATCATCTACATGAAGAATCACACATTACTATAGTGGTCTATTCTTGACCAACTAAGGGCTATAACCTCTGCCACATGTAACATACAAACATGCATGATAAAAAAAAAGACCTCATATTAATCTCAACTCCTTTTGTTACCAAGTGTACAAAGTTGCATATAACTACCCTGCACAAGACCTTCACACAGTCACCATTGTCTTGCATCAAATGTACTCATCTCTCAATCCACAAGCAACTCTTCATTACTTACATGCACACAACTTGAGGGTCTTCTCAGTCAATATCCTTTCACGAATACAGAGCACAAGATCTAAAATATTATAACCTTACAAGAATGCAACCACAAAGTCATCTAAGATTACAAGTAAGAACATAGAAAAACTCACTTTTTCCTTCAATATTCCTCTTGAAAAATTACACCTTTGATTCTCATATGGATGGAATGAGAAAATACAATTACATTATTACTCATATACTCCCTCTCACTCCTTACTCGAGATTCTTCTTCATGAGATTAGTTAGAAAACATGAATGATGATGAGATTCCATCTCAGGAAGTTACATTTACCTAACATGTTTCAAATTTAGCATGGCTAACCTATTTCATGACATGTGACCCTAAATAGGACCTAATTACACAATATTTTCTTCATTGCACACTTTGACATAATTTCCAAGTTTCAAGAATACACTAAAGCTCTCAAACCACACCAAAATGGACCTTACAATTTAAACTAGCATTTTTGAGGGAAATGTCTCATTTGAAATTTGAAAGGTCTAAATACTAATGCAAACAATCTAACAACATCGAATGACCTATAACACACTGCTATCACACAAGGCAAGTTAACTATTGTCCTTATGACTTATTTATAGGATTCTCCTGCATCATTTGCCTCGCTTCTAAGATTGTTCATCTGATTGATATGAGAAGACAAGTCCAAGAAAAAGAAAATTTCCTCTATAAAATAAGAAAAAAGAAGAAAACAAAAAACAAAAAAATTAAAAATTAAAAACTTTCCTTAAACTATAATCCTTAAACTTTAAACTTATTGTACCCCATTAAGAATAAATGACCAACCAATGAAATTGAGGGAAAATGTTTTACACAAATTTTATTTATTGAATTTTAATATAAAACATTATGGAAAAGTAAATGAAATCACAAATGGAAATTTTTGGAATTGTCTGTCAAAATGATTATTGGTGTGTGGAGACTATATACTTGCCTTCAATAGCGATATATATATATATATATATATATATATATATATATATATAATATATAAAATAAAAACATGTTTAAGACGGGTGTTGATGAAGAGGAAAGGGTAGGGCTGTCAATTTTTTTGAGGCTAAAGTGCCTCTTCACATTCTTGATTTTCTAGAGTGTCGTATAGAGGCCGATCCTGCGTTTCCGGGAGGCCCAACGCAAACAACCCACTCACAATTATTCCATGCCAAATAATCCAAAAGAAACCACTGTATTGCTGCGCCCAATCACCACAACTACGGGACTCACAATCGCTCCAACGTTCGCCGCCTGTCTCATCATTGACATCGCCGAGTTGCGCACGCTCGACGGAAACAATTCCAAGCAGTATATCAGCAACACATTGAACGCCGTCACCGCGCTCAAGAACGCTCCTAATTCTGCCCCCATCTGTTCCCAATTCGTAGACTTCTCAGTATTGAATGAATCCATGGAGTACACAACACACACAAAACAGAACATCCCGCTCATAATTGTTAAGACAAGAATTGCTCTTCTACGCGGGGCATTCGCAACGAGAACAGTAGAAATAATGGCGGCTGGAATTTCAGAGAGAGCGTTAAATGTGACGCTGAGATACAAATTGAAGTGGAGACTCCCGACACCAAAGGGCATACCATAGTATATAAACCCCATTCACTACTACAAGCGGGGTTTTTGAGACAATAATAGAGACAATACTTAACTGAATTGTCTCAAATAGAGAAGAAAAAAAGTTGTATATTGTCTCTATTATTGTCTCAAAGCGGGTGTCTCTAATATTGTCTCTAATTATTGTCTCTCCAGAGACAATATAGGTTGATACATATTTTGTCTCTTGAGAGACAATATAATTTTTGTCTCTCTAGAGACAATATCATTATTGTCTCCCTAGAGACAATACAAAATACTAATTTTGTCTCTCTAGAGACAATACTAATTTCAATTTTTATTGTCTCTCTAGAGACGATACAAATTTAAAGAATGAAAAATTTGAATTTCAAGAATAAATAATAACCAAATATCATATAGTGCAATCGACGGCTACATATCGTCTATGATGTCAGAGTAGACTGGTAAGGAATATTATAAATTAAAAACAATTTGATTTGAATCTTGTGCCCAACAAATGGGTCCACAAACATTTTATTAATATCAAATAAGATAAAATACAAAAGGGTGTCTAAATACCGTTAACCCTTTAAATACAATGATAAAATACAAAAGGGTGCCTAAATCTTGTTAACCCTTTGCATACAATATGAACACCTTCTCTCCACCCCCAGCTTCAAGTGATCCATCTGCTTCTCTGGTGCTACTTTGAGGTTCTTTTTCTTAACTTTAATTTTGCGCTAGTATGTCTCTCTGTCGACATCTTGTCATTTCATGTTCTTTGCTTTGATTGTCTCAACTTTGATACAATTCTCTACTATCAATAGCACCAAGAAACTCATCTTTAGTCTACATCAAAACAAAGATTATAATGACTTGTTGTGTTTATCAACTGTCACTTGAAAATTTATAACCGAAAAACATCTCATTAAAATACTGAGGTTGAATTAAACATATAACAAGAAACCATCAACCTTTCATAAAAAGGCCATCTTTAATAACAAGGCATGCCTATGCTGAGCCTTTGCATAATGTGACGGGTAACTTGAAAATACAATACATAATAACATTGCTCTTATACTTGAAGTTATTCTCATGATACAAGCTCACATAACAAAGAGTATACTCACCTCCAAGCATAACTCGACCACGAGGTTTTGTAGGCCAGGGTGAGAAAAGTTTGTATTGAAGTAAACAATCTGGAGAGATTGAATAACTTTAGCGAAAAGGTATAAAGAGGATAAAACAGTTTGCAGCCAACCTTCAGAGAAGCCCCTCCGACTAGAAATCCATCAACATTAAGATGTGCTACCAACTCAACACAATTTCCAGCATTTACTAAACCTGCAATATGCAAAACAAGTAATGGTGTATTTATTCCAATCAAACAAGAAGTTGATGTGCAAGCACATATTAAAGTGATTCTACATGACGTGAGTAAGAACATGTTATCCTACATGAACATAGAGGATTTATCCACTCTTTACAATGACCTTAAAATTTCAGCAATATCCGAGTTTCCTCCTCCATTGTTGACCCAAAAGAAGATGGTAGTGATGATAAGAATAAAAATCATTCAAATTGTAAGAAGATAAATACTGAGAGAAGCTAGTTACTGTCATAGATAATTCAGATTGACTCTACTACTTCAAGATTGACATTTAATTTAAGCCAATTCCATAACATACATTATTAACATGTCCGTAAGGAAACTCTTGTTCAATCATTGCAAAATAAAGGCATACTATCTGACTTGTTTGAACATGCTGTTGTAAGACGAATATGGATGACATTAAAAATGGTTTTGCATATTGTTCATTGTTTTGCAGATGTTTTTTTGTCATCACCCCAAAAGGTCTAAAATAGTACATATGGAGTACATAATTAATTGGTATTTTCCTCAATCGGTTCAATTCTCCAAGGTGGTCTGTTAAGATAATAAATCCTAAATGTTAAATGATATATGCCTCAGAAAAGTTTGTATATCTAAAATCATCAATAGTTATTAACACATTCAGTTTCTATTTGTTTATCAAATAAATAGTGAAATAGATATGGATGGTCATGAACTGTAAGGTGTAACTTATAGTAGAGACTAATCAATAATTCCACTAAACTTAATATATGGTACATACCGCATAACACTCAAAGTCAGAATCAACTTACGCAACACAAAGAGCCCAAGTGTGAATCCATTCCAGCCCTTTAGCAATCTCAACATCACCGCCACTTAAATATTTTGCTATAAATGATGGATGGAGAGCTATCAATATGCGAGATGCTGAAAAACGAGACGATATTCTAAAATATGCTTCTGGGTGATTAGATATCTCCCTGCACATAGAAAAAACCAATTAACATATAATTCATAACAAAGAACATCTACAATCACCGAATTTATAGTAGCCAAAGCAAAATATTCCTTACCAAGAATGCAACATATCTATTACATCATATAACAATTACAAACCTCAAAATACAAGCTAGATAGCCTCAAATTTCAGTCACTAGCAAAAGATGCCTCTTGACAAAGAATGTACGTTTGCATGTTCTAATTCCTCAAGAAGCATAACTCCTGCTCGCTCCCCCATGAAAAATCCATCACGATCTTATCAAAAAGTTGAGCAATTAGTTTAACTTCATTGCTTTGACTTGAAAATATCCTCCGATATTTGGAATACACGACAAGTATGAGAAATCTTAATATGCTTAGGTCAATATACAGAATTATGACATTCAAAGGAAAGCAAAATCTACAAGCTTTGCTGACATTCAAAGGAAAGCATTTGCCAAGAAATGTAAAGTATAGCCAGTGAATTTTTTAGACATCAAATTCCATCAACAAAGAGTATAAATACATCTCAAGGATGATTCTTTTGTGAACTGGAATCTAAAGAAATCATGAATAGAATGCATCACGAACAGTAAATCATCAAAGGCTAGAACATAGCACTATAGCTGGAACACCATACTGGAAAGACATAAATTTCATGAATCCTCTTCTTCATCACACCTGGACTGCAATTATGCCATATGTTTAGTGTACCATGTTTTATTGCAGTGACATTTAGGGAAACTTGGTCCATTTAAGATTATTTTAGTGAAACTAACTCTTGTTTTAGCATTAATTTTAATGCTTGTAAGTGTGGATTGGTGACAGTCAAAAATTATTAAAAATCCTGCTACTATACTGAGAAATTCATGATAATGCAGCCACTTGCATTGTGAGGAGTCCTAGATTTTCAAATTATACATCCCTATCAAGTTTTTTCTTGGTTTTACCAAGATTTAGATTTAGAATTTGATTTGCAAAAGAATGTTTTTCATTCTTTTAAGAAATGATAGTGGAAATTCATAAATCCACCTACATTTTTTTATAAATTTACCTCTAATTTCTTTATTAAAATATAATATAATAAATAAATTTCACTATTTTTTATGCCTTGTAGTACAAGCTGTTAAAAAATTTAATTGTAATTTACATATCTAAGGCAGCTACATATCTAGTTTTGATAAATAAGGCAGCTACGTATCCCACACTTTTGACATAAAAAAGGCAGCAACATATCTAGTTTAGAAAAAAACATCACAACCTCGTGGCAAGGTGTGAGCAATATTATCTTGTGTCTACTGCATTACATTCTACTTCAAATGCTTCTTTATCTATTGAGGTTGGAGAATGTGATTTGGTAGTTGTTGAGTTGGATCATAAAAAAACATTCGCTCAGTCATTAGATGAAAAAAATTAGCATGGAATTTCTAGCAAAGAAGTTTATTCGAGATCTTTAGCACAACGCCTTACAGATGTTGTGATCTAGTATGTAGAGGTCCAACTGGAAGCTGAGAAATGCTCGTTGACAAGTTTTACAAATGCAAGGAACTTAACTATGAAATTGATTTACCATGAAGTGAAAAAGATGGTTTTGAAAACGCCCAAGGAGTTAGCAATCAAGTACAAAGGTTATCCACTTCTATTTCCTAGTCAGCTGGCAATTCTGATTGTTCTGCTGTATACACTTCTGAAGACAAGGTTAGAGAACACGAACTGCAAGTGTAATTTCACACGGAAATACTTGCATCAAAGATTGTTGGAAGTTCTGGTTTGACAGAATGCCTCAAAGAGAGGTGTTCACCTGGACAACATTCATTGCAAGCTATGCACAAAATGGATTTCATGCAAAGGCTTTAGAAAGTTTCAAACAAATGCAATTGGCAGATTTAAATCCTAATTCCACAACTTTTTCCAGTATCCTACCTGTCTGTGCCAAAATGGGGGATTTGGATCCGAGTTGCAGGTAGGAAGATCTGGACAACTATTTTTAGGTTCTGACCCCTTAAAAAATACGCTAGACCCATTAATGGGAGTGAGGAGCTCAACAAGTAGTCTCAAAAGAATCCTAGCAGATTGAAAATTTTGATCTAAGATTTTGTATAAATATTAAGTGGCATAAATTTTAAATATATCATTCACATTGTAGATCAAAGAACTAAAAATTTCACAGAAAACAATAGCAATCAAAATAAATAGCTTCTATATTTTAGCTATACACCCACACCCACATAAAGAACCATATAAAAACCCAAAAAAAAATGTCTGTCATTATGCATAGTTGCTTAATTCTGTCAATTTCCAGGCCTCTATGGCTGTCAAGGGCATTTACCCGATTTGTTTTTTCCAACATATCAATTTGCAAATATTGTGGTAGTCGTAGCATTGTATGCAAAAGCACAAGGACTGTATAGTTTGTTGCCAAGCCTTGAGCCTGTTCAACAAAATGCCTTTTCCATATGCCTTTTCAAAATAATAGCTTTGAAACCGGGCATCGACATCCATCAAACAATAATAGAAAACGCATATTTGTCTTCTGTACAAAATCTGTATGCATACTCGAGACATGCGAAATGTTTAGGAAAACGTAAACAAGTTCACTCTGTCATTACTTGGCAATCAATTTTTAACTCGAATATTTTCCCAACAATTCAAAGCCTTTACATTTAAACTACCTACGTCAACAGTGTGTGTAATTTTAAAGTAGCACACATGCTATTTAAAGTCTCAGAGCCCTTGCAAGATTTTTATAGAGTTGCATCCAGCCTAAGTCGATGAGAGAAATTTTTTTTTTTAGATTTTTAGGGCATTCCCCATTTTACAAAAAAATGCAGTAGCTAAAGCGAGAATAGAGCTTCAAAAAAATATAAAACCTATGGCAATGATACCAATGTCACGACATAAAATAACCATATAAAAGATATAACATTAGAGAACCATTTTTCCCACAACCGGTTACCTACTGCGTTTGCCCCTGTACCTGCTGTATAGATTACACAAACCTTCTTTTGGTTACATTTAGACTGTACCATTAGCAGTATATTCAGGGTCCGAGGTTTTGGAATGCCTCTTGGTTGTATTTGGTATAACACATCCCATACCCTTCATATCTTAGACTTGCATACTTGAACCGTAGTTAGTTTTAAGATACATGTCCAAATTTTTAACCAACTTGGCATCAACTTTAGCACACACGTTGCTTGTTTATATTTTGAAATTCGATTAGGTGGAAACCCTCATTTCATTACGATGTTTTATCTCTGCAAACTTTCTTGCTACGCTTTACCTTTCGTACAAGTGTTGTAGATTTAATTTTCCTTGCTTAAGCCACTGTCTCATGTTTCAAGCAAATTCAGAGATGCGGTAAAGATTTGCTTTAGTATCCCAAATTTAACATTTGATGCTTTTATGTGTCAATGGGTGGTGTTTGGCTATATACCCAAGTTTGATTGTATTATGTGTTCCTCAAGCAGGTTCAAATTGCTAGACAATTGCACTTTGGTTATACCACACCAATTCGACTACGAGCTCCAAAAAGAAGAGCAGATTCTTTGATACCTGATGAACATTCTGAAAACTGTTCAAGGTGAGAATGTGCTTGTTACTACTTAACCTTTTAAAAGAATATTGATTTTGAAGTGAGTGGTCTAAAATGTAAATTGTTGGCACTTGTTACAAAAGGTTTGAAGATTTGGAACCTTTCTTTAGTTCATCACATCGGCCTGCAACACCTAATGATAAGTGTAAAAACCCTTCAGAATTGGTTTTAGACTTCAAGAAATTGTAAACAAAAGGAAAACCTTAGACCAGGCTGCTGGAAGGTATGGCTAGGATGTGCAACGTGCTGCTTTTGCTATGTCTCGTGGGTCTCCAAGTTTCTCAGACTAGGGGTTCTTTCACTCCAGCAGAAAATTACTTGATTGATTGTGGAGCTTCACAGACCACTACAGTTGAGGGGAGGGCCTTCCAGTCAGATTCTCAATCATCTTCTCTTCTTTCCACAAGCCAAACAATCATGGTTACCACTGAGAATGCTTCTGTCCCTTCAGTCTCTACTTGACAGCTAGGGTGTTTACCAATAAATCCTCATACACTTTCAAAATTCAACAGGAGGGTCAGCATTGGGTGCGCTTGTATTTCTATCCTGTTCCACATCCCACCTATGATCTCAAATCAACATTATTCTATGTGACAACAGACAAGTTTGTTCTATTGCACAGTTTCAGCATGAAGGTAGATGTCAAGAGCAGTACATATTTATTCAAGGAGTACCTGTTGATTAATGTCACATCCAATAGCTTGACAGTTACTTTTGCTCCCATGAACAATTCTATTGCATTCATAAATGCCATAGAGGTTGTTTCAGTCCCAGATTTGCTGACATCAAATGTGTCGACGACTTTGTCTCCTTTAAGTTCTTTCAGTGGGTTACTTGTTATTGCATTAGAGACATCCTACAGGCTCAATATGGGAGGTAATAAGGTCAAAACTAAAAATGATACTCTTGGTAGAACATGGGACCCTGATAAGAGCTACCTAGCTGTTAATGGTTCTATTCAAAATGTCACTTCCTTTCCAGCAGCATCAGATACCCTGAAAGTGGAACAGTCACGCCAGATATTGACCCCAATTATGTGTATGCTACTGCAGACGAGATGGGAAATGCAAATGTAGTCAACCCAGTCTTTAATATTTCTTGGGTTTTTCAAAGTGGATCCAGCATTTTGTTCGCATGAACTTCTCGTGATATTGATAGTAGGTCACTCAACCGCTTGTATTTTCATGTCTTCATTAATTCCCAAACTGCCCTAGACAATTTCGATCTTTCCTCCAAAGCATCAAATTTGGCTACTCCATATTACACAGACTTTGTGGTTAATGCCTCTGGATCCAACAAGCTATCTGTTAGCATTGGCCCTTCATTGGTGGACAATGTAGATCCCAATGCTATCCTGAATGGTTTGGAGATAATGAAGATGAGCAATGAAGCTGGAAGCCTAGATGGCCCTTATTCTGTCAATGGTCTTATAGTAGGTCCTATTGTAGGATCGGTAGTGGGAGTTGCTGCCGCACTTGGGCTCTTGGCAGGTGGCTATTATTGCTTTTTACGGAGTCCAAAGTCCAAGTCAAAGAATTCTCCTCCTGCATGGTTGCCTCTTCCATTTCATGGAGGGAATTTTCATTGCATGGGCAGTAAAGTTTCAACGACATCCCATAAGAGTGGTACTGGGAGCTATGTTTCCTCTGCACAATCAAACCTTGGTCGATACTTCACATTTGCTGAGATTCAGGAAGCTACAAATAAATTTGATGAGAGTCTGCTTCTGGGAGTCGGAGGGTTTGGCAAGGTTTATCAGGGGAAACTAAAAGATGGAACTAAAGTGGCAGTTAACCGAGGCAATCCGAGATCTGAACAAGGTATTACTTGAGTTTCAAACAGAAATTGAAATGCTGTCAAAGCTTCATCATCGCCGCGTCTTCTCTCTCGATAGGTTATTCTCGAGGAGCATTGTGAGATGATTCTGGTCTATGAATACATGGCAATGGACGTCTTCGTAGTCATTTATACAGACAAATCTTTGTTCACTTTCCTGGAAACAGAGGCTTGAGGTATGCATTGGAGCTGCACGAGGTCTTCATTACCTTCATACCGGAGCAGCCCAAGACATCATTCATCGTGATGTCAAGACCACAAATTATTTTACTTGAGAATTTGGTTGCCAAGGTGGCAGACTTTGGCCTATCAAAGACTGGATCCACTTTGGATCAGACACATGTAAGTACTACAGTGAAAGGTAGTTTTGGGTATCTTGATCCGGAGTAGTTCAGAAGGCAGCAACTGACAAAGAAATCTGATGTGTATTCATTTGGAGTAGTGTTATTGGAGGTCCTATGTGCAAGACCAGCTCTTAATCCAGTTCTTCCTAGAGAACAAGTTAATATAGCAGAGTGGGCAATGCACTATCAGAAAAAGGCATACTTGACCAGATCATTGATTCTCATCTTGCTGGCACTATCAATCTCGCTCCCTTAAAAAATTTGGGGAGACGACTGAGAAGTATCTGGAAGAGAAAGGTATAGATAGGCCTGCCATGGGAGATGTTCTATGGAATTTGGAATATGCATATCAACTGCAGGAAACAGCAATGAAGAATGATCCAGATGAAAATAGTACAAATCATATTGCAGAGATTCCTTTACGTTATACCCAGCCTGAGCCTTTTGATACAAGCATCATTGATAGGGGAAGTGATGACGATTTAGGTGATGCAGAGCAGTTTATTTTTGATATGAATCTTAATGGGTGCAGGTTACTACACAAACTATATTTGTACCTGTCCAACTGCAGCTCGAGGAGTGGTGATGCCTGGTTCTTCCATTCTTTCAGTGGCTTCATAGCCAAACTTCTTTGCTGCAAAAGCGCAAGCTTCGCAAGGAGCTCTATCCATGCCAGTTGATTTTTCATATATTTTCTATTGTTTGCCTGATGTTCAAAATTATATTATTTGACTTTCAATTGTTGTTTTCCACGGTTAATTGTTATTGCACTTGCTGTCCGTGAAATGCTTTGAAGTTGTCTGTGCTAAGTTGTAAAGCCCACAACTATCATTTCTACAAACCCGTTACGCCTTTCCCTCTCTGCATTAAAACCCAAACCATTGTCATTTGGACAACCCGTAGTCAATTCATTTGCATTTCCATCACCTTTCCAAGAAAATGAACACGGATTTCCCACTTCTTTTAAGGCTATTTCTTTCCAAAGCTCCCATCGCCCCTCCACAACGATGAACCCTATCAACTTATTTCTGACAACATATGTGCCATTCAGTATATTACCAAACTCATATAAACTCATCTCCCACTACGCCCTACTTGTACACTACACTACACTACATAAAAACCCACCATAAAAACCAATTCAACTCGACCAATTCACCACTATCACATACCAACAGCTTCTAACACACCACATCCACACCCCAATCCTTTTAATATGCAATACCACTTCATAGAAGAACCCAATGAAACCCTTCACATACCAACCTACTTACTATACCCCAGTCAACCGTACCCACAAAAAAACATACACTAACCCAACCCACGCTACTCCCCTAAAACCAAACGCACAACACACACTACAAAACCACACTTACAAACTACTCAACCAACACTACATACCACCCAAAAAAAACAATACACCTAGGCCCCTCCCAACCACTAACACTAACGACGTAAATTTGCTCTACTAGGAGCGACCACTAGTATATATTTACAGAAGGACATAAGACCGTGAGTAGAAGTTCCTATCCAGTGACAATAAAGCACAACATACACTGATAGGAAGGCCAAAAAGACATTGATAGGAAGGCCAAAAATAATTATCCCTACATGCTAGCATAACTCAATCATAAGAGCCCCCTTTTTAACCATACATAACTATAATGGGGAAGATGCCTTTGGTACATTTTCGTTGAGACTCGGATTCCTCTTTGACAACATTTATCTATGGAGTTTCACTGAAGGACTGAGCTCCAGAAGTTGTAGCTTGATTTCCCTGCAATGCTCAAATCATTAATTGCTTTAGCTCCTGGTATAAATAAACAACATCTTTATGCTTCAGATAGATGCAAAATACTACTCCTTCTGAAAATTGCAAATACTACAAGTTGAAAGAAAAAAATTGATCAAAATCACAACCAGCTAAATGAATATCAAATTTGTGATTCCACAATCCATATGACGCTAGCGAAAATCCACAATTCATTATTATGTGAACCGAGTTATGCCTGGAGTATAAAAGGATCAAACTATGAATTGAAACAAGGAAATTTGTTCCAAACAAAAATAATTTCCAATGCATCAAAGAATTTTTATCACAAATGTCAAAGAAGAGGTTCTATCCTCAACTCCCCGTTTAGCTTCATAGCAGATCTAAGCTTTTCATGGAAAAATTAAAAATATCCCTTATACAAAACTTCTAATTATACATCAGCTAATCTCAAGAAATCCCATGCCAAAAGCCGCAATGGAATGAAAGGTAAGGTTTGACATGGGAAAGGGTTGTTCCTCCCCCATAAATACTTCCTCAACGACTCAAAAAATCTATAAGAGATTTAAGATTTAATCAAAAGCTCCTTACCTTGTACAGAAATTAAATTCCCTAAAGTCATACATGGAGTTTCTATTGCTAAAAATTCTAAATTTCAGATCACGTTCAAATGTTTATCTTCTTCCCAATTTCTAGAAGATTCCAAATCAAACATGTAAAACCTTCCAAAGACACAAAAAATCATAAAATATGTCCTCTTCCATATTCTAAAAAAAAAAATCACCCAAATAAGCACAAGTTCTTCTCGAAAAGATCTCACCTCTATAATCCTCTAAATTATAAAATAACAAAATATTTCATTGCCATTGTTGTCAGCTCCCTACCAGTGTTGCTCTATTATGGACAATCAAAACTACTCAAGATGAGGGGAAAGCAAATTTGAAAGCATAGTTTTTTGGTAGAGGACCCTCATTTCTCTTGAAATGAATTGAATCTAGAAATGTCCTCAAAGTTATACAAAAGGCCAGGATGTCAAAGTAGCATGAAATTTCTTAACATACTATTTTGAGGAGATAAATAAATACAGGAAAAACGGGAGATGGCTAATCCACTATCCTGTCAAATTACAAATAAGTATAATGATCATTGCAGAACAAACAATTAAATGAATGCTAGAAGTTCTTTGCATTACTCTACTCAGAATAATCATAAATTTGTAATCTTATAACATGAATTTAGACATTTATGAAAGGTTTTAATAACTTACACAAAATCTTTCCAAAAAAATCTTGATGCTCTTTATCTGAGTATCCACTCACAAGTTTTCCCCTGTCTCTCTTCTTGTATCTGCAAAATAATGAGCTTAAGCAAAAGACAATAGACGTAGTAATCATGGAATTGACTACTTAACGTAAATATTTATCCAACTCAAAAAACAATAATGCACTACCTTCCTTGTGATGGACCTGTCTTTAACATCTGGGTGCCATCTTAATTCATATCTATACTTTTTGCCTTTGGTTTCATTCCATCTTCCTTTTCTGAAATGAGATGGAAACTCAAAAAACATGAATCAGTTATCTATGTGACAAATACTAGAAAACTAATAATTTGAGAAGAAATTGTATGGAAAATCTCAATATTAGAAAAATCATTCTCACCTACTGTACCTTCCACTTGCTGTGATGTGCGCCAAATTTACTCATTGGAGTCCAATAAAGATTAAATTCCACACACGAAAATGCATAAGACTAATATAAAAATTAAAGAACAAAAGCAAGATTCCAATCTTTGTATGCTAACCCAAGAAATAATTAATAACTAGGACAAATTCAAAACAGAACACTTTGAGAATTTGACAAAAAAGTGACTCTTCCAATACTATGACAAGAAGTCATAGCTTTTTGAGACCAACCTATACCTATACCTGGTAATAATTGAAAGAAAGGGCATTAGAGAGGTACTCTAGGTCCCAAGGGAATGAAATCCATGTATTACAGGCATCCTATTGCATATGTAGCTGTAGTACATTGTGAGGTGTGGAATAGGGCATCAGCTATGGAAACTTCTTCCATCCACCTACACTTCAAAAAGAAAGTACTTAACAAAATCAATTTGTTGGTGATTTTCAAAGGGATCTTTTGGATGAATCTGAAAATGTCACAGGGATAGGCTTGTGGATTCCTTGAGACATGGCTACTCTCGATTTCCAATCAGATTGGGTTCCATACGAGGTTACACCTAATATTATCCAACTCTTGGATTCCATGCCAACAAGAACCACTCTAGTTCAACTTCACAGTGAGAAGAAGAAAAATGACCTGGCCAAAAGAAAATGCAGATGTTCAAAACCCATTAACAAGGAGGTCGAAGAAAATGCAGTGGCTACCACTTTCTCTTCCTCTGCTCAGCATAAAATAAATAGAAGTTCCAAATTGACCACCTATTTAAACGATCCCACACACCCACTTACAACTAAGGCAAAGGACACAGTTTAGGAAGGAACTAAATGCACAAGCTATGGAAGAAAAGTGAAATCTAACCCTAGACCAAATGGAAACCCAACCACAGAATCTGGCAGTTCACAAGTGTGATGGCCGTGGCGTGGCACACTTCCATCAGGTTGAAATTGTAGTTGGTCGTTCCAAGTCATCCACACGCGAGAAGAGGAATGGAGCTACTGTGGCTAGGTCATAGCAGTGAATCAGGACGGGATTCACCATGTCCTTCAAAGTAAGGCATTTTCTGTTACCATCACGAACCAGGTCTTAGAGACTCATTCCAGGCTCTTTGTGGAGTAGGTGGCGGCATCCCTAGCAGCTTCAAGATGATCACCCAATGGAGTGAACATTTTTGCATGCATCCGGATTTCCAAACCATGTGTTTCAACTCATCTTTCAAAAAGAAATACTTCGAATGGGGCTACAAAACAGGGACATTTCTAGTTCGACACATTATTATGAATCTTTGACAGGAAAGCGATAATAAATCCCATACCTATCAAATAGGGATCCACTTTCTCCATTGTTGTCTCACTCCCTGAACTATCTTCAGAATCTCCCCTTTGATGCGAGCAAGGAGATCCTTGTGTAAAGCATTGAAATCTGTCACCGCGTGATTTTTGTTGAAATCACACCGCTGCGTGGAAAGGGTTTGAATGGATCTGTTTCCTCTACTCCCAATGGAAGGCCTTTGAATCGCTAAAATAAATTTAGTTTTCCCCCAAATTGTTTTAATTCGAAAGTTAACTTATTATTAAATTAAATGAAAAAAGTTAGAGACAAAACTTTAAAGTTTGAGACAAAACTAAAATTTGTCTCTAATTATTGTCTCAAAATAAGCCTCCGTGTAGTAGTGATTCAAACCCACCGCCATTGTTAACATCACTGACAAGAGCCCATTTCGTCGTCCCACAAACGTGATAACGCCGAATCGGGCCCGGTTCTCTCAGATCGTGTCATCTATGACACGTAGCGCACCAAAATTACCAACACAAGAACAACACAGTGAAATACAGGATAACTTTTTTTTTTGACTTGCTTTGACCCAACATGACACAACATGTCGTCACCAGGTTACAACCAACACTTGGAATCATTTGTTACGGGGAAGACCACAAGGTCAGCACGGAAACGTTCACACTTATCAAGGACAATTTATTTTTCTTTTGACAAGACAACATGAAAGTCCAATCCACATGACACACTCACGGCTAGGGCAAGCCACAGTAAGAAATGGTTAGGGTTTATTTATTTTTGTAAGACACCCTTTAGCTCATGACTTAAGTTTTCAAAGGAATCAATATATGGTTTGCACAAATTCATCTCACCAACTGAGTTAATTTCTTAAACACTCAAGAGTAGTTCACTTAAAGTCTTCTACTTTGCTAAATCTTATTATCTTCCGGAAAATGACCATTGTTTTCCCTTAAGCTTGTTTAAGAGTTCACCCCAAAGGGATAGTGTTCGCTAGTTTTGCTAGGGGTATCAATTAATAAATGTTTACTTCACAAAGGATGTTTTCATTTTGATCACTCATGGAAGTATTTGATTTCAAATAGATCACCTTTACATTTATTTGTTGAATATAAAATTATTATTTTTGTTTAGCTTCTTTAAGGGTTAACCGACTCATTTTACTTTACTTATAAAATATTGTCGCTAAGTCTTAGAAGGATTTAACTTAATAATTTATTCTCAAGATCAAGTTTTACAATACTCTTATCAATGTAAAGATTAAATGCCATTTCTCACAAGGATAATTTCAAGCTTAACTGCACAAGAACAAGACACTTTATTTCACCATTACCAAACAATACAAAGCGGTCATATCAACTCTTTACAAGCAATGTTACACAATTTACAACACATTGGACATTTTTTTTTTTACAAGGAACTTCATAATGGTACAGATGAAACTTTTACACTCTTTTCTTCTAGTCTACTCGCATAATCCATCTGCACATTTGTTAAGACATGTCAGTCGCAAGAACTGAGCACGATAAAAGCTATAACATTAAGACAATATGTTGTTATCTAACTGTTTCAAGGAAGAAAAGCACTGTGAAGAAGAAAACAATAATCCAAGAGTCTAAACAAGAGCAATTAAAGAGCTGTCCAAAAACATAAAATGCCTAAATAAAAGGGATGGCACTAACTCTATTCAATTATCATTTTCACATAGGAGCAGTTAATAAACATCATAGTGAATTACACCCATATCACAATAATGACCGTCATTTAAACAAGATAACATTTCGAAACAAAAACAATTACAGGAAGAGAATTAATTTCAAACGTAATCTATCCCTATTTGTTTAAGTTAGTTCACCAAGCCAAGGATTCACTATGCCACTGGAAGATCCCAAACAATCAATCGACATGAGGATATCTAAACCAACATGACTTATTAATATTAAGATGATGTGCCTTTAACAGTTAATTTTGTGTCAGTACCGAATAAATAAATTGGACAGAAAAGGGATGAAACGCACAAATGACCTCGCATGGGTCACATCCTATCCTAACAATCATTCTATTAGACTTTCTTCTAATCAAGAGAATGTCTTAAGAAAAAGGACAAACTTGACAAGACCAAACATATCCATTATAAATCTTAGGGAGGGTTACTTAATCATTCACAAGAACACAACACAAGATACATAGCTTCCAAAGGATCTCGTCAACAACAAGTTGACTTAAACCTTTCTGGTAAATACATAACCATTCTACTACAATGATAAAGCAAGGAGGTCAGATCACAACGATCATCACAAAACCAAAGTCAAACAAAGAGTTTCCAAACACACCAACCTATGAGTCACGTGGAGGATGAAATTTAAGCATCTTTACGGAGCAAAACGTAGAGTAATTTCTTACGCATAAAACCCACATCTCAATTTTCAAGATTTGAAAACTTCCTCATTAATGATCCAGTAGATCTCGTATCCTCCAACATGTGTGAAACAAAATCAAGGTACGAAAGAGAGTATTTCCTCTGACATTTTAAACTATCCAAAAGGAATGTGAGTATCGTCAAAAGAAGACATTCCATAGGATCAACTACATTCCTCAAAACATACAACAGTTACCAAGGGAGAGAAGGTGATTCCAAAGACGACAATCCCCAAACGGTGAACATGAATTGATATCAACTTATGACGATCAACCATGACACTCAAGAATAAAAGTATTTCTTCGAGCGATTCAAAACAAAATAACAAAAGCAACTAACCTAGTTGAAAGTAATATCAACTTAGCTCAAATCGATAATCACCAAGCTAAGCACACACCAAGTCAACCGGGAAGGGTTACTAGAAACTAAAAGAAAAGAATAGAGACAAGAAAAGCATTGTTCACCTATACACAATGCACTTGCAAAGCACTCAATCCCTAATTCGCAAATACCCGACATAACCCAGGACTACAGATCTCGAACCGAAACAAGAATAAGAACAAAACATGAACTATAAGGTTGAGTCCAACAACAATGTTTGATAAAACATTCAAATCATGAGACCAACATAAGGAACTAGGGGTGTTCATTACAGACCCCCACCTCTTTTGTTTTATTAGCCTTAAGAACGAGTTTACCCAACTAATAATATTTATTAAAACCCGTAAAGCAATATAAGGGCTTCAACCAACGCAATCATCTCTAACGCCAAAACAAATACAAACGAGCCAGGAAAGTGGAAACCAAACAGTATACCATCACACGAGACATTAATATGAAGAGTAGAGTTATTTAGTGATTCAATTAAATAACAGCATAAGAATTAATGGTATAGAGAATATCGTGCCTGATTAAGCTCCTGCAGTCGATGACAAGATGGACGGGGCCTGCAACAGCAACCGAAGCCTAAATCCATTTTCTTCAAGCTCGTTGGGCGCACAAACATCGAACATCTTCATGTTGGCACAGGGGAGTTCACTGCCAGGGTGGGTGGTCTAAAATGTTTGCCATCATTCTCCCAATACCGCTCCAAGATC
This sequence comes from Taxus wallichiana var. yunnanensis, assembly GCA_018340775.1. Classification (NCBI taxonomy): domain Eukaryota; kingdom Viridiplantae; phylum Streptophyta; class Pinopsida; order Cupressales; family Taxaceae; genus Taxus; species Taxus wallichiana. The sequence goes on from CM031241.1 coordinate 124,874,102, forward strand.
AGCCCTAGAACTTCTGTAGGTCCCATTTTGGCAATTGAGCTTAATCCTTCGTCATTCATCCAAACACCTCCACCATCTCCATATGCATCTGATTGTTTCTAATTTGGACCTCCTAACCTCGTGCTCTCATATTAGGAGCAGCCCTAGTTTGAGACAAAGCAAAAGGAGATGGCTTATAACCAAAAACAATCTCTTGGTACGGACTCCATATCCATAAAACAGTCCTTAGACTTAGCATCCTCAATTAAGGCTGACCAGTCACTAGATTGCTTCAATGCTGACGCTGCCATGAGCTCGTGCCAGTGCCACATTCATGCGGCGAATATCATCTACAAAGCCAACCCCATGATTTGAAGCTTGGACACAAAATAAACTGATTACATCACACTCCTGGCTCTGGTAGGCATTTATCTTATTGATGGATAAACCTTTTCCTTCAAGCAGTACTCTCCTGCTTTTCCCAATCTCTACCTACTCTTCTTCTTGCTTTTCATCCTAGAGATGCATACCATACATCAGATCTGATGAAGTAAAATAGCACAGTCCAGTCCTCTTCACATTCAGAAAGGAATACTTTTTCGAAAGTGAAAAAAATAAATAAAATAAACTCTGATTCCTTCTTATCACTGCAAGTTCCATATGATGCACCTTATTATAGTGCAAATGTGCAGCCCATCGCTTACAGCTTGCTTCACTTAGCAGCACCAAAAATCTCCATAAGAACATTGTCATTGTTTAAGATGAGAGAGTCAGATTGCATTTCCCACAACAAATTTCTCTAGCAATAAAATCTTGGGGATAAACTTGGTTGTTGCAGTGTGGCAGTCAACATCTGTTAGAAGGCTCTTTTGAACTTAAAATAATAGAGTGTTTCTCCACCTTGCTTATGCCACAGAGACTTGATATCATCATTTCATCTTTGTCCAATGAATTTTCTGGCTTTGCTTCACCAGGCATTACCAGAAATCTCAACAAGAACATTTCCTTTTCTTTTTTTTTTTGAAATGGAACTGCTTTACCTCTCTCACAACAATTTGCATTGCAACAATCTTGGACAACCTAGTGCAGTGTGGCAGTCAACACATACATTAAGGTTCCTGACAACTCTGAGAGTTGTCCCAGTGGAAAGGCTTAACAATCCAAAACAAATTGCCATCTTCTCACTATGGTGACAGGAAAACTTTTACCTTCCCGATCACTCAGACATGCTCTGAATCTAACAAAAATCCTGCTACCTCCATCTCCCAAGACGTTTTCTCCAACATTGCAGAGATCTCCCGTGCCTGTGGGTGTGATCTGTCACCTACACAAAAGCATGCACCATTTTATTGCCTGCCAATATAGTGACTCGTTGAAGATGCTCATATAATTGCAAAGCAAAATGTGCTTCATGAATATTCTGATATGATACAGATCCACACGTGAGAGATTCTCTTCCATGCGTTACATAAAGATAAGACAAGTAAAGTCTCAACAGAGAATCTCTCGTCCCGACAACACTCTCACTTTGTCACTTAATCGATTTTGATAAAAATATCTTAAAGGAGAAATCTCGAATTGAGGACGCAATCGAACTCGAGCAGCCTAACAACATGGTTGGTCGTCCTACTAGCTGGAAACGCTCGTAAAGGCTTCTACTACCCCGCAACAAACTCGCCGCTACGCCCAAGCTAAGAGGCCCTTAGCCTTTCTGTAACGTTGGCCGGGAGAACTTTCCAAAATAAAAGGCAAGGCGGCTCGCCTAAAACTTTACCTCGTTCATCCACTACACTGCAAGATTTGCTACAATCGATCACGACCGTGGTGGTCGTGTATAACCGTAACTTCGTGATTTCACACCCACGGCTCCTCGGGATCGCCTCTATGGCAACAAAGAAACCCTAACAGACACCTCCTCACGGCTCGCCCTAGGAGAATTTCAGTTCTACACCCACGAATCTCGCCCGACAAAGACGATTTTTGCGAACCACACCCATTTCTCCATCTTCAACTCCCAGCACATGGAAGGAAGGCAAGGAAAACGCCATGATCGAGAGGTTTGAGTAGCAGTGAACAGGAATAGAAGCTACGAAAAAAAAGGGGCAAGAGACAAATCAAACACGTTTTCTCCTCCATCAATGCCCGCAGCTCCGTAAAACGTGCCTCCCAACCATGCGCATTGAATAGAAGATCAAAAAAATATCACGGCAAGGAAAAAAACGGGACTCGCCCACTCCTCCCGCAAGGACAGACATAAGACAACGTGGTGGACAAGACAACTGCAGGGTCGGGTGGTTGGGAGGAGCAGTAGAACCAAAGAAATACAATGCCCAGCTGGGCATTACATTCTCCTCCCCTTAAGAAAGCATCGTCCTCGATGCAACATAACACAACGGAAGAGAAAAGGTTCGCGACCAAGAACAAGCATAGGAGAAAGTACACTCTATGGTTAAAAAAAAAATTAGTTGCTTAAAGTACGGCCACAGGGTAGCCTTAGGAACATTTGGTAGAATTTTTAACTTTCAACGTTCTGTGAAGATTGGCAGTTCTTTCTTGTTCATCATTTCATTAGTCTCTTTCCGTTAACATTAAGTTTTAGTTTCTTTTTAAAATAAAATATCATCATGGAAGAGTTTTGATTTATTCCTTATTGTGGGTGCCCGACATGAACTGCTAACACAACACCTTATCAGGTTCACAAGACACTACAGATTCACAAGTACACAAGTATATACTTCAAGATTGTATTACACCACATAAAGGTTACACAAATACGGAATAGAATAGGCACACTTCCCATAACATAGGTACTCATCACACATCAATGACTGACATACCAAATACTCAAACAGAAGAGTACTACAATCCACCAGACATTTCCTCAATTTGCATCAATGAAGGACTCATATAACAACAAATCATGCTACAAGTACCTAGTGTCCACAAGGGAATCAATGACATGTCCACAACATCACAACACATAACCATCTGACATGAGTAACACATACATCAAAAGACCACTACCAAACATCACAATAACTCAACATATATCCCGAAACATCAACCATACGCATAAATATCATAAGCCTCCTCAAACTCTTATGCCTCCCTCAAGTCTCTTATGCCTCCTCAAACTCTTATGCCTCCTCAAGTCTCTTATGCCTCCTCAAACTCTTATGCCTCCTCAAGTCTTTATGCCTCCCTCAAACTCTTATGCCTCCTCAAACTCTTTTGCCTCCCTCAAGGAGGCCGGTTGTCCCCATGGTCAAAAGACACACAGAGTTTGGACACTCCTAACCCAAGTGACATAATGACGCGTAGTTCTCCATAACCCGCTAGTCATATGTACCCCTTGGGGCGTACCCCCATACAACGAAGCGGGTCCATAGGTCCAACCAATCCATGGTGCATCCCATGACCCTATTCCACACATCACGAACATTAGAACCAAAGACAACAATCCAACCAAAGTGCCAAGTGGCAAAGTACAAGCCTTGGGCAAGGCGGTAAAAATTCCAAATTTAAAAGAAGACCCCAAATCAAGCTAAAATAAATGGCCAAATAGCCAAAGTTAGTATCAAAATCCCCATGTTAGTGCCACAAACCAAGGAAATGCCCAAAATTATAAAGCATTGCAATCAAGAAAAGATGCTGGTCCTTGCAAAAATAAAGTAAAAAGCTCAATTTACGAATAAAATCAACTTATAATAATGTCACATTACGATAACTGTGTGGCCTTATCTAGCCACCAAAGGGGTACTCAACGAGTTGCTGGCACTCGGAACATCGAGCCTCAGCTCGTAAAATATATATATCAATCCCGCCACTCTTCGACAAGGCTAACATAGTCATAGATACACTAAGGTTGCATACATACAACCACATAGGGAGAGAGGAAAGAGTCACATGTAATCTACTAAATCGAGTTTTGGCTCGAGTTATTGACCCATGGTACACCGTTCCTCACTCTTAACATACACTTCTACCGATCTCTCTCAGGGTCGGTTAGTGTAAGGCTCACAACATAACATGTAACTACATCACTAACACCATGGTGGTACACACATAGCTACCATAACGTCTCACGTATGGTAGGTATACGGGGTAGATCACAATTATACATTCACAGGGCACAATACATCACTTTACTACATTCTGCACCCAAAGTGCAATCACAATACGATAGGGTTCATACACTCACCGTATGACCCTAATTCACGACAGGAAGCATTACATATTACACAACTCATATATACGATGAACATAATAACATCACAACATAACAATAATTGCTTCATAACAAGGTAGTACACACATTTCTTCAGAACATGGTAAAAACATCATGATACAACTCGCTTCTTTTAACATCAACTAGACATACAACACATTGATACACTCACATATCACAATATGCCACAATGCTCCAACACTACGTCATCCACATAATAATTCTTTTCACACGCCACAAACAATAATTTACACGTGAATTCTTTCTAGAATCCACAAGAAGGAGAGAGAATACTCTCACCCCCAACACATCAACATGATGACAAATACGCACTGAGTGACATACACATCACGTGCGTTCACAATATCACAATTACGACAATAATCACATCACGCTTAAAGCACATTACTCTTCCAATATAAATCATCATCATGCAACATCATCATCATCATCAGTATCATCATGTAACACCACCACCACCATGCAACATCACCATACAACACCAATCCGGCCCAGAGGTTCGAGAGCATGAACCCACGCTCTGATACCAAAGTGTAGCGCACCAAAATTACCAACACAAGAACAACACAGTGAAATACAGGATAACTTTTTTTTTTGACTTGCTTTGACCCAACATGACACAACATGTCGTCACCAGGTTACAACCAACACTTGGAATCATTTGTTACGGGGAAGACCACAAGGTCAGCACGGAAACGTTCACACTTATCAAGGACAATTTATTTTTCTTTTGACAAGACAACATGAAAGTCCAATCCACATGACACACTCACGGCTAGGGCAAGCCACAGTAAGAAATGGTTAGGGTTTATTTATTTTTGTAAGACACCCTTTAGCTCATGACTTAAGTTTTCAAAGGAATCAATATATGGTTTGCACAAATTCATCTCACCAACTGAGTTAATTTCTTAAACACTGAAGAGTAGTTCACTTAAAGTCTTCTCGTACTTGCTAAATCTTATTATCTTCCAGAAAATGACCATTGTTTTCCCTTAAGCTTGTTTAAGAGTTCACCCCAAAGGGATAGTGTTCGCTAGTTTTGCTAGGGGTATCAATTAATAAATGTTTACTTCACAAAGGATGTTTTCATTTTGATCACTCATGGAAGTATTTGATTTCAAATAGATCACCTTTACATTTATTTGTTGAATATAAAATTATTATTTTTGTTTAGCTTCTTTAAGGGTTAACCGACTCATTTTACTTTACTTATAAAATATTGTCGCTAAGTCTTAGAAGGATTTAACTTAATAATTTATTCTCAAGATCAAGTTTTACAATACTCTTATCAATGTAAAGATTAAATGCCATTTCTCACAAGGATAATTTCAAGCTTAACTGCACAAGAACAAGACACTTTATTTCACCATTACCAAACAATACAAAGCGGTCATATCAACTCTTTACAAGCAATGTTACACAATTTACAACACATTGGACATTTTTTTTTTTTTACAAGGAACTTCATAATGGTACAGATGAAACTTTTACACTCTTTTCTTCTAGTCTACTCGCATAATCCATCTGCACATTTGTTAGCACATGTCAGTTCGCAAGAACTGAGCACGATAAAAGCTATAACATTAAGACAATATGTTGTTATCTAACTGTTTCAAGGAAGAAAAGCACTGTGAAGAAGAAAACAATAATCCAAGAGTCTAAACAAGAGCAATTAAAGAGCTGTCCAAAAACATAAAATGCCTAAATAAAAGGGATGGCACTAACTCTATTCAATTATCATTTTCACATAGGAGCAGTTAATAAACATCATAGTGAATTACACCCATATCACAATAATGACCGTCATTTAAACAAGATAACATTTCGAAACAAAAACAATTACAGGAAGAGAATTAATTTCAAACGTAATCTATCCCTATTTGTTTAAGTTAGTTCACCAAGCCAAGGATTCACTATGCCACTGGAAGATCCCAAACAATCAATCGACATGAGGATATCTAAACCAACATGACTTATTAATATTAAGATGATGTGCCTTTAACAGTTAATTTTGTGTCAGTATCGAATAAATAAATTGGACAGAAAAGGGATGAAACGCACAAATGACCTCGCATGGGTCACATCCTATCCTAACAATCATTCTATTAGACTTTCTTCTAATCAAGAGAATGTCTTAAGAAAAAGGACAAACTTGACAAGACCAAACATATCCATTATAAATCTTACAGGAGGGTTACTCAATCATTCACAAGAACACAACACAAGATACATAGCTTCCAAAGGATCTGTCGTCAACAACAAGTTGACTTAAACCTTTCTGGTAAATACATAACCATTCTACTACAATGACAGCAAGGAGGTCGTATCACAACGATCATCACAAAAACCAGTCAAACAAAGAGTTTCCAAACACACCAACCTATGAGTCACAGGAGGATGAAATTTAAGCATCTTTACGGAGCAAAACGTAGAGTAATTTCTTACGCATAAAACCCACATCTCAATTTTCAAGATTTGAAAACTTCCTCATTAATGATCCAGTAGATCTCGTATCCTCCAACATGTGTGAAACAAAATCAAGGTACGAAAGAGAGTATTTCCTCTGACATTTTAAACTATCCAAAAGGAATGTGAGTATCGTCAAAAGAAGACATTCCATAGGATCAGCTACATTCCTCAAAACATACAGCAGTTACCAAGGGAGAGAAGGTGATTCCAAAGACGACAATCCCCAAACGGTGAACATGAATTGATATCAACTTATGACGATCAACCATGACACTCGAAGAATAAAAGTATTTCTTCGAGCGATTCAAAACAAAATAACAAAAGCAACTAACCTAGTTGAAAGTAATATCAACTTAGCTCAAATCGATAATCAGTCAAGCTAAGCACACACCAAGTCAACCGGGAAGGGTTACTAGAAACTAAAAGAAAAGAATAGAGACAAGAAAAGCATCGTTCACCTATACACAATGCACTTGCAGTACTCAATCCCTAATTCGCAAATACCCGACATAACCCAGGACTACAGATCTCGAACCGAAACAAGAATAAGAACAAAACATGAACTATAAGGTTGAGTCCAACAACAATGTTTGATAAAACATTCAAATCATGAGACCAACATAAGGAACTAGGGGTGTTCATTACAGACCCCCACCTCTTTTGTTTTATTAGCCTTAAGAACAAAGTTTACCCAACTAATAATATTTATTAAAACCCAGTAAAGCAATATAAGGGCTTCAACCAACGCAATCATCTCTAACGCCAAAACAAATACAAACGAGCCAGGAAAGTGGAAACCAAACAGTATACCATCACACGAGACATTAATATGAAGAGTAGAGTTATTTAGTGATTCAATTAAATAACAGCATAAGAATTAATGGTATAGAGAATATCGTGCCTGATTAAGCTCCTGCAGTCGATGACAAGATGGACGGGGCCTGCAACAGCAACCGAAGCCTAAATCCATTTTCTTCAAGCTCGTTGGGCGCACAAACATCGAACATCTTCATGTTGGCACAGGGGAGTTCACAGCCAGGGTGGGTGGTCTAAAATGTTTGCCATCATTCTCCCAATACCGCTCCAAGATCAGCCCTAGAACTTCTGTAGGTCCCATTTTGGCAATTGAGCTTAATCCTTCGTCATTCATCCAAACACCTCCACCATCTCCATATGCATCTGATTGTTTCTAATTTGGACCTCCTAACCTTGGTGCTCTCATATTAGGAGCAGCCCTAGTTTGAGACAAAGCAAAAGGAGATGGCTTATAACCAAAAACAATCTCTTGGTACGGACTCCATATCCATAAAATGTCCTTAGACTTAGCATCCTCAATTAAGGCCGACCTACCAATAGATTGCTTCAATGCACTGCATGAAGCTCGTGCTGCCACATTCATGCGGCGAATATCATCTACAAAGCCAACCCCATGATTTGAAGCTTGGACACAAAATAAACTGATTACATCACACTCCTGGCTCTGGTAGGCATTTATCTTATTGATGGATAAACCTTTTCCTTCAAGCAGTACTCTCCTGCTTTTCCCAATCTCTACCTACTCTTCTTCTTGCTTTTCATCCTAGAGATGCATACCATACATCAGATCTGATGAAGTAAAATAGCACAGTCCAGTCCTCTTCACATTCAGAAAGGAATACTTTTTCGAAAGTGAAAAAAATAAATAAAATAAACTCTGATTCCTTCTTATCACTGCAAGTTCCATATGATGCACCTTATTATAGTGCAAATGTGCAGCCCATCGCTTACAGCTTGCTTCACTTAGCAGCACCAAAAATCTCCATAAGAACATTGTCATTGTTTAAGATGAGAGAGTCGGATTGCATTTCCCACAACAAATTTCTCTAGCAATAAAATCTTGGAGATAAACTTGGTTGCAGTGTGGCAGTCAACATCTGTTAGAAGGCTCTTTTGAACTTAAAATAATAGAGTGTTTCTCCACCTTGCTTATGCCACAGAGACTTGATATCATCATTTCATCTTTGTCCAATGAATTTTCTGGCTTTGCTTCACCAGGCATTACCAGAAATCTCAACAAGAACATTTCCCCTTTTTTTTTTTTTGAAATGGAACTGCTTTACCTCTCTCACAACAATTTGCATTGCAACAATCTTGGACAACCTAGTGCAGTGTGGCAGTCAACACATACATTAAGGTTCCTGACAACTCTGAGAGTTGTCCCAGGGGAAAGGCTTAACAATCCAAAAGAAATTGCCATCTTCTCACTATGGTGACAGAGGAAAACTTTTACCTTCCCGATCACTCAGCACATGCTCTGAATCTAACAAAAATCCTGCTACCTCCATCTCCCAAGACGTTTTCTCCAACATTGCAGAGATCTCCCGTGCCTGTGGGTGTGATCTGTCACCTACACAAAAGCATGCACCATTTTATTGCCTGCCAATATAGTGGCTCGTTGAAGATGCTCATATAATTGCAAAGCAAAATGTGCTTCATGAATATTCTGATATGATACAGATCCACACGTGAGAGATTCTCTTCCATGCGTTACAGCATAAGACAAGTAAAGTCTCAACAGAGAATCTCTGTCCTGACAACACTCTCACTGTCACTTAATCGATTTTGATAAAAATATCTTAAAGGAGAAATCCCGAATTGAGGACGCAGTCGAACCTGAGCAGCTAACAACATGGTTGGTCGTCCTACTAGCTGGAAACGCTCAGAAAGGCTTCTACTACCCTGCAACAAACCTGCCGCCTGGCTAAGAGGCCCTTAGCCTTTCTGTAACGCTGGCTGGGAGAACTTTCCAAAATAAAAGGCAAGGCGGCTCAGCTAAAACTTTACCTCGTTCATCCACTACAGCTGCAAGATTTGCTACAACTGATCACGACTGTGTGGTCGTGTATAACCAGAACTTCAGGATTTCACACCCACGGCTCCTTGGGATCGCCCTATGGCAACAGCAAACCCCAGACACCTCCTCACGGCTCTGTCCTAGGAGAATTTCAGTTCTACACCCACGAATCTCGCCTGTACAGCACGATTTTTGCGAACCACACCCATTTCTCCATCTTCAACTCCCGCGCACAGGAAGGAAGGCAAGGAAAACGCCATGACTGAGAGGTTTGAGTAGCAGGAACAGGAATAGAACTGCGAAAAAAAGGGGCAAGAGACAGTCAAACACGTTTTCTCCCTCCATCAATGCCCGCAGCTCCAGAAAACGTGCCTCCCAACCATGCGCATTGAATAGAAGATCAAAAAAAATATCACGGCAAGGAAAAAACGGGACTCTGCCCACTCCTCCCGCAAGGACAGACAAGACAACGTGGTGGACAAGACAACCTGCAGGTCGGGTGGTTGGGAGGAGCAGGTAGAACCAAAGAAATACAATGCCCAGCTGGGCATTACAATTACATGTTCCGGTAATACTTTCCCGTTTAACTCTGCCATTTCCCTCAGACATTGTAGAGCTTCTTTGGATTTCCCTCTAAGAAGTAACCATCTGGGTGACTCCCAAACGAGAGGGAGGAGGAGCAAAGGATAGGCCAGAGGTAGTATGGAGATGTAGACGTATGTGCTTCTCCAAGAGTAATGATTTCTGGTGAAGTAGGCGAGGGTCGGAAGTGAAAGGAAACCGAGGGTAAATGAGAAAAATACAAGAAAACCAACGAGACCTCTCCATTTGCGACCCACGAGTTCGGTAGAGAGAACGAGACAGTAAGTTCCCATGGATGCTCTGCCGAAGCCGCTGAATGCTCTGAGAATGGAGTAGATCCACACGTTGGGAGACGCAGCGGTAGCAATGCCCGACACTGAAAGTATGACACTCGAAAGCATCAGTGTTTTTTTCCGACCCAGCCACGAATCTGCCAAGGGTCCCAGAATTATGAAACCTGCAATCATTTTTATTTAATTTTAGAGTGATGAACTATTAAAGTGAGCGGACGAATCACACTAACCTGTTAGCATAAAGTATTACATGGTACCTAGTAGTGATCCCATAAAGAAAAACAAGGCAGGAAAGCCAGCTTTGATGGTGTCCGCGCAGACAAGATTCCATTCTGAGACGACGGATGCCTCTCTCCCTCCCTCCCACTCCCACAGTCGTGGATCCATCTCACAGATTGATGATTGCGCCGTGCATATTTCTTTTTCTGGACTGGTATTGGCTTTAGTGCAGCGCCAGGGAGGTTGGGCATCCGTAAAAATAGTGACAAATGTGTGCTGAGAATCGAACGCCCAAGCCAAGGCAACGATTGCCACCTGAAACAATTGTGCTCGTCCAAACCCTCCGACGTATGTTTCGATAATTCCGTCAACAGAGCAACACTCACCATTATCACTGCGCCGCTGCTCTTCCAAATCCATTGTAAGCTATCTATGAAAACCAAAATCCATTGTAAATGTCTTTGAGATTGTTCTATTTGTCCACATGAGTAGGTTGTGTTACGTAGAAAGAATTGACAAAATTAAAGGTCCAAAGGATGTGTATTAGACTATGTTGCACTTTGAGAACGACTGCCGTCCTCCCTGCATTCGGTATTCTAGGCCACGCAAAGAAATTTACCTTACGAATCCAACAAAATATGAAGTCTAAAGATATGCTATAGACTACATACATTTTGAGAACCACTAGCGGAGAGACACCAATAGTTGAGCAGGGTCCAATTGTTGATATAGTGTCTTGAATACACAACACCTAATAGTTGTCATAAAAGTACCTGGTGATTAGTCATTTTTGATATGACAACACCCAATCCCATCATGCCATGTAAGAATTGTCATTTTTAAATTGTCAATGTTCAACCATTATCACCCATGATCAAGTATGGGTCCCAATCAAAATGTAGTGTAACTCAAATTTACAATTTTAAATCGATTCAAAATATGTCTTTCCCTCCAATTCAACACTCAAAAAAATATATAATTTAAAAAATATTAAACTATGTGCTGGTGAAAAAATCAGGATCTCATATTATATTTAAATTGATTTGGTGGGCCCCTAATTTAGGGTGCACCACTACTAGGTCCTCTCCCATATCACCGTCCTTAACCATTTAAAATTTTAAGCAACGAGTGGAATTTTATGCCATACATGGAATTTCACCAAATACATAATTAGCAATTGCATGTGTATAATGCAATGTGAACACGGAACAAAGATATGTAATTTGTTTTAGAGGGATAGTTATTACTTTTGTAGTTGATTTTGTTTAAACTATGGGTGTTTGATTTTGTAAGTGTAGAAATATAGATGAACCACTTCATTTAAAAAGCGCAAACATGAGGTCTAACCCTTAAAACAATTCAAAATGCAAAAAAGTGATATAATGTACAAAGCTTTGGATGGAAACAACTATAAATTACATGGTTCTTTCTCGGCATTTTAAAACTATAGGTATTTGTGTGTAGATATAATGAAGAAGACATTAAAAATGTGTTGTTGTTGGTTTACATAAAGAAGCAAGCAACAATAAAAAGGAAAAATTGAACATGTATGTTGAAAAGTGTAATTTTGTAAGTGTAGAAATATAGACGAACCACTTCATTTAAAGGTATCTTCTCTTCATTTCAAACTTGTTACAACTTCATACATATACATTTGCAAATCTCATATCAGGAGTGGTAGCGTATTTTGCGGCGTAGTTTATTTGAACTAAACATGAATACATGTAGTCTTCCGTACACTCGATAAGGCGTGTGAGAGATAGTGGTAGTGTAGGAATATAGATGAAACATTACATTGAAATGTTCTACGTGTACATTTAAGTTTGTTACAAATTGCATACATACTGATTCTGCAAATATTATATCACAACATTTGAACTAAATGTGTATACATGAAGACCTTCGTACATTTGCAATCATTTAACACCATTATCTCTTTAAGAAAGTACAGATATTGCAACCTTAAATGATGAACATTTTTTGATATATTCTCTCAAAAAATTAAAAATTCTATCTCTAGAATGTATTCGTTATACAAATATATGTTTTATTCATTTATTGTGTGTTATCAAGTGGAGCAATGCCCTTTACAGAAGGGTCTGTCAATATATGATCATTTTGGAGGTTTGAAGTCTATATTCTTGATAGAATTAAATTCAGATCTAAAACAACCATGGTTTAGATCATATTTGAAACTTTTTTCTATCTATAATTGATGCAACCTACTCCTTCTGACTTCCTTTAAAGGAGATATCAGGTTTTTAGACTATATAGCTACTAACCTTGTACTAATAAGAAATATGTTATTTTCCTACTATACCCGTGGTTAAAGCAGAGCTGATTTAGAAATACAATGACTGAAAGAACAGAAGTATACAAGGTAATGATTTTTTTAAATTTAAAATCTGAATTTTGCTTGTTAATTATGGTATAGAATAGATTTATAACCATGAATTGTTACAAAAATATTTATGAATTGAAATTCGATAGATGTGTCTTGAATTTAACAAAGCAACATAGAAGTAAATGAATTTACATTACCTTGGGAGATTGGGTCGTTGGCTGCAAAAATTATCTTTTGTGTTTGATGTGTGTTGAAGAATGTGTTGGATGCATGCTGAAGAATGAAATTATAGTGTTATAGCGACAAATAGAAAAACATCCCTATTCATAAGACGAAGACCATAATAGTTCATATTTATTATAAACTAACATTAAGGTTGCCCTCCAATACAATCATTGCTTAAAAGGAATACAACAGAGGATTACAGTACTATAAAAAACAAACCTCAAACAATTGTCTTGGGAAGCACAAAAATTGTCTTTAAATAAATCACAAAACGAAAAGAAAAAAGAGAGGCCTCGGGCATCGGCAGATTTAGTGACCTTCAATCTTCCTCGACAATATAGATGTTCATTTCTCTAGCTCTAAATTATCACTAGAACAATTAACTTTTGTTCTTAAATTAGCTTAAGTTGAGATAGAATCCCGAGACATTATTTCATACAATAAAAGAAGAAATGACAGGGCTATTAAGAGATGTAAGTAGTACTCAACTCTGGCTCCAAATTTAGCTTTCACAAGATAACAAGAGATATAAGTGGCATAGATTCTCAAACTAACTCAATCTTCAACTAAACTCAAGAAAAACAAATACATCCACATATAACAAACCCACCGCCGCATGCAAAATACAAACCGTCGCCAATATACTATAGTGAACTCCTAAGTAATAAGCTTGCAAAGAAAAATGTAAAAATATGGGAAAGGATTTGTTTCATTTTATCTACTAGCAGCAAGAGTCTCGATTCTAACCTTCATCCTATTTGGGTAGGTTAAGTTGGATATTCTTTTCTTCATCATGAAAGAAATTAATCCACCTTTTTCATGTATCAAAACTTAAAAGAGTTCAACTTCAATAGTTTTTTCGGAAGGGGAAAGTATGAGTAATCTATCGATATTTTGACTTAGGACAAAGTTTATATCTTAAAATTAACTAATCCTCTACGAGACTGCTCATATCTAGATATTTGCATCCAAGCGTACTCATTGTGCAAGTGTGGACTTACCCTATTTTAATATGGATTCCAAACATATCCCAGACCTACCATTTATAGAAGGTGCACTCTTTCTCGAGACCTCTTTTGAATGTTCCTAGATGTTCTTGATTCTTATATGTTACTTTCAATGCTTATTGCTTCATGCTCTCAATTGTACATTACCTTTTAATTAACAACCAAATGTTTAGATAGTGAATTTGGAACTCTCTCCAAGAGAGTCCATACAGAAAAAAATTGAATTTTAAACACTAAAAAGTACACTAATTTTAGCTGAATTTATTCCATCTTTCTTATCCACACCTTTTGTGTTTATTGCTTCCTCTAGTTTTTACTAAAAGCTTTCTGAAAGCTTGTCTTACTTTAGCTAAAAGGCTTTTGGTTCTCTGTAAGGACGCTACATCTTGTTGCTATTCTATCTACATAAAATTTTATGCTCGATGGTTTGGGTTTTTATCTAGCCATAAGCTTCGTAAGTAATTTTTTTCCTCCAATTATAACCCATTTGACTTCAACTGAAGTATTAAGCTAATGACAAAAAAACATAAAGCATACAATAGTCTCTCACGTTGAGACTCAACAAAAACAAACAATGATGCACTATATCAATTTACATTAATAAAGGATTCAAGAGTATATTTTGACATTTATTGTTGGCATCATAGATCAAAACTCGTGAAAACATATTAATTTTATAAAATCACATGAACTCTACAAACAACCACATAGTCTTTGCATTTACTAAGTCCATTGTTCAAGAGATATGAGTCAATATGAGTGTACCAAAGTCTAAGATATTTCTTGAGACCATACAAAGATTTGTTTAATGTAATGCCCCGTCGCGTGTACCCTAGTTCTTGTCGCAATGACCCTTTTTGTTGAGCATCGAATGGTCGTGTATTTCCGTTGTCTTAGATCTTGTTCTCAAGTCGTTATTGACACCTCTGTGTGTGGACTGTGTAATGTCCTGTGCGTTAACCTATTTAAAGAAGGATCTTGTTGTCGCATAGTTAAGCTGGATCTTTGGCCATTATTGGTGTGAGTAGAAATTATTTATATTTATAGTATATAATGATAACAATGTTGTTTTAATTTAATTATCGATTGGCCTCTATTTTATAGTGTTATTGGTTTACATTATTGTCAAGTTGGTATATACGTCTTTGTTAATATGATTAATAATTATTTTAAGTGGTAATAATAATAATAATAATAATAATAATATTAACAATATTATTATTTTAATTATTGATCGACGATAACTCATTATTTTTAGTGTCGATTGTTATCAACTGTATTATTAATTATCGTTAAGCGATTTTATTGTTTGGTTGGTCACTTTGCAGAATGAACCCCGTTCGCGAGGAGGGGTTACCCATCTTGGTGCCATGGTCGTTCCTTGCTTCGTGTTTGCTTTTGAATGTCAACCTCTAGTTTTCTTCGCTTGGTCGCTTAGGCCTGTTCGCATGTTGTTTTAATCATTGTGGGTAATGGAGAATTTGATTCTTACTTCCCCTAGCTTGCTCGTGTGTACGTGATTTAATTTTTCTCGGGTTGAATAGTAATCATACAAAAATTCTTATACCTTTTAGCTTATGAGAACTGTTCGAGTAATCTTGTAACTCCTTTTTACATTTTTATTAATATAATCTTCTTTCGTATGCTTTGTGAGCTTACCTTAGTAGAGATTTTGTTTATCCCGTATTTTTTATTAAGAAGGGGCTCGTGGGGGGCACCATGTCGTGGTGGAGACTGCCTTTTTATTAGAAACTTTTAAACTTCTTTCACCTACCCTTCACTGCCACCTTGGCCGACCAGGTCCATTCGCGTGTCTTGTTGCAAGTAAATGGCGTTTGGACTCCTCCCAACCACCGAACTGCAAATAGTTATGGTATTTAATGTTTTTACCTTGCGTGAGGGAGATGGGAGTGGGTGGAGTCCTGATTTTTCTTCACCATGATCTCATTTTTATTCTTTTATTCAATGCGTATGGGCGATTCCTTCTCCTGGCACGTTTTCTCTGCCTCTTTGTTGACTGCGTGAATGTTGGGTTAGGAAAACTGATCAGCTTCGACACTTGTTGGTTCCCTATTGGAGATCCTCCTCTTCTTACCCTGCGCGCGTGGATGGATGTCCACACCTGTTCCAAACTACCATTTTGACCTGGTTGCGTGGGCAGAGAGGCCATCGAAATCTTTTCTGTCAAGGCATTTTTCTTGCACTGCTAGCCCTTGGAAGGAGGGAAGTATGTTTGGGTGTTGTTTTATTTCCCTCTGCTCAGTTTTGTTTCCTGTTTCCTGCAATGAACCCTCTTCCTTTCATTATCTTCTCCTCTGTGACTTGGGCGATGGATGCCTCTTCTCCTCCCACGTTTCCAGCTTCCACTGGCTTCCTTGGGATCGGCACATTTTGGGTGGGTGTGGGATTTTGGAAGGGCGCCCAGGTGAGCAATGGAAGAGGCAGGGGCAATGTTGAATCAGGAGGAACAGGCATGAGCCGTTTTTCCCCTTTTCTAGCTATTTCTTTTATATTGATTGCATAATTATTGCCTGTTCTCCTTGTAATGGTTGCTATGTTAGTTTTGGGATAGCTCTGCGTGTTAAAATATCATTTGAAATGTTGTGTGGCTGTTGTACGCCTTCCCCGCAAAGATTGTATTTTTTGCTTTTGCTAAGATGTGTGTGGGGTTTTACTAGATACGTCTGTGTTATGCCTGTGGGAGTAGTTATTTTTTTGTGACCTGGTATTGGACCTTCCTCAGCGTGGCAATGAGGAGTTGTTTGTTTAAGTTTTGTCCTCTTTAAAAAAATGTGATTTTTACCTCCTTTATGTATCCCTATGGTTATAGAGGGGAGCAGGTGATAAATGAATAAAAATATTTACCTCATGAGAAGTTGTGTATTTATTGCCTTTTGATGTTATCACGGTCTGGTATTAATTTTGTCTTGGAAATGATACTAGAGAGACCCTTGCTCATCCTTTTCTTTTAAGCAATCTAATTTTGGTATAATCTCATCCCAATTTCAGACTTGGGAGGTCGACTGCAAGGCTGGAACATCATAAATTTCTATTCTTTTAGAAGCTTTAACAAACTATGTGTTATGCTCGTCGGTATGTGACCGGCTGTGACTAGATAGTGGGTTTTCGACAACGTCTTATCCAAACATTGTTTTTGGCCAAATCTAACTTGCTTACCTAGCTTATGATGACCTTAAAATTTTAGTACCCTGGCCAAGGGATATCCTCATCAGTCCTACATTTGTATTATCTCCCTAACTGGTCTTATGAAAGGTCCACCGACTCCTTTGTGATGGAAAATTTGAGGGTTTGTTATAAGGAAAACCTTACTCAAACCTTTGGAGAAAATACTTACAGTACTCGAGGCACTCTCATTTTGTACATGGGATATCCTATGCGCCCGACACAACTGTGTAAGTTTACTTAAATTTTTCTTTATTATAAGAAAAGCCTTTCCTTGTCGGATGCATCCACGGTAGTGAGTGTATGAATAGTGTTTTACCCCTTCCGAGTAATAAACAATGATGTATATGTTGGATGTGGTTAACATGGAACTAATTCTGAGGCTTGAGATGCTTTTGGGGACCTGTGAAAGGGAAATTACAATTACCCCAAAACAACAATGTTTTATGAGACCTTTCTTCGTTATTTCAGCAAGTAAGTTAACAGTGTATAACATTGAAATATTTATTATGTTGGGAATGAAGGGTTTTTCATTGAGGGATGTGCGGAGTTGGTACTTGCGGCTTAATAGTGCTTTCAAAGTTTCAACTTATCGTATGTGGACGTTGTTTAACCTTGAATATATATATATATAAACAATCAAAAACATCAGCTGCATTCTTTAAGGTGTACGCATGTGCAATGCATTCCTTTTTACATGATCTTTGAATTGGGTCCTTGAGTGGCCATAACCCCCCATAGGTGGCATGAGTTTTTGTGGGCTTGTGTGACACTCTTGGTCTGAGTAGGGATGTTCGGAATAATAAAATTAGTTACCTTCTTTTTGCATTATCAGTAGAATTTACTATTCCATATCGGGTAGTTGTCGTATTACGATTCCTTTATTCAGTTTTGTGAATGTGAAGCTGCTATCGCTATCTTTACTTAAAGAAAATGAAAAGGTGTATTATGTGGGAAATTTGTTATAATTTAGAATGTATGGTGTAAGAGCAACTTTGGATAGAAAATGTACAATTTTGGCCTTCATATGTCCTACAGTGTGCCTTTTGTTAACTAGGTATCTATTTTGTTTACATTCATACTAACCACTTTTTGCTTATGTCATGGAATGGAAATCATGCACTAGTCATTCAATTAATTTGGATGAGATATCTAGGAAAGGGGAATGCATGCTCATGCCAGTTCTTTGGAACTGACAAAAGCTAACATGTTTTTGCAGGTTGATTTTCCGAGCTCAAGTATGAAAGAAGTGGCTGTTGTACTTGCATAGATGATAATCATTATGGTGCTTGTACGTTGTTTTTTATGGTTAAACTATTGTAACGTCCAGTGGAAATTTTTAGAAGAGGGTCAATGCCTTAGTATATTGTATTGTGGACTTTGTCATCTTAACTTTGGAAACCTTGGATCGTTGACTATCATTGAAAATATAAGAAAATTTGTTTACCGCTTGTTGAGTGACCTTAATGGATTATCGGTATTCTAAGAGTTGATGTAACCTTATTTCATTTTCGTAAATGAGTATTGTTAAACTTTACCCCTGCGATTAAATGTTGAGTTAAATCTTTCTAAGACTTAGTAATAGTGTGTTATAAGTAAAATAAAATGGGTTGTTTAATACTTATAGAAGTTAAACTAAAATTTATATTGCAAATAAATTAGTGTAGAGGTGACCAACTTGAGAGCATGTAATTCCATAAGTGATCAAAGATGAAACTATCCTTGGTTAAGTAACATTATATAACTTGATATCCCTAGCTACACTAGTGAACACTATCCCTTTCATGGTGAAATTCTTAAACGAACTTAAGGGAAATCTATGGTTAGTTCTGGAAGATAATAAGATTTAATAAGCAGGAGAAAACAATTTAGAAACCACGCAATCTATCTCTCAGCCATTGGAAGGTAAATTGTTTTATTTTATAAAACTCATTTAGTAAAGCCTAAGTAAAATCTTTAATAATTCTAGTTAAGTTTTCAAGTTTCAATTATATCTTGGTAATAGCTAATGAGGTCTTAAAGATGATTTCAACTCAACCTTCTCCCTCTAACCTTTTTCCAAGGTGCTTGGTAATTTTTCTCTTAAGTATGTTGAAAGCTGAATCCATATTGTAATAAGGGTATGAGCGAGTTTTAGTAGCGTAAGTGTGGATAGATGGCCTTGTGGAATTAATTTTACCTCCTTTATTAAATAATTGAATTAAACAAATAAATGTCATAATAGAGAAGATTTAAAGATAATTACTCAGTGTAAAAGGAATAAACTTAGCTTGGTAAGATGAATTGTACGAATCATATCTTGAGTCTCCTTGAAAACGTAAGCTAAGAATTGCAAGATGTCTTATTAAAATAAATAACCCTCAAGAATATCTCATTGTGGTTTGCCCTAACTGTAAGTGTGTTCTGTGGTTGGACTTCTATGTTGTCTTGTCTAAAAGAAAAGTAAATTGTCCTTGATGGGTGTGAACGTTTCCGTGCTGCCTTTGTGGTCATCCTTGCGTCAAGTCATTCACAGAGTTAGTTGTATCCTTGGTGATGACATGTTGTGTCGTGTTATGTGTCAATCAAGTCAAAAAAATTATCCTATATTTTTACTGTGTTGTTAGCGTGTGTGAATTTTTTTGGGTCCTTACATTTAATCTATAAACTTTGTGTTCATGAGCAATACTCTAATAACCTTTTAGTTGTTGCCTGATGTATACTTCTTCCTCCAATATCCAATTTATAAATACTATTTGACACCCATTTGATAGATCTTCCATTTATCTTGAGTTTTTATTACTAATATATATCTCATTTTACTTTCTAAATACTTGAGAAATTGTCTCATTATAATAAATCCCATTATGTTGTGAAAAACCTTTACAACTAACCTTGTTTTATGATTCACAATATTTCCATCAAT
This sequence comes from Taxus wallichiana var. yunnanensis, assembly GCA_018340775.1. NCBI lineage: Eukaryota > Viridiplantae > Streptophyta > Pinopsida > Cupressales > Taxaceae > Taxus > Taxus wallichiana. The sequence goes on from CM031241.1 coordinate 124,894,390, forward strand.
ATTGAACTTTATCTTATAGACCCATTTGAGAATTTCATATTTTCCTTCTAAATGATTTACTAATTTCCATGTGTTCTTTTTTCTTTATTGTTGCAATTTCATCATCCATGGATTTTTGCCAATTCTCATTCTTAATTGCCTCTTCAAAACATACATGATTTGTACGAGAAAATAATGTAAAATATGAAATCAAAATATCATGCTAACCACCTTGAGTTACCTCATATATTTCCCTCAAGGTCCTTTTCTATTTTAGAGTATCCTTCGATATTAATCTATCACTTGAGTAATATCAAGGTGTTTTTGGTTAATTTTCTCCTTGTGAAATAGAAATATTGGACGTAGGTGACAATAGAGTAGGACCATGTTACTCTTTACTTGATTGGGAATTTGATGGAGAGGAACTTCCATTGAACTCTTTCATCTCAAGTTTTTGTAGAATTCCATTCCAAATCCATTCTTCGTCTTCAAGAAACTAAACATCTCTACTAATTACAAAACTCTTTGTGATGAGGTTTCTACAACTTGTAAGCTTTTGATTTCTCACTTTATCCCACAAAAATTCATCATTCTCATTTTTCATCTAACTTCTTCCTCTTATCATCGGGAACATGTGTATATGCAATGCACCTAAACAATCTCAAATGAGAAATATATTTTTTATTATTAATACATACTTCTTAGGATACCTAGTACTTTACACTCTTTGTGGGAGAATGGTTCAAATTGTAAATGCACAAGCTACAACTTCAGCCCAATACTCATTTAGTAAATGTTTAACCTTTATCATGTTTCCTTCTATCTCTGTGATTGTTTTGTTCTTCCTTTCTATAATATTTTGACAACTACAACAATTGGATCAAAATTGAGAAGAAGACTCCTAAGAAACTTTTCTACAAAATTTTATGTTTATCGATTCACCGTGTTTAGTGCATGAGTAAATAATATTTTTATAGAATCATATTTTTCATTTGCATATTTTCAAAATCTCTTGAAGCATTTATAATCTTAGTAGTTTGACTTTGTTGATTCGTTAATATGAATTTTATAAATTTTCTTATGCCTACTTGGATTTTTTTTGTTGTTACAACTATTAGGAAAATTGACTCTTAAATTGCTTACTTGATAAAAAAAAAAAGTGTCTTGGAATCCTTTTTCGTATTCTCCTTGAGAAGATGCCTTTGTGCTTATGTTAGGGCATTTAAAGTTACTTTATTTGTAGGTTCCGTGAAACCATTATCCACCAAGTCCCATAAATCTTATGAATCAAATAAATTATTCATCTTGATACTCCCATTCGTAATTCTTCTTGAAAAATTTATTTTAGCAAAAATAAACTAATCTTTGTCACGTATCTCCATCTCCATCCACCAACAATCTTTCAATGACAACTTCAACCTTACTCAAATACCAATTTAAGGGAAGTGATAGATATAAGCGCTTCGAAAAGTGATTAAAATATATGTTAAAAAAATAGGTTGAAATAGAGCTACAACTCTTGCATGAATCAATGAAAAATATATCAAAAAAAAAAAAAAATGTGATTTCACCATGCAAAAAAAAATAGTTCGTATTTCCCACAATCCATAATCAACAAACACACTTCTCTTAATATAAAATATGAGATGAGAAAATAAAATTAAAATATTTTGAACATGCGAGAAGATAAGATGCTACAAATCCCATAAACTAAACTAAACAAACAAATCCAATAAACTAAACTATAAAAACTGCAAGCTAAAAGAGTATGTCACATTGTTTATTTCTTGCCAACTACACTTTGTTGTATGTCATACTTATCTTCCAACAAACATTAGGTCAGCCTACTCCCTCTTTCCTCCAAGGTTTTGAACCTATAGTGCTTTTAACACGCACACACTCTCTTCCATAGGAGTCTAGTTCTCCTTTTCTTGGCATTGCTGACCTTCCAAAGTGTCATAGAAAGGTCGATCCTTTGTTTTGAGAAGGCCCACAACAAACAAACTGCTCATAATTATGGAAAAGGAAAGATATGGAGCGCTGTGGCCAATCACCACAATTATAGGGTTCACGATGGCTCCAACATTCATCGCCTGTCTTAACTTGGACATCGCCGAGTTGCACACGCTCGACGAGAACAATTCCAAGAAGTATATCAGCAACACATTGAACACCGTCACCGCGCTCAAGAACGCTCCCAACTCCGCCCCCATCTGTCCCCAATTCGTAGACTTCTCAATATTGAATGAATCCATGGAGTACAAAACACACACAAAACAGAACATCCCGCTCATAATTGTTAACCAAATAATTGCTTTTCTACGCGGGGTATTCGCAACCAGAACAGTAGAAACAATGGCGGCTGGAACTTCAGAGAGAGCGTTAAACGTGACGCTCAGATACAAGTTGAAATCCAGATTTCCAGAGCCAAAGGGAATTCCGTAATACACCAGCCCTGTTTCGAATCCCACTGCCATGGTTAAACCCAACCTTGTACGAGCCCATTTCGTTGTCCACAAAAGTGATAACGCCGAATCCGTCTGGTCCTCTCTTCTGTAGTTCTCGATTCTCACATTTTCAGGCAATAATCTCCCGTTCATCTCTGCCATTTTTTTAAAACCTTGTAGGGCCTCATTAGAGTTACCTCGGCGTAGTAGCAACCATCTAGGTGACTCCTAAACGAAAGGCAGCAGGAAAAGAGAATAGGCGAGAGGGGGTATAGATAAGTAAATATATGTGCTTCTCCAAGAAAAGTGAAGTCGGGTGAGATAGGCGAGGGTCGGAAGCGAGAGGAAACTGAGAGTGCAGGCGAAGAAACCAAGAAACCCGATAAGACCTCTCCATTTTCGTCCAACAATTTCAGTAGAAAGAACAAGGCAACAAGTTGAGACTGGAGCTCTGCCGAAGCCACAGAATGCTCCGAGAAGAGAGTAGATTCAAATGTTAGGGGAGAGGGCGGTTAGAAATCCCAAAATAGAAAGTATGAGCGAAGAAAGGAAGAGCATTCGTTTCCGACCAATTGATGAATCTACCAGTGGTCCCAGCATTATACAACCTGCAGTCACCAGACCACGCATTAATAAGCTACCCTTTTAATTATTTGAATTCATACATTAATCCTTGATACTAATACTCGTTTTAAATCTTGATCATTTCTATCATAACCTTGAGATTATAAGGCATTCATTTGGAAATATTTTTATATACATACTAATACATATACCCCAGCTACCTGCATTAACTAGTTTGCAGTGCCATGAGTAGAAAAAATCCCAATGCAAACCGGAGCACTTCCTCTCCAGATATTTTCCAGTTTTCAAGTTGTTTGTTTAATGCACCTAGGAGCAAATTTAATATAGCAATGTGAAAGGCAAACGACCTCACCCACTACTAAGTTCTATAGATACTTGTTGCTTCTAGTCTTTTTGTATCGAAGGAGGGTGTAACAAAGCTTTGCCAAATTATATTGTAAAGAGTTCAAGCTCTATTTTAATTGGAAGTTAATATACAAATTTATATTTTGTTTTCTTCTATTGTCATTTCCCTCTTCTTGTATCATAGCATCTAGGTTCATCATTACTTTTATTATCATCTTCACTATCAAGCTATTAGGTACAACACTCCAGTTTCAATGCCAATGTTAGTTTCAATGCCAATTTCAACTTTAGTTTTTAGTTATATAGCTCCTACTCCATTTCTTGCTACAACACAAGCCTATAATGGCATCCATTTTTGTGTCCATCTTACAAATGCTCATATTTCATAGTTTATTGAGGAAACAACATATAATGTGTTTACTCATGATTTAGTTAGCCATGGTAGAGGTATATGCAAATCACATTCAAGAGGAAAAAGAATAAGTCCATCAAGAGGTGGAACAAGTAGTTCACTGAACTTAAATAGCAATGACAGCAGTAAAATTTCCAACCAAACCCAACTTCAAGGCCAAAGGTATGACAAATCACAAGTTCAATGTCACTAATGTAAGTGTTTACATCCTAACTAAATTCCAGCTTTATGGGAATGCATAACAATAAGAAGGATATAAGGGTTTGAATGGTGGACTATTTTGGTCTAATTAACATCCAACATTAATCATTCGTAATCGAATAATGCATTCATACATGTAACGATTGATAATCAATAAGTAATTGCTCAAATACATGAGAGGAGAGAAACTTAGATGTATAATTTGGAATAAAGAGGTTATGGATGTGTAAGATGATGAAATAGGTACATCATAGACTAGAAATGCTTCAATCTTGATCACGGAACTAGAAACCGAGTAGGGAGGGGAGCATACAACTACTATACTGATCCAAACTAGATTTGTATGGTGGGTAAGTGCACGAAGTTGGGGGCCAAAAAGCGGAATAGAATCCAAAAAAAAATCAAAACGCACTCACATTTTAACTTGGTTGGCTGGGAAATCACCGAACCTATAACGCGCGACGCATTTCAAACAAGTCAAAATGTATACGCGTTTCAAACAAGTCAAAATGTGTATGCATTATAACGTTTATAATGCGTACGCATTTTTGCATAAAGTATGGACCATGCATATGTGTTTTACTTACAAAAATAAATGTTAAGTATAAGATTTCTTTTATTATTTCTTATACTTTAAATTTATTTTAGTAAATATAAGAAATTAGGGTCACTCACCTTATGGAAGTGGTCTCGTAGCTCCAATAGTTATAATCTAGAAGATAGTTTTTCAAAATCTAATCTAGTCAGTACTTACTCATTTTCAAGGATTTCAGCAAATGACCTAAAACTTTTAGGGCATATATATTGTAGTCGGTCTTTGTTTTGGGAAAGCATATAGTCATTTTTTAGGTTTTTGACCTTCTAAAATGGATTTTGGCCCTACCACTGCTTGAATTGGTACTAATTTTTAAATTTGGTCCATAATTCACTTTAGTGACCATGAATTAACTCTATGATGTTTGTCTACTTCTTACTAAAAAGAGATCCTCACTTTGTAGATAGAGGATTGTTCCCTGAATGGGATTCTGTCCTATGGCCAAAATGAGGTGATTGTAATGTGCCTCCTCCTTAAGGTGTGATAACACTACTAGGTGTTGAATGAGTTGTTACGAATAGTACCAAGTGAATTGCATCAAGTGAACTCAGATGATTGCTCATTCTTAGAAACATGGTGCTCCATATAAAGATCATCCCCTCACCTTTCCTAGCTCTAAAAGCATCCTTTCATGGAATCAAATTCATGATTCTCATACATGATTTTTGCTCATATGTCTCTTATGGAGACAAACGATGCCTTAATACTTCACAAATAATGGTCCTTGATAACTCGGTGACATGACTAGCTCATTTTAGCTTGTTCTGAAGGGTGTTCAATTAACTACAAAATGGCCAAAAATGCCTTTTTAGGCCTTCAAAGGAAGTAGTCTCTCATAAAAACTAAATGAGTCGATCGATCACCTTAAACACTATTCCCTACACACTAAAACACGTTGAATGATCTTTTTAGGACTTTCCTTTGGGTGAGGGTTTATGATTTAGGGTTTAGGGTTTAGGGCTCGGGGTTTAGGGTTTAGGGCTAAGGGTTTTAGGTTTAGAGTTTAGGGTTTAAGGTTTAGTGTTTAAGGCTCATAGTTCAGATTTTAGGGTTTAGGGTTTAGGGCTGTGGCTTAGGGTTCATGGTTTAGGGTTTATGGTTTAGGGTTTAGAGTTTTGGGTTTATGGTTCAAGGTTAAGGGTTTAGGGTTTAGGGTTTAGGGCTCAAGGTTCAAGGTTTAGGGTTTAGGGGTCAAGGTTGAGGGTTTAGGGTTTATGGCTCAAGGTTCAAGGTTTAGGGTTTAGGGATCAGGGTTGAGGGTTTAGGGTTTAGGGTTGAGAGTTGAGGGTTCAAGGTTTAGGGTTAAGGTTTAGTTTTTAGGGTTTAGGGTTGAGGATTTAGGGTTTATGGTTTAGGGTTTAAGGTTTAGGGTTAAGGTTTAGGGTGGAAAGGGTTATGGTTTAGGAGTTAGGATTTAAGGTTTAAATTCGGGGTTAGGGTTTAGGGAAAAGGGTTGGGGTTTAGGGTTTAGGGGACTCATGGGTTTAGGGTTTAGGGGGTTTAGTTAGTAGGATTTACTTAGAGTTTAGGGTTTAAGGTTTAGGGTTTAGGGTTTAGGTTTTTAGGGTTTAGGGTTTTAGGGTTTAGGGTTTAAGTGTTTAAGGTTTAGGGTTATCGGGCTTTAGGGTCAAGGCCAGGGTTGGGGTTTAGGTTTAGGGTTTAGGGTTTAGTTTAGGGTTTAGGGTTTAGGGTCGAGGTTCGAGGGTTTAGGTTTTAGGGGTTTAGGGTTTAGGGTTTTCATAGAGGTTATAATGATGTTTAGGGTTTTGATTTATTATTATGGTTTGAGGAGGAATAAGGTTTAGATAGGTTTGGGTTAGGGTTTAGATGAGGGTTTAGGTTTAGGGGTGTAGGTTCAATAAACAATGTATTTAGTTTCTAAGCTTTCCCCCTTAATATATTGTTTAGGGTTTTTTACAAATTACCCTATTTATCATTTTTAGGTTAGGGTTCATGACATGGCTATTTAGGGTTTAGGTTTTAGAGGGTTCAAGGTTTAGGTTTAGGGTTTGAATTTAGTTTGGGATGTGCTAGGGTTTAGGTAGAAGTTTAGGAAGTTTGAGGTTTAGGGCTCTTGAAAGGTCGTGTGGTTTGTGGTTTGGGGGTGTGTTCGAGGTTTATTTAATTTAGGTTTGTCTTCTGGAGGTTTAGGTTTAGGTTTAGGTTAAAGGTTTAGGTCTTATATGTAGGAACAAGACTAGGTTTTAGGTTTAGGGATTATCAGAGCAGGGTTTTGGTTTAGCAGTAAGATAGGGTTTAATGGTTTAGGTTTCTCAAATATGGGGATTTTAGGTTTTATGCTTTGGTTTTTGAGGTTGTAGGGTAACATCTCTAGGCATGTTTATTTAATGGTTTAGGTTTAGGGACGGGGTTTAGGGTTTAGGGTTTAAGGCTTAGGTTTAGGGTTTAGGTTGCTAGGTTTGGGCCATCTAGGATAGCAAATTTATGAATGAATGAAGTTTAAGGCTTAATCTCGTTTGTTTTCGATTTTTAACAAATTTACATGTCTAGGGTTCTTTGTTTACGATCACTAGGGTTTAATGTATTAGGGTCTAAGAGTTTAGGATTTAGGGAAGGAGTTTAGGTTTAAGCATGCTTAAGGTTTAGGTTTTGGTTTTCGATTAGGGTTTATGGTCAGGTAACATTCATGTCAAACTCCACCAAGTTCTTTGATAAGTTGGTCGGTGGTCATTGCCACATGCTCTTTAGTTTCTGGGTAGGGATTCTTCTTTTGAAGGGTTTTTGAGTTGTGGGATTTTCACGGGTATCCTTTAGAGGTCACATGGACTATTTTTTTAGCTGTTTCCTAGTGTTTAGGGTTTTGGGATTTCAGTGAGCGGAGGTTTAGTATTTATTATTTTAGTCCATAGGGTTTTAGGTCATGCCACATGGTTTAGGTTTAGGAAATGAGTTGTGGTTCAAAATTCTCAAATTTGTTAATTTGCTTGAGAGTCATCATTGATTTGATGTTTCTCATTTGTTGATATTTCAAGGGAGGGAACTTCATTAAGCTGTCTTCTTCAATTCTTAGGTATCTTCTGATTGGTTCAAGAGACATGGTAATTCTTCACTTCCATTTATGAATCATAGAAATTGAAAGATGATCTCCTCGCGAATGCCATGCTATATGAATGCAAGCAATTAAAGAACAACCTGCCAACCCAATTAAGAGGCAACTTTTGTTCACAAAGCTTGAAGCCATCACATGGATCATTAGGGAAGAAGGTTTGATCCTTCTTTCAAGATATTCGCAAGTCATTCAGGCTGAACATATCCAAAAACCCCTTGCTCTCAAGGTAATTTCCATTTCTCCAATTCAATTTTTTTGATTTGCTCGGATCATGTTCACTAGGGTCACTTATGCTTTGCATGATCATTGGATTTGCCCTGGCAAGGCAAAGAGTTTTCTCTTTCAAAGACAGTTGTGAAAAAGAGTCAAAGGCAAAAAAGGGATCTGGGTGAAAGAATTTAATAATTGAAACCTCCTTCCACGTTAGCAAGAGGTTTACGACAGTAATGAACCTTTTGAGTTTAGGATGCGGGGACGATATTACGTTTTAACCGCAATCCTCCACGCGGTAACCATTAGGCATTTGGGACAATTGCAAGGACGGACAGGGAACCACGCACAAACAAATTTCGCAAGGAGATTCACGTTAAAAGGTTTTGGTTTAAGGCCAAAAGGGACTAGGGAGGAATCTTTTTGTTCCTAAGAGAATATGGTTGAAAAACGGTTTCACAAAATGAAATGCGTCCTCTGGCTGATAGCTCATCCTAGGCAATCCCGCTTCCAGGTTTTCGATACCAATTAGCATGGTTTTAGGTTTGGGGGTGGAAGGCTGTATAAAATAAGGTTTGAATGATTTATTGAATGTATGAGGACTAATCAAATACATAGAGAATGCATTAGGGAGATATTTTTAAGGCTGTATCCAATAAACAATGTATTAGTTATCTAGGATAGGGATTTATGGTTTAGAGTTTAGGGTTTAGGGATTAGGGTTTATGGTTATGGTTTAGGGTTCAAACGGGTTTAATGTTTAGGTTGAGGATTTAGATTTAGGATTTATATTTTAGGGGTTTAGGAGTTAGGGTTTAAGGTTAAAGGGAAAAAGGTTTATTTTTAATGAGGTTTAGGTTTAAGGCTTAAGGTTAGGGTTTAGGTTTAGGTTTTAGGGTTAAGGTTTTACATTTAAATTTCAAGGTTTAGGCTTAGGTTTAGGTTTAGGGCTTAGGGCTTAGGGGTTTAGGGTTTAGGATTTAGTGCTTGGGTTTAGACTTTATGGTTTAGGTCCGGTTTAGGGGTTATGGTTTAGGGTTTATGATTTATTTTTTTGGTTTAGGTTTAGGGACCTTTAGGATTTAACATTTAGGCCTTAAGGTTTAGGGTTTATGGTTTAGGGCTAGGGGTTGGGGTTTAGGGTTTAGGGGTTAGGGTGCATGGTTTAAGGTTTACGACTCAGGGTTCGGGGTTAGATTTATGAGTTTAAGGTTTAGGGGTTAGTTATAGGTTTAAGGTTTAGGGGTTAGAGATCATGGCTCTAGATTTAGGGTTTAGGGCTCATGGTTTAAGGTTTAGGGTTTAGGGCTCAAGGATTAGGGTGTAGGGTTCAAGGCTTAAGGTTTAGGGTTTATGGTTTAGGGATTAGGGTTTAGGGTTCATGGTTCATGGTTTATGGCTTAAGTTTTGGGGTTCAGAGTTATTGGTTTAAGGTTTGGGGGTTAGAGCTTGGGGCTTTGGATTTAGTATTTAGGGTTTAGGGCTTATGGCTCAAGGTTTAGGGTCTAGGGTCAAGGGTTTAGGGTTATGGGTTTAGGGTTTAGGTTTTAGGGTTTAGTATTTAGTGTTTAGGGTTTAGGATTTATTATTTAGTTTTAGGGTTTAGGTTTTATAGTTTAGGGTTTAGGTCTCATGGTTGAGGGTTTAGGGTTTAGGTCACGAGTTCAGGGTTCATCGAATTTGTAGGTAGAACATTTAAAGAGAGTCATCAAAATTTGATGTTTTAAATCTGTTGATATTTTGAAGGAGGGAAATGCCATATTCTGACTATCCAATCCTTCCAAAGACCCCAGTAGTCCTCAATCCTTGGATGTATAGGGAGACACTATTACTTGGCTTCCATTTATAATGATAGAGATATTTGTAAATTCGTGTTATGACCTCTAAATCTATATGAATTTCAAGTTGCTTGGAAATCACATCACACCCTTCACTAGGATTGATGACTACCCCTATCTTTTTTCAGGGATTTTGAAAACATCCATGGGTTTATCATATAAGGAATTATCAATGAATGGAAGGTCACTAAGTCGTAGGCCAGGTAACTCCCATTTAGAACTAAACAAGAAATATTTACTAGGTGATTGATAACCCCTTAGTGTTCTTAGCCATTCCCTATTTCTATGCTTATTTTGAACACTTTAGGAAGTTCTATCAAATTTACTATCCATTCCAGTAGAACACTTGAACTTTATCTTTCTCTGGAGGAGAGGATACTACAAGAAATTCAATTATGATCCTACACCTCTACATTGATATATTCTCTATGTTTCTTTTGTTTCCTTTAAGATTAATTTTTTTGTTGTGATGGTTATTTTTTCCAACTTCCAATGGGTCATCTAGCTTGCATAATACCATACATGGAAATATGAGAAATGTGAAATTTGTTTCAGAGTGTGAATAAATTTACATTCAAGAGCGCAAGTATATGTGGGGAGAAACAAGTTTGGAAGAGATGTGTAATATATGCATTACAAGGCACAAGGTAGATGTCATATCCATTTAGTTACTTGTCCCACCTCTCATAAACAAGGTAGTTCTATAAGAAGACTCAATGATGGTTCTAGGCATGAGACTAGGAAATATTGATGAAATATGGTTTGGGTTTAGGTTTTAGGGTTTAGGGCTCATGGTTTAGGGTTTAAGGTTTAGGTTTTAGGGTTTAGGGTTTAAGGTTTAGGGTTATGGTTTAGGATTTAGGTTTTAGGTTTAGGGTTTAGGGTTTAGTGTTTATGGTTAGGGAGTTTTGGGGTTTAAGGTTTAGGTTTAGGGTTTAGGGTTTAGGGTTTGGGTTAAGGATTTAGTGTTTAGGGATAAGGTTTTATGGTTTACAGTTCAAGTTTTAGGGTTTATGGTTGGTTTAGGGTTTAGGGTTTAGGATTTAATGTTTAGGGATTAAGGTTTAGGGTTTATGGTTTAGGATTTAATGTTTAGGGATTAAGGTTTAGGGTTTATGGTTTAGGGCTAGGGTTTAGGGTTTAGGGTTTTAGGGTTTAGGGTTTAGGTTTTAGGGCTTAGGGCTTAGGGTATATGGTCTAGGGTTTAGGGTTTAGATTTTAGGGCTTAGGGATAAGGGTGTAGGGTTCAAGGCTTAGGGTTTAGGGTTTAGGATTCGGTGTTTAAGGTTTAGGGTTTAGGGGTCAGGGTTTAGGGTTTAGGATTTAGTTTTTATGGTTCAGTGGTTTAGGGTTTAGCATTTAGGGCTCATGGTTCATGGTTCATGGTTTAGGGTTTAGGGTTTAGGGCTTATGGCTTAGGGTTTAGGGCTTAAGGCTCAAGGTTTAGGGATCATGGGTAAGGGCTGAATGTTTAAGGTTTAGGGTTTAGGGTTTAGGTTTTAGGGTCTAGGGATCATGGTTAAAGGTTTAGGGTTTAGGGTTTAGGGCTCAAGGTTTATAGTTTAGTGTTTAGGTTTATGGCCTATGGTTTAGGGTTTCGATTGTAGAAGTTAAATGCTAAAATATTTAGGTTGAATTTTGAAATCTTGAAAAATTACTATGTACTGACCAAATTATACTTTAAAAAACTATCTCCTAAACCATGACTCATGGAGCTGTGAGACTAATTCCATAAGGTGCAGAGTGACCCTAATTTCTTATATTTACATAAATAAATTTAAAAAAGTTATTTATATTTTATTATTTCTTATACTTAAACATTTATTTATGTAAATAGAAGCATGTCAAAAGCATGCATAATGTTTATACTACACAGAACGCGTACGCATTATATGTAACACGTACGTGTTTTGCGTTTTCTCTTTTCCCAAGCCATGCCTCAAGGCTTAGGATCCGGTTTGGATCCCTAAGCCTGAGGCATGGACCTGCACAAACACACAAACATCGTGTTTTTACAAGAAAATGTAAAAATTCCACTTCCTCTATGATAAATCAAAATAAAACAATCGATCCATTTTAAAAAATTATACCACGACGTAGAGCAAAGTATTTTTTTCTAAAAATATAATTTTTCAAATTTTCTGACTAATATAAAGTTTCCATATTATTTATTTTCTAACTATGCCTTTTTATAGCTATTTTTTGAAGTGTAAATATGTCTATCTTTCATGGTGTATCTTTTTTTTGGGTGATCAAATTTTTTTAAAAAAATTATACTAGCCCAAACTAGGCATAATTCTATACATATTAAAAAAAAAAAAATTCTAATTTTGATATTTTTTGAGGTAGTTAGGGGGGGGCACGGTTGAGCTCCGTTATTTTTCAAAACATAAAATTTATGTACTAGAAAAATCATAAATAAAAAAATATTCGCTAAAAAAATCTTTTAAAAAATGGAGCCCAAACTATATGCTCCTAGTTATCTTTCTACCAAAGGGTTTTCAAAAATACTAAATGGTGCTCAAAAATGGTGGGGGCACGAAAGTCACTCTATTATGTTTTTAACAAAAATAGGAGCATCTGTTGGTATTTTAGTTGTTTGACCCACTTAAAATTATTCGTTTTCAATAAAATTTAGTAGCTTAGAAACTAGACTCAAAATGCTACGATTCATATTTCTACAACATCTTCCAATTTTGAGTGTAACTATTTTGAAAAACTCGTACAAGTTGAATTTTTTTCCAGAAAAATGCGTCCACTTAAGACCCCTTTTAGCCCCCCAACTTGGTGCACTTACCCTGGTCATGAACTTGGATTTGTATGGTGTTGGACCTTTTAACATTATGTGTCCTTCACTATCTTATAAATGACCTTCAATGTATGTTTCTCTTGCTCGCACAACTTTGGGATGACTTTTAATCCCATGCAACAAAGTGGAAACCCTAGAAACCTATAGAACTCTTCATCATAGCATTGTTAAACCAAAAGGAGAAAATATGTGTGTGTGGTTGAGGATTGAATACCCTTAGCGGTCAAACTCCCATTTTTTGAACCAATCCAAGTTTTGCACTACATGCCTTCATTGCAATATCAAGCCTCATACAATTCTCCTAAGTGCTTATGCAAGTGTGAAAAATTAACCATCCCCTTAGCGGCTCCCTCGTGTGTCTTGAGACCAAAATAACATGATAAATGTATAGTGTAGAATGCACGAGGGGTTCACTTAGTAAAAGTATGGTATAGCACATTCATTTCGAAGGGTATTAAAGAATACCCTTAATTATAGTTTTTACCTCTAATTATTCAATTGATAATACCCCCTCCCATTATATTATTAGAATGAAAATACCCCTATTTTTCCATGTACCTTACTTACCCATTTTTCCATGACAATTTTATTTACACCTTTTTATCTCTACTCTAATATATTAAATAAAAATATATCATATTTCTCACTCCTTTTTTAATATGCATTTTCTCTCAAAATATAGTTTGAATCCATTCAAGACCTATTAACAATTACCTTATAAATGTTAATCTTTAATCATTTATCAATGGTTCTTCAAATAATTAAGATGGTGAAATAATATCACTTGTGTTGAAAAGCATACTCAATCCTAGTTTTCTACCATCTTATTATTTCTTGGTTAAGAATCTCTTAATTGAGATTTCTTTATTCAAAAAGATATTATAATTTAACTTTATGACCACACTCCTTAAATTGCAATTTTAAGGTATTTAGTTTTAAAAACTAGGGTTCAAATGTTTTAGTTTTATATTAAAATTAAACCTTCCTTTCCTTTGGCCCACTTTTCTAACCTACCCCAATACCTGATTCAAAATATTAATAAATTAAACCCTTTCACCCCCTCATGTCTACCAATATATTGAATTTAATATTATTAATTTTAATTACCTCAATATGAACTCACGTGTTAATGAGCACCCCGTGGTAGAATGTACCCATCATGACGTAGTAGTAGTGTAGTAGTGTGCCACAACTATGTGATCTAACCCTTTATTCTTTGAAACCCTTAAACAATTCTTAGAGGAACTATGCTCTTGTTAAGACGTGGCTATATTGCCTTTTCATGCATGGAAATGGAGAATTGTAGACTCTTTGACTTTGTTGAGTGCTTCAGACCTTTTGCAGGGATTTCTCTAATTTATGTGCAACTAATTTGGGCAGATTTATGAACCCTTATAGTAATTTTGGAATGATATTTGTAATAAAAGCATGTAAGAGTGTCATGTAAGTTATAAAGTAGCATTGACTCTTTTATAATATATAGCGTGTTCTATAGGTGAAATATTCTAATAAGTTTGACCCTAGGAAGGTGAAATGACTTGAAGAAGATACTCAAACTGAAAATAGAGTTGGTGAAATTGAGAGCTATGACTCTATGATTCAACTTAGACCAATCCCCACATATTGACCTAGTTGTATGATTTTTGATATAAAAGGAGAAATGTAAAACAAGAATTTTGGGCTTGAAGCATAGAGGTTGTTTATTGCTTTTATCATAAAATATTCTCAGAATTGATGAAAGAGTAGAGTGTAATGATAAACAAGTCACAAGAGACCTAGAGAGATGAAATGATTGGATTCTAAATGTAAGCATTTGTCTTAGAAAGGGAACATAATCAAACATGGCATTATGCAAGAACATGTTACCAAATTTTAGTGTCTATACTAAGAAATATGAAAATTACATTATTGAATGTCAAAAAATGCATTGTGATTCTAATATATAGGGTGTAAACTTTACTGGCCAAAATCAAGATCAAAGTGTTATGTTTTTATCTTGCAGTGTAGCACAAGAGAGCCAAAATGTTGTGTGGTTCTTAGATTCAATTTGTAGTAACCATATGAATGGAAATACAAAATGTTTTCAAGTCTAAATAAGTCTATATGTCTGACATGTTTCACTAGGAATTGACAACAAAATGTATGTAATTGGCAAGGGGAATGTCAATACTCTAGCAAAAATGGGGAGAAGAAATTTATTATATCTATGTTTATTATTTTCTAGGTTTAAGACACAACCAAATGAGTGATGAGAAGTTAGTTTAAAATGGGTACAAAGTAACTTTGAAAATATTAAATGTATTATTCTTGACTAATTTATAAGCAACCATTTGATTTCCATTTAGTGCAAATGACCAACAACTACATGTTCCCATTGAGGATTAAACCTGATTTACATGAAGCTTCAATTTAATAACTCTTGGTAGTAAGTATATAAAATTCTCATATTTCTACAAGTGATTTCTATTCAACCCTATCAAACCCCCAAGTAATTGCTACAACGTTAAGTACTCCTAATCACCAAAATTATGTAATATTCAACTCAAATCAAGTACTCACTCCAACAAGATCTATTGGAAATCATTGCTTCATCCTAAATACACCTCAAAAGCCAAAATATCCCCATATAGTAGTATATTTTCAAGCCCAAAGTCAAATTAAAAACCCAAAATCTACCCAAGTACTCGCTCTAGTGATATCTCTCAGTAGCATAAACTTATAATCAAAATTCCCTCACTAGATCTTTCCCCAGCAATATCTCTTGCTCTTCTAAACCATCTTTAAATGTTCCAATTCACATTAAAAATCCCACTTGAATTTCTCACCTGGAGCGATACCTCCCAAATCCATGATATGCATTGAAGACTCTTTACATGGTAGCTCCAATAAGCTTTCTTCTTAAAGAGTGATGAGAGCATTGCTACAACACGTTAAGTATATCTAATGGGATAACACATGAAAAGTCTTATCTCAATCCATTTCTAGTAAGGAAACAATATCATACAAAGATCCACCACAACATTTGCCAATGTGGCATCAACAATGCACCCTATTATTATGGTGCAACCCACCCATGCTTGAAATACATCTATCACTAGTGACATTTATAAAACAACGAGGGCCAAATAAAGTTCAAGGGTCTTCTAAATATGTCTCTCCAACAACATGTGCACATGACCACCATTTAGTCAAATGCCAACAAAGTAGTCCCCAAACTGATGTACCTTTAGTGAAACCTCCTTATTTTGAGGTTGATTTAAAAATTCACAAATGAATATATGTAACAATCTTTCCCAAGCAAGAGCTCTTCAAGAGCCAGGTTTTTAAAAAATCACAATAATCCTCCAACTCACATGTCACCCTAGCAACATCTTAAGCCCAAAAATTTCAAAAAATATCATGTAAACTCAATCATGAGTTGGAGATATCACCCTAGAAATACCTATTATAAAATCTTTTTTTACTCTTCAAGAGATCTCTCCAGTGACTACTCACGAGTCAAATTTAGAATTTTTTTATAGAAAACATATGAATAACTCATTGTGTTGAGATTATTAGAAATTGAAGATGAAATATGGCTAAGGTATTTAAGGTTTGGGCACCTAAATTTTGTAGGTTTGAACTTGTTACAAAAAATCATGGTAAAAGGTTTTCCATCAATTGAAAATCCTAGAATAGTGTGTGGAAGGTGTATCATGGGAAAGCAACATAGAAAATTATTCCTAGTAAGAAAATCTATTAGAGTATTAACACCTTTAGATATTGTTTACTGAGACTTATGTAGAAAAATGCAAAAACATTCAACTGGTAAGTACACATAGGTTTTAAATTTCATTAATGATTAGAGGAGGAAGACATGGGTTACTTCATAAAGCATAAATATGAAGCTTTTATCTATTTTCACCTATTTAAATCCCTATTCGAGAAGGGAAGATGGAATTTTATCAAGATTTTAAGGAAAGATAGATGTGGTGAGTATGTTTATAATGTTTTTCTAAATTTTCATAGAGAAAATGGACTTCATAAGAAATTCACTTCCAGGTACACACCTCAATAGAACATTGTGCTAGAAAGGAATACTAGGACTATCATGGACATATCCATAAGTATGTTAATTTCCAACCATTTACCACATGATTATTGGGTAGAGGCTATAACAATAATACAGTGTACGTAATGAATAGATGTCCAACAAAGAGTGTAAGAAACATAATTGTGCAAGAAGAAGGGACAAGAAAAAAACATATTGTAGCTCACACATGAGAGTATTTTCTTGTGTGGTGTACACACATTTCTTGGATGAATTAAGAAGAAAATTGGATAAAAAGGAAGAAAAATGTATCTTTATAGGATATAGTGAGGACACCAAAACATTCAAATTGTATAATCATATAGTTGGAAATGTGATAGTAAATAGGAATGGTCAATTCATTGAAAAGGAAGCATGAGATGGAAGTTTGGAGAAGACAATGATTATTGCAAAAATAGATGATAGTGAAGAGTAAACTCATGTAAGCATGTCTTTTTTGATACCTCCTTCCATGTGCATTCATGTAAAACAAGGTGGTGAACAAGTGACGCCTCAATCAATCACATAGAGATCCTCAAGGATTCAAGAAATTAATCCATAAAATAAATTAACAAACTCCCCAAACAATAGAAGCTACATCATCTCAGAGTATTCAAGTTGTAGTACCTTCAAGTCCAAATTTTATAATAAGGCACAAAACAACAAGTCTAATGGTATGATCAAAATGAAGGTGAACACTATGTTGATTTTTTAATGCTTTTGTTTACATAAATAATTGATCTTATATACTTTAAAGAAGAAATATAAGATGAAAACTAGGCTTAAGATATAAAAGAAGAGATTAAAGCAATAAAGAAAATAAAACACGTGATCTAGATGACCTTCTGTAAGGAAAGGAAGTAATTAGGGTTACGTGAGTTTTGAGACAAAATTTCATGCAGATGGAGAAGAAAAATATCACAAAACTAGATTGGTAGCAAAGGATTTTTCACAACAACCCAAAGTAGATTACAATGAAATATTTACTGTAGTATCATTATTAAACCATGCTAGAACTATTTTGGCCATTGCATTCCAAAATGAGTCGTATTTTTATTATATGGTTGTGATATCATCCTTTTTTGAATGGTTTTCTAGATGAAGATGTTAGCCTAACTAATAAATTAATACAATGATTTTGTAAACCGACCTAGTCGGTTACCGTCCCTCTAACTGTTTGACAGTTCTGTCGAAACGTTTTGTCTTATATATATTTGATCTTTCTGCCATGAATAAATCAATAAATTGAATCTACTCTTCCTCCCTTCATTGCTATCAGAGCCTCAACAATTTGGAGGACTTGTGGAACGTGTGTGGAGCTTGCTGTTTTCTAATTTTTCTCTGGTGTCTAGTCAATCTGTTGTTTGTTGGATGATTTGACAGCGACCATCTTAGCTGGTGTGAAGACCTGAGTTGGACGGGTTTGCTGTTTATAAAGACGTCCCATGGACCTGCGCATGGTGTTTGATTTTTTCGTTTTGTTGCTTCAAACCTGGCAGTTTGGAGATTTGCAGTTTATTCCTGTTTGAAGCAATTTCGACATTTTTGCTCGGTCCTCATTTGACATGGGGTGGAGAAACCCTGCATTGGCACTAAAACAGACCTTTCAAAGGAGGAATTAACGTCGCAAAATGTCACTTAGTTAGAGACAATAGGCAGATTTTGGCGGTTTTGAAACCGTGACAAACAAGAAGTTTTGTCTGATCTGTCTCTTTTTGGAGTGTTACTACATTATCAGAGCAAGGCGTTCTGAGTGTGTCAGGTAGAAGACAACTTTGGCGTTTTCCTTTTTTTTCTTGCCATTGGCGCAGTGGAAGCAAAAAGACTTCTTGTTATTTTGGGTTGGAATTTTGTTGTTTGGTGACTACTGACGCCTAGACCCTGTGAGGAACACAAAAGCAAGATAATGTTGTCTGATGCTCAGCGCTTGAAAGGGCCTAATTATGTCATCTGGAAGATGAAGATGTACACCATTTTTTTGTTTGAAGATATCTAGATCTTGTCACTGGCATAGTCTCTTGTCACTTTTTAATATTCTAACTTTGATGTGTTGGTTTAGTTTTATATTTTTTTCCTTTTTGAAAGGTGACAAATTTAGGAAGATATTTTGATATATCTCTAGAATGTCTATTAAAATAGTTCCATATCAAGGAGATAATATTTTGAGAAACATACACGGATATGTTGTAATAAGTATCAAGTAACATGATTCAACTTAATCAAAACTAATATCAAGTTTAATAATAATGTTGTGTTGCATCTTTTTTAGCCATATAGAAAGGTCATCCAATCAATGTCATAAACTTATTTGTCATTTTTAGTGTGCCAACAATTGGGACACAACTGAAAGAAACCATTTTATTGAGAAAATATGGGGAAAACTTATCTTTGCTATTTTTATCTTATTTTATTATGGTGTAAGGTTTTTGATTAGACAACATTTTATTTGTTGGATAAGACAAAGACATGAATGGAAAGTTCGAAAGAAAAAAATAAGAATTAAATACATACACGTCCCACACATATTCCACGGCTCATATTACTCCCACCCAAATAATATTTTTATATGTGCTCTACTTTATCATCTCAATCTCACTTATTATTCACTTAGTGTAATTTACGCTTAAGATTATACCGAGCTTAAGAATAATGTTGTACTACACCTTTTTTGGCCATATGGAGAGGTTGCTCATTCAACGTCATTCACTTTTCCATCATTTCTACGACACTAACACCTAGGCCTTACACAATTGAAAGAAATGAAAAAGTTTGAGAAAATATGGGAAAATGGGATTTGCTATTTTATTTATTTTCCTACAATGTCAAGGTTTTCAATTACGCAACGTTTAATTAGTTAAATAAGATGAAGACATGAATGGAAAGTTGGAAATAAAAAATTGGGAATTAATTACCTACATGTCCCACACCTATTCCATGGCTCAAGTTGTTCCCACACAAATAATATGTTCTATAGGTGCCTCCACTTTATCGAAACTTATACGATTCTCTACACAAGCTTCCTATTTAGAATTTGCAGTACAAAAAATCAAGCATGTCATAACCATACCCTATGATTATCTCAAATAGGAGTGATCAATAGTGATAATGTTGCAATTTTGTATATAACAAGGGTGGGAGATCCGTGTTCTTGGCTAAGAGCACAACTGCTCTTTAGAGATTAAATGAATGATTATGGTTTCCCCTCATCAACAGTCTTGATGATACCGCTCATCAATGACCACCGACACAAAACCTTGATCTTTTGTTCCTCAATGTGTGTCGAAAGACAAGTTACCAAGACTCCCATTGAAAACACCTAATATCATAATTAATATTTAAGTCATTGGCAAAAGAGGAAACTTATTTTTTTGTGCACTATAGATCCTCCTTTGTGTTTAGAAGAGCATTTTTGATGTTCTTAAAAGATACAAAACCATCAGGAAACACTTTTTGTCTTCTAGGATTTGGGGAGCTCATTTTTTGCCTAAGAGGTGTACATGGGACTGGGAGGCCAAGATTTATCCAACACGGGAAAAACATGGTTATAATTGGTAGAAAACTTTTTGGGGTGTCCTACTATACCTCCTTGGCTTATTGGCTCACGAAAGGATTTAAAATTTTCAACAAGTCAGTGCAAAATTTGAAAATTCATCAAAGGAGCTCAATAGGATCCTGAGTTGAAAACAACTTCGTCGAGCAGTTTGGCGAGCTACTCGACAAGCTTGCATAATGGATATGGGGGCAAGTTATGTTGACTCAGCATGTCTATAGTTATAGCTCACAAGCTATTTGATTTGACATTTTTGTGGTGATGCAACACGAGGCTTTTGGCAGGTCAACGAATGCATTGAACATCATGGTGTATTGTTGTAAGTTCCTTAGCTTGGCCGAGATACCACCCTAGCTCAGAGTAGTTACATTGGGATCAAGATCTCAGATCATAAGAAGAACTTGGGAGTTGTTCAAAGATAAAGATACTATGGTGAATGTCTATGGGATATGTGGTATAAGGGTGAGTTAACAAAATGGATTGAAACTCGAAGATTAAGTTATTTCAGCCATGGAAGGAAATGGCTCATCGAGCCATGCTTGTGATCATGCATCAAAATATAGTGGTGAGTTTCCAGTCATGGAAAGGAAATGGTTTGAGTCGACCAGACTCACCATTAAAGCATGAGTGAAAAGCTCGATGCACGACTCGGTGCAGTGACTCATTGGTCGAACGAATGAGCTTCCCAAAGTTAAGGTCAAGGCGGGGATAAGCTTAGTCACTCAGGTGTTTGGTTAAGCTCAACATGGAGATCAGATCGGTGTGTGGGGGTTGGCTCAGCACCAATGGGCTCAGTGGAGGAAATGAAATCACAATATGTTTGGAGTAATCGCCAAGTCGAGTCTAGGATGGCTCGGTGACTGGAAACGTTAAAGCAGCTCGAGTATGTGATGAGTGAGATACTCACCTAATGACATAGAATAAGCTTGGTGTTGGGATCGTCTTAATAGTAGACCACAGTGTTA
Organism: Taxus wallichiana var. yunnanensis; assembly: GCA_018340775.1. NCBI lineage: Eukaryota > Viridiplantae > Streptophyta > Pinopsida > Cupressales > Taxaceae > Taxus > Taxus wallichiana. The sequence continues at coordinate 124,915,465 of CM031241.1, forward strand.
GAACAAATCACTCGGCCTTGCCGAATTGATCGAGTGAGGAGTGCATAGCAGTTGCGAGCTCCATATGTAGTTGGACCAAGCCAAGTAGTGTGAAGCTCCAACTAATGCCTAAATTCAACATGCAGTGGGTTGGCTTGGTGATGCACAAGTCATGAGGAATTTAGTCACAACACTTACGGCCAACATGTCATTGAATGACTCTAGAAAGGTAAATATTGCAACCCAGTGGTTCGATGAGTGCAATCAGGTAGACGAGCTCCGAGATGCTCACAGCAGACACGAGTTTGAGATAAAAGCTAGAGCCTTGGCATGAAGGCAATCTTATGCGGGAAAGTTGAAGACTTGAAGGATCTCTCGATATGCATGACCAGGTAGAGGTAACGCGGAGGTTGTAAGATTGAAACTCATTAAGCGCCATGATGAGTTGAGGATAGCTTGTTGTAAACAAGCACAAGTTAAGTCAGTCGACTAAAGGAGGGAGCAAGATCGAGCCGGTGTAAACGAGCTCATAACTCAGACTGAAGTTCGGTTAAGAGATTGATCTCGGTAAGCATGCAGGGGATAACTCGAACATCAAAGTGGCTTTGGATCATATCGAGAGTTTCATAGTTTGAAGAAAACATGAAGCGGGTTGAGCCATAAAACTCGGATCACGGGAAACTGAGTTAAGTGTGAGCTCATGTGGCTTGACTTCGGTCTTAGTTAATCATGCGGAACATAGCTCAGAGCAGTGAACAAAGGTCAGAAGGAATGTTGGGCCCATGGGGTAATGGAACCAAGTGGATAACGGAGCTCGATTGAGCTGAGCCAAACATGGAAATGTAGGAGCTTCGGGAATATTGGGTTCATTGCCCAGTCAAATTGGCCAAATAGTGCTGAAATTCCACACTTCAATTATCGGCGTGGAAAGTTTGGAAGAGCGCGGCCATGGTGGAGATTTGGAATGATTGGGCCAAGGATTTTTACCCAAGGGAGCTCGGGTCTGCCGAGGAGTTATGCCAACAAGCGGGCGATGCGATGAAATTCATCCAACGAGATGTTTTGTTCGGGATAACATGTGTATTACTGCCAACTCTCGAGATGCCCAGTGAAGAGAGCTCAACGTGGTGTAGTGAATGAAGTGGTCAACACAAAAAAATTCCGTGAAGCTCGTGAAACAGGGGGTGGTTTTAGGGAGCCGAAAGGTTTGCCATGTAGCTCGATCAGTGATAAATAGCTCGATGGATTCTTGTAAATGTCAATCAACATAAAACGGATGCATGGTCTTATGTGCATTGGAAGCATGCCCAATGTAGGATGTGTAGAGATAATGTTGTCAGAGGTTATTTATTTAAGCGGCCGTAAAACACGATCCGTGAATAACTCAGAGGGTGGCATTAAGCATTGAAAGATGAGCTCATTTGAGCTAAGACAAAGTGATCGAGTGTATAATGTAAGGAGCCCACTAGGTAATGCACATGTGTAGCTCGCCAACCATCTCGGCGAGCTGGCTAGCGAGCCATTCACCATAAATAAGCCAAAACCCCATTTTTTCACTAAATGACCTCGTGGGTCCCATCAAAAGGCCAAGGTGCCGTAATATTTTATTACAAATATTATTTTTATTAAAATATGGATAAATTCAATTTTTTTAATTTATGAGGCATGATGGGTGAATGCAATTAATAATGTAATTAAACATGTAGGCCATCATGTGTTATATTTTGGCCAGGATTTAGGATTCCTCCTCCTCCTTTCTCTTATTGGATTTTCTATAAATGTAAATGAGAAACCATATTCAAAGGGTTAAAAAAATTCCAATTCCTCTCCCTTTTCACAAGTTATTCTATTGTGGATTGTGGGAACTTTCAAGCCTTTTCTCCAAGATTGTAATGGAAAATATTGCCTCTTCCTAATGTAATGATGCATTATGCACATGATTGAAGTAATAAGAAATTGTGTTCTATGACTAATCATTAGTCCTTTCATCATTTTTGCTGCTTCGTTGTGCCTTTCTCATGCTTGCAGGTATACTATGCAATTTCAAGTTTCCATTGCAGGTTTTGGGAGTTATGTGCTTATATGGGAGTGAACTTTTGTATGTGGTTAAGTTGTGGTGCTTGTCCATCCTTCTCAGTTTCATCCTTTTTCACTGGAAGACCAAAAAATTGTCTAGCAACACCCTTTCTTGGTGCATCACCACTTCTAGTATAGGTTTTACTTCTTGCAAATCTCTCTCCCTAAATCCCATGAAAATGTTAGTATTTGTCTAGTTAGTTGTTTTATTACATTAGAAGTGGTGTTGTGTTTAGTTTAGGAAGAGGAAGTTTGCCTTCTCGGAGGTTCACCTCAAGCCACAAGTCCCACAGCTTGTGAGGTGATCCCATGTTACCAAATCACACCGAATGTCCTTTTCATCACTTGGCCATTCGGAGGGTGTAGTGATTTGGCGATAACAGATACCCCTCGCTAAATATAATAAATGTAAAGAGTGTGTGTTTCCAAAAATTTATCTATAGAAGATTGGGTTTGATAGTTAAAAGGTATTTGTCCACTATACACTCTATCTTTAACCAAAAAAAAAAAAAAAAAAGTTGCACTCAATTGCACCCGAGAAGATAAAAGATTTTTCTTTAATAGACAAGACATAAAAGAGAGCCCACTAACCACTCTCCAATGCTCACAAATATAATAGTTTAGAGGAGTGGTTAATCCTCTCCAATCCATTATGGGAATCATCATATATGTTGTAGACATGTATGTTCCAACTTATTAAAATCGACATAGGTTGGATGCACTTCCCTCACTTTAAGGGGAATTTTATATAGTACAAATATGTTAATGGCTAGTAAATTTAACCCATAAGTAATACATGACATTATATCTAGATGTTGGGGTCAGCTAAAATGCTCTCTTTAACTTAGATACAAATACGCCTTTCATATTATCTTTCATTTACTTAAATCAAAGATTGTATGTTATTTATATATTTTCTATTATGATTTAACTAACCTTAGTTGAGATGTATCATCACCAATTTGGGGGTGTAGTGATATTTTAGCCTCAGATCCTCTGAATTCATCCACAACTATTCTAACTAGAGGAAAATAGGCATCAATTTGTTCGAGGGAAATAATCAAACCCATGATGATTGCATAATAAAAGTTGCACTCAATACACAAACTAAATACATCTTTACCTAACATTGTCCCCACAGTTCCATAGTTGCATTTCACCCATTAAATACCTTAAGTACATCAAACCCTTCTAGAAACAAAAGAAATACAAAAAATATCACCTTTGTAGTAGGCATGCATGGGGCATTAGTGTAAATGGTACAACAACACTGAGAGGAGCCCTCAATTTTGTAGTCCACACATGCTTTCCAAAACAATCCACAACTCATGAACACTTATATGTAGGACTATTCATCGGTAGTATTAATGATTTCCTTATAGTTAATAGGGGTTTCTATCTATATACATAATACCCAAGAAACCCTTCCCATCCATGCGTAAAGGCTGATAAGTTGTAAAGGAAGGATGATATTAGATGCATATATGTTTGAACGTGATATTATAATATGGGTGCCATAAACCATTAGTTTACCAATTGTTGCAAAATATAAGCCTTGGCACTATGGGAACTAGTGTAGACATAAAATTATACACTTATTAGTATTACATTGTGCCTCTAGTACGTTGTTATATACATGGTCTCTAAGTATAAATATTAGACATTGGTGACACTTTTTTCCTATTATTGTTGTGATAAGTTTCGATCGTGATATTGTCGTATACTTCTTCGATTTACATCTTTCTGGTCGAGTCATGGGGATCCTTGTTTTTTTATTTGTTCATATTTCCTTTCCTTGGCTTTGGAATAGTACCACCTAATAAGGACACTACTACTCAAGCGCTAGTGTCCATTTTGGGTGTTTTTTTCCATTCTCTTTTGATTTCTAAATTACCATTTGGTAGTTTAACTTTGATTCTTTTCTAATTATTTGAATCGGCCTTTAATGTCACTAAGTGTCGAAATTCAAACAAGAAATTCATATATATACACAACTTACTCATTATTATTAGTAAGAATTGAACAACTAATAATTACTATCTACTACTTGGGAAAAGAGTAGCATTCAAGGACTGCATTTGGGATACATTATTCACTACACAGGAGGGGCTATTTCTGAATTCCATCTCACACATTAATCTTTAGTTATAGCTTGTTATCTTGGTGCGAATGGCATAAGGGTAACCTAGCTTCAACTAACACAATTCAATCACACACAAACTAGAACTACGTAGAGTATGAAATATAATATAATGCTTGATGAAAATCACATTGGGGTGATTATCGAGGTCATTCTAACTCAAGCATATGCATTATTTGTTTCATCTTTAATGTTTTCTTGAGCCTTGTGTAGGTAGCTAGGGTTTGATTTGCATGTTCAGGTATGTGACACATGAACCCTACAATGAAGTGGATACAACAAAAGAGAAAGGAGAAAGACAATTTCATAATTTGAAAAGATTAGTTATAGACACTAGCACCCAATCCAGACACTAGTGCTCAGGGAGTCATATCCTTATCTAGGTTGTTCTGTTAGGAGAGGTTTCAAATCCTTGATTTTTAGAAATATTTTTCAGTCCAGATCCATCCTATTTCACTCAGTTTCTATCCAAGGATCAGCCCATATCTCTGAATAGAAGACAATTCAATCTTTTGTACACACTTGTTTCTTGCATGATAGATCTTACTTATTCTATTATTATATTCATTATATCTCACTCTTATGATTAATATTTAAGATTTATTAAATCATTTGGTGAATATGGATTTAACTTGCCCTATAATCCCTTACTTTTTTTATTTCTATGGCTTATCAAAAAGTGTTGTGTAATGGTCATCCTAAACCCCTAAGTATGATTATATTCCTTTGGTTGGGAGGAGGTGGCCTTCAATCGTTGTTACATCTCATATCTTAATAACCTTGGTCCTAATTGTATACTCCTACCCCTATTAAGGCCAATAGCTCTTTTGAATATGATAGTGATGTTTCTTCTCACTAAATGATACATGTGTTGAACTATTAAAATTTATGCGATATTATGATACTTTTTCACATTAAATGTCCTTTTGAACATTTGCACTCCACCATTATAATACTTAAATACAATCTACCATAATTTCACATCATATTATATATTTCATTTATATATTTTCGATATTATGATGTTATTCATTTATTGCTTGGAGCCATTTGAATTGTTTCTGTCTGGGAATATCCCATGGTTATCTTTATCACGATTGGGTATGGGCAAATATGGAATCATCATGATATATACAGAGGAAAATCATATTATGTTTAAGGAAGTGAGCTCTATTAGAGCACATGGTCAAAATGGTAATCCTTTTTAATTTGAAGATAATGCATTGTTTCGGGGAAAAAAATGATGTCCAAGCAAAATTTTGTGTTTCCACATGCTATCTAAATTCATCAAACGAGGCCTTGAAGGTGGGAAAACAAAATATGAAATATACCTTAAATACTCATTATTGAAGTGGTGATTTTAGGGCAATATGAGATAATGCTTGATATCCAGAGGAGTATTACGTTACTTCTATAAACTCATCATCAATCAATATCTTGGGAATTAAAATTAGCATTTCATAGGTGAGTTAACAAAATGATTTTAACTCAAGCATAAATACTAGACATTAATGTTAGCATGAGGATAGTTAAGGATTAAAGTTGGATTTGCACTCAGACAGATTCAATGCCAATGAAATCACAAATTTTAATTCATATACATGACAACTACAGTTATTTCTACTTTTGAATAAATATTCATATACATAGTGATATGACAATAATAAATAATAACATTGAAAGGCTAATATGGAATTTCATAATTAGGAAAAATGGTAATTTTTTGGGAAATTTGAGAGAAGAGTCATATGATTCTTGCTTGACATTAGCATACGGATATTATTATGAACACTTTTTGCTTGTCATGGTTATTCAACGAGTCATTGATTCGGGCATAAATCTCACATTAATACAATGTTTTCCCTAAATCGGGGGAAAAAGGTTATGTTAATGTTAGAGATTTGAGGAATCTTCTTGATTTCATTTTGTAGCAGACTGAAACCCAATCAACCAATTTATCAATCACATTGCCTTCTAGAGATTGCTTTCAATAAAGGGATTTGTAATATTGCAAGAAAAGACCAAGTGGGCAAAAAGGGGAATCATGAAAGCTTAGGTTATTTATTCAATCCTAGCTTTTTTATCACATTTGGTGTTCTTTGGATTCAAGATAGACTAACCCCATAATCTCTTGAAATGAAGAAAATTACCATTTGTAGTTTTTTATTATTTTCTATTGTTATTCTTGTTGGGTGATCAAACCCATTTATTGTGAAAGTTCTCTATTCAAACATAGCACTCATTTCCTTTGTGAACTTCAGGCATGATAGGAAATCTGATATTTAAAGAGAAAATATACTTGTGTTATTAAATTATTATTATTTCATTAATGATCTCACCTTATGATTATTATATTTCAATATATATCTTGTTCAAGAAGACTGGAAAACCTCTGATTGTTTTTAGAACTTTCCCACATTTTAATTTGAAAAGTTATTATCTTGTTATTCGAAGTTATAAACCCAAGAGGGTTCTTTTTCTTGGTCAACACACTTATCAGAACTAAGACACTATACAAATTGAATAGAAAACAGTCATATCGAGGTCATTCTTCAAGCATATGATTATTTGTTTTGTTTCATTAATGTTTAGAGAGGTCTTCTTAGCCTTTGAAATAATTTAGAATATATTTTCTTATTTTACATGATGGAATTTTCTAACCTATTTCAAGATAACAAAAGAGGAAATCAGCCCATTATCATATCTTGATTAATAGAATTTTAACAATTCTTTGTTCTAACTTATCTCTTTGTGTTCATGACATACCTTATCTGGTTTTTTCCATAGATAGGATCTTACTTATTGCTATTAATGCTTTTTATATTCATTATATCTCCTATCAAAGGATCAGCCCATATGTTACTTTTAAGTTATAAAAATTCAATCTTGGACATTTTAGAATTATATTCACCTCTTGATGGATGAACCTTATTCTATTATTTCATTATATATCATAGCCACAATAGATATTGTATGTCCTTTGTTTTTTTTTTTTTTGGATAAAAGTGCACTTTTGATATCTTTTTTAAAATTTATATAATGACCTTTAGACTTGGAAAAATCTAAACCCCCTTCTCTTAAGTATGATTATATTCCTTTGGTTGGTTATCAACCTATTTTTGTAAATGCCCCAAAGGAGGTGGCCTTCAATCGTAAAACACATATTATTGTTACATCTCATCCCAAAAACCCTTTTTTACAAATCTTAATAACCTTGGTCCTAATTTTATACTCCTACCCCTATTAAGGCCAATAGCTCTTTTGAATATGATAGTGATGTTTCTTCTCTTGCTACAATGATACATGTGTTGAGGATTTGGTTAACTTTTCAGATGAGGAATGTTTTGTTAATGATGCTTGTGATAACCATACTTATTTTGATGTTGTAGATGCCTTCCTAAATGGCCCTTGCCCTACATCTTCTTCTCCCCACTTACATATGCACAAATCATTAGAGCTGATCCTATTGTTGTTGATATTAATATTAATATCCCCTCTTCTTATTCTCAACCAAGTTCTTGTTCATTGAATATTGTGCCTCAAAATTCATATCTTTCTTCCTCCACCTCTTGTGTTCTTCCTAATGATGTTAGTACTCATTTTCCTTCTCATAATGTGTTAAAATCTATAAAATTTAGTGATGCATGTGTTTCTACTCTTGATATTTCCAAATATAGTGTACATAATGATGATCATAAGGATAATATGCATGTTTCTTGTGTTCCTTCTTCTGTTGAGTTTGTTGATAAAAGTGTAAAAACTTATTTTCCTATTGATTCTTATTCCCAAGTTCTTATTCCTAGTTTTCCATTTGTTGATCCTGAGATTGAATTCCAACCCAATAATGTCCCTGTAGGTGATTTAAAAAATAATATCCGTACCCTTTCCCTTGAAAGTAGGGCCTACTATTCTAACACCAATAATAATTCTCTTCATGGAAATCATATTCCTAAAATTATTTACAATTCATCTTTTCCTAAGTGTTTTACTTTTCCTACTTTTACACTTTTTGATGGAACAGTAATCCTTACATGCATCTTAAGGATTTTAGATTAGTTATGGATTCATATTCTAATGATAGATTAATTCTCAAAGAATTTCCTAGTAGTCTTACTGATATTGCTTCTCATTAGTTTCATCATTTTCCTAGTGGATCTATTAGTACTTATCTTGATATGGAAGAAGCATTTATTAGACATTTTATTTCTAACAATGGTCCTAAAGTTACATTTGAGCGTTTTCCTTCTTTACACCAAGGAGAGAATGAACATGCTAATGATTACATATTCTATTTCAAATCTTGTATGCATCATTTAATTTTTCATCCAATTGATCTAAAAATGCAATATATCTTTTAAATGGTTTGATTCTTCCTTTAAAAGAAAAATGATTATATGATACATGTGACTCTTTTACACTTATTTGCTTTAAGGTTATAGTTTTAGACTAATATATACTTAATGAACATTATGTTGCACATGTTCCTAGTTCTTCTACCACTCCAATAGCTATCACATCTTATCTCCCTCCTCTTGTACCACCTTCATGTTCCACATCTCCTACTAGACATACTCATGATCATTCATCTCATTTTTCGTAAGCCTCCACCATGCTCTACTCCCCATCCTATGTGGGAGCCATTATACTTCTCACCTTCTTCTAGTCATCATGATATTTTGCACACATTACTTATTCAGAAGTTAATTCATCTACCTTCTAATGAGTGTCATCCTCCTCATCGATTATGATGTAATTGTAACAGAATCATTCATTGTAATTTCCATAGGATTAAAGGTCATAGAGATAATGATTGTCATTCACTCCATCATAGGATTCAGTTTCTTGAGAACAAGGGTGTCTTTATTTTCATGCATGCCATACTAATAGATCACATTCTTCTATGTCGTGATGTTGCACACCGACATCTATTACTTTGACTACCTCTCACCCTCCTAAGGTCATTTTGTCTCCTCGTCTCTCAGTTTCAACTATACATTAGGAACGTGCCTAACTTATTATTCAACCCCAAACCACATGGGTTCTAAAGGAGCATCACCTATTATTACATGATTCTAGTGTTGTTTTGATCAGTTTGGGCTTATCATTCGACACTTCTACTCATGACATTGCATCATTTGAGCCACTTGTGCATAGTTGTTTTCTCCTTTCTCATTAGTTGTTATTTGTTCCTTAGTGCTACATGATTTCACATTTATTCTATAATTATATGTCATTATATATTGTGCTACTTATTCTTTCCTAGATATATCCATCCTCTTTATCATTACTACTAGAAGTTTGATTTGACAATCATATTCTATCCATGCCTATAATCATTATAATATCTATCATCATAATGTTATCTACATTATCAATACATATAGTCTACTCTACAACATCACATGCCACTATGTCATCACATTTTTAACAAATCAAATCAATGTAAATAAGCTAATCAAGAACTCATACAAATATACAAGTACACATCATCATATCAATAATGATCCCATAGTCTATATACACCTCTCAACATTTTCATGATACAACATCACGTGAAAATTCCCAATATCGTATATATCATATATCCTCCTCACTAATATCAAATGCCACTATAGAAGCTCTACAACTTAAATCCCCACCACTAGATCTCCACCTTTACACTCAAGACCACTGATCCTCTATCCCAGTCTGTAGTAATGTTGCCTCAACCACCACCTCTACATATCGGCCCTGGATCTCCACATATCTCTCCAACATACTCTACATTGGGTCATCTCCTCAAAGTGCCTCTCTTTCCCATCCTGGCTCCATCCTTGCCTCATCTTTCTCTAACGCATAAATATATGTGTGGTTGTTACCACCGCCACATGACCAAATAAATGAGCACACTCCCTAGAAATGTTATTCACTATCTCTAATATCCCTCCTCCTACAAATACATTTGGGAGCACATTGTGCGTCAATGTGCATACGGTTGTGTCCACAATCATGCTGCAATACTCATCACCTGCAAGATCTAATGACCATGGCCTCAAGATCATTATTGAGGCCTTGTGCTGGATGTAGATATGGATGAGGGATTAATGACCATGGTGTTGGCCGCACCCTTAAATGTTTTGTTATGTGTGGATGGTTTAGTAGATTCGATTTTAGTTTTGGTTGAACTTAGCTTAAGATGACCTTGTTCAATGGCACGGGTTTCAAGTTTGTGAGCCATTGTGAAAACTTTGTCAAAGGTTGAAATTATTGGATTTGCAAAGTAGATGATATATGTTTTACACATGATCGTGAGAAGATTTCAATGAGTTCGGTTTGCGGAAGAGAGAAGGACAATTGGTTTATAACACCACACCATTGTCCGACGAAGTCGGCGATGGGCTCGTCTTCAAACTATCGGATGGTGTATAAGTCAGCGATAGTAGTTTGGCATGCAATGTTAATAGAAAAGTGTTCTAAAAATAGTTACGTAAGTTGGGTGAAAGAGAATATGGAATATTGCGGGATATGGTTGTACTAGTCCAATGCGGGACCGGATAAGGACATGGGGAAAGTGTGAAGCAGTAGATCGTGATCATGTGCAATAAGACAACATGTGTGCTTAAATGCATGGAGATGTTGTTGGGGATCTTCCTTGTTGTTGAACTTAGTAAACTCGGGAAGTTTCCAATGAGGAGGGTAGGGTTTGATTGGAACCGACGGATGAATCAGTTCATTACAGATTTGTTCATAGGATAATACATCTTTGGGTGCCAAGGTAGTGGCTTCTAAATTGGCCAACCGATTCATTAAAGCATGAATAGGATCATTTAACACAACGTTAGGTTGAGACTGGATTGGTTGTGTGGCACAAAGTGTAGCTTGATTAGGTGGTGATAAGCTTGTGAATGTGTGGGTATTTGGGGAATCATTTGATAAGGTGGTTGATAAACTTGCGGGTGGGATGTTTGTGAAATCATTTGATAAGACAGTTGATTAATTTGTGGATGTGTGGGTGTTTGGGAAATTATTTGATAAGGCATTGCTTAGCTTGTGGATGAGGTATTTGTGGATTCTATTGATAAGGATTAGTATATGTCATTGGTTAAGATGGGATATGTTGTTGTAATGACTGGTATTAAAAAATAGGGACATGATGTGACTATTGAAGTTGGGTAGGTTGTTGTGGTAAGTGATATGTGGGGATATGAGTGTTACGAGATTGAGATGATTGGAGCATATGATGGGTAGGAACGTAGTTATTAAGAGGTTGAGAATATTTGATGGGCATACTAGTAGCGAGATGAAATAGAATTGACAAAAAGGGATGTGGGTGAAATGTGATCCACCAATTGAGGAGATTGAGATAATTGAGAGATTGTGGGGGATTTACAAAATATGAAATCATATATGGGGTTAGGAGGTGGTCCAAGAGTTTCTAAAGGAGCGGAGATGGTGGTGTGGTTGGTTTAGAAAGATTAGATTGGGAAGAGATATGGGGATTGGTGTTAAGGTGGGGACAATCTTGGATGACATGGTTCTCATGAGGCGAGACCATGGAGATTGGAGGTTGGGTAACCGAAGGCGTGGTTTTGAGTTTAGAATCTTGTTGGGAGAGATTGTTAGGAGAAGTAATTTTATTGGGTGGAGGACATTGTTGTTTTGTTTTGATTTGAGAGAGAGTGACAATAGGTGTGAAATAGAGAAACATATATTTATGTAATTTGTTGACAAACAAATCAAGCAACATATTTTTTATCATCATGTTTAATTTAGAGGATGTGAACAGAAAAGTGGATAACAAAGGTTCCTAGAGAATGGTAGTCTAAGGTTGGTTTCAGGAAGTTTTGGCTAGGGAAATGTCTAAATGGTTTCATGTTGAGTGTTCAATTCCCAATCAGTGAACCGGGTGAAAGGAGTGTCTTTTATGTTGATTTTGTTCATGAAGTTTCAAGTAGTGTGTGATAAGTGAAATGCAGAAGGTTAATTCCCTATTTAAACTATCTAATTAGGCATGATGCATGGGGTTCACTTTAAACCAAAATGAAATGTGAAGTTCGATGTAGACACTTAACCAAAAAGGTAATTACAATGCAGAAGAGAGAAAATAGGGGGAACAAGAAAACTTGGAGAACTCTTTCCCCGTTATTTGATTGCACTTGATAATGGCGTATTTGGAAGTGACGGTCAGTGGCAGGAATGTTTGGGTACCCAAGGATTGCACCATGCATAATTTCAGATGGGGTCGGTGAAAGGAGATTGGTGGCATGTTTATGTTTCAATGGTTGTTTTTGACAACATAACGTTGTTTTCGTAGCTTCATGGAGTTTGTAGATTTCACCTGCAAAAGAAAATAAAACAATTAGTGCAAGTGGTCGACAAAATAATAAAAACAATACAATGGTCCCAATGACTTTGTGCATTGAAAAGGAGCTTAATTAGAGAAATAATAACTATTCTAGTTAATTATGTTGTGAAAAAATTCTAAATAATGAATTTGTCGAGTATTCACTTTTGGACGAAAACGAAGGTAACCTAAGCATAATGTAAAAATGGCACAACTTAAGCCAATACTAATTAAACATCAATATTTGTAAAACATTAGCAAACAAATAAATTAGTCGATGAATGAAAGGAACTGAATTTCTATAAAAAAAATTAATCAAGCCGCTAACTAATATCAACTTAAAAAAATAATAGATACTAAGCTAAATAAGAATGAACTATGCATTAACAAAGATAATGATCACGGATTAATGAAATAATTTAAATAAAAATGAACTATGCATGGGTGAGCTCATGAGGGGAGGGGAGAGGAGAGCTTAAGAATTGTGTGGCCAAGTTGGAGATCGGGATGGAGAGAGATTGGACGGAGGGAATGGCATGGTTTGTGTGGGTGTGTGAGGCAAGGAATTCAGGGTGATACATCGAGTAGCATGAGGACAGCTTTGAGAGCTCGAGGGGACCCTTATAAAGGCAATCTAAACATGGTGTAAGCCACAAATTTGCATTGTCGGTCAAGCATTAAAAATGTGTCTCAACTTTAATCACCCACGCGTGTGGGACCAACAAATTGACTTCCACCAAAATAAGCGTGAAAGGAACATTTCCACGTGGGTGAAGAAGGGGAGAGGATGACCAAAAGGTAGCTCGACTCAACAATGGTGGATGGAAAATCAATTCAAATTTTGCTTAGAAAAATGTGTGCAGAGCATTGTTTGTAATGGTGTGGTAAAGAATTATAAGCCAATCGTTGTAAAGAAACTTTACAGTAACTACCCACAAAGCTTGCGTGAATTTTAAACCAATTGGTCATACATGGACATGGCTCGATGACATAATGAGAATCATAGAAACTCTAAATGAGAAATATATAATTAGATATGGTGCATTGTTTATGACAGTGTCGTTTAAAACTATGTTATAGAGAATTGCGAGCCTATTTCTATGATGTGATTGTACAGTCACTACCCACAAAGTTGTGTGAATTTGATACGAAACTGAAAATAGTTGGATGTATCAAGCATTGGGATACTACGAGCCTGCATGGATATTCACTTTCTCCACATTGAGATTCATGGTCATATGTGGGTCAATGGTTTTTTTATGCATGTCAAACCAAAGGACGATTGTGCTAGCTCGGATCTTACCAAACCCGCAGAAGGAATTGTGAAGTCATTTGGTCTTCTATTTTCATTGGTTTATAGTTTAGCAGTGGATGTTGATCATTCATTGTATGATTAGTGTAAATAATTAGATGTATGATCCTTTCCCGATTTGGATGGCTTTGAACATATAAGAAATTTCCATGAGGAACTTTGCTTTGGCTAGACTCTGGCTAATGTATTTATCAGGTTTGTTGAACGTATATCAAGTTGGCCACGAGAGTTTTGTCTCAGGAGTATGCAAAGACCTCACAGGAGATTCATAATTTATTGGCTTTGAGGAAAACAAATGTTGTTACCATCCTAAGCAGCAGTGATTTGTATTCTAATCATTACATATATTGTCTTGGCTCGTCCTCGTGTGTAGAAGGCAGTAAGTAGTAGAGAGCGGAGGAAGTACGAAGCAAGATCTTACTTGATGTAAAGTGTGGGTGGCGAGTCCCAACAAGGCTTACTCATTGTAGATTGTAGGGAGATACATATTCCTTGAAAATTTAAATCTTAGACCAAACTGGGGTCCTGCGAAAGAAAACATGGAGGTATGAGGGGTTGAGGTATCTACGTGACATGTAGGGGCGTGGCCGAGTGTGAGCTACGTTGAGTTGGGGATAAGAGATTCGGGGTTCGGCCAAGGGGACTATGGGTGTATCTCAGCATTGAGGGGAGATGAGAAGTATGGTGGCTTGTTGAAATAGGTGGCTGGGAGAGAGGGACTAGGAAGAAGAGAGAGGTGAGATTTGCGTGGGTAGGATGACTCGGCCGAGGAGAGAGGTTGTTGGGTGGATCGTATGTGGGAGGAGTGGAGTGAAGCAGAGTTGGGAGAGGAGGTGAGTGAAGTCAAGGTGGAGTGGTAAGCGGAGGAGTGTTGAGGATTAGGTAGGTGGGGAGTTGTTGGAGGATAGGTCTGTGTGGGAAGAGAGGAGTGGAAGGTGGGGTGGAGTGTCAAGTAGAGTCAAGTGGCTCGGTGGGTAGATAGGTAGTGTTAGGAGATGGGTTAGAGGTGAGGTAGAATGCTCAATGGTAGCTAAGGGGATGGGTAGTTAGGATTAAAAAAAAATTAAATAATTAATAAAATTTTTTTCTTAATTTAATTTTTTTAATAATAATTATATGTATATAGTTTTATTAATTTTTAATTAATTTTATTTATTCAATAATAAAAACAAACTTGATATTAATTAGAAACAACCAAATGAAAATCTGTGAACACAACACAATGACGTACCTCGAAGATGGTTGAAACTAGAATAATTATAAACAAGACAATAATGATAATATCGTTACCACGAGAAGAATGCAATAACTAACACATGTACAAGATGAGAAAAGGAAAAAAAACAAATGAAATGACCAAATGTTGGATCTGGTCCCACCGGGCATGCCAAAAATGTTGTACAGGAAACTTTGTTCTCTCGCACAGTGAATGTGTCGAATACTAGAAGCCACCAACAACCTCAAAATATGGAGGGCTTAAGGGGCCTCAGATGTGGATGTAGATCTATGGGCACCAAAAAGATGGATCGTGATAATGTCTGCAAAACTAAAACAAATATGATTAGATAATAATATGTGGGGGTTTCCAGACAACGTCGGTTCCAAGAAGTTGTCAACTTCCTTAGAGGATGGCAACCCCCATGTCCAGAAAGATGGCAATAAATGATGAACAGTAGATAACATGTGAAGAAAAAAATACAAAATTCCAAGTAAGTGGAATGATGAGGGAACTTAGTTAGTGCTCTGATATGGAGATGTAATGGGCATCAAGATGGCAAGATGATGAACAATGTCAAAGCTTCCCCAACAATGTCAAAGTTTTCTCCAACACTCCTCACCTCTAATTTCTAACAATGGAAAATATTTTCCTTGACCTCAAACTTGCAAAACTCATTTCATAATTTTCTTATTATTGTTCCTAAAAAAACTTATTGAAAGAAGGGAATAAGGCATGTATATATAATCTGGGGGGGGGTTAATTGAGGGATGTTAGATAACCTTGGTTTACAAAAGTAACCTTGATTAAAAGACATGATTTGAATTTGATATGAATTGGATTTGATGGAGCGGGGCTCATGATTCAAAAAGAAAGGATGTGATATTGAGTGGGGACATGATTGAAAAGGTTAGGTGGAATAATGCATCCCATGAGGATTATTTTGAATTTAGGAGTGGGATGTTGGATGTGTATATTATTATTCAATTTATGGGTGGGGCTCATGAATTGAATAATATTTGCATATTGATTATTAGGGGAGGTGAAAGGATTTTATTTGATTGAGTGGGGTTGACGGTGGGGTTCATGATTTGGATGGTGGGTGTATTAATGGATTTGATTTGATTGAGTGGGGCTTATGATTTGGATGATTTTTGGATTATTTAATTATGAGATGGGATGATATGACCTAATTGGAATAATTTATTATTTAGTATATAATGAGGTTTAAGTATGTAAAAGGGGATCAATTAAGTTATAAGATTAATTAATTAAACATGCATTTTTGGTGGGAAATGGGATTCACTTGGGAAAGCTTGTTGAAGTCGGGAAAACATGGGGTGATACCAAAATTTGGTGTCTACACAAAGACCGTGATCTTCCGTTATTCATCACTACCCATATCAATGATACTCTCGTTAAGAGAGTTATGATCGCAATGGTGCCAGTATAAATATTATATCATCCCACACTTTTAATCAGCTTCATGTAGGTAACATTATCGTCACTCAATCACATGCAGTATAGTGTGCCTTTAACAATACCATTTCTCCCACATTGGGCACAATCATCTTACCTATCAAAGTGGGCACCAAGAGCCTTCATAATATCTTCTATCTTATGGAGGGAGAGTTTCAATATAACATGTTGTTAGGTCAACTCTAAATACCCATTATGTATTTTATCCCATCTACCCTCCATCATTGTCAAATATACGAACATGAAGGTTAAACCTTCATTGTTCCAGCCGACCTGAACCCTTTCAAAGTGTGTCATATGAATTATCAACCCAATGACATGCTCATTCCCAAAACTAACTCGATCTCTTCTAATGAAGCCTCTACAACTTCTTTCATCACCACATCAAAGCTACCAGATGACATCTCCTTCGAGGATGTCATGAAATTCCTTTCGCTAGGGGAATACCACCTCATAGCCCTTAATTCTCTTCCTAAAACAAAAACATACAGAAGACTCAACAAAAAATTGATGTACAAACCTAACATTAGAGATGTCATCTCCTTCAATCCACCTCATCTTAAAACTAATATTTTCTATGGAGGGATTGATCATCCTTCCCCACATCATAACAATCTACATCATGCAAAACCTTTCATATGTGGTTTTTAATTTCTATATAATCAATCATATATATATATATATATCTCCATCATTGTGCTTGGAAGGGATTTGTTCTAGGATGTTATGAACAAGGTATACATGACTTAGTCTTTGACCAATATTGCAAACCTCACGAGAAATATGGATTAGGTTTAATGCAATCAGCATTGTTAAAATTTGACTCAAGTGCAACAATACCTCTAGGAATGGTGTTTGTTTTCAATTGGATGATATCTTTTCCAAACAAATTCTCTCTCCCTTCAGTCATACACACCATTGGTTCCCAATCAATATTCTGATTTGCAAACTCACCTTGGTTTTGCAAGAACCTTAGCACTTGAGAATCATCATCAAACACCTACCAATGTTTCACATTATTAGGGACAGTTGGCCTAGTTAGCACTTCAACGTTGTACTCACAATAAGGTGAAATGGCGCAATCTCCAAATCTATAACCCAACACTGCCAACTTTTCAGCACAACATTAATGATACCTCTATCATGATACACAATGTTAAAGGAATCAAACATTTCAATTAGATCCCAAACTACATGCTTATATTGTTTCATATGCTGATTTTTTGTAGCATATAGTTTTCTTATTTGTTTGACAACCAGCTCTGAATCTCCTTTTGCAACAATGTCTTTTACTCCATACTTCCATGCAATTATTAACCCCAACAACAATGCCTCATACTCAACAATGTTTTTAGTGCATTCAAAATTAAGTTTGAAGGAAAAATCAAACTCTTCCAAACTAGGAGAAACCAGAACTATACCAGTACCATTCCCAAATTTGGAGCAAGCTCCATCAAATAGAAATGTCCATGAAGAACCTACCATATCAAGGAACTTTGATTTTTCCATCTTATTTTCTTTTCCATCAGCAAAACTAATGAAATTCTCAGCATCTACATCAGCAAACAACACTTCATAGGAATCATTGTTGATATCTTCAATTAGGTGCAACATCATCTTCTCACCATAAAATTTAACAAGAATGCCCTCAATTGGAATGGTGGGAAAAATACATGTCCATCTCGAACACTACCACCAACACTTTGACCCATTTTCTTGACAAAAGCATACCCCATTTGGCAGGGCGGTCAACAATTACAACATCAAGTTTTAAATTCTTACCATATAGGCTGCAAGTTACACAACCAAACCCATCACAACCAACCATCGACACTTCCCTTGAATCCATGGCAGCACACTTCCCATAGGTAGTGTCACTTTAATATCCAACTCATTCATGACTTCTAGAGGCATGGCATTACATGATGCACTAAAATCAAACATACAATTGTGAAGTATCCTATCCTTTATGATCAAAGTTGTGAAGAATGGATCAACATTCAATTTGGAATCAAAAAAAGATGTCCCCAAATATACCTCAGGTGTCTCTCTAAGATCTTCTACTTTGCTGGTGGTGTTTCAAGGTCAACAATGATCTCGAGGTGGAGTTTCAACAACATTTACATTTCTGCCTGGAGTAACCTTCTCTTCAATAGTACTCAAATGCTCTCTTCTATGCTCAGGAATTATAAGCAACTCAATGATTGGAACACTCACTTTAATTTGGCTCAATACTTGGGCTATGTCATAGGGGACACTCTTTGGCAAAATAGCATTGGAAGGGAGACAAGAAGATTCATTAGATGGCAATGGATTCTTGGCAGCTTAGGCATGAGGAGGACTATAATTTTTTCTTGGGATAGAAAAATTTTGACAAGTGCTTCTCTCCTAGGAGCTTCTTTTGGAATGCTTGTGAGCAAGGGTGTTTTAGGTTTAGCTTGATGCCCAACTCCCTTAACAACCTTTCTTCTAGTGTTATAATATTTCTCTTGAGCTACAATAACATTCATCAACAATTATCTATCTTCCTCCGAAGGGATACCACCATCATAATCTTAATCATCAAAGCTCTTAAGTATTCAAAGTCATTGTTAGGAATTTCAAAAGATTGCACTACATCAACTTCAAGAGCATGAGGGGGAAGAAATATTTTTACCCGTTTGATGTAATCCCAAAAATTGCAGCTGTCCTAGCACTTATTACTTTAGTAGATGTTGCTCCTCCTTGTGAGCTTGAAGAACAGCCCATCATGCAAATATCATCATCAGTACCATCCTCATTATCAGCTTCATCAACTTGTTAGTCCACTTCACATGGAGGATGAGGAAGAAAACATCTATCACACCAATCAATATCAGCAACCTCTTCAACAAAGAGCAACCCTAGCAGTTAAGGGATCAGGTAACACTCTTCCTTCACATGCTTGAGGATGTCTATTTACAGACCCCATAAGTCCTTTCCCTCTATCATCTACCCTTTGATCACCTCTAAGATGATTGGAAAATCTATCATGGTTTTGTGCTCTTGGCTGACCTTGTGAAGTCTACCCAATTCCTTTCTCAGCTCTTGCCAACTTGTATGAGATTTCTTTGATAGCCCCTACCAAATTTTTCACAACCTCTTCTAAATCAGCACCTTTGCTAGCTTGAGGTTTTTAGGGTTTATCAATTTTACACCATCTCTTGAGAGGTTTCCCAACAGCCTTGATATTGTTTTCAATTTGAAGTGCCATGGTGAAAGCTTGTCTTAGATTAGTAGGGTTCTTGTCTCTTAGGTAATAGGATGCCTTTTTATCAAATGCATCTACATATTTGATTAAACAAGATTCATCACAAGGCCTCAAACCAACAAGCAGCCTTCTCAAAGTTTTGTTAAACCTTGTGTTGAATTCATGGACTGATTTATTAGGGTTCTTCTTGATATTCTCAAATTTAGACAAGAGAAACCTAGGATTAGTCCTATCACCATATTGCAACCTAAATACATTTTTCATTTTAGTCCATGAATCAATAGAATTATCAGGCAGAACCTTGTACCAATACCTAGCATCCTCTTCTAGTGTATGAATAAAAATTTGACATACACATCCTCAAACTCTATCTCAAAATCTTCCATCATATTATCAAAAAGTTTGAGATGCTGATCACCAGTAATAGCATTGTTACCTTGAAATTTTGGCAACCTATTTCTGACATCTTGTGGGATAGCATTTGGGTAACCATCCATTCCTCTAAAATTTATAGGACCAAAGGTGTTAACAACAAATAGAGGTCTAGGCTGAGCCATATTGTTTGGTGGGGGTGATCTTGGAGGTGAAACAAGTGATGAGGAGTGAGAGGTCTTTGGGGAATGGGAATGAAAACTTCAAGACATATCTCTCTTAAGGGCTCTCCTTCTTGATGATCTCTAGCAAATTTAGAAAATACAAGAGCAGATTTAGGAGCAAGCCTTTCAAATGCACAAGAAGTTCCCTCACCTAATGGGGAATTCAAATCAGCAATAGGATTGTCTAAATCAGATCCACTTGAAGAAGAATTATAGTCCTCAATAACAAGTTGCTCACTTTCAAACTCAACAATAGGGATATCCTTTCTTGCAATCAAGTCTCCAACAACCTTCCACACCTTTCTCCCATCTAGCTCTAAGTTTCTTGAATCTGTAAACAAATTCTTAGAGAGTCCTTGATGAAGAGAGATCTTCTTCCTTCCAAGTTTTGTAGATTTGAGCAACAAAAAATTAAATGACAGAAAGGTAAGACAACTAGTATTTTCAAGATCAAATCAGCATGGAGTCGCCACTAAGCAATTTCATCTTAGTTGTGCAAGAATGCACTAAAATAATCTATCAAATGTTTTCTAGCACTAAAAACCTTTGCAAGGATTTATAAATCAGACCTCTTCTTCTTAGATCAATCAATCACAATGCACCCAAAGTGTATGAACTGTTAGGAAATGGAAAAAGGGAAAACAAAACTTGAAACCCTTGTTTAACACTTAAATCTGAAGCATAGAATGATATTTTAACAATGTAGCAACTCAAATACTTGAATACATTAATGCTCAAACTCTTCAAACATTTCAAAAACACCAAGAAATTCTAAGAAGTCCTCTAAATGGCGCCAGAAAGGTGTTGGTACCCAAATTTGTTCTCCTTTTCAGTCTGAGCAGCATCAGAGATATGGCATGAAGCTTGAAGTCAGATAGATCATGATGTGTGTCATTTTGTAGCCAGGGATATGATCTAATTGCACTCAGATTTTTGGAGAGATGGATAGCACTTTGAAAGGATTTTGATCTAATCCTCACTATTTTAGGTTGTGCCTTTCAACCAAGGTAAGAGAACCTATATTATAACCCCCAAATGGTGAAGGAGATGAAGATATCCCTCAATTTATGCAAACAATATGAAAAGGCCTTGGGAAAATATGATCAACACTCCAAATCTGACTTTCACAAGTTGTCACTCCCAGATCATGGAGATATTTTCAATGCAAGGCAAGGGTTACTGAAGACATTGTATAATCTTGATTTTCCTTGTGCATTTTTGTAGATGGGTTAGATCCTTTTGTTGACACACAATGCAATGCAGGGGTAGTATGGGTTGTTTTAGAATGATTTTTTGGTGGGGTATTGATGAGACAAACTGGGATATATCATATCTTTGACAACCTCTACAATACTTGAAAACAACTATCAGATAAAATGCTTCAAATAATCAGGACATTATTTCAACTAGAAGAGGCATGAATGGAAGCCAGCAAAGACTCTTCACACAATATTTGAGAATTCACCACAAAATCTTGAAGTAAAGAACTCAATTAAACACAAAAATCCATGATCAAACCACGCCTATGGTACCCCCAAAGGCTTACAAGAAATCTCTGTAGTCCAGGAAGGTAAAGTAATTTTAAATTTTTTTATCTCTTTATCAGATGAAGGCTCTTCTAAACATGAGATTGAAAATGCCACTAAACTATCAACAAGAAATGGAAATTCTGTGTGATTTCTAAATACTTTCAATGCAAGATTGCAACAAGAACAATGAAAACTATTTACAGGCACTTAAAAATGATAACAAACATCATATTGCCCAAGAAAACATAGATTAACTCAAAAGCTTATTAGATTCATCAAGTAGGGAGAGTTTCATGAACAATCTCAAAGCTATGTGATGGCTATACACTTGTAACCAACTCACATACATGAAGATCCAACACAGAAGAAATTATTCTGGTTCTTTGGTGGGTTTCTCAGAAAAATGAGCTTTCTCTCATAATTTTCTCATGATTTTCAACTCCCAACCCCTTTTCAATTTCTCCAAAATGCATTATATATCTCTTGCCATCTTGGAGCCTTCTTTCCCAAGCAAATAATATGCCATGGGATCAATTCTGTTACAACAATTCATCATGATTCAATGAAAATGACATCAAACAGAAAAACACTCGCATGTTGCCAGGTGTGCCCAAAAGATTAAATTATTACAAATATCTGGATCATTATCCATCCTGGAGGCATGTTTTTCATCATTGAGGCATGCAAACACCTTTTACTCATCATTTTTATCTTTTCACCTTTTAAAACTAACTCTGCAACTTTTGATTTTGACATTTCACGTGTTTGCTTGGGTGGGCAAAAAATTACTTCAAAAACACCTCAGATCAAAGAATTAAGCCATGAAAGTGATGCCAATGATCCTGGGAGGCCAAGACAACACAAAATCACTATAAATTTGATGAATTTTGATGCAAAAATCATGATTCCAAGCTTCCTAGAGCTCTGTGGCGGCCAAAACAAATGGATGCACATCAACTTCCGATCTTATCCATCTCTCTGTCCTTTAAACTGGGCCCTCCACGTGTCAAAAACAATTGGGACTGAAATTGGGATCATTTTTTACTTTTCCACATTTTTTGGAAAAATGGAAAATTTTGACTTTTTTCTTCCCCTCCGCCCTTGAAATTTGGAGCTGACATGTGGCATATGGTGGGCCCCATTTAAATCGTGCTTCAATTCTACGCATTTTGACCTTTTTTAGAAAATTGGAAAAATTTCACCTTTTGCCCCATGGGCCCTGACCTCCGATTTCTCCCTTACCACATGTCTCCTTGTGATTTGCCAATGGGCCAGTGCTTAAAATTTTGATTTTGAACTCTTTTGTGAAAAAGGGAAAAAATCCCCTTTACCTCTGCTGGCCCATCGACCCGCCTTGTCCTCTACCACGTGTCCATCTCCTATTCATTGGGGGTCCAACTCTCCCTTTCTTCTTTAAACCTTCCTTGCAAATTTTTGAAAATTCAAAATTTCCACCGTTGGCCCGCGCTCCCTTTTGACCTTTCAGAACACGTGTCCTCTCTGGTTTGGTGGAGGAAAAATTTGAAACCATTCAAGTTTAAAAACTTCAAAATCACCGCCGTCGACCCACTTGTAAATTATGGACATGTGTCCTCTTCTGATTCATCACGAAACCTTGGCCCAAAATTTGTCTTTTATCCATTTTTCCAAAAAAGGGAAAATTCCCCATTTCACTCCGCGGCCCGCACTTCCCTCGACCCTTCATGGACACGTGTCCACCTACGATTGGCCGAGGGCTTTCGAGCCAAAAATTTACTTTAACACCTTGAGCAAAAAACCACAAAATCCTCTGCCACCCACATCCCCTCGGCCAATGAAAACCTACCACTTTTCCAATGCCTTTTGAGGGTGAATTTGATGGGAAAATGATGCCCGTCGGCCCAGTCAAAATGTAAAAAGTTCTAAGGATGCCCTAGAATTCAATTTTTCACCAAGGATGGCAGATTTTTGATTCTAAATCAACTGAAGCATGATTTTACAACATTTTTGACCTTGGGATTGGATTTTCAAATACAAACAAGTATGAATTGGTCAAATTCGATTTTTCCATGATCTGGCAAAGGGAAAACTACATAGCCCATGAAATTGGAAAAACTAGGGCACAAAAAAGGGCAAACTTGGATTATTCTTTCAAATTAGGGCAAAACAACAAGTTTGTGAGCATTTTAAAGCATCCAACTGGAGGGGAAGAATTTCAGACCATCAATTCAAAGGGTAAAATGTTTTGAGCACATATAGATTTGAAAAATTAGGGCAACAAGGTGCAAGCTCAAAAAATGGCACCAAAAGAATATTAACTAAGAGAAGAAAACATTTAACTATGTAAATTAATCTCTGGTACCTTCCTAATGGATAATTGATTAATGGACCTTAGAGATAAATTTGAGATTTTGTTAACCTCTTTTCTAGATCTGGTTCCTTAATCGAAAAGTGGAGTTTAGTGGCGTAAGTTAGTTTAATGAACCCTAAGGGTCAAACACCCTTATGAGATTCTTATGACGTAAACAAAAAAAAATTAGTCACAATTTTCGGGATAAGTGTTGGGTTGTAGCGTGTTCCTAGAATGTCATTTTTTCAGGCGTTACGTTGCATGCAAAATCCAAACCATCACCAGTATACTATAGGAACTACTAAGTAATAAGCTTGCAAAGAAAAATGTAAAAATATGGGAAAGGATCTGTTTCATTTTATTTGCTAGCAGCAAGAGTCTCTGATTCTAACCTTCATCCTATTTGGGCAGGTTAAGTTGGATATTCTTTTATTCATCATGAAAGAAATGAATCCACCTTTTTTTCATGTATCAAAACTTAAAAGAGTTCAACTTCAATAAATGTTTTGGAAGGGGAAATTATGAGTAATCTATCGATAGTTTTACTTAGGAAAATTTTATATCTTAACATTAACTAATCCTCTACAGAGACTGTTCATATTCAGATATTTGCATCCAGGCATACTCATTGTGCAAGTGTGGACTTACCCTAGTTTAATATGGCTTCCAAAGATATCCTAGTACCTACCATTTGTAGAAGTTCCACTCTTTCTCGGACCTCTTTTGAATGTTCCTAAGTGTTCTTGTTTCTTGTATGTTACTTTCAATGCTTATTGCTTCATGCTCTCAATTGTACATTACCTGTTAATTAACAACCAAATGTTTAGATAGCGAATTTGGAACTCTCTCCAAGAGAGTCCATTCAGAAAAAAAAATTGGAATTTGAAACAGCTAAAAAGTACACTAATTTTAGCTGAATTTATTCCATCTTTCTTATCCACATCTTTTGTGTTTATTGATTCCTCTAGTTTTTACTAAAATCTTTCTGAAAACCTGGCTTACTTTAGCTAAAAGGATTTTGGTTCTCTCTAAGGACGCTACATCTTGTTTCTATACTATCTGCATAAAATTTTATGCTCGATGGTTTGGGTTTTTATCTAGCCATAAGCTTCGTAAGTAATATTTTTGTCTTCCAATTGTGACCCATTTGACTTCAACTGAAGTGCTAAGCTAATGACCAAAACAACATAGCATACAATAGTCTCTCACTTTGAGACTCAACAACAACAAACAATGATGCACTATATCAGTTTACATTAATCAATGATTCAAGAGCAAATTTCGACATTTATTGTTTGCATCATAGGTCCAAAACTGTTCAAACATATTAATTTCATAAAATCACATGAACTCTACAAACAACCACATAGTCTTTGCATTTTCTAAATCCATTGTTCAATAGATATGAGTCAATATGAGTGTACCAAACTCTTATTGATTTCTTGAGACCATACAAAGTTTTGTTTAATCTATAAACTTTGTGTTCATGACCAATACTCTAATAACCTTTTGGTTGTTGCATAGATACTTCTTCCTCCAATATCCAATTTATAAATACTATTTGACACCCATTTGATAGATCTTCCATTTATATTGAGTTGTTATTACTAATATATATCTCATTGTCCTTTCTAAATACTTGAGAAAATGTCTCATTATAATAAATCCCATTATGTTGTGAAAAACCTTTACAACTAACCTTGTTTTATGATTCACAATATTTCCATAAATATTGAACTTTATCTTATAGACCCATTTGAGAATTTCATATTTTCCTTCTAAATGATTCACTAATTTCTAGGTGTTCTTTTTCTTTATTTTGCAATTTCATCATCCATGGATTTTTGCCAATTCTCATTCTTAATTGCCTCTTCAAAACATACATGATTTGTACCATAAAATAATGTAAAATATGAAATCAAAATATCATGCTAACCACCTTGAGTTACCTCATATATTTCCCTCAAGTTCCTTTTCTATTTTAGAGTATCCTCCGATATTAATCTATCACTTGAGTAATATCAAGGTGTTTTTGGTGAATTTTCTCCTTATGAAATAGAAATATTGGATGTAGGTGACAATAGAGTAGGACCCTATTACTGCTACTTGATTGGGAACTTTATGTAGAAGAACTTCCATTGAACTCTTTATCTCAAGTTGTTGTAGAATTCCATTCCAAATCCATTCTTCGTCTTCAAGAAACTAAACACCTCTACCGATTACAAAATTCTTTGTGATGAGATTGTACAACTTGCAAGCTTTTGATTTCTCACTTTATCCCACAAAAATGCATCATTCTCATTTTTCATCTAACTTCTTCCTCTTTTCATCATGAACATGTGTATATGCAATGCACCTAAACAATATTAAATGAGAAATATATTTTTTCTTATTAATACATACTTCTTAGGGTACCTAGTATTTTACACTCTTAGTGGGAGAATGGTTCAAAATGTAAACTGCACAAGCTACAACTTTAGCCCAATACTCATTTAGTAAATGTTTAACCTTTATCATGTTTCCTTCTATCTTTGTGATTGTTTTGTTCTTCCTTTCTATAATGTTATTTTGTTGTGGTGTATACTTGGTAGTGAATTGTTTCTTAATCCCATTTGTTTTGAAAAAATTAAGAAAAACATTGGAGACATATTCACCACGTCTATATGTTCTATGTACCTTTATGTAGTGTCCTCTTTTCTTCTCAACCAAAGATTTAAATTATTGAAAGATTCCAAAGGCTTTGGATTTTTGTTTCAAAAATATACCCATGTTCTTGTTGGCATTATTAATACATAGTTTAGTTTAGCTAAATGTAATCGATCTTTCGATTCAAGTGTAGGTTACCTCTTAACCACATTCTCTCCTGTATTTATACACTCCTCATTGTGAATAAAATCATTCAGACATTTTTACATTTCTCCGATCCAACATTGGTATTGAGGCAGAGATCCGAGAACGGGTAGAATACCCGAGTTCAAGTCCCCTACTGCAAATGGATTTTCAAAACAAAATATAAGGCAGATGGTTCAATCGACAAACACAAAGCACGACTTGTTGCAAAGGGTTATGCTCAGCAAGAAGGAATTGACTATGACGAGACCTTTGCACCCACTGCGAAGATCAAAACCATTAGAGTTGTATGTGCACTGGCAGCACAAAATGGATGGAAACTTCAGCAGATGGATGTCAAGAGTGCTTTTCTAAATGGTGATCTACAAGAAGAAGTGTACATGGCCCAACCTGAAGGGTTTGTAGATGAGCATCAACCACACAAGGTATGTCGTCTGATAAAGTCTCTTTATGGACTTAAACAAGCACCTAGGGCATGGTATATAAAAATTGATGATCACCTATTGCAGAAAGCATGGATTCACTCGTAGCCCCTCGTATACAAATTTGTACTCAAGAAGGTAGGAACAAAGATTGTCATTACTGTTTTGTACGTAGATGATCTTGTGATCACGGGAAGTTCGACAATGTTGAGATGATGTAAAGAATGATCCAAGAAATCCTTCGACATGACTGATTTGGGGCTACTTCACTATTGTCTTGGCTTAGAGATATGGCAGAAGAAGAATCATATCTTCATCTCCCAGATGAAATATGCCAAGACACTCCTGGAAAAGTATGGAATGTCGATCAGTAAACCCAATGTCCACACCTATGGAAAAAGGTTTACAATTATCTAGATTCAGGATTCACCACGGGTAGATGGCACTCACTAAGGTGACTTGTGGGGAGTCTCATTTACTTGACTTATACCAGACTAGATCTTTGCTTTCTTTGTGAGCTATCTCGCTTGATTTATGCAGGAGCCGAAGAAATGTCATTCGAGATAGCAAAGAAAGCATGTGTTGAGATATGTCCGAGGTAGATTGACTTTGGTCTGAGTATCGGAAGAACACTCAGTTCTTCTTACAGGATATCTGATTTCGGACTATACAGATCCGTTGATGACAGAAATCCACTTGAGGATATGTTTTTCATCTCGGATCTAGACCTATCTCGTGGATCAACAAGAAGCAAACTGTTGTTGCTCTCTCATCCACTTGAGGCTGAATACCACGCCGCACGAGGAGCTGTGTGTGAAGCAATTTGGTTACGTCGCATTCTTGCAGAGTATATAGGGATTCAAGAGAAACCTCCCATCATTCACTGCGACAATCAAGGTGTGTTGAAGCTTGTGAAGAATCTTGTTTTTCATGAACGAACAAATCATATTGAGGTCGAATGTCACTACATTCGTGAACAGTCTTGAACCACCAAATTCAGCTCCCATGATCGCCCTACCGATTTCTGTTGCGAGATATTCTCACCAAGCCTCATGCAAGGTGAAGTTTGATTTGTTTAGGGGGTACATTTGTAAGAGCAATGTATTAAGGGGGGGAATGTTAGCAAGTTAATACATTTGTTTATTTTTGTTTGTGGTCGGTTGTATAACCGTTTTTCCCACGGTTGCCTCCCTCGCGGCCTATATAAAGGCGCGTTCTTTGTATTCTCAAATCATAGCAATACATTCTTCTTCTTTGCAGCGCCCATCATTGGTATCGAGCAACATGGAAGCAGGTGAGCATGGGAGTGTAGATAAAGGCTGGAGACCTACTTGGAACCACCGCTCCCCTCCTACGCGGATATCTGCAGACCCAGCAACCAGTGAAAATATTTCTGCGTGGAGTTTGGTGGAAGAACATTTCCCCGTTGGTGAGTCGTGAGGAAGCATTCAGTTTTGAAACCATTTTCTTAACTTCCTGCGTGGAAAGATTCAGCGCATGTGTCCTGCGTTTCAGCCAAAGAGAACAATGTTTTATTCAATGCCTCCTCGAACTATCATAATGGTTCTGCTGTAGATCCTCCTCTGTTACGCGACCAGCACAGAAACCATCTCGATCAGCAAAGTATTGAGTTGCTAAATCACCAATTGCCAATGATTGATCTGATTGATTCTCCTTTGGACGAGTTACACGTGGCAGCGACTATACTTCCAGCGGAAACAGTTAGAAGCATCTGCACAGAAAGGATGGCGTACACTTTCTGATAAACGCCCACCGTAATGCATTTTCCTGATCTGAAATGCCAGGGTACAGAGGCGTTAAGACTGGCGCTTCCAAATCTGTCGACAACATGGAGATTTCTGGTGTTGTATTTCATGTCTGAAAATGTGGCATCGACCATTAAACCGATCCAAGTCTACCTGTGAGTTATCCCATCAACGACCATTTCTCGGCGTGTGAGGAAACAACAGTGACTAGAAGAGTAAATAGTCAGGCGTGTGAGCGTACTCAGAGGAGGAAACCTATGGTACAAGCCCGCAGTTCAAGAATCCATCACCAAAGAGGGAGAAGAGAGCATGTGACAATGACCACTGACCAACTTATAAGCACTGTGTGGAGTCTGACATGAGTGGCATCGACCACCGACAGCCCAGGTGTGTGTTGGTAGACTCCTTCTCCAAACATCTTCTCGGCTATTGTTTGCAGACCAAGCAATACATTAGCAAGCGCATCGTACAAAAGATCAAGAGACGTGGAATTTGTTTGAATCAAATTGGAACAAAACGAGATTAAGCCCCTTCATTCATTCATCAAATTTGCTATCAAAGATGGACACGAAAAATGCCTATGATCCCATGCAACAGTTTGAGAGCATGAAAGTCGTGCCCCAATATGTTAGCAACATTGCAAGAAACCATAGAGACGTGCCGCATTTGAGAGAACCGAAGAGCATCTTAAGATGTACTCTTATTTCCAAAACTTGCAATCCGAGGACATAATGGACTGAGTCTTGTTCGACATATAGATGGAGAAGAGTTGTGTCGATCCAGATGACAAATGTGAGATTAAATGCCCTCAGGCACATCTGTGGCGCACCACACGAGCTTTTGAGCTCAATTCTTCATCAGTTTTTCTACAAACAAGAGCACGTATGTCGCAGAGATTCAAGAAAATCCAGACAAAGTCCTTGTTGCAAGAAGCAAATAGGACATGTCGCGACGTAACAAGATGATGAATCTGGGGTAGATTTGTAAAAACAATGTATTAAGGGGGGGAATGTTGGCATAATTAATACATAGTTTAGTTTAGCTACATGTAACCGATCTTTCAGTTACAGGCGGTTACCTCTTAACCACATTCTCACCTGTATTTATACACTCTTCATTGTGAATAAAATCATTCAGACATTTACATTTCTCCGATCCAACAGCTTCTCTGGTATAATTAGATCGTCTATAAAAGTCATGAAGTAAAAACCATTTCCCATCAATGTCTACATAGGCCCACATAGATCTGAATGCACAATCTCTAGTGGAAATCTTTCTCTATATGACTTTCCAATAGGAAATGGATCCTTGTGTTGCTTTCCAAGAATACAACATTCACACATTTTTTTGGTTGATCAATCAAAGGCAATACATTCACCATGTTCTTTATATGCAACAAATTTAGGCCACTAAAACTTAGATGGTGAAACCTCAAATGCCATAACCACTACTAGTCTTTTATGACAAATTTAAATGATACAAATAACTCGCTTTGCAAACTTAAAGGAAACATCTTGTTTTGTGCCATTTGGACCTTTGTACACTGACTTTCCATTTCTATCTAGAATCACACATGCAGCATTTTTTATATAAAGTTAAAATCCATTTTGTGCTAGTTGTCCAATGCTCATTAGATTATGTTTAAGATTAGAAACATAATACACATTTGGAATGTGTTTTTTCTCTTCTTTCCTAATTTTAATGTTTATGCTCCCTTTACCCATTACAACTACCTTTTTATCATCCCACAATTTCACTTCTAAGTGCACATATTCATCTATGTTCGTAATCATGTCCTTATGTCCACTCATGTGTTTACTACAACCACTATCTAAAAACCACACTTCTTTTAAGCTTTCTTGTGTAAAATTATAGGTAATGAACATTGAATCACTACTTTTATTTTTAGGTTGAATTTCTCTTGAAAATTTGCATTCTTCGTATTTATATCAAACTACTTCTTTCTACATTCATTTACATAATGTCAATATTTCTTACAGTAATAGCATTGAATTTCAGATTTTCATACTTTTGACCTTGTACGTAGGAGTCGTGATTAGGATTATTGGTACCACCTCTACCTCCTTTGTTTGCAAAGAATTTTGAATTTGTTCTCTCTTCATAAAAGTCTCCCAATCTACCTCCTCCATCATGGTTTCTAGTCCTTCCTCTAAAAAACCCTCTTCTCCTTTGTAAGTGGTTCTTTCCCCTCTTTTGTCTCTACTATTGTTAGTTTTGAATGCATTTTCCATAGAGAATTGGTTGATCTATTCAACCTTTTCTCACGAGATTGTGAAGAACTCATAAGCTCATTAATTGAAACTTGTGATAAATCTTATAATATTTTGACAACTACAACAATTGGATCAAAATTGAGAAGAAGACTCCTAAGAAACTTTTCTACAAAATTTTATGTTTATCCGATTCACCGTGTTTAGTGCATGAGTAAATAATATTTTTATAGAATCATATTTTTTCATTTGCATATTTTCAAAATCTCTTCGAAGCATTTGTAATCTTAGTAGTTTGACTTTGTTGATTCCTTGATATGAATTTTATAAATTGTCTTATGCCTACTTGGATTTTTTTTTTTGCAACTATTAGGAAAATTGACTCTTACATTGCTTACTTGATAAAAAAAAAAAAGTGTCTTGGAATCCTTTTTCGTATTCTCCTTGAGAAGATCCCTTTGTGCTTATGTTAGGGCATTTAAAGTTACTTTATTTGTAGGTTCCGTGAAACCATTATCCACCAAGTCCCATAAATCTTATGAACCAAATAAAGTATTCATCTTGATACTCCCATTCATAATTCTTCTTGAAAATTTTGTTTCAACAAAAATAAACTAATCTTTGTCACAAATCTCCATCTCCATCCACCAACAATCTTTCACCGACAACTTCAACCTTACTCAAATACCAATTTAAGGGAAGTGACAAATATAAGCACTTTCAAAAGCGATTAAAAAAATGTTAAAAAAATAGGTTGAAATAGAGCTACAACTCTTGCATGAATCAATGAACAATATATCAAAAAAAAAAAAAAGTGATTTCACCATACGAAAAAATAATTCATATTTCCCACAATCCATAATCAACAACACACTTCTCTTAATATAAAATATGAGATGAGAAAATAAAATTAAAAGATTTTGAACATGCGAGAAGATAAGATGCTACAAATCCCATAAACTAAACTAAACAAACAAATCCAATAAACTAAACTATAAAAAACTGCAAGCTAAAAGAGTATATCACATTGTTTATTTCTTGCCAACTACACTTTGTTCATATCTTCCAACAAAAATTAGGTCAGCCTACTCCCTCTTTCCTCCAAGGTTTTGAACCTATAGTGCTTTTAACACGCACACACTCTCTTCTATGAAGATCATTGAAGCATAGGAGTCTGGTTCTCCTTTTCTTGGCATTGCTGACCTTCCAAAGTGTCATAGAAAGGTCGATCCTTGGTTTCGGGAAGGCCCACGACAAACAAACCGCTCATAATTATTACAATCCCAAATATGGCAAAGGAAAGATATGGAGCGCTGTGGCCAATCACCACAATTACAGGGCTCACGATGGCTCCAACATTCATCGCCTGTCTTAACATGGACATCGCCGAGTTGCGCACGCTCGACGGGAACAATTCCAAGCAGTATATCAGCAACACATTGAACGCCGTCACCGCGCTCAAGAACGCTCCCAACTCCGCCCCCATCTGTCCCCAATTCGTAGACTTCTCAGTATTGAATGAATCCATGGAGTACACAACACACACAAAACAGAACATCCCGCTCATAATTGTTAACCAAATAATTGCTTTTCTACGCGGGGCATTCGCAACCAGAACAGTAGAAACAATGGCGGCTGGAACTTCAGAGAGAGCGTTAAACGTGACGCTCAGATACAAGTTGAAATCCAGATTTCCAGAGCCAAAGGGCATTCCGTAATACACCAGCCCTGTTCCGAATCCCACTGCCATGGTTAAACCCAACCTTGTACGAGCCCATTTCGTTGTCCACAAAAGTGATAACGCCGAATCCGTCTGGTCCTCTCCTGTGCAGTTCTCGATTCTCACATTTTCAGGCAATAATCTCCCGTTCATCTCTGCCATTTTTTTAAACCTTGTAGGGCCTCGTTAGAGTTACCTCGGCGTAGTAGCAACCATCTAGGCGACTCCCAAACGAAAGGCAGCAGGAAAAGAGAATAGGCGAGAGGGGGTATAGATAAGTAAATATATGTGCTTCTCCAGGAAAAGTGAAGTCGGGTGAGATAGGCGAGGGTCGGAAGCGAGAGGAAACCGAGAGTGCAGGTGAAGAAACCAAGAAAACCGATAAGACCTCTCCATTTTCGTCCAACAATTTCAGTAGAAAGTACAAGGCAACAAGTTGAGACTGGAGCTCTGCCGAAGCCACAGAATGCTCTGAGAAGAGAGTAGATCCAAATGTTAGGGGAGAGGGCGGTTAGAAATCCCGTAACAGAAAGTATGAGCGAAGAAAGGAAGAGCATTCGTTTCCGACCAATTGATGAATCTGCCAGCGGTCCCAGCATTATACAACCTGCAATCACCAGACCACGCATTAATAAGCTGCCCTTTTCAATATTTGAATTCATACATTAATCCTTGGATACTAATACTTGTTTTAACTCTTGATCATTTATGTCATAAACCTTGAGATTATAAGGCATTCATTTGGAAATATTTTTATATACATACTAATACATATACCCCCAGCTACCTGCATTAACTAGCTTGCAGTGCCATGAGTAGAAAAAATCCCAATGCAAACCGGGGCACTTCCCTCTCCAGATATTTTCCAGTTTTCAAGTCGTTTGTTTAATGCACCTAGGAGCAAATTTAATATAGCAATGTGAAAGGCAAACGGCCTCACCCACTACTAAGTTCTATAGATACTTGTTGCTTCTAGTCTTTTTGTATCGAAGGAGGAGTGTAACAAAGCTCTGCCGAATTATATTGTAAAGAGTTCAAGCTCTATTTTAATTGGAAGTTAATATACAAGTTTATATTTTGTTGTTCTTCTATCGTCATTTCCCTCTTCTTGTATCATAGCATCTAGGTTCATCATTACTTTTATTATCATCTTCACTATCAAGCTATTAGGTACAACACTCCAGTTTCAATGCCAATGTTAGTTTCAATGCCAATTTCAACTTTACTTTTTAGTTATATAGCTCCTACTCCATTTCTTGCTACAACACAAGCCTATAATGGCATCCATTTTCTGTGTCCATCTTACAAATGCTCATATTTCATAGTTCATTGAGGAAACAACATATAATGTGTTTACTCATGATTTAGTTAGCCATGGTAGAGGTATATGCAGATCACATTCAAGAGGGAAAAGAATAAGTCCATCAAGAGGTGGAACAAGTAGTTCACTGAACTTAAATAGCAATGACAGCAGTAAAATTTCCAACCAAACCCAACTTCAAGGCCAAAGGTATGACAAATCACAAGTTCAATGTCACTAATGTAAGTGTTTACATCCTAACTAAATTCTAGCTTTATGGGAATGCACAACAATAAGAAGGATATAAGGGTTTGTAACAGGTGGACTATTTTGGTCTAATTAACATCCAACATTAATCATTCGTAATCAGAATAATGCATTCATACATGTAATGATTGATAAACAATAAGTAATTGCTCAAATACATGAGAGGAGAGAGAAACTTAGATGTATAATTTGGAATAAAGAGGTTATGGATGTGTAAGATGATGAAATAGGTAGATCATAGACTAGAAATGCTTCAATCTTGATCCTGGAACTAGAAACTGAGTAGGGACGGGAGCATACAACTACTATACAGTCCAAACTAGATTTGTATGGTGGGTAAGTGCACAAAGTTGGGGGGCCAAAAAGCGGAACAGAATCTAAAAAAAAGCAAAATGTACTCACATTTTAACTTGTTTGGCTCTGGGAATCACCGAACCTATAACGCGTACGTGTTTCAAACAAGTCAAAACACATACGCGTTTCAAACAAGTCAAAATGCGTATGTGTTATAACGTTTATAATGCGTATGCATTTTGTGTAGTATGGACCATGCATATGTGTTTTGGTGGTTTATACTTACAAAAATAAATGTTTAAGTATAAGATTTCTTTTATTATTTCTTATACTTTAAATTTATTTTAGTAAATATAAGAAATTAGGGTCACTCTGCACCTTATGGAAGTGGTCTCAGTAGCTCCAATAGTTATAATCTAGAAGATAGTTTTTCAAAATCTAATCTAGTCAGTACTTACTCATTTTCAGGATTTCAGCAAACGACCTAAAACTTTCAGGGCATATATATTGTAGTCGGTCTTTGTTTTGGGAAAACATATAGTCATTTTTAGGTTTTTTGACCTTCTAAAATGGATTTTGGCCCTACCACTTTGCTTGAATTGATACTAATTTTATAATTTGGTCCGTAATTCACTTTAGTGACCATGAATTAACTCTATGATGTTTGTCTACTTCTTACTAAAAAGAGATCCTCACTTTGTAGATAGAGGATTGTTCCCGAATGGATTCTATCCTATGGCCAAAATGAGGTGATTGATAATCGCGCCTCCTCCTTAAGGTGTGATAACACTACTAGGTGTTGAATGAGTTATTACAAATAGTACCAAGTGAATTGCATCAAGTGAACTCAGATGATTGTTCATTCTTAGAAACATGGTGCTCCATATAAAGATCATCCCCTCACCTTTCCTAGCTCTAAAAGCATCCTTTCATGGAATCAAATTCATGATTCTCATACATGTTTTTCTCATATGTCTCTTATGGAGACAAACGATGCCTTAATACTTCACAAATAATGGTCCTTAATAACTCGGTGACATGACTAGCTCATTTTAGCTTGTTCTGAAGGGTGTTCAATTAACTACAAAATGGCCAAAAATGCCTTTTTAGGCCTTCAAAGGAAGCAGTGTCTCATAAAAACTAAATGAGTCGATCGATCACCTTAAACACTATTCCTACACACCGAAATAGGCTTGAATGATTTTTTAAGACTTTCCTTTGGGTGAGAGTTTATGATTTAGGGTTTAGGGTTTAGGGCTCGGGGTTTAGGGTTTAGGGCTAAGGGTTTAGGACTCAAGGTTTAGAGTTTAAGGTTTAAGGTTTAGTGTTTAAGGCTCATAGTTCATATTTTAGGGTTTAGGGTTTAGGGCTCAGGGCTTAGGGTTCATGGTTTAGGGTTTATGGTTTAGGGTTTAGAGTTTTGGGTTTATGGTTCAAGGTTAAGGGTTTAGGGTTTAGGGTTTAGGGCTCAAGGTTCAAGGTTTAGGGTTTAGGGGTCAAGGTTGAGGGTTTAGGTTTTGGGTCAAGGTTCAAGGTTTAGGGTTTAGGGATCATGGTTGAGGTTTAGGGTTTAGGGTCGAGAGTTGAGGTTCAAGGTTTAGGTTCGGGGTTAAGCTTTTAGGGTTTAGGGTTGAGGATTTAGGGTTTATGGTTTAGGTTTAGGGTTGAAGATTTAGGGTTTATAGTTAGGGTTTAGGAGTTAGGATTTAAGGTTTAAAGGCGGGGTTCGGGGTTTAGGGCAAAGGGTTCAAGGTTTAGGGTTTAGGGATCAGGGTTTAGGGTTTAGGGTTTAGGGTTGAGAGTTGAGGGTTTAGGGTTTAGGGCTTAGGGTTTAGTTTTTAGGGTTTAGGGTTAAGGGTTTATGTTTAAGAGGTCAAGGTTTAGGGTTATGGCTTAGGGCCTCGGGTTCAAAGTTTAGGGTTTAGGGTTTAGGGCTCAAGGTTTAGGGTTTAGGGTCAAGGTTGAGGTTTTAGGGTTTAGGGTTTAGGATTTATGGGTTAGAGTTTAGGGTTTAGGGATTATGGTTTATGGTATAGGGTTTAGGGTTTAGGGCTCACGGTTTAAGGTTTAGGTTGAGGATTTAGGGTTTACAATTTAGGTTTTAGGAGTTAGGGTTTAAGGTTTAAAAGTCGGGATTCAAGGTTTAGGGAAAAGGTTCAGGGTTTAGGGTTTAAGGCTCGAGGTTTACGGTTTAGGTTTTAGGGTTAAGGGTTTACGTCATAAAGTTCAAGGTTTAGGGTTTAGTGTTTAGGGCTTAGGGTTTAGGGTTTAGGGCTTAGGGCTTAGGGTTTAGGGTTTAGGATTTAGTGCTTGGGTTTAGAGTTTATGGTTTAGGGATTTAGTGTCGGGGTTTAGGGTTTATGATTTATTTTTTAGGGTTTAGGGTTTATGGTTTAGGGACCTTTAGGATTTAAAATTTAGGGCTTAAGGTTTAGGGTTTACGGTTTAGTGCTCGGGGCTCTGTGGTTTAGGGTTTAGGGGTTAGGGTGCATGATTTAAGGTTTACGACTTAGGTTCTGGGGTTGATTTACAAGTTTAAGGTTTAGGGCTTAATTACGGGTTTAAGGTTTAGGGATTAGATATCAAGGCTCTAGATTTAGGGTTTAGGGATAATGGTTTAAGGTTTAGGGTTTAGGGCTCAAGGACTAGGGTGTAGGGTTCAAGGCTTAAGGTTTAGGGTTTATGGTTTAGGGATTAGGGTTTAGGGTTCATGGTTTATGGCTTAAGGATCGGGGTTCAGAGTTATTGGTTTAAGGTTTGGGGGTTAGAGCTTGGGGCTCTGGATTTAGTATTTAGGGTTTAGGGCTTATGGCTTAGGGTTTAGGGTCTAAGGTCAAGGTTTAGGGTTATGAGTTTAGGGTTTAGGTTTTACGGTTTAGTATTTAGTGGTTAAGGTTTAGGATTTATTATTTTGGTTTTAGGGTTTAGGTCTCATGGTTCGGGATTTAGGGTTTAGGTCACGAGTTCAAGGTTCATTGAATTTCAGAAAGAACATTCAAAGAGAGACATCAAATTTTATGTTTTAAATTTGTTGATATTTTGAAGGAGGGAAATGCCATATTTTTGAATGTCCAATCCTTCCAAAGACCCAAGTTGAAACACCCCATCAATTCACGCACAAACAACACAGTAAAAGAGAGGATATTTTTTTTTGACTTGAAGATAATACGACACTACACACGTTCTCTAGGGAATACAATCAACTAAAGACATGCGTTCCACAACACGGACCCACACTGGTTACGGATAAACATGAGGCACACACTTAGGACACAATGGTTCATCTAAAGTATGCAATTTTACAACAAGGTTTTCCCACAGAAGGTTTCTTTAGAATCATGTTTTAGCTGTAAGTGCTTTTACATTCTTTACTTTTCCCAGAGAAATCATGATAGGAGAATCTGAAGTTCATGTCTCCTTTGAAGAATTTTCTCCTACCTTGTTAATGTTAATATACAGTGTAAACCAATTATTGGATGGCAAGAGGTTACTTCATTTACTTGATTAACTTATTCATTTGTGAGGAGGCAGTTAATTTCTCAAGGCTCTTAACTTCATCAATCTGTTTTCGACGTTGTGCTTTTGAACATATATGTTTTATCTTTTCAAGCGGTCAATTTTATTTTATTTTATTTTATTCCAGTACATGACTGTCTAAATATTGGATTCATCATTAAGATCTTATTAGTGGTTAAAAGATTTCATTGGGGTCAAGAGTCTAACCAGAAATATTAAAGGTTTGACACGGGCTTCCCTTGAAGAGATGGACATAAGTATACTTTGTTTACTTTTTTCAACGGGTAAGATAGATCGAAGAGTTTCTTAGTCAAGTTCCTTCTATTTATTATAATCTTATTATCTTCCAAGAATTCAATCATTGATTTCACCTTAAGACCGTTCTAAGGATTTACCACAATAAGAGATTGTTGATTAGTTTAAGTGGGATCACAAGGTATATTTGTTTCTCTTGTTTTCTTTTTGCTAGGTTCAAAACATAGTCCTCTACCAAACGACACATGACCAAAGGTAACCAAAGTGATGTAAGTTGATTCAAGTTTAGATAATTATAATTAGGTTTGACAATTCAAGGATAAATCATATTAGAAAAGTGAAAATTCAACAAAGGATACGCATGTCAAAACAAGTTCATTTAATCTTATTGACAATAATATTTCTCAAATTGACTTTCAAACGATAACAACAACCTACATGAGAACAATACAAAATTATAACGCAATGCCTTCTAAATAGTCTCCACAATTTCCATACCAATGTTTTAAAGCAAAAGAAAAACATTCGTACAATAGCAGTTCCTAAGAAGGCTGGAATCCACTTTCTACACGTGTTTCTTTTTCTCTCTCTTTTTTTTTTCTTTTCTACTCAGGAAATCCTCCTGCACATTTGTTAGCACATGTCAGTTCGCAAGAACTGAGCACGATAAAAGCTATAACATTAAGACAATATGTTGTTATCTAACTGTTTCAAGGAAGAAAAGCACCGTTGAAGAAGAAAACAATAATCCAAGAGTCTAAACAAGAGCAATTAAAGAGTTGTCCAAAAGCATAAAATGTCTAAATAAAAGGGATGGCACTAACTCTATTTAATTATCATTTTCTCATAGGAGCAGTTAATAAACATCATAGTGAATTTCACCCATATCACAATAATGACCGTCATTTTAACAAGATAACATTTCGAAACAAAAACAATTACAAGAAGAGAATTAATTTCAAACGTGATCTATCCCTATTTGTTTAAGTTAGTTCACCAAGCCAAGGATTCACTATGCCACTGGAAGATCCCAAACAATCAATCGACATGAGAATATCTAAACCAACATGACTTATTAATATTAAGATGATGTGCCTATAATAGTTAATTTTGTGTCAGTACAGAATAAATAAATTGGAAAGAAAAGGGATGAAATGCACAAATGACCTCGCATGGGTCACATCCTATCCTAACAATCCTTCTATTAGACTTTCTTCTAATCAAGAGAATGTCTTAAGAAAAAGGACAAACTTTGACAAGACCAAACATATCCATTATAAATCTTACAGGAGGGTTACTCAATCATTCACAAGAACACAACACAAGATACATAGCTTCCAAAGGATCTGTCGTCAACAACAAGTTGACTTAAACCTTTCTGGTCAATACATAACCATTCTACTACAATGATAGCAAGGAGGTCGTATCACAACGATCATCACAAAAACCAGTCAACCAATGAGTTTCCAAACACACCAACCTCTAAGTCACAGGAGAATGAAATTTAAGCA
Organism: Taxus wallichiana var. yunnanensis; assembly: GCA_018340775.1. Taxonomy (NCBI): domain Eukaryota; kingdom Viridiplantae; phylum Streptophyta; class Pinopsida; order Cupressales; family Taxaceae; genus Taxus; species Taxus wallichiana. Next base: position 124,955,805 of record CM031241.1, read on the forward strand.
TCTTTACGGAGCAAAACGTAGAGTAATTTCTTACGCATAAAACCAACATCCCAATTTTAAGATTTGAAAACTTCCTCACTAATGATCAAGTAGATCTCGTATCCTCCAACATGTGTGAAACAAAATCAAGGTAAGAAAAGAGTATTTCCTCTGACATTTTAAGCTATCCAAAAGAAATGTGAGTATCGTCAAAAGAAGACATTCCATAGGTTCACTACATTCCTCAAAACATACAACAGCTTACCAAGGAGAGAAGGTGATTCCAAAGACAACAATCTCCAAACGGTGAACATGAATTGATATCAAATTATGAAAATCAACCATGACACTTGAAGAATAAAAGTATTTCTTGAGCGATTCAAAAAAATAACAAAAGCAACTAACCTAGTTGAAAGTAATATCAACTTGGCTCAATCGATCAAAATCAGTCAAGCTAAGCACACACCAAGCCAACCGGAAGGGTTACTAGAACTAAAACAACTAAAAGAAAAGGATAGAGACAGAAAAGCATCATTCACCTATACACAATGCACTCACAAAGTACTCAATCCCTAATTCGCAAATACCGACATAACCCGTAACTAAAGATCTCGAACCGAAACAAGAATAAGAACAAACAGAACTATAAGGTTGAGTCCAACAACAATGTTTGATAAAACATTCAAATCGTGAGACCAAACATAAGAACTAGGGGTTTTCATTACAGACCCCACCTCTTTTGTTTTATTAGTCTTAAGAACAAAGTTCACCCAACTAATATTTATTAAAACCGTAAAAACAATATAAGGGCTTCAACCAACGCAATCATTTCTAACGCCAAAAAAATACAAGCGAGCAAGGGAAAGTGGAAACCAAACAAGATACCATCACACGAGACATTAATATGAAGAGTAGAGTTATTTAGTGATTCAATTAAATAACAGCATAAGAATTAATGGTATAGAGAATATCGTGCTGATTAAGCTCCCGCATGATCGATAACAAGATGGACGGGGCTGCTGCAAAAAGCAACCAAGCCTAAATCCATTTCTTCAAGCTCGTTGGCGCCCAAACATCGAACATCTTCATGTTGGCACATGTAGGAGTTCACGGCCGGGGTGGGTGGTCTAAAATACAATGCCATCATTCTCCCAACACCGCTCCAAGATCAGCCCTAGAACTCTCGTAGGCCCCATTTTTGGCAAATGAACTTAATCCTTCGTCATACATCCAAACACCTCCACCATCTCCATATGCATCTCGATTATTTCTAATTGGACCTCCTAACCTTGGTGCTCTCATGTTAGGAGCAGCCCTAGCAACCGAGACAAAGCAAAAGAAGATGGCTTTACAACCAAGAACAATCTCTTGGTATAGACTCCATATCCATAAACAGTCCCTAGACTTAGCATCCTCAATTAAAGTGATGAACCACTAGATTGCTTAACCATTGCTTTGAGCTCGTAGTGCCACATTCATGCGGCGAATAACATCTACAAAGCCAACCCCATGATTTGAAGCTTGGACACAAAATATATTGATTACATCACGCTCACGGCTCTGAAGGCATCTACCATAATGATAAATAAACCTTTTCCTTCATCGGAGGGAGGACAAAGCATCAAACTCTCGGTGCAAACATTTCAGCATGTAGCTTGAAAAGTGATAATTCCATCAAAGACACCCTTTATGCCTCGCCAACATAGTGACTCGTAGAAGATGCTCATATAGTTGCAAGAAGGCAAATTGTGCTTCATGAATACTACGATATGAAACAGATCCGCCCCATGATTCTCTTCCATGAGTTACATCCTACAACAAGTAAGATCTCAATAGAGACTCTTTGCAAATAAATTTCATCAAAGTTCTGTTGGTAACACCCTCACTGTCACGAATCGTTTTGGAGAAATGACTCGGTGCAAGCTCGGATCGAGGAATATCCCGCTACCTTCATCTCCCAAGACATTTTCTTCAACATTGCATAGATCCCTGTGCTGTGGGTGATCATCAAGGCCAACACATAAAGCAAGCGCCATAATCGCAAAGACAAAGCAAAGCGTGCTTCATGAATATTCGATGAAAGCAGATCCGCTTCCAAGAGGCCCTCTTCCATGAACTACATCGAAGAACAAGCAAGGTTTCGTGAGAGAACTCTGTAATAAATTTCATCGGGTCTCTCTGCAACACTCACACTTTGCACACTTAATCGGATTTGATAGAAATATCTTGTAGGAGAGTCTCGAATTTGAGGAAGCATTCGACCATTAATGTAAGACAACAAAAACAAAAAGTTGGACAACCCGCTCATTGGAAGCGCTCAAAATGGCTTCAACTAAAACTTTATCTCAACCCTTCTACTACGGCTGCAAGACTTTACAACAATGTTCACTAGGTCGCAATTACTGCAACTGCGTCGCAATCAATGAGGAAAACATTCCAAAAAACATCTTGGCGCGGCTAATGAGAGAAGGGAAACAAGCCTCCATTTCACCCAACGCCTCAAGAAACATAAAGAAAATTCCATCTAGTCTCCTCACGCGCGGACTCCAAAAGAAAAATGGTAGGTTGGCAACCAAACAATCCTCCTTGTTCACGCGACCGGAAAAGACCAAAAGGACGCGTCTCTATTTTATTTGGAAGCCAATGAGGCAGGTCAAGAGGATCTTCAAGTTTCAAACAAATGACTTGGTCAATCTGTGGAAAGACTTGGAAATTCCAAATCTCATCACGCCTCACCGATGTCCATGAACATCGACTTTGCCTCGCTGAACAAAAGGATGCCCACCTTCCAAGCCAAAACGAACACATTGCAATTTTTCAAGAAAGAATCATCTAATGATTTTTCGTGGATTATACCATTAAGAGATCACGGTACATGCAGGATAATAAAGAAAGCGAAATGAAAACGCGCGACTTACACACCACTTTGACCAATAAATATATTATCCACCTTGAATAGAGGATCAAAGGAAGATCAAGGAAAAAGACAATCGGGACTCCGTTCACTCCGTCCTCCTCACGCAAGGACAGGTAAGTCCAACGGCCGAGGTCGGGTGGTGGTCGAGCCAAGGTGTGGTGAAGAATCTCAAGTTAGGGGGCATTACATTCTCCTCCCTTAAGAAAGCATCGTCCTCGATGCGACATAACACATAGAGGAAAGGGAAAAAAATGGTAGCAACAAGGATAGATAAAGAGAGAAAACACACCCTATGGTTTAAAATTTTAGTTGATTAAAACATGGCCACGTGGGGTAGCCTTAGGAACATTTGGTAGAATTTTTAACTTTCAATGTTCTGTGAAGATTGGCAGTTCTTTCTTGTTCATCATTTCATTAGTCTCTTTCCATTAGCACTATTCTTAGTTTAATTTCTTTTAAAATTTCATCATTGCAGAGTTTTGGTTTATTCTTTATTGTGGGTGCCCAACATGAATCTGCTACCACAACACCCTATCGGAGTTCACAAGACACTCACTGATTCACAAGCACACAAGTATATACTTCAAGATTGTATTACACCACAAAAGGTTACTCAATACGGAATAGAATAGGCACACGTCCACATAACATAGTACTCAGCACACATCAATGACTGACATACCAAAATACTCAACCAAAAGAGTACTACAATCCACTAGACATTTCCTCAATTTGCATCAATGAAAGACTCACATAACACCAAACCATGCTACTAGGTACATAGTGTCCACAAGGGAATCAATGACATGTCCACAACATCACAACACATAACCATCTGACATGAGTAACACATACATCAAAAGACCACTACCAAACATCACAATAACTCAACATATATCCCTGAAACATCAACCATACATGACAAATATCATAAGCCTCCTCAAACTCTTATGCCTCCCTCAAGTCTCTTATGCCTCCCTCAAACTCTTATGCCTCCCTCAAGTCTCTTATGCCTCCCTCAAACTCTTATGCCTCCTCAAAGTCTCTTATGCCTCCTCAAACTCTTATGCCTCCCTCAAACTCTTATGCCTCCCTCAAGTCTCTTATGCCTCCTCCTCAAACTCTCTTGCCTCCCTCAAGGAGGCCGGTTGTCCCATGGTCAAAAGACACACGAGTTTGGACACTCCTAACCCAAGTGACATAATAACGCGTGTAGTTCTCAATAACCCGCTAGTCATATGTACCCCTTGGGGCGTACCCCATACAACGAAGCGGGTCCATAGGTCCAACCAATCCATGGTGCATCCCATGACCCTATTCCACACATCACGAACATTAGAACCAACACAACAATCCAATCAAAGTGCCAAGTGGCAAAGTACAAGCCTTGGGCAAGGCGGTAAAATTCCAAATTTAAAAGAAGACCCCAAATCAAGCTAAAATAAATGGCCAAATAGCCAAAGTTAGTATCAAAATCCCCATGTTAGTGCCACAAACCAAGGAAATGCCCAAAATTGTAAAGCATTGCAATCAAGAAAAGATGCTGGTCCTACAAAAAAATAAAGTAAAAAGCTCAATTTTTACGAATAAAATCAACTTATAATAATGTCACATTACGATAAGCGTGGTGGCCTTATCTAGCCACCAAAGGGGTACTCAACGAGTTCTTAGGCTTTCGGAACATCGAGCCTCGGCTCGTAAAATAAATATATATATCAATCCCTCCATCTCGAATCATCCTCTTCGACAAGGCTAAACATAGTCATAGATACACTAAGGTTGCATACATACAACCACATAGGAGAGAGGAAAGAGTCACATGTAATCTACTAAATCGAGTTTTTGCTCGAGTTATTGACCCATGGTACACCATTCCTCACTCTCAACATACACTTCTACCGATCTCCCTCGGGTCGGTTAGTGTAAGGCTCACAACATAACATGTAACTACATCACTAACACCATGGTGGTACACACATAAGCTACCATAACGTCTCACGTATGGTAGGTATACTGGTAGATCACAATCATACATTCACACGGGGTAATACATCACTTTACCACATTCGCACCCAAAGTGCAATCACAATACGATAGGGTTCATACACTCACCGTATGACCCTAATTCACAACATGAAGCATTACATATTGCACAACTCATATATACGATGAACATAATAACATCACAACATAACAATAATTGCTTCATAACAAGGTGGTACACACATTTCTCTCATAACATGGTAAAAACATCATGATACAACTCATTTCTTTTAACATCAACTAGTCATACAACACATTGATACACCACATATCACAATATGCCACAATGCTCCAACACTACGTCATCCACATTATAATTCTTTTCACACATCACAAACAATAATTCACACGTGAACTCTTCATAGAATCCACAAGAAGGAGAGAGAATACTCTCATCCCCAACACATCAACATGATAACAAATACGCACTGAGTGACATACACATCACGTGCGTTCACAATATCACAATTACGACAATAATCACATCACGCTTAAAGCACATTACTCTTCCAATATAAATCATCATCATGCAACATCATCATCATCATCAGTATCATCATGTAACACCACCACCACCATGCAACATCACCATACAACACCAATCCGGCCCATAGGTTCGAGAGCATGAACCTACGCTCTGATACCAAAGTGTAACACACCAAAAATACCAACACAAGGACAACACAGTGAAATACCGGATAACTTTTTTTTTTGACTTACTTGAAGATAATACGACACTACACAAGTTCTCTAGGGAATACAATCAACTAAAGACATGCTTTCCACAACACGGACCCACACTGGTTACAGATAAACATGAGGCACACACTAAGGACACAATGGTTCATCTAAAGTATGCAGTCTTACAACAAGGTCTTCCCACAGAAGGTTTCTTTAGATTCATGTTTTAGTTGTAAGTGTTTTTACATTCTTTACTTTTCGCAGAGGAATCATGATAGGAGAATCTGAAAGTCATGTCTCCTTTGAAGAATTTTCCCCTACCTTGATAATGTTAATATACAGTGTAAACCAATTATTGGATAGCAAGAGGTTACTTCATTTACTTGATTAACTTATTCATTTGTGAGGAGGCAGTTAATTTCTCAAGGCTCTTAACTTTATCAATTTGTTTTCGACGTTGTGCTTTTGAACATATATGTTTTACCTTTTCAAGCGGTCAATTTTATTTTATTTTATTTTATTCCAGTACATGACTGTCTAACTCTTGGATTCATCATTAAGATCTTATTAGTTGTTAATAAGATTTCATTGGGGTCAAGAGTCTAATCAGAAAAATTAAAGGTTTCACTTGGGCTTCACTTGAAGAGATAGACATAAGTATACTGTTTTTTTTTTCAACGGGCAAGATAGGTCGAAGAGTTTCTTAGTCAAGTTCCTTCTATTTATTATAATCTTATTATCTTCCAAGAATTCAATCATTGATTTCACCTTAAGACCGTTCTAAGGATTTACCACAATAAGAGATTGTTGATTAGTTTAAGTGGGATCACAAGGTATATTTGTTTCTCTTGTTTTCTTTTTGCTAGGTTCCAAAACATAGTCCTCTACCAAACGACACAAGACCAAGGTAACTAGAGCGATGCAAGATGATTCAAGTTTAGATAATTAGAATTAGGTTTGACAATTCAAGGATAAATCATATTCTGAAAAGTGAAAATTCAACAAAGGATACGCATGTCAAAACAAGTTCATTTAATCTTATTGACAATAATATTTCTCAAATTGACTTTCAAACGATAACAACAACCTACATGAGAACAATACAAAATTATAACACAATGCCTTCTAGATAGTCTCCACAATTTCCATACCAATGCTGTAAAGTAAAAGAAAAACATTCGTACAACAACAGTTCCTAAGAAGGCTGGAATCCACTTTCTACACGTGTTTCTTTTTTCTCTCTTTTTTTTTTTCTTTTCTACTCAGGAAATCCTCCTGCACATTTGTTAGCACATGTCAGTTCGCAAGAACTGAGCACGATAAAAGCTATAACATTAAGACAATATGTTGTTATCTAACTGTTTCAAGGAAGAAAAGCACCGTTGAAGAAGAAAACAATAATTCAAGAGTCTAAACAAGAGCAATTAAAGAGCTGTCCAAAAGCATAAAATGTCTAAATAAAAGGGATGGCACTAACTCTATTCAATTATCATTTTCACATAGGAGCAGTTAATAAACATCATAGTGAATTTCACCCATATCACAATAATGACCGTCATTTTAACAAGATAACATTTCGAAACAAAAACAATTACAAGAAGAGAATTAATTTCAAACGTGATCTATCCCTATTTGTTTAAGTTAGTTCACCAAGCCAAGGATTCACTATGCCACTGGAAGATCCCAAACAATCAATCGACATGAGAATATCTAAACCAACATGACTTATTAATATTAAGATGATGTGCCTATAACAGTTAATTTTATGTCAAGTCATGAGAATAAATAAATTGGAAAGAAAAGGGATGAAACGCACAAATGACCTCGCATGGGTCACATCCTATCCTAACAATCCTTCTATTAGACTTTCTTCTAATCAAGAGAATGTCTTAAGAAAAAGGACAAACTTGACAAGACCAAACATATCCATTATAAATCTTACAGGAGGGTTACTCAATCATTCACAAGAACACAACACAAGATACATAGCTTCCAAAGGATCTGTCGTCAACAACAAGTTGACTTAAACCTTTTTGGTCAATACATAACCATTCTACTACAATGACAGCAAGGAGGTCGTATCACAACGATCATCACAAAAACCAGTCAACCAATGAGTTTCCAAACACACCAACCTCTAAGTCACAGGAGAATGAAATTTAAGCATCTTTACGGAGCAAAACGTAGAGTAATTTCTTACGCATAAAACCAACATCCCAATTTTAAGATTTGAAAACTTCCTCACTAATGATCCAGTAGATCTCGTATCCTCCAACATGTGTGAAACAAAATCAAGGTACGAAAAAGAGTATTTCCTCTAACATTTTAAGCTATCCAAAAGAAATGTGAGTATCGTCAAAAGAAAACATTCCATAGGTTCACTACATTCCTCAAAACATACAACAGTTACCAAGGGAGAGAAGGTGATTCCAAAGACGACAATCTCCAAACGGTGAACATGAATTGATATCAAATTATGAAAATCAACCATGACACTTGAAGAATAAAAGTATTTCTTCGAGCGATTCAAAACAAAATAACAAAAGCAACTAACCTAGTTGCAAGTAATATCAACTTGGCTCAAATCGATAACCAGTCAAGCTAAGCACACACCAAGCCAACCGGGAAGGGGTTAGAACCTAAAAAACTAAAAAGAAAAGATAGAGACAGGAAAAGCATCATTCACCTATACACAATGCACTTGCAGTACTCAATCCCTAATTCGCAAATACTCGACATAACCCAGAACTAAAGATCTCGAACCGAAACAAGAATAAGAACAAAACAGGAACTGTAAGGTTGAGTCCAACAACAATGTTTGATAAAACATTCAAATCGTGAGACCAGCATAAGGAACTAGGGGTGTTCATTACAGGACCCCCACCTCTTTTGTTTTATTAGACTTAAGAACAAAGTTCACCCAACTAATATTTATTAAAACCCAGAAAACAATATAAGGGCTTCAACCAACGCAATCATTTCTAACGCCAAAAAACAAATACAAACGAGCAAGGAAAGTGGAAACCAAACAGTATACCATCACACGAGACATTATATGAAGAGTAGAGTTATTTAATGATTCAATTAAATAACAGCATAAGAATTAATGGTATAGAGAATATCGTGCCTGATTAAGCTCCCGCAGTCGATAACAAGATGGACGGGGCTGCAACAAAGAACCGAAGCCTAAATCCATTTTCTTCAAGCTCGTTGAAGGCCCAAACATCGAACATCTTCATGTTGGCACGGTAGGAGTTCACAGCCAGTGGTGGGTGGTCTAAAATACTTGCCATCATTTCCCAACACCGCTCCAAGATCAGCCCTAGAACTTCGTAGGCCCCATTTTTGGCAAATGAACTTAATCCTTCGTCATACATCCAAACACCTCCACCATCTCCATATGCATCCGATTGCTTCTAATTGACCTCCTAACCTTGGTGCTCTCATGTTAGGAGCAGCCCTAGTCTCGAGACAAAGCAAAAGAAGATGGCTTTACAACCAAGAACAATCTCTTGGTATAGACTCCATATCCATAAAACAGTCCTAGACTTAGCATCCTCAATTAAGGCTGACCATAAGTCACTAGATTGCTTGCAATGCAATTTGTTGCATGCTGCGAGCTCGTGCTGCCAGTGCCACATTCATGCGAAGAATAACATCTACAAAGCCAACCCCATGATTTGAAGCTTGGACACAAGATATATTGATTACATCACACTCCACGGCTCAAGGCATCTACCATAATGATAAATAAACCTTTTCCTTCATCGATCGAGGACAAAGATCAAACTCTCGGTGCAAACATTTCAGCTGTAGCTTGAAGAAGTGATAATTCCATCAAGCACCCCTTTATGCCCGCCAACATAGTGACTCGTAGAAGATGCTCATATAGTTAGCAAGGCAAATTGTGCTTCATGAATACTACGATATGAAACAGATCCGCCCCAATGATTCTCTTCCATGAGTTACATCCTACAACAAGTAAGATCTCAATAGAGACTCTTGCAAATAAATTTCATCAGCTCTGTTGGTAACACCCTCACTTTCGTCATTTAATCGATTTTGGAGAAATGACTCGGTCTGCAAGCTCTCGGATCTGAGGAATATCCTGCTACCTTCATCTCCCAAGACATTTTCTTCAACATTGCATAGATCTTCTGTGCCTGTGGGTGTGATCTGTCACCAACACATAAAGCAAGCGCCATAACTGCAGCAAAGCAAACGTGCTTCATGAATATTCTGATCTGAAACAGATCCGCCTCCAAGAGGCCCTCTTCCATGAACTACATCGAAGAACAAGCAAGGTTTCAGTAGAGAACTCTGTAATAAATTTCATCAGGTCTGCTGGTAACAGTCACACTGTCACTTAATCGGATTTGATAGAAATATCTTGTAGGAGAATCTCGAATTTGAGGAAGCATCGATGACATGGAACAGAGATAACAACAAAATGGACAACTTTGCTCATTGGAAGCGCTCAAAATGGCTTCAACTAAAACTTTATCTCGTCCTTCTACTACGGCTGCAACTTTTTACACAATCGATCATGACTAGTCGCGGCGGCTGCAACAACGCGAGGAAAACATTCCAAAAAAAACAGCTAAATTCGCAAAAGGCCAGGAGAAGGGAAACAGCTCCATTTCACCCGAACGCCTCAAGAAACAAGCAAGGAAAATCCATCTAGTCTCCTCACGCGGCACGCACCAAAAAAAAAAACGTGGCAACCAAACAATCCTCCTTGTTCACGCGACTAGGGAAGAAGACAAAAGGACGAAAAAACTTGAGGAAAAGGATTGAAGGAAAGTTTCAAAACGCTTCACTAGCAAACTTTATCACGCTTGAGCTCCATCTCATCCGTCACAGACCAAATCGCTGCCCAACACCCACCCAAACGCATCAAGGAGAATCTCGGAGAGATCGCACGGCAAAAAAAAAAACGACTCCAACACGCTTGAACAAAAAAGCTCCACCTTCACGCCAAGTGAGACCTTTTGAAGCATCTCAACAGTAGGTTAGGGGGCATTGACAATTCATTCATCCATATTAAGACATTTGACATACTGAAACCATGTAAAGAATGCATTTTCATTAAGGCATAAGAAGGAGGATCTAGAACAAGTTCTCAAGCACGAAAAAAGGCGACTCCAAAACAACACACCAACCACATAAATATATGCATCCAACAATGGGAAATGCAGATCATTAGGAAAGAAATCGATATTTGACATCCATTCCACGTCCCCACCAAGGATACCAAAAGTGAATGATTAAAAAACCTTCCACGCGCCTAGGTGGTGGAAGGGTAAGTTAGGGGGCATTACATTCTCCTCCCCTTAAGAAAGCATCGTCCTCGATGCGACATTACATAGAGGAAAGGAAATGGTACGCAACAAGGGATAGATAAAGAAGAAAACACACCCTATGGTTTAAAATTTTAGTTGATTAAAGCACGGCCACAAGGTAGCCTTAGGAACATTTGGTAGAAATTTTAACTTTAAATGTTCTGTGAAGATTGGCAGTTCTTTCTTGTTCATCATTTCATTAGTCTCTTTCCATTATCATTATTCTTAGTTTAATTTCTTTTAAAAAAAAATTTCATCATTGAAGAGTTTTGATTTATTCTTTATTGTGGGTGCCCAACATGAACTGCTACCACAACACCCTATCAGGTTCACAAGACACTACAGATTCACAAGCACACAAGTATATACTTCAGGATTGTATTACACCACAAAAAGGTTACTCAAATACGGAATAGAATAGGCACAGTCCACATAACATAGGTACTCATCACACATCAATGACTGACATACAAAATACTCAAACAAAAGAGTACTACAATCCACCAGACATTTCCTCAATTTGCATCAATGAAAGACTCACATAACAACAAACCATGCTACAGGTACATAGTGTCCACAAGGGAATCAATGACATGTCCACAACATCACAACACATAACCATCTGACATGAGTAACACATACATCAAAAGACCACTACCAAACATCACAATAACTCAACATATATCCTGAAACATCAACCATACAGACAAATATCATAAGCCTCCCTCAAACTCTTATGCCTCCCTCAAGTCTCTTATGCCTCCCTCAAGTCTCTTATGCCTCCCTCAAACTCTTATGCCTCCTCAAGTCTCTTATGCCTCCTCAAACTCTTATGCCTCCTCAAAGTCTCTTATGCCTCCCTCAAACTCTTATGCCTCCCTCAAACTCTTATGCCTCCTCAAACTCTTATGCCTCCCTCAAACTCTTTGCCTCCCTCAGGAGGCCGGTTGTCCCCATGGTCAAAAGACACACAGAGTTTGGACACTCCTAACCCAAGTGACATAATAACGCGTAGTTCTCCATAACCCGCTAGTCATATGTACCCCTTGGGGCGTACCCCCATACAACGAAGCGGGTCCATAGGTCCAACCAATCCATGGTGCATCCCATGACCCTATTCCACACATCACGACATTAGAACCAGCACAACAATCCAGTCAAAGTGCCAAGTGGCAAAGTACAAGCCTTGGGCAAGGCGGTAAAAATTCCAAATTTAAAAGAAGACCCCAAATCAAGCTAAAATAAATGGCCAAATAGCCAAAGTTAGTATCAAAATCCCCATGTTAGTGCCACAAACCAAGGAAATGCCCAAAATTGTAAAGCATTGCAATCAAGAAAAGATGTTGGTCCTTGCAAAATAAAGTAAAAAGCTCAATTTACGAATAAAATCAACTTATAATAATGTCACATTACGATAACTGTGTGGCCTTATCTAGCCACCAAAGGGGTACTCAACGAGTTGCTGGCACTCGGAACATCGAACATCGAGCCTCGGTAAAATACATATCAAAATATATATATCAATCCCGCCACCCTTCGACAAGGCTAAACATAGTCATAGATACACTAAGGTTGCATACATACAACCACATAGGGAGAGAGGAAAGAGTCACATGTAATCTACTAAACCGAGTTTTGACTCGAGTTATTGACCCATGGTACACCATTCCTCACTCTCAACATACACTTCTACCGATCTCCCTCGTGAGGTCGGTTAGTGTAAGTAAGCTCACAACATAACATGTAACTACATCACTAACACCATGGTGGTACACACATAGCTACCATAACGTCTCACGTATGGTAGGTATACTGGGGTAGATCACAATTATACATTCACAGGCGCAATACATCACTTTACACATTCGCACCCAAAGTGCAATCACAATACGATAGGGTTCATACACTCACCGTATGACCCTAATTCACGACATGAAGCATTAGGTATTGCACAACTCATATATACGATGAACATAATAACATCACAACATAACAATAATTGCTTCATAACAAGGTAGTACACACATTTCTTCAGAACATGGTAAAAACATCATGATACAACTCATTTCTTTTAACATCAACTAGTCATACAACACATTGATACACCCACATATCACAATATGCCACAATGCTCCAACACTACGTCATCCACATTATAATTCTTTTCACACATCACAAACAGTAATTCACACGTGAACTCTTCATAGAATCCACAAGAAGGAGAGAGAATACTCTCATCCCCAACACATCAACATGATGACAAATACGCACTGAGTGACATACACATCACGTGCGTTCACAATATCACAATTACGACAATAATCACATCACGCTTAAAGCACATTACTCTTCCAATATAAATCATCATCATGCAACATCATCATCATCATGCAAAGATCATCATGTAACACCACCACCACCATGCAACATCACCATACAACACCAATCCGGCCCATAGGTTCGAGAGCATGAACCTACGCTCTGATACCAAAGTGTAACACACCAAAAATACCAACACAAGGACAACACAGTGAAATACAGGATAATTTTTTTTTTTGACTTGCTTGAAGATAATACGACACTACACAAGTTCTCTAGGGAATACAACCAACCAAAGACATGCTTTCCACAACACGGACCCACACTAGTTACAGATAGACATGAGGCACACACTAAGGACACAATGGTTCATCTAAAGTATGCAGTCTTACAACAAGGTCTTCCCACAGAAGGTTTCTTTAGATTCATGTTTTAGCTGTAAGTGTTTTTACATTCTTTACTTTTCGCAGAGGAATCACGATAGGAGAATCTGAAAGTCATGTCTCCTTTGAAGAATTTTCCCCTACCTTGATAATGTTAATATACAGTGTAAACCAATTATAGAATAGCAAGAGGTTACTTCATTTACTTGATTAACTTATTCATTTGTGAGGAGGCAGTTAATTTCTCAAGGCTCTTAACTTTATCAATCTGTTTTCGACGTTGTGCTTTTGAACATATATGTTTTACCTTTTCAAGCGGTCAATTTTATTTTATTTTATTTTATTCCAGTACATGACTGTCTAACTCTTGGATTCATCATTAAGATCTTATTAGTTGTTAATAAGATTTCATTGGGGTCAAGAGTCTAATCAAATTGTTAAAAGGTTTCACTTGGGCTTCACTTGAAGAGATAGACATAAGTATATGTTTTGTTTACATTTTTTCAATGGGCAAGATAGGTCGAAGAGTTTCTTAGTCAAGTTCCTTCTATTTATTATAATCTTATTATCTTCCAAGAATTCAATCATTGATTTCACCTTAAGACCGTTCTAAGGATTTACCACAATAAGAGATTGTTGATTAGTTTACGCGGGATCACAAGGTATATTTGTTTCTCTTGTTTTCTTTTTGCTAGGTTCCAAAACATAGTCCTTTACCAATCGACACAAGACCAAGGTAACTAGAGCGATGCAAGATGATTCAAGTTTGGATAATTAGAATTAGGTTTGACAATTCAAGGATAAATCATATTCTGAAAAGTGAAAATTCAACAAAGGATACGCATGTCAAAACAAGTTCATTTAATCTTATTGACAATAATATTTCTCAAATTGACTTTCAAACGATAACAACAACCTACATGAGAACAATACAAAATTATAACACAATGCCTTCTAGATAGTCTCCACAATTTCCATACCAATGCTGTAAAGTAAAAGAAAAACATTCGTACAACAACAGTTCCTAAGAAGGCTGGAATCCACTTTCTACACGTGTTTCTTTTTTCTCTCTTTTTTTTTTCTTTTCTACTCAGGAAATCCTCCCGCACATTTGTTAGCACATGTCAGTTCGCAAGAACTGAGCACGATAAAAGCTATAATCATTAAGACAATATATTGTTATCTAATTGTTTCAAGGAAGAAAAGCACCGTTGAAGAAGAAAACAATAATTCAAGAGTCTAAACAAGAGCAATTAAAGAGCTGTCCAAAAGCATAAAATGTCTAAATAAAAGGGACGGCACTAACTCTATTCAATTATCATTTTCTCATAGGAGCAGTTAATAAACATCATAGTGAATTTCACCCATATCACAATAATGACCGTCATTTTAACAAGATAACATTTCGAAACAAAAACAATTACAAGAAGAGAATTAATTTCAAACGTGATCTGTCCCTATTTGTTTAAGTTAGTTCACCAAGCCAAGGATTCACTATGCCACTGGAAGATCCCAAACAATCAATCGACATGAGAATATCTAAACCAACATGACTTATTAATATTAAGATGATGTGCCTATAACAGTTAATTTTATGTCAGTACAGAATAAATAAATTGGAAAGAAAAGGGATGAAACGCACAAATGACCTCGCATGGGTCACATCCTATCCTAACAATCCTTCTATTAGACTTTCTTCTAATCAAGAGAATGTCTTAAGAAAAAGGACAAACTTGACAAGACCAAACATATCCATTATAAATCTTACAGGAGGGTTACTCAATCATTCACAAGAACACAACACAAGATACATAGCTTCCAAAGGATCTGTCGTCAACAACAAGTTGACTTAAACCTTTCTGGTCAATACATAACCATTCTACTACAATGACAGCAAGGAGGTCGTATCACAACGATCATCACAAAAACCAGTCAACCAAAGAGTTTCCAAACACACCAACCTATGAGTCACAGGAGAATGAAATTTAAGCATCTTTACGGAGCAAAACGTAGAGTAATTTCTTACGCATAAAACCCACATCCCAATTTTAAGATTTGAAAACTTCCTCACTAATGATCCAAGTAGATCTCGTATCCTCCAACATGTGTGAAACAAAATCAAGGTACGAAAGAGTATTTCCTCTAACATTTTAAGCTATCCAAAAGAAATGTGAGTATCGTCAAAAGAAAACATTCCATAGGTTCAGCTACATTCCTCAAAACATACAACAGTACCAAGGGAGAGAAGGTGATTCCAAAGACGACAATCTCCAAACGGTGAACATGAATTGATATCAAATTATGACGATCAACCATGACACTCGAAGAATAAAAGTATTTCTTTGAGCGATTCAAACAAATAACAAAAGCAACTAACCTAGTTGAGAGTAATATCAACTTGGCTCAAATCGATAATCAGTCAAGCTAAGCACACACCAAGCCAACCGGGAAGGAGGTTACTAGAAACTAAAACAAAAGAAAAGAATAGAGACAGAAAAGCATCATTCACCTATACACAATGCACTTGCAGACTCAATCCCTAATTCGCAAATACCCGACATAACCAGTAACTAAAGATCTCGAACCGAAACAAGAATAAGAACAAAACAGAACTATAAGGTTGAGTCCAACAACAATGTTTGATAAAACATTCAAATCGTGAGACCAACATAAGGAACTAGGGGTGTTCATTACAGACCCCACCTCTTTTGTTTTATTAGACTTAAGAACAAAGTTCACCCAACTAATATTTATTAAAACCCGTAAAAACAATATAAAGGCTTCAACCAACGCAATCATTTCTAACGCCAAAACAAATACAAACGAGCAGGAAAGTGGAAACCAAACAAGTATACCATCACACGAGACATTAATATGAAGAGTAGAGTTATTTAGTGATTCAATTAAATAACAAGCATAAGAATTAATGGTATAGAGAATATCGTGCTCGATTAAGCTCCCATGATCGATCGATAACAAGATGGACGGGGCTGCTGCAAACAAACCAAGCCTAAATCCATTTTCTTCAAGCTCGTTGGGCGCCCAAACATCGAACATCTTCATGTTGGCACGGTAGGAGTTCACGGCCAGGTGGTGGGTGGTCTAAAATACTTGCCATCATTTCTCCCAACACCGCTCCAAGATCAGCCCTAGAACTTCTGTAGGCCCCATTTTTGGCAAATGAACTTAATCCTTCGTCATACATCCAAACACCTCCACCATCTCCATATGCATCTGATTGCTTCTAATTGGACCTCCTAACCTTGGTGCTCTCATGTTAGGAGCAGCCCTAGTCTGAGACAAAGCAAAAGAAGATGGCTTTACAACCAAGAACAATCTCTTGGTATAGACTCCATATCCATAAAACAGTCCCTAGACTTAGCATCCTCAATTAAGGCTGACCAGTCACTAGATTGCTTCAATGCAGCTGCTTTGCGAGCTCGTGCCAGTGCCACATTCATGCAAATGAAACATCTACAAAGCCAACCCCATGATTTGAAGCTTGGACACAAGATATATTGATTACATCACGCTCCTGGCTCTGAAGGCATCTACCATAATGATAAATAAACCTTTTCCTTCATCAGATCAGAGGACAGCATCAAACTCTCGGTGCAAACATTTCATTTGTAGCTTGAAAAAGTGATAATTCCATCAAGCACCCCTTTTATGCCCCAACATAGTGACTCGTAGAAGATGCTCATATAGTTGCAAGGCAAATTGTGCTTCATGAATACTACGATATGAAACAGATCCGCCTAATGATTCTCTTCCATGAGTTACATCCTACAACAAGTAAGATCTCAATAGAGACTCTTTGCAAATAAATTTCATCAAATCTGTTGTAACACCCTCTGTCGTCACGAATCGTTTTGGAGAAATGACTCAAGTCTGCAAGCTCTGGATCTCGAGGAATATCCTCGCTACCTTCATCTCCCAAGACATTTTCTTCAACATTGCATAGATTTCGTGTACTGCTGTGGGTGTGATCATCACCAACACATAAAGCAAGCGCCATAATAAGCAAAAAAAGCAAACGTGCTTCATGAATATTCTCGATCTAAAATGATCCGCCTCCAAGAGGCCCTCTTCCATGAACTACATCGAAGAACAAGCAAGGTTTCAAGAGAGAACTCGTAATAAATTTCATCAGGGCTGCAATAATCACACTGTCACTTAATCGGATTTGATAAAAATATCTTGTAGGAGAGTCTCGAATTTGAGGAAGCATTCAGTGACCGAATGCAGAACAACACAATGCGGACAACCTCGCTCATTGGAAGCGCTCAAAATGGCTTCAACTAAAACTTTATCTCGCCCTTCTACTACGGCTGCAAGACTTTACACAACTCGATCACGACTAGTCGCAACGGCAAGAAAAAATGGAGGAAAACATTCCAAAAAAACAGCGCGCTAGAGGAGAGAAGGGAAACAGGCCTCCATTTCACCCGAACGCCTCAAGAAACAACAAGGAAAATCCATCTAGTCTCCTCACGCGCCGACCAAAAAAAAAACGGGCAACCAAACAATCCTCCTTGTTCACGCGACGGGAAGAGAAAAAAGGACGCGCCTGGAGGACAACTAGAAGGAAACGTCTCAAACAGTGCTTTGAACAAGCTCAAGCTCCATCTCATCCGTCACATCAACGCAAATGAAAAGCGCCAACACCCACGGGAGCTCCATCTCATGGAGAGATCACATCGACCATTTCAAAATTTCAAAACGCGACTCCAACACCGAACAATAAATGCTCCACCTTCCACGCCAATTTGATACAAAGGTCACACTCGGAGGAGGAGTCAATTGCCAAGGAACTTCTCTCATTCAATGAAAACTCAGAAATGGTCTTTCATTATAACAACAAGATGCTCATGCGACTCCACAAGCGAAGGATGAAACGATGAAAACAACACCACCACATAAAGATCATCCATTAATTCCAACGATCCCGTGGAACATCAAGGGAATCAAAATTTGAAATGACATTTTCTCCCGGCCACCTCATGCAAGGAATGTTCATTAAAGTCTCCGGAGTTCGAGCAAAAAGTGGTAGAATAAGTTGGGGGGGCATTACATTCTCCTCCCCTTAAGAAAGCATCGTCCTCGATGCGACATTACACAGAGGAAAGGAAATGGTTGCAACAAGAACATAGATAAAGAAGAAAACACACCCTATGGTTTAAAATTTTAGTTGATTAAAGCACGGCCACAAGGTAGCCTTAGGAACATTTGGTAGAAATTTTAACTTAAATGTTCTGTGAAGATTGGCAGTTCTTTCTTCTTGTTCATCATTTCATTAGTCTCTTTCCATTATCATTATTCTTAGTTTAATTTCTTTTAAAAAAAATTTCATCATCAAGAGTTTTGATTTATTCTTTTGTGGGTGCCCAACATGAACTGCTACCACAACACCCTATCAGGTTCACAAGACACTACAGATTCACAAGCACACAAGTATATACTTCAAGATTGTATTACACCACAAAAGGTTACACAATTACGGAATAGAATAGGCACACTCCACATAACATAGGTACTCATCACACATCAATGACTGACATACCAAATACTCAAACAAAAGAGTACTACAATCCACCAGACATTTCCTCAATTTGCATCAATGAAAGACTCACATAACAACAAACCATGCTACAGGTACATAGTGTCCACAAGGGAATCAATGACATGTCCACAACATCACAACACATAACCATCTGACATGAGTAACACATACATCAAAAGACCACTACCAAACATCACAATAACTCAACATATATCCCGAAACATCAACCATACACAGAAATATCATAAGCCTCCTCAAACTCTTATGCCTCCTAAGCCTGCCCTCAAACTCTTATGCCTCCCTCAAGTCTCTTATGCCTCCTCAAACTCTTATGCCTCCCTCAAGTCTCTTATGCCTCCCTCAAACTCTTATGCCTCCCTCAAGTCTCTTATGCCTCCCTCAAACTCTTATGCCTCCCTCAAACTCTTTTGCCTCCCTCAAGGAGGCCGGTTGTCCCCATGGTCAAAAGACACACAGAGTTTGGACACTCCTAACCCAAGTGACATAATGACGCGTAGTTCTCCATAACCCGCTAGTCATATGTACCCCTTGGGGCGTACCCCCATACAACGAAGCGGGTCCATAGGTCCAACCAATCCATGGTGCATCCCATGACCCTATTCCACACATCACGACATTAGAACAAAGACAACAATCCAATCAAAGTGCCAAGTGGCAAAGTACAAGCCTTGGGCAAGGCGGTAAAAATTCCAAATTTAAAAGAAGACCCCAAATCAAGCTAAAATAAATGGCCAAATAGCCAAAGTTAGTATCAAAATCCCCATGTTAGTGCCACAAACCAAGGAAATGCCCAAAATTGTAAAGCATTGCAATCAAGAAAAGATGTTGGTCCTTGCAAAAATAAAGTAAAAGCTCAATTCTTAATAAAATCAACTTATAATAATGTCACATTACGATAAGCGTGTGTGGCCTTATCTAGCCACCAAAGGGGTACTCAACGAGTCAGTTGGCACTCGGAACATCGAGCCTCACTCGTAAATATATATATCAATCCCGCCACTCTTCGACAAGGCTAACATAGTCATAGATACACTAAGGTTGCATACATACAACCACATAGGGAGAGAGGAAAGAGTCACATGTAATCTACTAAATCGAGTTTTGGCTCGAGTTATTGACCCATGGTACACCGTTCCTCACTCTCAACATACACTTCTACCGATCTCTCTCAGGGTCGGTTAGTGTAAGGCTCACAACATAACATGTAACTACATCACTAACACCATGGTGGTACACACATAGCTACCATAACGTCTCACGTATGGTAGGTATACGGGGTAGATCACAATTATACATTCACAGGGCGCAATACATCACTTTACCACATTCTGCACCCAAAGTGCAATCACAATACGATAGGGTTCATACACTCACCGTATGACCCTAATTCACGACATGAAGCATTACATATTACACAACTCATATATACGATGAACATAATAACATCACAACATAACAATAATTGCTTCATAACAAGGTAGTACACACATTTCTTCAAAACATGGTAAAAACATCATGATACAACTCATTTCTTTTAACATCAACTAGTCATACAACACATTGATACACTCACATATCACAATATGCCACAATGCTCCAACACTACGTCATCCACATTATAATTCTTTTCACACATCACAAACAGTAATTCACACGTGAACTCTTCATAGAATCCACAAGAAGGAGAGAGAATACTCTCATCCCCAACACATCAACATGATGACAAATACGCACTGAGTGACATACACATCACGTGCGTTCACAATATCACAATTACGACAATAATCACATCACGCTTAAAGCACATTACTCTTCCAATATAAATCATCATCATGCAACATCATCATCATCATGCAGTATCATCATGTAACACCACCACCACCATGCAACATCACCATACAACACCAATCCGGCCCATAGGTTCGAGAGCATGAACCTACGCTCTGATACCAAAGTGTAACACACCAAAAATACCAACACAAGGACAACACAGTGAAATACAGGATAACTTTTTTTTTTTTGACTTACTTGAAGATAATACGACACTACACAAGTTCTCTAGGGAATACAACCAACCAAAGACATGCTTTCCACAACACGGACCCACACTGGTTACAGATAAACATGAGGCACACACTAAGGACACAATGGTTCATCTAAAGTATGCAATTTTACAACAAGGTCTTCCCACAGAAGGTTTCTTTAGATTCATGTTTTAGCTGTAAGTGCTTTTACATTCTTTACTTTTCGCAGAGGAATCATAATAGGAGAATCTGAAAGTCATGTCTCCTTTGAAGAATTTTCCCCTACCTTGATAATGTTAATATACAGTGTAAACCAATTATAGAATAGCAAGAGGTTACTTCATTTACTTGATTAACTTATTCATTTTGTGAGGAGGCAGTTAATTTCTCAAGGCTCTTAACTTTATCAACTGTTTTCAACGTTGTGCTTTTAAACATATATGTTTTACCTTTTCAAGCGGTCAATTTTATTTTATTTTATTTTATTCCAAGACATGACTGTTTCTAACTCTTGGATTCATCATTAAGATCTTATTAGTGGTTAAAAAGGATTTCATTGGGGTCAAGAGTCTAACTTAAAAATTAAAGGTTTCACTTGGGCTTCACTTGAAGAGATAGACATAAGTATACTGTTTACATTTTCAACGGGTAAGATAGGTCGAAGAGTTTCTTAGTCAAGTTCCTTCTATTTATTATAATCTTATTATCTTCCAAGAATTCAATCATTGATTTCACCTTAAGACCGTTCTAAGGATTTACCACAATAAGAGATTGTTGATTAGTTTACGCGGGATCACAAGGTATATTTGTTTCTCTTGTTTTCTTTTTGCTAGGTTCCAAAACATAGTCCTTTACCAATCGACACAAGACCAAGGTAACTAGAGCGATGCAAGAAGATTCAAGTTTTAGATAATTATAATTAGGTTTGACAATTCAAGGATAAATCATATTCTGAAAAGTGAAAATTCAACAAAGGATACGCATGTCAAAACAAGTTCATTTAATCTTATTGACGATAATATTTCTCAAATTGACTTTCAAACGATAACAACAACCTACAAGAGAACAATACAAAATTATAACACAATGCCTTCTAGATAGTCTCCACAATTTCCATACCAATGCTGTAAAGTAAAAGAAAAACATTCGTACAACAACAACAGTTCCTAAGAAGATGGAATCCACTTTCTACACGTGTTTTTTTCTCTCTTTTTTTTTCTTTTCTACTCAAGAAATCCTCCCGCACATTTGTTAGCACATGTCATGTTCGCAAGAATCGAGCACGATAAAAGCTATAACATTAAGACATTATGTTGTTATCTAATCTGTTTCAAGGAAGAAAAGTACCGTTGAAGAAGAAAACAATAATTCAAGAGTCTAAACAAGAGCAATTAATTAAAGAGCTGTCCAAAAGCATAAAATGTCTAAATAAAAGGGATGGTACTAACTCTATTCAATTATCATTTTCACATAGGAGCAGTTAATAAACATCATAGTGAATTTCATCCATATCACAATAATGACCGTCATTAACAAGATAACATTTCGAAACAAAAACAATTACAGGAAGAGAATTAATTTCAAACGTGATCTATCCCTATTTGTTTAAGTTAGTTCACCAAGCCAAGGATTCACTATGCCACTGGAAGATCCCAAACAATCAATCAACATGAGAATATCTAAACCAACATGACTTATTAATATTAAGATGATGTGCCTATAACAGTTAATTTTGTGTCAGTACAGAATAAATAAATTGGACAGAAAAGGGATGAAACGCACAAATGACCTCGTATGGGTTACATCCTATCCTAACAATCCTTCTATTAAACTTTCTTCTAATCAAGAGAATGTCTTAAGAAAAAGGACAAACTTGACAAGACCAAACATAACCATTATAAATCTTAGGGAGGGTTACTCAATCATTCACAAGAACACAACACAAGATACATAGCTTCCAAAGGATGTCGTCAACAACAAGTTGACTTAAACCTTTTGGTCAATACATAACCATTCTACTACAATGACAAAGCAAGGAGGTCGTATCACAACGATCATCACAAAAAAACCAAACAAAGAGTTTCCAAACACACCAACCTATGAGTCACAGGAGAATGAAATTTAAGCATCTTTACGGAGCAAAACGTAGGGTAATTTCTTATGCATAAAACCAACATCCCAATTTTAAGATTTGAAAACTTCCTCAATAATGATCCAGTAGATCTCATATCCTCCAACATGTGTGAAACAAAAACAAGGTACGAAAAAGAGTATTTCCTCTAACATTTTAAGCTATCCAAAAGAAATGTGAGTATCGTCAAAAGAAAACATTCCATAGGTTCAGCTACATTCCTCAAAACATACAACAGTCACCAAGGGAGAGAAGGTGGTTCCAAAGACAACAATCTCCAAACGGTGAACATGAATTGATATCAATTATGAAAATCAAACATGACACTTGAAGAATAAAAGTATTTCTTCGAGCGATTCAAAACAAAATAACAAAAGCAACTAACCTAGTTGAAAGTAATATCAACTTGGCTCAAATCGATAATCAGTCAAGCTAAGCACACACCAAGCCAACCGGGAAGGGTTACTAGAAACTAAAAGAAAAGGATAGAGACAGGAAAAGCATCATTCACCTATACACAATGCACTTGCAGTACTCAATCCCTAATTCGCAAATACTCGACATAACCCAGAACTAAGATCTCGAACCGAAACAAGAATAAGAACAAAACAGGAACTATAAGGTTGAGTCCAACAACAATGTTTGATAAAACATTCAAATCGTGAGACCAACATAAGGAACTAGGGGGTGTTCATTACAGACCCCACCTCTTTTGTTTTATTAGCCTTAAGAACAAAGTTCACCCAACTAATATTTATTAAAACCCGAAAACAATATAAGGCTTCAACCAACGCAATCATTTCTAACGCCAAAACAAATACAAACGAGCCAGGAAAGTGGAAACCAAACAGTATACCATCACACGAGACATTAATATGAAGAGTAGAGTTATTTAGTGATTCAATTAAATAACAGCATAAGAATTAATGGTATAGAGAATATCGTGCTTGATTAAGCTCCCGCAGTCGATAACAAGATGGACGGGGCTCGCAATAAAGAACCCAAGCCTAAATCCATTTTCTTCAAGCTCGTTGGGCGCACAAACATCGAACATCTTCATGTTGGCACAGGTAGGAGTTCACAGCCAGGGTGGGTGGTCTAAAATACAAGCCATCATTTTCCCAACACCGCTCCAAGATCAGCCCTAGAACTTCTGTAGGCCCCATTTTTGGCAAATGAACTTAATCCTTCGTCATACATCCAAACACCTCCACCATCTCCATATGCATCTGATTGCTTCTAATTGGACCTCCTAACCTTGGTGCTCTCATGTTAGGAGCAGCCCTAGTCTGAGACAAAGCAAAAGAAGATGGCTTTACAACCAAGAACAATCTCTTGGTATAGACTCCATATCCATAAAAGCAGTCCCTAGACTTAGCATCCTCAATTAAGGTGACTAGTCACTAGATTGCTTCAATGCACGGCTGCTTATGCGAGCTCGTGCAGTGCCACATTCATGCAAATGAATAACATCTACAAAGCCAACCCCATGATTTGAAGCTTGGACACAAGATATATTGATTACATCACACTCCCGGCTCAAGGCATCTACCATAATGATAAATAAACCTTTTCCTTCATCGATCGAGGACAAAGATCAAACTCTCGGTGCAAACATTTCAGTATGTAGCTTGAAAAAGTGATAATTCCATCAAGCACCCCTTTATGCCTCGCCAACATAGTGACTCGTAGAAGATGCTCATATAGTTAGCGCAAGGCAAATTGTGCTTCATGAATACTCCGATATGAAACAGATCCCCCCTAATGTGATTCTCTTCCATGAGTTACATCCTACAACAAGTAAGATCTCAATAGAGACTCTTTGCAAATAAATTTCATCAGGCCTGTTGGTAACACCCTCACTGTCACGAATCGGTTTTGGAGAAATGACTCAGTGCAAGCTCTGGATCTGAGGAATATCCTGCTACCTTCATCTCCCAAGACATTTTCTTCAACATTGCATAGATCTTCTGTGCCTGTGGGTGTGATCTGTCACCAACACATAAAGCAAGCGCCATAACTGCAGCAAAGCAAACGTGCTTCATGAATATTCTGATCTGAAACAGATCCGCCTCCAAGAGGCCCTCTTCCATGAACTACATCGAAGAACAAGCAAGGTTTCAGTAGAGAACTCTGTAATAAATTTCATCAGTCGCTGAAACTGCATCACACACACTGTCACTTAATCGGATTTGATAGAAATATCTTGTAGGAGAGTCTCGAATTTGAGGAAGCATTCGCATCACAATGATAACAACACAATGACAACAACTCGCTCATACGAAGCGCTCAAAATGGCTGGCTCAACTAAAACTTCAACTAAAACTTTATCTCGTCCTTCTACTACGGCTGCAAGACTTTACACAATCGATCACGACTAGTCGCTGCAACTGCAACAACAAGGAAAACATTCCAAAAACAGCCACGCGTGCGGCCAGGAGAAGGGAAACAGGCCTCCATTTCACCCGAACGCCTCAGAAACAACAAGGAAAATCCATCTAGTCTCCTCACGCGGCCAGACCAAAAGAAAAAACGTGGGCAACCAAACAATCCTCCTTGTTCACGCGACCGGGGAAGACAGAAAAGGACGCGCCCAGGAGGAACAGTGAAGGAAACGTTTCAAACACGCTCGCAACATCAAGCTTGCAAGCTCCATCTCATCCGTCACATCGACCAAACTGCGCCCAACACCCACCCAAACGCATTGAAGGAGAATCCTGGAGAGATCACGGCAAAGAACAAAAAACGTGACTCCACACGTCGAACAATAAAAGCTCCACCTTCCACGCCAAGGGGATGACGCTGTTCCCGAGCCGGGTAGGTTAGGGGGCATTACAAATTTTTTCAATCTTTGGACATATGACAAACTCACCAAAACCTTTCATTATAATAAGAGATGCTCACATACCCAGTTAAAAGGAGCGAAATGAAAGGATGACTACCACCACCACCTTGACCACAGGAAATATATTATCCAACAGGGGGAAATTGAAATATGACATTTCTCCGTTCATGGAATAAAATGACATAAAGTGCATGGTCGAGCAAGGAGCAGAAAAGGAGCCAATGAATAAGTTAGGGGGCATTACATTCTCCTCCCCTTAAGAAAGCATCGTCCTCGATGCGACATTACACAGAGGAAAGGAAATGGTACGCAACAAGGGATAGATAAAGAAGAAAACACACCCTATGGTTTAAAATTTTAGTTGATTAAAGCACGGCCACAAGGTAGCCTTAGGAACATTTGGTAGAAATTTTAACTTTAAATGTTCTGTGAAGATTGGCAGTTCTTTCTTGTTCATCATTTCATTAGTCTCTTTCCATTATCATTATTTCTAGTTTTAGTTTCTTTTAAAAAAAATATCATCATTGAAGAGTTTTGATTTATTCTTTATTGTGGGTGCCCAACATGAACTGCTACCACAACACCCTATCAGGTTCACAAGACATCACAGATTCACAAGTACACAAGTATATACTTCAAGATTGTATTACACCACAAAAGGTTACACAAATACGGAATAGAATAGGCACACTTCACATAACATAGGTACTCATCACACATCAATGACTGACATACCAAATACTCAAACAAAAGAGTACTACAATCCACCAGACATTTCCTCAATTTGCATCAATGAAGGACTCATATAACAAAAACCATGCTACAGGTACATAGTGTCCACAAGGGAATAAATGACATGTCCACAACATCACAACACATAACCATCTGACATGAGTAACACATACATCAAAAGACCACTACCAAACATCACAATAACTCAACATATATCCTGAAACATCAACCATACAGACAAATATCATAAGCCTCCCTCAAACTCTTATGCCTCCCTCAAGTCTCTTATGCCTCCCTCAAACTCTTATGCCTCCCTCAAGTCTCTTATGCCTCCCTCAAACTCTTATGCCTCCTCAAGTCTCTTATGCCTCCCTCAAGTCTCTTATGCCTCCCTCAAACTCTTATGCCTCCCTCAAACTCTTATGCCTCCCTCAAACTCTTTTGCCTCCCTCAAGGAGGCCGGTTGTCCCCATGGTCAAAAGACACACAGAGTTTGGACACTCCTAACCCAAGTGACATAATGACGCGTAGTTCTCCATAACCCGCTAGTCATATGTACCCCTTGGGGCGTACCCCCATACAACGAAGCGGGTCCATAGGTCCAACCAATCCATGGTGCATCCCATGACCCTATTCCACACATCACGACATTAGAACCAGCACAACAATCCAGTCAAAGTGCCAAGTGGCAAAGTACAAGCCTTGGGCAAGGCGGTAAAAATTCCAAATTTAAAAGAAGACCCCAAATCAAGCTAAAATAAATGGCCAAATAGCCAAAGTTAGTATCAAAATCCCCATGTTAGTGCCACAAACCAAGGAAATGCCCAAAATTGTAAAGCATTGCAATCAAGAAAAGATGCTGGTCCTTGCAAAAATAAAGTAAAAGCTCAATTTACGAATAAAATCAACTTATAATAATGTCACATTACGATAACTGTGTGGCCTTATCTAGCCACCAAAGGGGTACTCAACGAGTTGCTGGCACTCGGAACATCGAGCCTCAGCTCGTAAAATATATATATCAATCCCGCCACCCTTCGACAAGGCTAAACATAGTCATAGATACACTAAGGTTGCATACATACAACCACATAGGGAGAGAGGAAAGAGTCACATGTAATCTACTAAACCAAGTTTTGACTCGAGTTATTGACCCATGGTACACCATTCCTCACTCTCAACATACACTTCTACCGATCTCCCTCAGGGTCGGTTAGTGTAAGGCTCACAACATAACATGTAACTACATCACTAACACCATGGTGGTACACACATAGCTACCATAACGTCTCACGTATGGTAGGTATACGGGGTAGATCACAAT
The DNA here is from genome assembly GCA_018340775.1 of Taxus wallichiana var. yunnanensis. Taxonomy (NCBI): domain Eukaryota; kingdom Viridiplantae; phylum Streptophyta; class Pinopsida; order Cupressales; family Taxaceae; genus Taxus; species Taxus wallichiana. The sequence goes on from CM031241.1 coordinate 124,984,109, forward strand.
TATACATTCACAGGGCACAATACATCACTTTACTACATTCTGCACCCAAAGTGCAATCACAATACGATAGGGTTCATACACTCACCGTATGACCCTAATTCACGACATGAAGCATTACATATTACACAACTCATATATACGATGAACATAATAACATCACAACATAACAATAATTGCTTCATAACAAGGTAGTACACACATTTCTTCAAAACATGGTAAAAACATCATGATACAACTCGTTTCTTTTAACATCAACTAGTCATACAACACATTGATACACTCACATATCACAATATGCCACAATGCTCCAACACTACGTCATCCACATTATAATTCTTTTCACACATCACAAACAGTAATTCACACGTGAACTCTTCATAGAATCCACAAGAAGGAGAGAGAATACTCTCATCCCCAACACATCAACATGATAACAAATACGCACTGAGTGACATACACATCACGTGCGTTCACAATATCACAATTACGACAATAATCACATCACGCTTAAAGCACATTACTCTTCCAATATAAATCATCATCATGCAACATCATCATCATCATGCAGTATCATCATGTAACCCCACCACCACCATGCAACATCACCATACAACACCAATCCGGCCCATAGGTTCGAGAGCATGAACCTACGCTCTGATACCAAAGTGTAACACACCAAAATACCAACACAAGGACAACACAGTGAAATACCGGATAACTTTTTTTTTTGACTTGCTTGAAGATAATACGACACTACACAAGTTCTCTAGGGAATACAACCAACCAAAGACATGCTTTCCACAACACGGACCCACACTGGTTACAGATAAACTTGAGGCACACACTAAGGACACAATGGTTCATCTAAAGTATGCAGTCTTACAACAAGGTCTTCCCACAGAAGGTTTCTTTAGATTCATGTTTTAGCTGTAAGTGCTTTTACATTCTTTACTTTTCGCAGAGGAATCATAATAGGAGAATCTGAAAGTCATGTCTCCTTTGAAGAATTTTCCCCTACCTTGATAATGTTAATATACAGTGTAAACCAATTATTGGATGGTAAGAGGTTACTTCATTTACTTGATTAACTTATTCATTTGTGAGGAGGCAGTTAGTTTCTCAAGGCTCTTAACTTCATCAATCTGTTTTCAACGTTGTGCTTTTAAACATATATGTTTTACCTTTTCAAGCGGTCAATTTTATTTTATTTTATTTTATTCCAGTACATGACTGTCTAACTCTTGGATTCATCATTAAGATCTTATTAGTGGTTAAAAAGGATTTCATTGGGGCAAGAGTCTAACCAGAATTGTTAAAGGTTTCACTTGGGCTTCACTTGAAGAGATAGACATAAGTATACTGTTTACATTTTCAACGGGCAAGATAGGTCGAAGAGTTTCTTAGTCAAGTTCCTTCTATTTATTATAATCTTATTATCTTCCAAGAATTCAATCATTGATTTCACCTTAAGACCGTTCTGAGGATTTACCACAATAAGAGATTGTTGATTAGTTTACGGGATCACAAGGTATATTTGTTTCTCTCTTTTTTTTTTTTGCTAGGTTCCAAAACATAGTCCTTTACCAATCGACACAAGACCAAGGTAACTAGAGCGATGCAAGATGATTCAAGTTTGGATAATTAGAATTAGGTTTGACAATTCAAGGATAAATCATATTCTGAAAAGTGAAAATTCAACAAAGGATACGCATGTCAAAACAAGTTCATTTAATCTTATTGACAATAATATTTCTCAAATTGACTTTCAAACGATAACAACAACCTACAAGAGAACAATACAAAATTATAACACAATGCCTTCTAGATAGTCTCCACAATTTCCATACCAATGCTGTAAAGCAAAAGAAAAACATTCGTACAACAGCAGTTCCTAAGAAGGATGGAATCCACTTTCTACACGTGTTTCTTTTTCTCTCTCTCTCTTTTTTTTTTTCTTTTCTACTCAAGAAATCCTCCTGCACATTTGTTAGCACATGTCAGTTCGCAAGAACTGAGCACGATAAAAGCTATAACATTAAGACATTATGTTGTTATCTAACTGTTTCAAGGAAGAAAAGTACCGTTGAAGAAGAAAACAATAATTCAAGAGTCTAAACAAGAGCAATTAAAGAGCTGTCCAAAAGCATAAAATGTCTAAATAAAAGGGATGGCACTAACTCTATTCAATTATCATTTTCACATAGGAGCAGTTAATAAACATCATAGTGAATTTCACCCATATCACAATAATGACCGTCATTAACAAGATAACATTTCGAAACAAAAACAATTACAGGAAGAGAATTAATTTCAAACGTGATCTATCCCTATTTGTTTAAGTTAGTTCACCAAGCCAAGGATTCACTATGCCACTGGAAGATCCCAAACAATCAATCGACATGAGAATATCTAAACCAACATGACTTATTAATATTAAGATGATGTGCCTATAACAGTTAATTTTATGTCAAGTAAGAATAAATAAAAATGGAAAGAAAAGGGATGAAACGCACAAATGACCTCGCATGGGTCACATCCTATCCTAACAATCCTTCTATTAGACTTTCTTCTAATCAAGAGAATGTCTTAAGAAAAAGGACAAACTTGACAAGACCAAACATATCCATTATAAATCTTACAGGAGGGTTACTCAATCATTCACAAGAACACAACACAAGATACATAGCTTCCAAAGGATCTGTCGTCAACAACAAGTTGACTTAAACCTTTTTGGTCAATACATAACCATTCTACTACAATGACAGCAAGGAGGTCGTATCACAACGATCATCACAAAAACCAGTCAACCAATGAGTTTCCAAACACACCAACCTATGAGTCACAGGAGAATGAAATTTAAGCATCTTTACTGAGCAAAACGTAGAGTAATTTCTTACGCATAAAACCAACATCCCAATTTTAAGATTTGAAAACTTCCTCACTAATGATCCAGTAGATCTCGTATCCTCCAACATGTGTGAAACAAAATCAAGGTACGAAAAAGAGTATTTCCTCTGACATTTTAAGCTATCCAAAAGAAATGTGAGTATCATCAAAAGAATACATTCCATAGGATCAACTACATTCCTCAAAACATACAAACAGCTTACCAAGGGAGAGAAGGTGATTCCAAAGACAACAATCTCCAAACGGTGAACATGAATTGATATCAATTATGAAAATCAAACATGACACTTGAAGAATAAAAGTATTTCTTCGAGCGATTCAAAACAAAATAACAAAAGCAACTAACCTAGTTGAGAGTAATATCAACTTAGCTCAAATCGATAATCATCAAGCTAAGCACACACCAAGCCAACCGGAAGGGTTACTAGAAACTAAAAGAAAAGAATAGAGACAGAAAAGCATCATTCACCTATACACAATGCACTTGCAGTACTCAATCCCTAATTCGCAAATACTCGACATAACCCAGAACTAAAGATCTCGAACCGAAACAAGAATAAGAACAAAACAGGAACTGTAAGGTTGAGTCCAACAACAATGTTTGATAAAACATTCAAATCGTGAGACCAACATAAGGAACTAGGGGGTGTTCATTACAGGACCCCCACCTCTTTTGTTTTATTAGTCTTAAGAACAAAGTTCACCCAACTAATATTTATTAAAACCCAGAAAACAATATAAGGGCTTCAACCAACGCAATCATTTCTAACGCCAAAACAAATACAAACGAGCCAGGAAAGTGGAAACCAAACAGTATACCATCACACGAGACATTAATATGAAGAGTAGAGTTATTTAGTGATTCAATTAAATAACAGCATAAGAATTAATGGTATAGAGAATATCGTGCCTGATTAAGCTCCCGCAGTCGATAACAAGATGGACGGGGCCTGCAACAGCAACCGAAGCCTAAATCCATTTTCTTCAAGCTCGTTGGGCGCCCAAACATCGAACATCTTCATGTTGGCATAGGTAGGAGTTCACAGCCAGGGTGGGTGGTCTAAAATACTTGCCATCATTCTCCCAACACCGCTCCAAGATCAGCCCTAGAACTTCTGTAGGCCCCATTTTTGGCAAATGAACTTAATCCTTCGTCATACATCCAAACACCTCCACCATCTCCATATGCATCTGATTGCTTCTAATTTGGACCTCCTAACCTTGGTGCTCTCATGTTAGGAGCAGCCCTAGTCTGAGACAAAGCAAAAGAAGATGGCTTTACAACCAAGAACAATCTCTTGGTATAGACTCCATATCCATAAAACAGTCCCTAGACTTAGCATCCTCAATTAAGGCTGACCAGTCACTAGATTGCTTCAATGCAGCTGCTTTGCGAGCTCGTGCTAGTGCCACATTCATGCAGCGAATAACATCTACAAGGCCAACCCCATGATTTGAAGCTTGGACACAAAATATATTGATTACATCACACTCCTGGCTCTGAAGGCATCTACCATAATGATAAATAAACCTTTTCCTTCATCAGATCTGAGGACAGCATCAAACTCTCGGTGCAAACATTTCAGCTGTAGCTTGAAAGAGTGATAATTCCATCAGCACCCTTTATGCCTGCCAACATAGTGACTCGTAGAAGATGCTCATATAGTTGCAAGGCAAATTGTGCTTCATGAATACTCTGATATGAAACAGATCCGCCCCTAACAGATTCTCTTCCATGAGTTACATCCTACAACAAGTAAGATCTCAATAGAGACTCTTTGCAAATAAATTTCATCAGGCCTGTTGGTAACACCCTCACTGTCACGAATCGGTTTTGGAGAAATGACTCAGTGCAAGCTCTGGATCTGAGGAATATCCTGCTACCTTCATCTCCCAAGACATTTTCTTCAACATTGCATAGATCTTCTGTGCCTGTGGGTGTGATCTGTCACCAACACATAAAGCAAGCGCCATAACTGCAGCAAAGCAAACGTGCTTCATGAATATTCTGATCTGAAACAGATCCGCCTCCAAGAGGCCCTCTTCCATGAACTACATCGAAGAACAAGCAAGGTTTCAGTAGAGAAACTCTGTAATAAATTTCATCAGGTCTGCTGGTAACAGTCACACTGTCACTTAATCGGATTTGATAAAAATATCTTGTAGGAGAATCTCGAATTTGAGGAAGCATTCGCACTGAACAGATAACAACATAGCGGACAACCTGCTCATTGGAAGCGCTCAAAATGGCTTCAACTAAAACTTTATCTCGTCCTTCTACTACGGCTGCAAGACTTTACACAACTGATCACACTAGTCGCGCGTGCAACTGTAAACAACGGGGAAAATCATTCCAAAAACAGCCTGCGCGGCTAGGAGAAGGGAAACAGGCCTCCATTTCACCCGAACGCCTCAGGAAACAACAAGGAAAATCCATCTAGTCTCCTCACGCGGCCAGACCAAAAGAAAATCGTGGGCAAACCAAACAATCCTCCTTGTTCACGCGGCCAGGGAAGACAAAAAAGGACGCGCCCAGGAGGGACAGGAAGGAAACGTCTCATACACGCCTGCTACACTGGCTTGAAGCTCCATCTAATCCGTCACATCAACCAAACTGCGCCCAACACCCACCCAAACGCATTGAAGGAGAATCCTGGAGAGATCACGGCAAAGAACAAAAAACGCGACTCCAACACGTCGAACAATAAAAGCTCCACCTTCCACGCCAAGGGGATGACGCTGACTGAGCCCGGGTAGGTTAGGGGGCATTACAGATTTTGTCAATCTTTGGACATATGACAACTCACCAAGTGGTCTTTCATTATAATAAGAGATGCTCTCTTTATAATAAGAGATGCTCGCATATAGTTCTGAAGGAGCGAAATGAAAGGATGACTACTTACACACCACCTTGACCACATAAATATATTATCCAACGTTTGCAACATCAATGGGAAATTGAAATATGACATTTTCTCCCGTTCATGGAATAAAGTGCATGACAAGCTCGGTCTGAGCACAAAAGTTTCAGTGAATAAGTTAGGGGGGGCATTACATTTTGGTTGGTGTTCTCATGCAAAATATTTGTTAACCTGATTAGCACTTGCATCTGTTTGAGGCAACTAACTGTCTTGGAGAGAATTTTTTGGTAGTCAGGTTGGAGCACCGATTATCAAATGTTTTTCGACAAGAACATCCATTTCAATGATAAGAACAGTCCTGTAGTGGAAAAGAAAATCATGATAGAATTAGAATTGAGCAACGGATGAAAAAAACAAACATAAAGAAATTATAATTAATATAGGGAGTTTATATACATTGGTAATCGAGCAGGAGATGAAGCTTATAGTTCACTTTTGATTATTCTAACGTGGGATTTGTGTAAGCACACAATGGAGCCTTCTTGTATTGATTTTTCGGTTACACGACTTGCAAATTTGGAGGGTAGAAGTGTTGTCTGAAAATGTTTCCCATCTGAAAGGTCAACACGATGTTGGGCAGCCGTGTTGAGAATGGACCTTAGGGAGGACAAGTGTAGTATCTGAAATGTGGGGTCAACAATGGAACCGCCCTCAATCAATTGAGAAATGCCTTCGTGTGTCAAAGTTATTTCCATGGCAACTAAAAGATGCTCGAGATAGTCGGAGTTCTACAAATGTATGGTGGAAAATGTAAACTTGTAGTGTAGTCAAAGATGAAATGAAGGATGTGTTCTAGAAAGCATGCATTTGTAAGCAATGAGAACCTTTAAATTTTTCTTCCTTTTTCATTTATATTTTCTAAAAAGCGCAAACATGAGGTCTAACCCTTTAACAATTCAATATGCAAAAAAGTGATATAATGTACAAAGCTTTGCATGAAAATAACTAAAAATTGCATGATTCTTTCTCAACATTTTAAAACTATATGTATTTGTGTGCAAATATAATGAGGAACACATTAAAAATGGTTGTTGTTGGTTTACATAAAGAAGCGAGCAATTGTATAAAGGAAATATATAATGAAGAACACATTAAAAATGTGTTGTTGTTGGTTTACATAAAGTAGCTTGCAATTGTATAAAGGAAAAATTGAACACGTTTGTTGAAAAGTTAGATTATGTGTTCCATATGTTCCACCGCAATATATACATGCATTTATTTGAAATGAATTACATATTATTATGTTAAGAAAATAGAATGGAAAACAATAAGAACAATATGTACACTTGAAGTGAGAAAACTATAGGTATTTGTATGGAGACACAATGATAAAGAAATTAGGAATGCATAGTTGTTGGATAACAAAAAATGAACATGTGTTTGATAAGTTTGATTCTCTATCGGATATATACTGCCACAATACATACATGGAATTATTTGGAATGAGTTACAATTTGTTTCAAAAACACTTATAGACAAACACTTATAAACTAACCACTATAAGTTATTTTTTAAAATCAAATTTCTTACTTTTACTTGTGTTATTTTATGTGCACGTTTCTTGTATTTTTGTCAGGTTGTAGATGCCTCGATTGAAATTCCCACTCTCCTCAATTTGTGGTTTGGTTCATATTTCAATGCATCTTCATCAAAATCTTAAATCAAGTAGAAGCCTCATGAATGATCTCCAATCGTTCGGATTTTGGAGAGAAAAATTGGGGATGTTGGCATCAGGTGGAGGCGATCTCTAATCCTTTCAGATATCATTGTTTTAGGTGGTTTGGTTACTGCAATGCAAATCATTAACAACACATTGAAGACATTTAAACTCTTCTTCCCTCTGCAAGCAAGGCATAGTTAATGTCAGTCTCATTGTAGGGAGGGAATTGTGTTTCTAGTCCGTGTCATATTAAATTGGAGAGGAGCAGTATGTTAGTTCTAGAAGATGTTTTTAGGTATGACGGGCAGCTTAAAAATCCTTTTCAATGATCAATCTAACGTCCAACTTGGGACGCTTCGAAATGGCCTCATTGGGGAACAAGCCCTCAAAGCACATAAAAAAATCTTGTCATTGACAAAGGCACATGCCCCCACATGTCACTTCGGAAAAGGATTGGAGTCTAAATATAAATGTAACAATCAAAAGCAAATAACATGAAAGCACTCTACAATAATTTTTTAATCCATAACATGCAATAAACAAAACAAATGAATAAATACTTCAATCAATATTGAAACCCACTTGAAGTTTGTTTAGAGATGACACTCTCTTCTTTACTTTGCGGGAGAATGAGAATCACAAATACCCTACAAAAAAGTGAAAAAGAAGTTAATAAAACTATATATATACTTATTCAATTAGTTACATAAAAACAACCCTATTTTCGATGAGATTATAAATTGATCAATGAATAGCTGAGCATCAATTTTCAAAGGTACAAATTAGTAACAATAGATTCACAATAGTCTATAACAACAATGATCAAAACAATATAAGAAATTAACAGCAATGCATTGCAATAGCACCTGTGATGATACCCTTTCAAAATCATAATTAACTTAAGTAAACGTGTTCGAAAAGCATAATCTACTCAGTTCACTTGGTGCTCAGCTCTATACTAATTGCACCCAAAGTACTCCCTATGTGTCCTACACTATCCCCAACATCCCTTCTCACACAAAAAAATGGACATATTTTGGTTTGTATCTCTGCAGAGTGGGATAGCATTGTTGTTGTTGTTGTTGTGTGTTCACCATTTCAGTGTCATCTTCTGTGTTGAGCTGAGGGCCTTGCTAAGCTGGGTCGAGTTGAGGTTATGCTTTATGCGGATTCTTTCCCTGTACTGACGTGCCTTTAAACTCTTGTTGTTTTCCCAACCCTTGCTTGTTTGTGGTCCTGCTGACATAGAAGTAATAGGATTCAAGCCCCCTCCTTAAAACCCTTTAGATGTGGCATTTGTGTAATATCAATTGTATGTGGCATAGTAAATTGTAATTTAGCTGCAGGGTGATTTTTTAACTTCTACAATTCTAGTTTAAAATTCATATCCACTAGCAATCGCATGTGTACAATGCAATGTGAACGCCGAATGGTATATGTTATTTGATTTAGAGGGATAGTTTTTATTTTTGTAGTTGATTTTGTTTAAACTATGGGTGATTGATTTTGTAAGTGTAGAAACATAGATGGACCACTTCATTTAAAAAGCACAAACATGATGCCTAACCCTTAAAACAATTCAAAACTTTGGAAGAAGACTACTATAAATTGCATGGTTATTTCTTGGCATTTTAAAACAAGATACATCTCATGTTTGTATTGTATAGTATTTCGACAACATCTAGGTCAAAACTCCTCTAAACTTAAAGATCCTCTAAACTTTGTGATTTCACTAATTGAAAATATGCCATGCCACTTCTCCCGTAGAACAACTGCAGACCAGGATCAACTCATTGGCAAAAAGACGATTGCCTTAAATACAAGGGCCGACACCCCAAATTCGCGACACTTTAATGCCAAATCATCGATCTTGCCTACAAAAAGATTAAATCTATGAATCGATCATATATTTAAAAAGCAAATATAATCTTACTTGGCGCAATCAATTGACAGAGTTAGAAATCACATGATAGATCGGGATTTTGTTTATTATTATTTTACAATTGGATAAATATAGAAAATTATGGGAAGGCTTATAATTTACTATAATCTATTTATAATTATAAAATTAGATTGTGGAGGTAACTTATGTTCGCTAGTGTTATATAATTCATGAGGTTATTATCTTCTTCATTCAAGATGACTCTTCCAAGCACTTACTGATGTGCAACCGGCCATGTTAGTCTAACTTAAAATGAACATGTATAAATGTATTTTAATTTTTTTAATTATTAAAACCGTTCTTTTCAATCAAAAGCAATTTAACTGTTCTTCCCGCATACACCTTTGCATCCTTCCCCAAGAGGAGCTATTGAAGGTCATCGTTAATTTCAATTGACATCCTGCCAAATGGCACATACATATGTTAGTGGAAAACTACCTACCAAATATTCTCAACAAAGGACAATAACACCAAGCATGTATGAAACTAATTTCGTCAAATATATTAGAATACAACACATGCTTGAATGACACGCATAATACTTTGGCTTACTATTAGAATATGGGGATAGCCATTGATTCTCTACCTTTCCCATATGCTGAATAATATTTTCATTCCATATGCAAACATGTATGGATTATTGGCGGTTAACCTGTGTGAATAATGTGATGGAATGTACTTTTTACATCATCTTTAATGACCATAGGTTATTACTCGCTGTTATATTGACATTTAAGGGACATTCCCTTTGTTCGCAAGCATGTTTCTTACCTAAATTTTTTTGCTTTTGAACATTAATCTATTTTTCTTCATATTTCATAATAGGACCACTGCAAATATTTCAATTGTGTTCAATAGAACAAATTATCAAGGGTGTAACAGTTGACCATTTATTTTTTAAGAAATCTATCTCATAGATTCAAAAATAGTACATGTATAAAAGTATTCGTTTGTAGAAATGATTGCAGTCTGATTCCCTAAATGTGTCAAAATTGGATACATTTTTTATGAATAAGGGAAGAGTGTTTTTGCTTCCATTGCACCTATTTTAGGGGTTATGTAAACTATGACTTTTGGTATAAGAAGCATTGTATGTTGAAGAATATAACATGTTTTTTTAATAGAGAACATATTAAATACTTGTAAACAAAAATCCACACTGAAACAATCTAAAAATGAAAAAGGTTTAAACAAATTTCAAATAAAACATGGATCAAGTATTTGTAAATGTAAATCTACACCAAATTGCAAACATCAAGAAAATTGTGAGCTAAACATAAATTAATTAATTTTGTAAATGTAAAGCAATAATAAACACCAAAATCATACCTTTATATAACAAACCACCAACATTATTAAACTCTTTTTAACAAATTTTGAGTTGGAATAATAAAATCTTAAGTTCTCGTTGTTTCTTTCAATAATGCTCACTTTTATTCTGTATTTGTTTATAGAATAACAAATTTTAACATTTACCTCCAAATTTAATTTCTTAAATATTTTAAATATTTATGTTTTCTATCATTTAGAAAATTTTCATATGACGATATATTATATATTTTTGTTTGACATCTCAAAGAAAAATAATGTTACAAACCATCACCACGTGACCCCACATCCCCTTCGCCAAACTACGATTGTAGAGTCACCGTAATAAAATGATATTCAATAAATATTTAATAAATCAAAGAAAAATAATAATTACGAGTAATAATTATTTTGCATTATTTAGTTATTTTTCTCAATAATTATTTTCCAAGTTAATTATCGATTATTAATTATTCTTAATTAACAATCTTCTTATATATAACATAATGATATGTTGCCACAAAATTGAAATAGTATGTTATTTGTAAATAAGGTATTTATATGATGATAAATTAAAGGCATTAATTAACTAAGATATTATATATAGTTTTGAACATATGTATCCATATACTTGAGTTTACGCATTGTTAAAAAAGAGAATCAATTACAAATATTATCAAGTGTATATTAAGGTATCAAAATATATACATACTATCGAGTGTATATTAAGGAAGCTCAAATAATAAGGTATTCCCGATTTGAAAATTTAAATATGTGTATTTATTAAAAAAGGTCAAATAATACAATCTTTAATGTTTCTTTAACACTAATATAATTAAACATTGATACTTATAATTAAGGTTAACAAAACCATAGATTAATAAATCTTCTCTGTCAATTTTGTAATGCTAAAAACGCTAATAAATTATTTTGAGTGAGTGTCTAATGGGTTTTAATATTCTCTTTAGTTATAAGGAAAAAACATAGATTAATTAATTTTGTGTGATTTTTTAATGCTGAAAATGCCAATGAGTGAGTGTTTTTAGTGGATTTTAATATTCTCTCATTTCAATTTTGAGGTGGGTTTTGTTGGATTTTGGGAAATGGAAAACAAGCAACTTTGTGAGGTAAACTACAACACTCAAAATCACACTCACAAAAAGCAAGGAAGGATGGGAAGGCTAGTCCCATTTCGTTAAAGCGGGGAGCATGAAAAGTGAAAAAATCATCTTATCCATGCATTGAGGACCCATAAAAGGAAATTGAAAGTAGAAATGGAGGATTATTATTCTTCTTCATGTTATTTATGACTTTTCATTTGTAAATAGTGATCCCTCTTTTACCTAAGCTTGTATATAAATTTTTTATCGTAATGATTTAAGTAAGAATTCAATCGCCTCTCAAGAGATTGGTCACTACTAATCTTATGTAACTATGATTGAAACATATAAGATAAGACTACCAAGTTGAATAAATTCTTAATCAAAAATATTGAAAGTTGTTATGTAGCTACCATGGCTCTGGCATCTCCCCCAACATCTCCCCTAACCCTAACCCTAGATGGGTTACGATGGAAATAGCCCTCATCATTTTCCTACTCTCAGGGGTGGTGATGATGCTCTGGTCCTTGGCGGCTTACTCTGCAGTGGAATCCATAGCAGTTACATCAACAAACCTTGTCTACATGTTTATGGTGGCGGTGGATCGGGTAATCTTCTCGCCTCTCCCAAAGTGTGGCTCATCTTGAGTTACACTAGATTATTTCGAGCCAAGGAGACGGCATGTTCCAAAGTGGGTTTAAGGTCGGTGTTGTGTCGATGCTCAAGGACGTGGCTAGGTTATCTGCTCCTAGCATTAGTGGCCTAATCATTTCTACTTCTAGGTTAGTTTGGATTTGGACATTGTAGGTAAGACCGAGGATCCATTATTTGATGAGGTTGATGAGGAGGTTACCATGGATGTTGTCATTATGACTAAGTGGGATCGATTACGGTTTCTGCTCCAACATCAAGGCAACACCTTTCATGCGGGATCTTCCACCCACTAGACATCATCATGTACATTCTACATGTTTTGGACTTTTGTGTCAAGTAGTTTCTAAAGATCCCACAGTCTTTTTCACAGAGCTCATGGGATATAGGAGTGGGATGATACAATGGTAGTTGAGTATTCTTTTTGGATGAAGAATAATACTTGGGATTTGGTATCTCTTCATAAAGGAAGAAATATGATTAGGTGTAAGTGGGTATACCAAACCAAATACGCGATTGATGGCTTCATTGACAAATATTGGGAACACCGAGATCCGATAAATTTAAAAGAGCCTTCTTACATGAAGATTTACAAGAGGAAATATATATGGAGAAACATGTTAGATTTTTCATGACTCTTCTCTTTTTGTAGACTCTGAAGGTCTCTCTACGGTCCCAAACAGGCCCTTAGGCTTGGTATGAGAAGATGGGTTATTTTCTTCTATCTATTGGTTTTTTTTTTCTTCCACTTGATCCTAAAACATATCTCTAACATATTGGCGAGGATATTGTGATACTTGTCTTGTATGTTGATGATTATGTTACTTGTTGAAAGCTCTTCCTCCCACATTCGGACTATTCGAGAGGGCTCTCTTTCTATGTAGTTTGACATAATGATATCAGTTATTGCATTATTTCCTTGGTTTGTAAATTTCTCGGACATATTCAGGGGATTCATTTAAGTCATAAAAAGTACACCCATGATCTTCTTCAATGTTTTGATATGGTTGATTGCAAGCCAAGTCCATCTCCTTTTCGATCTGGGTTTACTCTTACATCCACATGTACCGCTCCACTTTGTGATCCTACATTGTATTAGCAATTGGTTAGAATTCTTATGTACTTGACCCATACTCACCCTAATATTTTATTTAAAATAGGTCTTGTATCTTGGTTTGCACATTATCCTCATGCGATCACTTGTGAAGATACTAAAAGGGTTTTGTGCTTTATTTGCGAAGTCACTTCCGACTTTGGACTACACTATGCCAAGGGTTACGCTTGATTGGTTGTATATATAGCTTCAAATTGGGTAATTATATTGAGGACAGTGTTCCACTTTTAGCTAACTTTTTTGTCTTGGTTCTTCTCCAGTTTCTTGGGCATGCAAAAATCAAAAGGTTGTTGCACTTTCATCTTCAAAGGAAAATTACAAGACAACAATTACAATGAGTCATGTAGATTCTTTGGCTTGAAAATTATTCACAAGGTTTGGATTCCCATAGGATTCACCAACTTTACTTTAGTGTGAAAAGCAAAGTTCAAAACACATTTCTCAAAACCCTATTGAGTACTAGCGGACCAAGAAAAATGAGATTCACATGCATTTCATTCGTAAACACATTCAAGATGGAGTTATTTTCTTGGAGTACATTCCCACTCAAAGCCAACAGATTGTCGACATTTTTACAAAGCCTTTCACATCACCTCATTACCTTGAGTTGTGTGGCATGTTTGGGGTTTCAAAATTTGTTCTTGGGGGTGTTCATGAGAACATCTTCCTTCTTCTTCTTTATATTTCCTTCTAGCAAGATTCTTTCCTACTTTTAGTTTGAGATTTCTTCATGGATATATTGTACATGAGTACCTAATCAGACCTTGTTTTGGGACTTGTAATATGGATATACAACTTTTATTTTGGGCCCCTAGCTTCACTTGAGGAGGGTGTTAAAGTAGGTTGTTTACCTTAGCTCATGTTCACCTAGGTACTTTATTTACCTTCTATTTTATTTATCCTCACCCACTTATGTACGGATATTTATTTTATCTTATTTATATATTAGGAAGATCTTATGTAGCTTTCGGGTATAATTCTTTCCTTGATCAATGATTTTGACTGGTTCTTTGATGACTAGTTCTTTCTTAAATCTATGGTCTTGACTACCTCTTTGTTGTTTAGTTTTTCCTTGATTATTTGCTTGACCTATGGCCTTGAATAGTTCTTAGATTGATCTTCCTTACCTATATAAGCGAGGCACCTTCTCATTATACTTCATAGAGTTCCACAATAATATATGATATTTTTGCTCATTTGTTTGTAAAGATTTTTATAAATTTATTATGGCGAGTTACTTTTGGCGTATTAAGTGCACCATGATGTTTTATCATCATCGAGTTTGTTGTAGATTGGAACGATATGTTTATCATTCCTTTTAACGAGGTCATGGCACTGTGTGGTTTTGAGCTTCAGGTTACTATGCCAATTGGGTGGAGGTGATGGGGCTCTATGTTCCTTGGGCTATAGGGTGACCCAACCTCGTTGACTAGAGCGATAAGGTGGTGGTGCTCTATGGTGAGTGACCCATCATGGAGAAATGAATATATGGGGCTCTTGATGAGCGAACCAGATGGAAAAATAGGGAGATGGGGCTCTATAGTGAGTGATCTGACATGGAGAAATAAGGTGACGGGGCTCTATGGTGAGTGGCACGGCTTGGTTTTGGCATTATGATTATTTATCTACTGGGAGGCATATGGAGTTATTTGGGAGGCATAATGAGTTAGAATTATTCATGATTTATTTATGTGAGTCATATTATGTCCTGTGATGTTTAAGGCTTGATTTTCCTCCTTGTTAGCAGGTGTGATTGGATCTTATATTGATATTGTGTGGGAACAATTATTGTCAGAGTCATGGGAAAAGTACCGAATACATATTTTGTGATGCCTTATTGATTTTTAGTCATGTGCATGTTTTGGATATTTACCTAGGTCATATGTGATGAGTTATATATTGTGTGGACTACATGCTTCTTCCCATTGCTAGGTTAAAGGTATTGTTGTGATACGAGAAAAGAAAACTACTAAATTGTGCATACACTTATGAGAAAACTTAAAAAGTAAACAACTTTGGACAAGAGTATAAAAATTGGATTAAATGCAATATGGAATAGAGAATTGCAAATATTCACATAATTTTTAGAAATGGAGAAAATTATGAAACATTTTGGCTTCCTTGTGATCACATTTTAAACAAAAAATCCATTTTTCTTAAATGGAGTAGTGGTTATTGACTTTCCTTGCTTATTTAGTTTCCTGAAGCTAACCTTAGTATTGGTCGCATCAAGGACGATGCTCTTATAAGGGGAGGGAGATGTGGTGCCCCTCATGTTTCCTCGTTGTTGACTTCAACTTTGAGAGCCTGAGGTTGTCCCTCGGTATGGTCGATTTAACTTTCTAGGAACATATCTTAGATAAGTAAATGTTTTATTGTTAAATGCACTAATTAAATATTATTGTAAGACTTTCTTAATAAGTTTTGTAACCACCAAGAGTCATAACTCACACTTTGGAATCGACTATTTCAATTTTTGTAACCTTATTTTATGAGGATGTTATCCTCTTAAGATTTATGTTGTATTGTTGATATTGGAGTATGTTGAGAATTTTTATGGTTATGTCTACATGTTGATAAAACGTGATGTTTATTATATATTTTGTTAACTATGAGAACCTTGTTATAAAATATGCCTTGTAGTTGTTGATATTCACATTAACCATGTTGTAGCTTCGTACTAAGATAACTATATTTAATTGTGGGAATTTTTGTGTGAAGTGAATTATGGTTTTGTTGTTAGTATTTTATATTTACATGTATTATACATAAATATGTGTATATGTGTGTGTATCATATGCTTCTAACATTGATATATCTATTTTGGATAAATAATAGTTAGGACCCTAGATTTTTTATAAAAGATAAAAGAGTTTGGTTTTAAAATTATGACCCTAGATTGATTTGTATAGGATAGCATGAATTTTGGAAGTTGGTTGTATTTTCAGCATTTTTGAATGGTTGATTTGTTGTAACTTTGAAAATTTAATATGGTTGTTTGACTTGTAAAAGGAACAATAACCAAATCGTACCAAGACAAGAACTTAGATGTTAATTAAACACCACGATCAATAAGATGAAAGTAATTTTCTAGAATAACTTTACCAAAACCTCTGCAAACAAATAAGCAAAGCAATATTATATATTGTTATGGAACTCAATTAAATACAATGAGAATGAGCCTTGTTTATAGAGGAAAGAAATAACAATCTAAGAACCAGTCAAGGTCGTAGATCAAGCCATAAATCAAGGAAAGAACTAGTCAAGACCATAGATTTAGGAGAGAACTAGACATCAAGGATCTAGTCAATACCATAGATCAAGGAAATAACTATACCTAACAACTAGATAATATCCCCTAATATCTAAATAAATAAAAATAAATATCCACACACATAAGTGGGTGAGGATAAATACAATAAAGGTAAATAAAGTACCTAGGTGAACATGAGCTAAGGTAAATACCTACTCTAACAACTTGGCTATTCGTATTGGCGTTGGTATATTATGGGTGTATGATCATTAGTGTGATTTTAATGGTATGTTTATTTGTTTATAATTGTGTTGGGATATTATTTAGTAATGTATCTGGGCATCAAAGTAATAGTGTTGATCGATTTCCTAGGTAACATTATAATGGAAATTGTTGTGGTTATTGACTTACCAATAGGGTTGGTCATTGATACTTGGCATAAGAAAGAATGTCTTAGAAATTATGATTGTATTCCTTTGGCTTGGTTTCGGTGATTGGGACCATCATTTTTGTTTGGAATAATATTTTTTTTTACCCTTGGTCATTTCTACAATAATAATTAAATAATAGTATTGGGTGGTTATTAAAAATTTATCTTTGATTGGGTGAATGTGGGACTTGAGCATTGGTGACATGATTGCTAGGTAAAATTGAGGGCATTTAGTAAAAAGGTTATTAATGTTTGATTATTACATATTTGACTCCCTTTTGTTACAAGGCTTAAAAGTGGATTTGATCGATTAAAAGGAAATTATGAAATATTTTTATTTGGATGAACAAATTTTGAAGTGGGTTAATTGGAAAATATTATTAATGTTTTGATTACATGATGGTTTAACTTGGATTATACAATGATATTTTTTGTTTAAGTTTTAATGCCTCCAATAGAAGCATGGGTCACGGACCCAACCAACATATAGAAAGGGATTTATTAAAGTTTAGAATCCATTTTTTTAAATAGATTTGGCTTGTGGCATTATTTTGTTTCATTTTGAGCAATGTGAGTGGAAGGGCAAGTTAAAAACCATAGCCTCCGGAAGAAGGCACTTGTGCTTGAACTCTGATGGTAGTGGAAGGCTAAGTGAGATGGTCCAACAACTCACAAAGACATGGTGTATTCCTATATGCAAGCGTTTTTTCTTTAAGAGTTTGGAAATTTATTTTAAAATCCCTAGTTGGGGTAGGGAATTGAGTAAAAAAGGGTAAATATCTACTTGTGGACTCATTTTTCTAGTTGGAATGAAATTACTGATTATGGCTACCTTTACTAATTTCTAGACATGTCTTTCCTTTTCTTTTCACTATGCAGTGATTAATAATAAATGAGAAATGTTTGTTTCTTTCTTGATTATCATACACAAAAATAAAACTATTTATTTGATTCTATTTTTGGGTTAAAGGGATGAAGAAATGTGGATCCAGATTCATACCACTATATGCATGCGTGTGTACAATGATATTTACTACGGCCCTTTCCATTTTATTAGTTCTTGATTCGGTTCGATTTTATTTTGGGTATATGTGGTTTTTTCTTATTTTTCCATCTCTATTTGGACTATGTTGTCTTGTGTTTTTAAAAAAATCTCTATCTCTCTTCTACAAACTTTGAATCTAGAAAAGGACCATGCTTAACATTATATTAAATAACCTTAGAATACAATTGTTATCATTTCCTTTTGAACTACAAATTTGGGGAAAATAGGTCCGCTAGAATTATATAAATAAATCGGGAATATTGTTGTTGTATTTTTCTTTTTAAACTACAAATTTGGAGAAAAGATGCATGTTGGAGTTATATAAATAAAAATGGAATACAGCTATTTTCATTTCTCTTTGAGTTTCAAGTCTGGAAAAAGAGATCATGCGTATTTATGTTAAATAAATTTGAAACGTAGTTTTTATTGTTTTCTCTTAAAACTTCAAGTGTGGGAAAAAGGCCATATGGGCATTATGTAAAACTAAAACTGGAATATGTATATTTATTTATTTCTCTTTGAATTTCAAGTTTGGAAAAAGAGATCTTACTTATTTATGTTAAATAAATCTTAAATATGATTTTTATTATTTTCTCTTAAAAATTCAAATGTGGGAAGAATGCCATGTGGGCATTGTGTGAAACAAAAAATTGGAATATATCTATTTTCATTTCTCTTTGAATTTCAAATCTAGAAAAAGAGATCATGATTATTTATGTTAAATAAATTTGAAATGTAATTTTTTATCGCTTTCTCTTAAAACTTCAAGAGTGAGAAAAAGACCATGTTGGAATTTTGTTAAATAAATTTAGAATTATAGGTGTTATATGTTTCCCTTTAAAATCCAAATTTGGAAATGAGGCCATGTTGGCATTATATTAAATGAATCTGCAATATGGTTGTCATATTATTCTTTTTACGCTCTAAATCTAGAAAGAAGGGGCCATGTGGGCATTATGTTAAACAAAATTTGGAAAAGAGTTGTTATCTCTCTCCCTAGAATGGTGTGATGGAAATTAGTAGTTGCATAAATTAGCTTTTTATTACATTCCTTATCTCTTGTATGAGACTTGGTATAATGGGAGGAAAGTGTAACGCCCACAAAAATGATGTTCTAAGAACATGCTACAACCCAACACTTAACCTAAAAATTGTGACTAAATTTTTTTATTTAAGTTACAAAGAAGGTTACAAGGGTGCTTAACCTTTAGGGTTCATTAAATTAACTTACACTACTAAACTCAACTTTATGATTGAAGAACCAGGTCTAGTTAAAAGGTTAACTTATTTTTAAATTTATCTCCAAGGTCCATTAATCAATTATTCAAAAGGAAGGTAACAAGGATTAATTTACTTAATTAGATGTTCTCTTCTCTTCAAATAATGTTCAATCTTGAATATGGTTAACCTCATGCTTAATTACCCTAGTTTCATTATCCTAATAGTTTAAAAGTCCTTTAAATAAATTCCTACAACATACTAAGGATTAATAAGGACATTACACCCCTAGACAATTAAATGGCCCCACTCACCCATCTACACATACCCTTAAGGATTTTAAATAAAACATTTAAATTACATTTCTACCTAATAAAAGTAGGGTCAATCCTCCACCCTTAGATCAAATCCATCTTGGCCACTAGATCCTAGGGTTCCAAACTTAGCCCTAAAAATCCTTATGAAATTCTATTAAAACCTTTCTCATTCTATTCTTCTCATTTGGTCTATTTCCTTTTTGTTAAATTTGCAGGTTGGAGAGGAGGAAGCCATGAAAGCACAAGAGGAAGAACCATGGAGGATTCTACATGGAGATTTAGTCTAGGCTTAGTTTAGATTTAGTTTTATTTATGTAATCTATTTCATTCAAGGATTGGGAGGGATTTCCTCCACCAATCGGTTTTTATTTCAAGTTATTTGTGTATTGGGTTTTAAATTTGGGGCAAACCCTACCCCATTGTTATAAATGAAAAAGACTAGTTTTAGATCCACCATTATATGTTTTATTGTTCAATCCATAGGATTACTCATTGTTTTGCTTGCTGGTAATTATAGGTTAAATTTTACAACTTAGAAATTTTGTGTAAACGGATAAATTTCTCACACAGCATGGATCACGGAGTTACGTCATAAGTGACAGGACCGCCGCCTGAGCAAATCGGCGATCCCTGAACTAGCGCCCTACACGGGTGAAAACCATGGACCACCACCCTACTGAGCGGTGGTTTTGAGACTATTGCCTTAGCAAAGGTTATGGGACCATCGCTTTGCTGCACGCCTGGCGCGATCATGTTTTTGAGAAACAGAACCTTAATGCCGAGATTTTAATAAAAACTTGAGGTTACCAAAAGGTTCAAAAATGCATTCTAAGTTTTTTTTGTTCATTTAGAGTTTCATTTGATATTTATGGCTCTTTTATTCATTTCTTAGTTAAATCTATTCATTTTAAAGTATTTTCAACTCTAATAAAACTCATCTACTTACAATAGTAATTCCATTTGTTTACTAGATTCTTCCTTCCATTACAAGAGCAAAAGGAATTTAAATCTATTTCATTACTTTGTCATTTCCTTGCTATAAAATCAACATTTCTAAATACAATATAATCTAACTTGTTCTCTCTTTCATTTCACTATAATATACATACATTCAAAATAGCCACAATAAAAAGTATTTTCCATGCAATGTTATTTTTCATACAAGTTCAACTTCTTACTACTTCTATTTCTCCTTCTTTGTCATTTACAACATCACAACTATTTGAATGCAAACTCTCATTTTCACAATGCAACTTCCAACTAAAATTTTGCACAATATATCCATTTTGGTCATTTCTTTTTCCTTATTACATATTTACAATAAAAAACAACTTCATAATAAAAGTAAGCTTTCTTTTCCATTTCACAACTAATTCACACAATTATTTCTTCTTTCTTTTGATATATAATACACTTCCATAGCCACAATGAAATGCAATTTGTTTCTTCACAAGATCAATACAATGTTCTCCACTTGATGTGGGAAGTCATACAAAATGTAAATACAAGAATGAAATACATTATTACAAGTTCTTCCACTCTAAGTGGGAAATAACATAAGGAAAGTTTCACAAGGTCTCCAACAAAACTCCAAGCTCCACAACTCCATCAAGATGGATCCTCCAAGATTTGTTTGATTCACAAAAAATAGGGGGAGAGGCAACGCTCTCCACCCAACCAAGATATCTAATGGAGAGAAGCCATCCTCTTCATTGGCCCTTGAGCCCCAACCACATTACAATGGGAGATGATTTCAACACATGGAAACAACAAGATTCCACAATACTTAACAAACATAGTTTCAAATCCATTCCATTCACATTCAAACACAACAACAACACAAGAAAAGGAACAACAAAACAATAATAATACAAGGCTTATCAAGAAAGCCAAAAGAGAAAGACCTATGGGGAGGCCACTTATGCCTCCCAATGGGAATGGGTGCCCACCTAAAAGCCTCCAATGCATATCTCAAATCCCCTACAAACTCTTATGCCTCCCTCAATTACCCTTATACCTTCATATACTCTTATGCCTCCCTCATAATAAGAAACAAGAATAAATGCAAGCATTCCTCATACAAGGTGGGGCACCCAACCCAAACTCCCTCCTCAAGAAAACAAACTCTTATGCCTCCCTACAAGAAAACTCCCCATAGTCTCCTCCTACTCCAAACTTAGGCAATATACCCATACCCAACAAACATTCCAAAGGAAAACAACACTCAACACAAACATATAAACACAAAATAAGAACATAATTTAAACAAAGGTGAAGCTCCTACCTCTCCATAGTAGAGCTTGTTCCAAGAATGAATTTCAAGCTCCTCAAACCAAGCAAGCATCCACAGACTCCAACAATCCACAAGCTCTCTTCAAAAAATCCTCTCCCTCTCCAAAATACAAGAGCACAAAATAATGAAGTAACCCCTAAACAAGCAAAATGATTTTAATATATATAAAAGGAGAGAGGAGGATGATGTGGCTCCAAGTAGGATGCCACCTCATTTCCTCTCCACTCCACATCACCTTGGTCAACCTCATATTCCAATGCACAATTAATAAGTGGTTGAAGGAATGACAAGTGTTTCTCGTTTTTAGTGATTTCAGCTAAAATTGAGATAACCATAGAAATTTTTTGACAAAATCTCCTAAAAATGCCCTTTGAAGGAGATCTTCGGGTTTTGGGTTTCCATCACATGGAAACATGTCTTTTACATGCTTCATGTCAATTGTCTTCTGAAACCGAAACCCGATTACATTCCAGTGTATCGGGTTTTCAGAACTCAGGAGCATCGGAACATACCTTTCAAAAAGCATGCTTCATGTTTCTTGTTTCGAAACCTGAAACCCAAACCTTTCCTTTGTATCGGGTTTTCAGAACTTGATAACATCTAAACATGTCTTTTGCATGCTTCATGTCAGTTGGTTCCCAAAACCCTGATTTGATAAGAAAACCTTTGTATCAAGTTTTGGACATGCTAAGCATGATGACATGGCATTAATGTCGAGTTGTCTATTAGTTGGCACACGTGTTGGAGGAGGTGTAATTAATGTTAGGGCTTTATAAATAGTTCAATTTTACACGTCATTTTTACCTGGCATATTTTCATTGTACGTGGATTTTTCGTACATGCTCCTTCGACCTCCAAACCCGACTGAATCTCTTGATCGATTTCGTGATCCATCTTCAACCATTTTTCAAATTTATTGAAGGTATTTTTCTCTTCTTATCATTTTGGGGTCTTTAGGGTTGTTTTTGAAGTGTTCATTTGGCATTTTTCCCTCTTCTCTTTTTCTTCCCTCTAGGTTTAGGGTTTTGGGTTGTTTTCTTCATTTACTATTGTATTCCCATGAAACCTCTTGTTTAAAATTCATCCTAGGTGTTTTCTTATTTTTCCCATGGGATATACTCTTTAGATTTTTGAGAAGAATCTAAAAATGTGTGGAAATTTTACATGTTTCGACATCCCTAGAAACCCAACGCATTTGTTTGGGTTTTATAGGGTGTTCGACATCGTTTGGCTTCCGCAGAGTATCGGGTTTCTCCAAGTGCTCAACATCTTCCAACTTTCATCTTGTGTCGGGTTTCGCAGAGTGTTCAACATCATTCAAATTCCACTTGTATCGGGTTTTATGAAGTGCTTAACATCACCTGAGTTCCGCCTTTGTGTCGGGTTTCACAAAGTGTCCGACACGACCTAGTTTTCGATATACATTACTAGTGTGTCGGGTTTCACGAAGTGCTTGGCAGGTCTCAAAGTCCGGTTAGTGTGGCAGGTCTGTAGGGTTGCTCAGCAAGCTTTCAAGCCCGATTGTTCAACCAGAAGTCATCTAAGCATTCTTCCTTTAGGACTTCTCATGTTGGATCCTAGACAATCTAAGGATAAGTTAGATAGATCAGGAAAGATGAAGTACAAGTACCGGAAGATGGAGTCCCCTTCCTACATAGATTGTAATTATGATATCTAGGACACGGAGCTTGGTAACATAGACATGGAAGACTTTTGGAACAAAACCAAGGATTCTTCTCGAATCCCTGGATGAAGTCAATAACCAGCAGTGGCCTCCCTCTTGTAGTAGGATTCCCAATGTCTGCTCAATGCCCCAAGTTCATTCTGGCTACACTTCCAATTATGACTCAGATTCCCGCTCAGTGAGAAATCAAGCAGGAGAAATCATAGTGAAGTTGGATGGGGGTTACTTTGATGACCTCTTAAGATTTCCCAACTTTGAGGAATATGTTGATGTAGATCTTAAGTCAGCACAGAAATCCTGGGACAAAGATCAAGAAGACTGCATCAAGCATGTGAATAAAAAGTTCTTGATCAAGGCCAAGCCAGCCATCTCTAGGTTTCCCAAGTTTGTCCCCAGGAGTGATTTCATCCTTGAAATCAGTGATATTATCACCCTGTTGAGTCAAGTATTTGGACTCCCGAGTCAAGAGACTTCCAAGGGTGGATGTATCAATTCATGGTCATTATAAAGAAGAATGAACAAGGGATCGATTGGAGTAGTCTTATAAGTGATGAGATTGATTCCCAGATGAAGACAGTCTTGTCTACTGGAAAGTTTTATATGTCGTCATATGTCACCTATGCAGTGGCATGAGAAATTATCCAAGGTTGGATGCAAAGGGAAATAGGGCAATAGAAACACATATATCGGTACTTCCCTCAGCTAACAATGAAGGGTTTCGAGGATCAATTCAAAAGAGTGAACGATGCCTTCTTTTATGAAAATATCTGCAGGATGAACCCTGATCTAAGGAAAAGAAGAGTCTCTGATGAAGCATGGGCTGAAGTATCGAAATGGGGTTGTATCTTCTTACAATTCAATAAGTTCACATACCTTCGGGTGGTCATGTACCCGGGTGATCCTTTCCATTTTCCTAGGTTCCCAGGTGATAAGCTGATCCTGATGGAGTTGGTTAGACAATTGTTGGATTTTCACAAATTCCAACAGAGTAAGCACAAGGCCATCGTCTCCTTCCCTATTTCCATTGGAAGGTACATGTGCTCAACAGTGGTTAAAGCCAAGAACGTGGTGCATGAGCTACAAGACAAGTTGAAGAAGCACATGAAGCACAAAGATGGGTTTGATTTCCGAGGAGTCCTTAAGTCATATGGGACCTTATATCTACATGTGCCCAACATAGAAGACATTTGGGTTGATCTTCGGGATGAATTTTCCATCCGAAGAAAGGAAAATAGTAGGTTGACACTTGAAGAGATTCAGATGTTAGATCTATCTGACATCCCAGAAGGCACTATGGACAACGAGAGTGTCCTTGACGCCTCGTATGATGGGTTGAATGAAGACCAATATGTATTCCTAGCCATTGATTGGTCCATTGTTGAGAAAGCTTCTATCGTAGGAAGAGCTACTCAAATTCTTACCATACTAAGGCGTGGCTCATTTCTTGGGGAATGAGTTATAAAGAAAGGAGTTTTTCAAAGCTAGCTACTTTGGAAGCAGGACCCTCCAAGGGAAAAAGGAAAAGGATAAGAACCCTTCCAAGAGGCCAATAAAGGTTAAGTTTGTTAGAAAGGGAGAAGAGCAAGGGAACACATCAGTGGCCACTCTCACAAAAATGGTTGAGGTTCTTGATTCACCTCCACCACTAGAACTAGGAAATCTTCCTTCAGGAGAAGAGGTTATTCAACCTCCATTCCCCTTTTGGTTGATAGTTCATCAGAGGTAAGTCTTCCTCTTATCTCTCAAGCTCTAATTTCATAATCATTACCTCCCCCATTCAACCTCCTTTGCTTCAGGTTTCTTCACCAAGTTCCTCAACCATGGCCAACATCTTCTCTGGCCTCTCACCTCTCCCCACTAGACCCAAGTTAACCATGGATATGCCTCCTCCTTCTATGCCTTCATTCCCTGAGTCCATTTCCATGAACACTACACTCACAAGTGATCACCACTCCACAAGCAAACCTTCCTCCACCTGAAGATGTGACCGTAACACCTACGATGGGAGAAACTTCTTCCAATATGCCTCAATGGTTAATAGATCAGACCCCAAGGAAGAGGAAGGTGGTAGTTCCCCTACCAGCCTTTGATTTCAGTTCCCTCAAGGTCACTCCTACCAAGTCTGCCAAGAAACCCAAAACATAGTTTCAAGGATTTTAGTGGATGCCTCAGGGCATAAGTTTTTGGAAATTTCCACTCCCACAGTTGACAAAACCAAGGATGATATAATGGTCACCGATTATCAGATCACAAGGGTTGATCTAGGAAAAGTGACAATGGAGGGAGCACAACAGGATGCACAAGATGCCATGAATGTGTTGTGCCAAAAGTTGAAGGAAACAAAGGCAAACAGAGATGAGCTAAAAGAGAAAGTAGAGCAGCTGACAAAAGTACTACTCAAGCTCTCAAAGCCTCCTGAGTCAACACCATCATCCTCTACTCCTATTAGGTTCGATTTCTCATTGGTACCCATGATTGAGAAGATTAATGAGAAGGGGAGAATAGTCGATGAATGGATCCAGAGGCTACTCCTGCAAGGAAAAGAGGTCATTGATGACACCGTGGAAGTCTAAAAATCCTTGGAGGATATAAAGAAGGATGGTGAGAAAATGGATGATGAATTTTCAGTAGAGAAGTCAAGAACCTAGAGTTAACTTTTGAAGCTCTCAATACACTGAAACAGGTTCCGTCCCATGTCTTGATCGAAGAAGGCATCATTCCACATGGGGACAAGCATTTTCAACTGACCAAAGCCATTAGATTCAGAATAAAGATTCTCAATGAAGCTTGCAGAAAATTGAGGGAATCAAGAGATCAATTGGTTGATGGCACAAATGACATAGAAGAAGAGCTAATCAAGATCTGTGCTAAAGTGTTGAATGAAAGCTCGAGTATTCTACCCATTGATGATCTTTACAAGCAGATCCAAGAATCAATTCAGCATGAACCAACTGATGGCTTTAGCCTGGAAATCATTGATAGGTTCGTGAAGATTGAACATTCTTTGGAAACACTGAGGAAACTCAACAAGAGACTGAAGAAACTTCCTAGTAATGCAAGCGATACTTAGGAAACGTGTGAAGTCCTGAGTGATCATTCCACTGCACCTGATGAAGATGAGATGTAGGGCATAATCTGAAAGTTCCAAGAATTTTGGGACAAGCAAGATTTGCTAGAGGAAGACAAAAATGATGAAACAAAATAGGCATAATGTTTCATGTCATTTCAATCCTGAAATCGACATGTCTTTTTCATTTTCGTTTCATCATGTAGGAAGCAAATTTTGACTTGGTCTCCTACGTGAGAGTCAAGAAAAATAGGACTCTCATTAAAAGGACTATTTTCTAGGATTTATCCTATTTTCTCTCAACTCCTTTTATTATAAATAAGGGATGCTTGTGCATTTTAAAGGGTTGAGATTTTTGGAATATTGAGAACTATTGTGAAGAAGAAAAACTTTGTGTTTTCTTTTAATCATTTGAGGAATAGAAACCGATGCTATTTTTACAAACTTTGTGTTGTGAGATTCATCTCTCTTAAGATATTGTTCTTATGTTCAGGATCTTAAGCTATTCTTTGTTTAGCATTCTCGATTATTTTAATTGTTTCAAACATTACATTACATTTGTTATCTAAAGCTCGTATGATTATTTCGTGCTCTGTGTTTACTCAAAAGAAAATACGTTCCTCTCATTTCCTTTCCATTGTGTTTCTTCCATAATAATAATTTCCTTTCTAATCCTTTCCATTTCTAAAATTGCAACATCTTCGCCTTGCGTGAATATGGATTTTAGGATTCTATCCCAACCCCAATGGTTAGATTAGTGTGAATATTATATATTATTTCTATTGTGTTTTAGATTAGTAATAAATAGGTAGCCTCACTTGTCTTTGAGGAGGGATTTAATCCCATGTACTATGGTTGAACCTCATATTTTGGCTTGACAAAATATCCAACCAATTTTTGGTGACTCTGGGGATATGGATTGATAAGACTAAGCTTATCTTATTGGTGTCTGGTGACTCTGTATTTGCCTTATTTTCACAAAGATATAATTTCCAGTTCAAGCTAGCTAGAAATATCTTCACTCGGTCAAGCCGAGCTAGGGGTGAAACTGATCCATTCTTTGATTTGCTTCAACAACATAATTTCATACTTTCACCCAACATAGTTTATGTCTAATCGAGCAAGAATTTCTTCACCCATCCGAAGAACTCAAATTCCTCAAACACAAGAAGTTTTTGCAACCTGCCATGCATTATTCTTGTCTGATACTTAGATTCTTGTACACACTTCATTTAGAAGAATGGAAGCACAACATGTGCCTTGGGGTGCAGCTATTGGTCCTCTTTCCTAACTCCACCATTGCATGATCTACCTCATGGATCACATAAGAATATTCCTAAGTTCAACGGTGATGGGAAGCAATACCTTGATGAACACATCACTTCATTCTTTGTCATGCATGTGGCATTCTTGGAGTTTCTCATGAAGACATCTCTATTCAACTCTTCGTTGAGACATTGCATGGTGTAGCAGCAGAATGGTTCTACCATCTTTCAAATGCATGCATTACCAATTAGGCTACCATGAGATCCATATTTGAAGCAAGGTTCAAACCAGTTGAAGATTCTCATGCCTTGTTAGTATAGCTTACACACATGAAGAAGGAATCTTATGAACCCATGCGGGACTTCATAGCCAAATTCAACAAGTTGATCCGTAAGATTCTAGACCTAGTTGTTCCTACTCTTGAAAATCAAAAGTGTTTCTTCATCAATGCTCAACCCCCTAATGTGAGCTTCTTGTTGAGAAGATCTGTTATCCCGATTTGGCCACCGCTCAAGCTACAACCACTGAAATAGAAGATGATCTTATTCTGGCTAGAAAAATAGAAGAGAATCATCTAAGCCTAAAAATCAAAGTTCTTCTCAGAGTACTATACGATCCTATGATTCAGAAGATGGCCAATGACTTGATCACTTTAAAGAAGAAAATGTCTCAACAAGTGACCAACATTCCTTATCGGGATATTCCTAGATGAAATTTCAACAATGCCAATGGTACCGCCGCAAGAGATAGGAATCGATTGATTGTTGATCCCACCGAGACTAGCCATTGAAGATCCTCATGTCAACGCAATAGTTGAAAGTTGAAGTAGTTGAGGAAGATGAAGAACCAGATGATCAAGATTCTCATGAAGCTTTTGAAGCTTCAGGATATGTTGATGAGTCTTTTGATGATTCAGCTGGTGACTCCAGCATTGGGTATTTGGAGTACGA
Organism: Taxus wallichiana var. yunnanensis; assembly: GCA_018340775.1. Taxonomy (NCBI): domain Eukaryota; kingdom Viridiplantae; phylum Streptophyta; class Pinopsida; order Cupressales; family Taxaceae; genus Taxus; species Taxus wallichiana. The sequence continues at coordinate 125,013,235 of CM031241.1, forward strand.
GGAAGATGAAGGTGAGCACGATGGCCAATCATTTGTAGTCTTCACTCAATCCCAATCTTAGAACCCCAGAAAGCTGGTTGAAAGCTCCAAGGATAAAAGTAAGGAAGCTCCCATAGTTATGGCTAAAAGAGGATCTCCCATCTCAACACAAACTGAAAAGGAGATAACTAAAAAGGTAACTTCACCTTCCAACTCTCTTTCTCCTACTTTCAAGGCTAGTACCTCGGCTCAAACCAATGTAACAGAACTAAGCCCTCCATCATTCCTTCATATACCACTTTTGACATCATTGATCATGCAAAGAAAACCAAAATCCAAATGTTGGAAGCCGAATACCTTCAGTCCAACCCTGAGCAATTTGAGAAACTTGAAAATTCATTAAAAGCAAGGTTGTTATTCCTCCATCTTTGAAAGGCATTTAGCCTAGCCCCACTTCAGCCTTTACCTCAGAGTAATATGACCTTTGTTGCTTCTTCGGGAAAGATTGAACCATTTTATTTTCTTACTTATAAATGGTTTTAAACTCAACAATTGCATAATTGACTCAGGAGCCTCTGATAATGTAATGCCCACAAAAGTAGCTCATGCCCTTGGACTCACCTTGACTAAATATTATGGGTGGTGTTATTCCATGGAAACTAAACAAGTCCCCTTGATTGGCCAAATCAAGGATGCATAATTTGCATTTTTTCCTTTCCGAAAAGAGAGTAAAAATGACTATCCTAGTTCTTTGATATCCCAACTACTTATGGGATTCTCTTGGGAAGAGGTTTTGTAAAGATGTTGGAGGAGAAATCAACATGGATTGGACCAAAGCTAAAATTCCAGTAAATGGATTTCCTCGTGTCCTTCACCTCAAAGCACAAGCAAAGTACCTGGTCACTAAATCAGATGATCCTAAGGCTCAAATTCTCTTTGAAGATGTAGGCTTGGGTAATTATTTCATGACATCTGAGGTGCCCTCTATAGAAGTCAAAGAAGAAGATCCTAATGTTTTTGACCCTTGAGTTTGATGGGAGCTGTTCAACTACTTGGTTCGGTGTTGGCGTGGTTCTTATATCTCCAGATTTTGAGATCTTTCCCTTTTCTTTCAAGTTGCAGTTTGATAATACTAACAACACAGCTGAATATGAAGCTTTGTTATTAGGATTAGAAATGGCAAGACAAAAAGGAATCCAAAATCTCAAAGTACAGGGAGATGTTGAGTTGATTGTGAATCAAGTAAGGGGGATTTATCAGGTAAAAAATGATCGCCTAAGACATTACAGAAACAAGGTTTGGGACAACATAGAATGCTTTGATGCTTTTTCCATTAAGGTAGTCTTAAGAGATTACAATGATAAAGTTGATTCCTTAGCTATTTCTGCATCTCTTCTTCTCCCCACCCACAGTTCAAATAGGACACGTATACCATTGAGATTGTGTATCATCCAAGCATTCCAGATAACTCAACACATTGGCAAGTGTTTAATGATGATCAACAGGTATTGTCTTTTCTTGAGAAATCCGATAACTTTAGCGAGCTTTATTTTGAAGGATCAAAATCATATTTCGTGAGTCCGTCTCTAATTCATATCAAGAAATTGATGGTGAATTCATCCAGCTCAAAGGCAATAAGATTCCGAAGGGATTAGTTTCTCTAGAAGGTCTATTTGACAAGCATGACCATTTCATTTAGGGTAAAAGGCAAGCTGAAGGTGCTTCCTCGTCAGAGGTAGACCAAGTTAACTAGGCTCTGTTGATCAACCGCGGATGGTAAACATCGGTAAATGTTGTTCTCGGAGGAAAAAGAAAGATTCTCTTCACTCTTGAAGAGATATATGGATGTCCTAGCATGGTCATATGCGGATCTAAAGTCTTTCAAGCCCAAGGATGTGTAACATAGCATTCCTTTGAAGCCTAAGGTTAAACCCTACAGGAAGAAGCAAAGGCATTACAACCCAAAGATCTCAGGGACTATTCTTGTAGAAATTAGAAGATGTTAGATGCAAGGATTATCTTTCCAATCCATCATTCCACCTAGGTTGCGAACATTGTCCCTGTCAGAAAAGAAGAATGGTGAAATCGGATTTGTGTTGACTTTCGGAACCTCAACCAATCTTCATTGAAAGACAATTATCCATTGCCCATCATGGACCAAGTATTACAAACTATCACTGGATCAGAAATGTTATCCATGCTTGATGGATTTTTGGGGTATAATCAGGTTGAGGTAGCTGTTGAAGATCAACATAAAACAACATTCACCACCCCATGGGGAACCTTTGCTTATAGGAGGATGCCTTTTGGTTTGATTAACACTAGAGCCACGTTTCAAAGGGCTATGGACTTAGCTTTCAGATTTAATGGGCAAGGTCATAGTTGTGTATTTGGATGACTTGACGGTCTTCTCTAAAAAGTGAAGTGATCATTATGATCACCAGAGCAGGTACTCTTAAGGTGTAGGCATCATGGGATTTCATTAAATCCTAAAAATTCCATGTTCGGAGTGATAGAAGGAAAGTTGTTGGGTCATATTGTGACTAAAGAAGGAACCAAGATCGATCTAGAGAGGGTGAAGGCCATCCAAAGCCTTACCCTACCCACAAGCAAAACTAGGGTGCACTCCTTTTTCGGGAAAGTCAATTTCCTAAGAAGATTTGTACCTGACTTTGCTGATAAAACCAAGGATATCCTTGGGATGATGAAAGGTAAGACTCCATTTGATGGAGCACTGAAGGGAAGCTTGCTTTTGAAGAAGTCAAATGGGTAATTTCTCACGCCCTATTTTGGTATGCCGGATTTCAAGAAAGATTTCATCATGTACAACTACGCTTCCACACATATAGTATCAACCATCCTGATGCAGGAAAATGAAGAAGGAATTGAAGCTCCCATTGCTTTCATGAGCTGCCCACTAAAGGAACATGAATTGAAGATGTCACAGATTGAAAAGCATGCTTATGCAGTGGTGAGAGCGGTGAAACATTTTAGGTATTATGTCTTGAGTTCCCACACTCTCGTTCTAGTTCCTGATACCACAGTTAAATCCATTCTGACCCAACAAGAGTTGGGTAGTCAATGGGTAACTGGATAGCCAAAGTCCAGGAGTATGACTTGGACATCAGACCTACCAAGTTGGTGTGAGGAAGAGGCTGTGCCAATTGATCACAAAACAATGCTAGAGATAGAATGCGAAGAAACTGAAGGTACTTCTTTAGAATTTCCCAAAGTGCTTTTCGTAAGCACGACTGATGAATGGTACATAGATATTGCTTTCTTTTTAACCTATGGTGAGTGTCCCCCACATTTAAGCCAAAAATAAAAGAGGATAGTTAAACTCAGGTCTGCAAGATACATTCTGTGGGACAATGGTATATACAAGAAAGGTATCGATGGTGTATTCTGCGTTGTGTTGATAAGTCTCAGCAGGTAAGGTTGCTAGAGTCCTTCCACAATCTAGCATGCGAGGACATTTCTCTTCTTCTATAATGGCTTACAAGATCTTATGGGCCAGGTACTATTGGCCTACTCTCTTTCGAGATTCAGCTGAATGGGTGGCCAAGTGTGAAGCTTGTCAACATTTCATTGGTCATCCTAAGCTGGCAGCTCTTCCCTTGAAGCTTGTGGTGATTGAAGAACCTTTTCACCAATGGGGAATTGATTTCATTGGAGTGTTGAACCCTACCTCTAGTGCTGGTCATAATTATGTGCTCACCACCATAGACTATTTCACCAAGTGGGTGGAAGCTGCTCCAATCAAACAAGCAACCTCCGAAGTTGTGTGTAACTTTCTCAAGGAGAATATAATTGTTAGATTCGGTGTGCCTCACAAGATTGTTGCTTGACAAACGCTTCTAATTTCTCATCTCATGAGTTGACAGAATTTTTTATGGCTTTGGGATCACATTGGCTCATTCATCGATTATTACCCATCAAGGAAATGGTCAGGCTGAATCAAGCAACAAAAACCTGGTGACCATAATCAGAAAATTGGTCGATGAGAATCAGAGGACATGGCACAAAGCATTGTATGATGCATTATGGGTAGATCGGATTACTCCTAAATGAGCTATTGGAATGTCCCCATTCTAGGTGTTGTATGGAATTGATGTTGAGATACCTATCTCTATAGAATTTTCAGCCTTACGATTGGCTAAAGCAATTGAAGATGAAACCTTTCAAAGTTCTATTGAGAAAAGGATAATGTACCTAGCCAGGTTAGAAGAAGAATGGAGCAAGGTAGTGGATCACATTATAGACCATCAGAGAAAATTCAAAAGGATATTTGACAAGAAATCAAAGCAACGTGATTTCTAGGTCGGAGATTTAGTACTTCTCTGGGACAAGAGAAGAGAGCAGAAAGGGATGCATGGCAAGTTTGACTCCTTATGGAAAGGTCCTTTCAAAATCCATCAGTTGAATGGTGAAAATAGCTTCTGTCTATCATACCTTGATGGAGAGTTTCTCCCCTACCTTTCAGTGGCCAACATTTGAAGATGTTCCACCAGTAATGCAAGATGCTCTCTTGCATTGTATCATAATTTATTTTCTGTTGTGTGTTTACTTTCTTTTCTTTCTTTCTTTGTTTTTTTCAGTTTTTCTTCTTCAGACTTCATAGCCTAATGGATAAATCTTTTTGATATATGAGTTCTCTTCCTTTGATGTTTCAAAGAAAGTCCCCAACTGGAGCCAGCTGTTATCTCATTTTTAGTGATTTCAGCTAAAATTGAGATAACCATAGAATTTTTTTGACAAAATCTCCTAAAAATCCCTTTGAAGGAGATCTTTGGGTTTTTGGGTTTCCATCACATGGAAACATGTCTTTTACATGCTTCATGTCAATTGTCTTCCAAACTCAAAACCCGATTACATTCCAGTGTATCGGGTTTTTGGAACTCAGAGCATTGGAACATACCTTTCAAAAAGCATGCTTCATGTTGCTTGTTTCCCGAAACCCAAAACCCAAACCTTTCCTTTGTATCGGGTTTTGAACTTGATAACATCCAAACATGTCTTTTTCATGCTTCATGTCAGTTGGTTCCCGAAACCCGATTTGATAAGAAAACCTTTATATCGGGTTTTCAGACGTGCTAAGCATGATGACATGGCATTAATGTCGAGTTGTTTGTTAGTTGGCACATGTGTCGAGGAGGTGTAATTAATGCTAGGGCTTTATAAATAGTTCAATTTTACACGTCATTTTTACCTGGCATATTTTCGCTACGTGGATTTTTCGTACATGCTCCTTCGACCTCCAAACCCGACTGAATCTCTTGATCGATTTTGTGATCCATCTTTGACCATTTTTCAAATTTATTGAAGGTATTTTTCTCTTCTTATCATTTTGGGGTCTTTGGGGTTGTTTTTGAAGTGTTCATTTGGTGTTTTTCCTCTTCTCTTTTTCTTCCCTCTAGGTTTAGGGTTTTGGGTTGTTTTCTTCATTTACTGTTGTATTCCCATGAAAATTCTTGTTTAAAATTCATCCTGGGTGTTTTCTTATTTTTCCCATGGATATACTCTTTAGATTTTTGAGAAGAATCTAAAAATCTAATTTACAAGCTTGGAGGGAATTTTATGTGTTCTGACATCCCATAAACCCGACGCCTTTGTTTCAGGTTTTACAGGTGTCGACATCTTTTGGCTTTCTATAGTTATCGAGGTTTCTCCAAGTGCTCAACATCTTCCAACTTTAGCTTGTGTCAGGTTTTCAGTAGAGTGTTCAACATCATTCCACTTCCACTTGTATCGGGTTTTGCAAAGTGCTTAACATCACCTGAGTTCTACCTTTGTGTCAGGTTTCACAAAGTGTCTGACATGACCTAGTTTTCGATATACATTGCAGTGTGTCAAGTTTCGAAAGTGTCTTGGCAGGCCTCAAAGTCCGGTTAGTGTGGTGGGTCTGTAGGGTTGTTCAAGCAAGCTTTCAAGCCTGATTGTTCAACCAGAAGTCATCTAAGCATTCTTCCTTCAGGACTTCTCATGTCGGATCCTAGACAATCTAAGGATAAGTCAGATAGATTAGGAAAGATGAAGTACAAGTACCAAGAAGATGGAGTCCCCTTCCTACATAGATTGCAATTACGATATCCGGGACACGGAGCTTGGTAACATAGACATGGAAGACTTTTGGAACAGAACCAAGGATTCTTCTCAGAATCCCTGGATGAAGTCAATAACCAAGCAGTGGCCTCCCTCTTGCAGTAGGATTCCCAATGTCTGCTCAATGCCCCAAGTTCATTCTGGCCTGTGCTTCCAATTATGACTTAGATTCCCACTCAATGAGAAATCAAGCAGAGAAATCATAGTGAAGTTGGATGGGGGTTACTTTGATGACCTCTTAAGATTGCCCAACTTTGAGGAATATGTTGATGTAGATCTTAAGTCAGCATAGAAAGCCTAGGACAAAGATCAAGAAGACTGCATCAAGCATGTGAATAAAAATTTCTTGATCAAGGCCAAGCAACCATCTCTAGGTTTCCCAAGTTTGTCCCTAAGAGTGATTTCATCCTTGAAATCAGTGATATTATCACCCTGTTGAGTCGAGTATTTGGACTCCCGAGTCAAGAGACTTCCAAGGGTGGATGTATCAATTCATGGTCATTATAAAGAAGAACGAACAAGGGATCGATTGGAGCAGTCTTATAAGTGATGAGATTGATTCCTAGATGAAGACAATCTTGTCTACTAGTAAGTTTTATATGTCGTCATATGTCACCTATGCAGCAGCCGGCATGAGAAATTATCAGGGTTGGATGCAAAGGGAAATAGGGAAACAGAACACATATATCGGTACTTCCCTCAACTGACAATGAAGGGTTTCGAGGATCAATTCAAAAGAGTGAATGATGCCTTCTTTTATGAAAATATCTGCAGGATGAACCCTGATCTAAGGAAAAGAAGAGTCTCTAATGAAGCATGAATGAAGTATCGAAATGGGGTTATATCTTCTTGCAATTCAAGAAGTTCACATACCTTCGGGTGGTCATGTACCTAGGTGATCCTTTCCATTTTCCCAGGTTCCCAGGTGATAAGCTGATCCTAATGGAGTTGGTTAGACAATTGTTGGATTTTCACAAATTCCAATAGAGTAAGCACAAGGCCACCATCTCCTTCCCTATTTCCATCGGAAGGTACACGTGCTCAATAGTGGTTAAAGCCAAGAATGTGGTGCATGAGCTATAAGACAAGTTGAAGAAGCACATGAAGCACAAGAGATGGGTTTGATTTCGAGGAGTCCTTAAGTCATATGGGACCTTATATCTACATGTGCCCAATGTAGAAGACATTTGGGTTGATCTTCGGGATGAAGTTGCCATCCGAAGAAAGGACAATAAGGTTAACACTTGAAGAGATTTAGATGTTAGATCTATCTGACATCCCAGAAGGCACCATGGACAATGAGAGTGTCCTTGATGCCTCGTATGATGGGTTGAATGAAGACCAATATGTATTCCCAGCCATTGATTGGTCCATTGCTGAGAAAGCTTCTATCACAGGAAGAGCTGCTCAAATTCTTGCCCGTACTAAGGCGTGGCTCATTTCTTGGGGAATGAGTTATAAAGAAGGGAGTTTTTCAAAGCTAGCTACTTTGGAAGCGGGACCCTCTAAGGGAAAAAAGGAAAAGGATAAGAACCCTTCCAAGAGGCCAATAAAGGTTAAGTTTTTAGAAAGGGAGAAGAGCAAGGGAACACATCAGTGGCCACTCTCCCACAAATGGTTGAGGTTCTTGATTCACCTCCACCACAGAACTAGGAAATATTCCTTCAGGAGAAGAGGTTGGTCAACCTCCCATTCCCCTTTTGGTTGATAGTTCATCAGAGGTAAGTCTTCCTCTTATCTCTCAAGCTCTAATTTCATAATCATTACCTCCCCCCATTCAACCTCCTTTGCTTCAGGTTTCTTCACCAAGTTCCTCAGCCATGGCCAACATCTTCTCTACCTCTCACCTCTCCCCACTAGACCCAAGTTAACCATGGATATGCCTCCTCCTTCTGTGCCTTCATTCCCTGAGTCCATTTCCATGGACACTACACTCACAGTGATCACCACTCCACAAGAAAACCTTCCTCCACCTGAAGATGTGACCGTAACACCTACAATGGGAGAAACTTCTTCCAGTATGCCTCAATGGTTAATAGATCAGACCCCAAGGAAGAGGAAGGTGGTAGTTCCCCTACTAGCCTTTGATTTCAGTTCCCTCAAGGTCACTCCTACCAAGTCTGCCAAGAAACCCAAAATAGTTTCAAGGGTTTTAGTGGATGCCTCAGGGCATAAGTTTGCGGAAATTTCCACTCCCATGGCTGACAAAACCAAGGATGATATAATGGTCACCGATTATCAGATCACAAGGGTTGATCTAGGAAAAGTGACAATGGAGGGAGCACAACAGATGCACAAGATGCCATGAATGTGTTGTGCCAGAAGCTAAAGGAAACAAAGGCAAATAGAGATGAGCTAAAAGAGAAAGTAGAGCAGCTGACAGAAGTACTACTCAAGCTCTCAAAGCCTCTAAGTCAACACCATCATCCTCTACTCCTATCAGGTTTGATTTCTCATCGGTACCCATGATTGAGAAGATTAATGAGAAGGGGAGAATGGTCGATGAATGGATCTAGAGGCTACTCCTACAAGGAAAAGAGGTCATTGATGACACCGTGGAAGTCTACAAATCCTTGGAGGATATAAAGAAGGATGGTGAGAAAATGGATGATGAATTTTCAGCAGAAGTCGGGAACCTAGAGTTAACTTTTGAAGCTCTCAATATGCTGAAATAGGTTCCATCCCACATCTTGATCGAAGAAGGCATCATTCCACATGGGGACAAGCATTTTCAACTGACCAAAGCCATTAGATTCAAAATAAATATTCTCAATGAAGCTTGCAGAAAATTGAGGGAATCAAGAGATCAATTGGTTGATGGCACAAATGACATAGAAGAAGAGCTAATCAAGATCTATGCTAAAGTGTTGAATGAAAGCTCGAGTATTCTTCCCGTTGATGATCTTTACAAGTAGATCCAAGAATCAATTCAGCACAAACCAACTGATGGCTTTAGCCTGGAAATCATTGATAGGTTTGTGAAGATTGAACATTCTTTGGAAACACTAAGGAAACTCAACAAGAGACTGAAGAAACTTCCTGGTAATGCGAGCGATACTTAGGAAACATGTGAAGTCCTGAGTGATCATTCCACCATGCCTGATGAAGATGAGATGCAGGCATAATCTAAAAGTTCCAAGAATTTTGGGACAAGCAGGCTTTGTTGGAGGAAGACAAAAATGATGAAACAGAATAGGCATAATGTTTCATGTCATTTCAATCCTGAAATCGACATGTCTTTTTCATTTTTGTTTCGTCATGTAGGAAGCAAATTTTGACTTGGTCTCCTGTGAGAGTCAAGAAAAATAGGACTCTCATTAAAAGGACTATTTTCTAGGATTTATCCTATTTTCTCTCAACTCCTTTTATTATAAATAAGGGATGCTTGTGTGTTTTAAAGGGTTGAGATTTTTGGAATATTGAGAACTATTGTGAAGAAGAAAAACTTTGTGTTTTCTTTTAATCATTTGAGGAATAGAAACCGATGTTATTTTTGCAAACTTTGTGTTGTGAGATTCATCTCTCTTAAGATATTGTTCTTATGTTCAGGATCTTAAGCTATTCTTTGTTTAGCATTCTTGATTATTTTAATTGTTTCAAACATTACATTACATTTGTTATCTAAAGCTCGTATGATTATTTCATGCTCTGTGTTTACTCGAAAGAAAATATGTTCCTCTCATTTCCTTTCCATTGTGTTTCTTCCATAATAATAATTTCCTTTCTAATCCTTTCCATTTCTAAAATTGCAACGTCTTCACCTTGCGTGGATACGGATTTTGGGATTCTATCCCAACCCCAATGGTTAGATTAGTGTGAATATTGTATATATTATTTCTGTTGTGTTTTAGATTAGTAATAAATAGAAGCCTCACCTGTCTTTGAGGAGGGATTTAATCCCATGTACTGTGGTTGAACCTCATATTTTGGCTTGAAAAAATATCCAACCAACAAAAAGAAACTTACACACTCCATCTAAGCCCACTCCCCAAAGGATGAAAATTAAATATTTGAAAGAAAGTGTAATAAAAATTTCACCTTTTTAACTTCCCAAAACACCTAATAAGGCCTAATTTTGACCCCCAACCCATAGGTAGGGTTGGCATAGACATTTAAGAGGTGTGGGACAAGTTTGACTTGTCCCACAAGCTTCCAAATTTGGCCTCTAAGGCCAAATTCGAGTTTCCCATGAAGGGTAGAGTGTGCTACACTCAGGACTTAAGCCTACAACACTCCACACAAAATCTAAGAGTAAATCAAATCTAATAAATGAAATCCTTTTTGGTCACATCTTTAATTAGTTTAGGACAAGTTAAATTATCTTAATTTGAGACACTACAACCCATTAATAATAAAGGGGGTAAACATACATCTAAAAATCTAAATAATAAAACAAGTAAATTACATCACTAAAAGAACACATACTAACATTAATAAAAAGGAAATTAAAACAAAACAACACATGACCCCTTGGTCACAATTTTCCCCTAACCAAATAATTATAACACACACACAATTACATGTTTCCATGGTGACCCTAGTTGAATTCATCTAGAATTCCAATGTGGTTGGTCTCCAATCCCCCGATGTTGTTGTGAATATAATAATACCTACAAAACAGAGAATACCTCCTTCGGCCTCATGGTCGCATTAAAACATCCATGCCAAAATATGTAATATAAATCTAAAATCATCTATATACGAATTAATATCATCTATACAAATACAATATCACTTACAATTTCTAGCAACATTTCTATTCCACATTTCATCCATGTCAAAATGATCACAACATTAATCCAATTATCAAAGGTCTACTCAAAATGACTAAATATATCACATGTCAAAAATATATATAAATAATCATGTCAACAGTATATCCACATCAATATCAAATGTCTCTAATGGTCCACATGCATCATATACGAATCAAATCAACAACAGTCCAGTATCTATAATATCTACTAACATACTAAATCAAAAAGCTATAATATATCCATAAGTGCAGTCGACAGTATCGAAATCAATAATCAAAAGGGTGTCGAAGGGAAGTGGGCACATCCCCCTACTTAGACTCAACTTCCTCCTAGAAGTCACTTGAATAAGTGCGGAAACTGCATCATATAAATTAGCATCATCCCATGTATGAACTCATCATATCTGGAAACTGAACCCTGGTCAATCTCTGCCACAAAGGCATAGGGTCCGTGCTCTATAATGTGTGGGCTCCACCATCCCGATCTCGCACTAATGATCCATCACGTGAGAAGGATCATAAAGCATATTTCCTAAGCACATATGAAACACATCACGCGTGAGACAATCTAGGTGGTAATGCTCTATCTTAGGGACCGATGTGTTGTGCTGAAATTGATCCTCGTCTCGAGATCATGTTGAAAGCTTGGTCCATAATGGATAGGGAAGTGTATAAAGGATCATGAAGAAACACCTTCATGCCTACCTCAAAAATACGATTTTCTATGTAATCCGCATGTACTTCTTCTGCGTGTCGACAATCTCTCATCAGATATAACCCTTGCTCCATATCCTGAAATAATGTTAGCCCAAGAGAAACTTTCCTCTAACCGTACTAAGAGGTGGTATCTCACCATATAAAGGAGAAAAGGAGCCATGCCTAGAACTCTAGAAACTATTATTAGGCAAATCCACCAAGTATGTACCATGATGATCCATCGTGGTGGTACATCTAAGCATGTTCTATAGGATCTAATTCACCCAACAATGAATTCCATGGAAATGGTGTCCCACTGAAATTGATCCTCGTCCCGGCATGGCATGGTGGTGAGGCTAAGTGTACAAAGTAAGGTCCAAATGAGCTTGGTTGAATCTAATGCTCGGACAATCTCATCAAGATATACCCGTGCCACTTGCAATTTCCTTATAGGTGGTCTTTATCGGAGAAAAATGAGCACTTTCATCAATTTATAGTGACCATGATGGCGTCGTGGTGGTAACGATAAAGCCATGAAGTCCATGGAAATGGTGTCACTCGGTGTGGCATGAGGAAGAGAATGCCAAGCTGGATATTGATACTCGAGGTGGCACTCTAAGTAGCTTAACATAAACAAAGCCATGTCTCTCGAAGTCCTCTCCAATGGTATAAGCTGTCTCAAGGTGGCATGCATCTTCTTCACCCCGAGATGGGCTGAATAAGGTGCATGATGAGCCTCATCAAAATTTATTACCTAAAGACTCCCTCTCTAAGAACATAAATCCAACCTCTGTGTCTAAGAAGAAGGCCATCTCGCCTCTAGTGAAAATCCATCAAATCTCCCCTCAAGGGGTCTCCCGAGACTCAATCTGCTCTAGACTACAAGGTAGAAACTGTCATGAGGAAGTTGTTACAGAATCCTACTCCGTAAATTTGTGTCCCTTTGAAGTAGCCATAGCCACGTGTCTCCTTCTACTCAAGGCATCTGCAACCACATTCTCCTTCCCCTTCACATGCTCTATCTCCATGTCATACTTACAAAGCAACTCCATCTAACGCCGCTGATGAGCATTGAGATTGGGTTACGTGAAGAGGTGGCAAACACTCAAGTGATCGATCACCCGAGTGTAAATCTTCATAGAAGAAAATGTCTCCATTGCACCAAGGCATGCACAATTCTGTTGTAAGCTCAAGATCATGAGTCAGATAATTGAGCTCATAATCTTTGATTTTTGTGAGACTCAAAAGCAACTACTCTGCCTCCGCATCAACACACCTCCAAGTCCTCGCCAAGGAAGCATCTGTACAAACGTAGAACTCACCCCGAGGATCGGCCCTATAAGAATAGGTGTTGTAGTGAGGAATTCCTTTAGTGTACTAAAGTCCTACTCACATCTATCTGACCAAAAAAACTTCTTCCCTTTCCGTTGAAGTGAAGTGATGGGGTGTATAATCGAGAAAAGTCTTGGATAAATCTCTTATAGTATCTCGGTAAACCCATGAATTTGCACACCTCGGTCACCTTTGGTGGGTGTTGGATAATCCATGATAGCTCGAATCTTGGAAGGATCGATAGAGATACCTTCCTAGAAATGATGTGGCCCAAATACTACGAACCTCTTTCTCGAAAGAATGCACACTTCTCAAGTCATGCCGTATAGATGTTGCTCACGAAGAAATTGAAGAACTTTAAAAAGGTGCTCCTCACACGTATGTGAGTAAATTATAATTTCATCAAGGAAAATGAGCATGAAGTGATCTAGAAAAGTCTTGAACACCCCATTCATCAAACTCATAAACATTTCGTGGGCATTCATCAAACTAAAAGGTACCACTATAAACTCATAGTGGCCATATCTCATATGGAAGGTGGTCTTATGAATATCTACCTTCGTAATCCGAGTGATGATACCCTAACTTAAGATCTACCTTATAAAAACTATAGCCCCCTTCATCTAATCAAATAAATCATCAATGCACAGAAGGGGGTAACGATTCTTGATCATTACTTTGTTCAGCTGACGGTAATCAATACACAACCATAGAGATCCATCCTTCTTCTTCATGAAGATCACCGATGCACCCCAAGGGGATACACTAGGATGGATTAGGCATTTCTCTAGAAGGCCCTCGAGTTGTAACTTGAGCTCACATAGATTAAGATTAGTCATCCGATAAGGTGCTCGTGAGATAGGATATGCACCAGAACTAGATCTATGTGGAAATCTATCTCACGTGGGGAGGTAACCCCGGTATCTCCCCTGGAAAGACATTAAAAAACTCTCTCAAGATGGGATGGTCATCAAGGGATGGTCCACTAGACTCATCCTTAGATCTATCACTAACCGTAACAGCATACATCTGACAACCCCATCGCACACACCGCTTAAGTTACATAGCAGAGATGATGTAAATGGAAATGGGTCTCCTAACTCCTGATATCACTAACTCCACTCCAAGATCATCTATGCAAGCAATAGTCTTATGGTAACAGTCCACTCTAGCTCTATGAGCGGACAACTAGTTCATGCCCAAAATGACACCATAAGATCCCAATGGAAGGATACAAAGATCTAAGGTAGTGGTGAAGGGTCCCAAATCCACTACACACTCCTTAACTAAGGAGTCTACAAAAATTTTGGCTCCAGAAGCCATCTCAATGTCCCAACTATGACCCTACCTAACTACCACCAGCCTGCAATGCTCTACTAAGGATGGTGTAATAAATGAATCATAAGAGCTAGAATAAATAATATAGAGTGGTAAATACCACCAATACTACTTATCGTCTCAATCATGGTACTCTAGTGCTCACTTAGTGGTTTCAACTCTTTGTGTAGATCCGATGGCTCCATGCCATATCTCCAACAATGATGAGGCTCAAAGATCTGTGTCTTACCCTTTTTCTAGGTTTTGTGGGTAATCTCTCTAATGATGTCCAACAACACCACAACCATAACAACTTCCTAGTCTTCTCCAATGGGATGTAGCTCTCGTTCGATACTCTAGATGTCTGAGCTGTGGATCCGACGACCCGGCTATAGACTATTGGGATCTCTCTTGACAAACTCCTACTGACTGAGCTCTTGATGCACCATGTGTCCTGATGGGACCCTAGGAGGAGGCCCCATACTCCATCCTCTTTGCGCATCAAATATCTAAGGAGGTTTGTAAGGTGGGAGGGTGTTGTTACTACTACTCCTAAGATGGCTATTGTGGTGGCCTGAATGAATCCTATCCTGAACTCTATCCACCACGTGGAGGAGGAACTAACCCCTCGATCTACCATCCTACATCTACTGGATATGGCTCTAAACTCTATCTCTAGCCTATGTGTCTTCCCCATGTCTCCTCTGCAATATAGGCCTTCTCCATGGCCTCTACTAATGTTTGTGGGTAGTGAATGCACACCACGCCACCCAAATCCAAGTTTAGGCCCCGGATGAACCTATGAATCCATACCTGCTCATCTTACATATAGTCGACATACTAGAGTAGGTGAAAAATGAGTCTCATACTTGGCTACAATCATTGATGCCTGATGGAGGTCATGAAACTCATCTATCCACTATTGTATAAACCTCTTGGGAAAATACCTACTCCTGAAACACTCCTCAAATAGCTCCCAAGTAACTATCTCTGAATCAACATGGAGCTTTTGCTCCTCGGTCCTCCACCAGACTCCTACTCCATCCCTCAGAAGATGGATCATAACACAAGCTTTCATGTTGCTAAGCTACTCAAGCTCACCAACCAGGCCTCTGCCTGAAAACCTCTTGTATCACCTGAATAGTGAGATGGTCGTAGCTTCAGGATCTCCCTGATATGGTCTGCAACTGATGTATGACGACCCTAGGTCTCTCTGCATGCTCCTCCCTCTATCTAGGGCTCCGAGACCTATCCCTATATCCTAAGATCTTGTCCTCGTGTACTCTCTATGGTGTCTATTAGTTTAGATTCACAACACCCCCAAATGAGTCGTCGGATCTACTTTTCTAGGGCAGACTCATTTGGTGTGATTGCATAACATTGAACTTCCCCAAGGTGTGGGACCTTGCGAATGGGAAAGCTCTCCAGAGAAGGTTGGTTCCTCTTCCTAATCTACCTACCACAAGTTATTCCAGTGTAGGAAAGCTAATCTAATCCTAATTTAACTTCCAAGGAGACAAGGAGAGAAAGAAAACGAGGAAAAATAGAGCCTACACTAAAATGGTGATACACCAGAGAAGGAAATGTTGATCATCTACCCAGACTGCCATGAAACAAATAGAGGTGAGCAATGGAGAGGATGGATAGCAGCATCATAGACCAAAGATCAGATTTCACATAGGAAACATTTCAACCCAATGAACATAGCTCCCATATCTGTAAATGAACGTTCAAAAGATGCACAGATACCCTGCAATGAAGAGAGGCAAGAAGAAACAACAAGAAACGAGCCAAGGATAGACAAATGCATCACAAAAACACATTTTTTATTTTAGAGTTTACACAGAAGCATCATTTACGTGAAAGAGGCAAAAACACCATACAAGAGCATGGGAGGAGATTCAAACTCCATTTGACCCCTGGGGAAAAAATAAGGGGAGGTAGAGAAGAAGAATGAACAACCTTTTATAATGAATCCTACTCCTGAATTTATAGATTTGATTCAAGAAGAAGAGAGAGAGAGAGAGAGAGAGAGAGAGAAGTGGGAAAAGTAATTGAAGGTCAACTATTGTTGTTAATGCCTCGATAAAATATATCCCCAAATCCATCTTTACCGCATCAATCCTTGGTTCAACACCTTAAAGGAAGAGGAAATAGTGAAATAGATCAAATATGATCCGTTTGTAAGGCAAGAAGATTATGCATTGAAATCTTGAAGATGTTTCCTCCATTTTCTTCACCTACCTCCTCAAAATTAAATTTTCAAACCTCCATGGCAGTGGGCGAGGCTGAGATCTTTCCAACGGTGTCAGATTCGCAATATTTCAAGCCCTGAGTCGAAAGATATGCCCCTTGAAGTTTGTATCGAGTCCATATAAGAGGGCGGGAAAACAACTTTAAAAATGGGTCCCCTTTTGATATGGGACACATGGCACTCTTTGGTTGGTTGGGAGATGCGCTTCCATCTTTTCCTTTGTGCCCATTTTTGACAAAAGGAAAATTTTCACCTTTTCCTCCGACTCCCCGCTTTGGCTTTGACTCAAGCTCAAACACTAACTTTTTCCCTTTTTTATTTTAGAGCCTGCCCAAGTCTATCAAATAGATTTAAGACATGGATTCACACGACAAATTCCATTTCTTCTCTTTCTTCTCGCACAGGGTCATTTAAACTTTTACAGGCCCCGCCATTCCATTGTAGAGTCCTCTACGTAACCAGTTTGCAAGATTTAAACGTATTTTCTCTTATTCTTTCCATGTGGGTCGTGGCTAATCCAATATTTTCCTAGGGGTGAAATATGGATAACAATTTGGTGACTCATAAGGACATCTACCTACTAGATGAAGAGACCAGTGGCCTTGAAGCATTCATTAGGCATGGAGTCTGCCTGATAAACACGAAACTGATCTAAACTTTGAAACTCCAACCTCTGAGCCATTTGGAAACCCACTGAAACTTGGAGCTGATCTTCACCAAAAACCATTACAATGCATTGTGCAAGAGCAAAAATAGCACCAAAACTATGTACAAACTGAAAATCATACATACCCCAAGTGGGATATACAAGTGTGCAAAAGAACTTCTTCTACTAAAAACAAACCTACCTACTCTACTCTAACCAAGAGCAAAGGGAACTCAAACAAAACCTGCAACTACAGGAGAAATAGCTTCCCTTCCTCAAAAATGGCATCCATGCAACTGATTTGGCATTGAACATGGCTGGTTGGATGAGTGAAAAACTAACTACAAGATGATCTTCCACCCAAATGACCAAAGTATCAATTGAAGACAAATCCAATACCTCTTTTAGTTGCTCTGCATTTGGATTGAAGAGGTATGGCAGCTGATCCTTGGCACTTTGCATATCATCCTCATGCTTAGAGGCAAGCATGACTGGTTGTGGCTTCTCCTTTGGCTCAATGAAGCCAAATACCTGATTGGGCAAGGTATGATCCATTTGATGTGCCCATAGCTCTGAGTTTCAACTCCGAAAATGGAGTCCTCTTGCAGATCCTCCTGAATGAATGGCATGGAAGAAGTGGTGAAACTCTTCTACTCTTTCCCTTCCTCTTCTTGTGAAGAACATGGAAGATCTGAATCTCCCAAACTTGATCCCAAAAGGCTGCTATAAGGTGCAGACTGTTGCAAATGAATGTTCTCCTCCATAATTATTAAGTGTTCCTCTTCTTTTGGATTTGGAGTAGCTTCTCCTTCCTCTGTTGTTTGAAGACCATCTTTCCCTTGGATAACTTCTTCCTCTAGCATGAAGCTTGTCAAAGAAAACTCTTCAAACTGCTGCTCTAGAGGACTGTTTGGGACAGCCATGTCTTCTTTAGAATTTTCCTCCATGATGGATTCATCAACCAAAACAGGCCCTTCGAATGAAAGCAAGAAATTATCAATGATGCCTTCTTCTTCTGTTGTTACAAAATCTGATTTGGTCTCATCCATTTGCTCCTTCCCAATGGGACTTTGAGCTGATTTTTCTTCTTCTTCCTTGGCTGATTGTGCAACTTGAATTGGATCAGCATTTCTCTCAGACAAAGTGCCATTGTGGACACTACACTCGAGAAACTTGATAATCTGATCTTCTTCCTTTCCTTATTCTTCTTCTGCTGCAACAAAATCAGTCCTAACCACCATTGAGTCTTCAACCTTGGCCTCCTCTGTAGGCTTAACCAACAAGGGAATTTTTTCAATTCCATACCTGAGAGCCAAACTTACTAAACTCTTAATCATTTCTTCTTCCACTAGCTCTTCTATTTGTTGTCCTTGACTGATTTTTGGAATTTCATCTTCCTCACGTGGAATTGGGAAGGCAAGAGAAGGATTGGGTTGGGATTCAACCATTTGTGCAATTTTTTTTGGTGGTGGGAAGGATGGAACTTCTTGTTTCTTTGGAGGGGAAGGTGTTTCTTTTTGCTCTTGTGGAGGGGATTTGGATTTGGAAGAGAAGAGGGAAGAAAAGATGAGATGGGATGGAAGACTAGGGGATGGAGGGATGGTTTTCACAACTGGAGCAGCATTGGCTGGGTTTACAACTTGACATTCAAACTGAGATGGTGTTGCTTGAGGAATGGAAAGAGAAATACCAGATGATGGTGTAAAACTTACCCATTGACAAGGTTTCTTAGCACCAAGTTCATAGGCCTCTATCTCTTCTATCCATTGTGCAAGTTGGGGAAGCATTCCAATCATGAATTCAACTTCTCCTGAGGGTTGTAGTGTCTTGGAAAAGGGCCTTCCCATGGACAAGGTGCCCTACAACCAATTTTGAAAGCCATCATTTGAGTTGTTGCCCTTGATTGAACCATGCCAGTCTCCATTTTTTGAATTTTCTCTAGCAGACCAACATCTTGCATTTGATTGTCTTCATTACATGCATATCCCTATTCTTGGAAAGCCCCATAGCCAAACTGATTTTGGCACTACTACTCATAGGGATAGACATGTTGATTCTGAACCTACTCATAATGATGATTTGAAGGAGTTGTAAAGCATATTGGAGGTGGAATGATCTGTTGTTGTTGTAAATGTGAATTCCATGATGGAAATGAAGTCATGATTGTACAACTTCATGGAATAGAAAAGAATGAAAGAGATGGAAAGAAGAAAATGGATGAAAATGAGTGGAAATGGATGGAAAAGGTCTGCAACTTAGAGAATGGGTTTTTGACCAAATGGAGTCACCAGATGTGCTTGTATGTGCCTCAAAAGGCTGACCCTTAATAAGAACACATCAACCTGTTAAGATGAAGTGGTAAGGTGCTTCATACCTGTCCTGTTGGGCATGCCAAAATTGTTAGTGCAGAATCACAGCACCCCCAAATGAGTCGTTGGATCTACTTTTCTAGGGTAGACTCATTTGGTGTGATTGCATAACATTGAACTTCCCCAAGGTGTGGGACCTTGCAAATTGGAAAGCTCTCCAGAGAAGGTTGGTTCCTCTTCTTAATCTACCTACCACAAGTTATTCTAGTGCAGGAAAGCTAATCCAATCCTAATTTAACTTCTAAGGAGACAAGGAGAGAAAGAAAACGAGGAAAAATAGAGCCTACACTAAAACGGTGATACACCAGAGAAGGAAATGTTGATCATCTACCCAGACTACCATGAAATGAATAGAGATGAGCAATGGAGAGGATGGACAACAACATCATAGACCAAAGATCAGATTTCACACAGGAAACATTTCAACCCAATGAACACAGATCCCATATCTATAAATGAACATTCAAAAGATGCACAGATACCCTGCAATGAAGAGAGGCAAGAAGAAACAACAAGAAACGAGCCAAGGATAGACAAATGCATCACAAAAACATGTTTTTTATTGCTCAGAGTTTACACAGTAGCATCATGTATAGGAAAGAGGCAAAAATGTCATTTACAAGAGTAGGGGAGGAGATTCAAACTCCATTTTGACCCTGGGGAAGAAAAGAAGGGGGAGGCAGAGAAGAAGAATGAACAACCTTTTTACAATGAATCCTACCCCGACTTTATAGATTCGATTCAGAGAGAAGAAAGAGAGAGAGAAGCAAGAAAATCAAGTTGAAGCTCAACTACTGTTGTTAATGCCTCTGATAAAATTTGTCCCCAAATCCATCTTTACTACATCAATCCTTGGTTTGACACCTTGAAGGAAGAGGAAAAAGGTGAAACAGATCAAATCTGATCTGGTTGTTGAGGCAAGAAGATCTGCATTGAAATCTTGAAGATGTTTCCTCCATTTTTCTTCACCTACCTCCTCAAAATTAAAGTTTCAAACCTCCATGGCATGGGAAAGGCCGAGATCTTTCCAACGGTGTCAGATTTGTAATATTTCGAGCCCTGAGTCAAAAGATATGCCCCTTCGCAGTTTGTATCGGGTCCATACATGATGGCGGAAAACAACTTTAAAAATGGGTCCCCTTTTGATATGGGACACGTGGAACTCTTTGGTTGGTTAGGAGACATGCACTTCCATCTTTTCCTTTGTGCCTTTTTTGAAAAAGGAAAATTTTCACCTTTTCCTCCAACTCCCCACTTTGGCTTTGACTCGGGCTCAAACGTTGACTTTTCCCTTTTTTATTTTAGAGCCTACCCAAGTCTGTCAAATAGATTTAAGACATGGATTTAGGTGACAAAGTTTTTCTTCTCTTTCTTCTCGCACAGGGTCATTTAAACTTTTGCAAGCCCTATCATTCCATTGTAGAGTCCCTCTGCAACCAGTTTGTAAGATTTAAATGTGTTTTCTCTTATTCTTTCCATGCGGGGTCGTGGCTGATCCAATATTTTCTTGGGGATGAAATATGGATAATAGTGACTCTACCCTAGGTGACTCCACATGAAAGTTCTCTACCCTATACTCCTCGTTGTGTCGAGGGGATACATGGGCCTCCACTGATGGCTCCATGCCATGTCTAGAAAATCATCCTCCCAAGGGCTCTCCACGTATAATGGCATTGACATCTGAAGCGTCTGTAAAATCTGAGGTAGAATGGCCACTACAACCTACTCTGGAGGTGGTATATCTAGGTCTATGTGAAAATACCCCTCGTCTAATTTGCGCCTCCTGCACAAATCAAGGTGAGAGTTAGTTCATTGTTCTAGGTCTTGTTTTAGTTTTCTATGTTTTCTAAATTATACAATTATCAGACATTGTGGTTTTCTAGATTAAAAGAAACCAATTTTTCACTAGGTTAAATGTTCATGTTTCATGTCTTCTAAGTGTGCCCAAGGGTCCAAGTTTTGAACCCATGGCTCTGATACCAAGTGTAACGCCTGGAAAATGACGTTCTAAGAACACGCTACAACCCAACACTTAACCTAAAAATTGCGACTAAATTTTTTTGTTTAAGTTACAAAGAAGGTTACAAGGGTGTTTAACCTTTAGGGTTTATTAAATTAACTTACACTACTTAACTCAGCTTTACGATTGAAGAACCGGTCTAGTTAAAAGGTTAACTTATTTTCAAATTTATCTCCAAGGTCCATTAATCAATTATTCAAAAGGAAGGTAACAAGGATTAATTTACTTAATTAGATGTTCTCTTCTCTTAAATAATGTTCAACTTTAATATGGTTAACCTCATGCTTAATTTCTCTAGTTTCATTATCCTAATAGTTTAAAAGTCCTTTAATTAAATTCCTACAACATACTAAGGATTAATAAGGACATTACACCCCTAGGCAATTAAATGGCCCCACTCACCCATCTACACATACCCTTAAGGATTTTAAATAAAACATTTAAAATACATTTCTACCTAATAAAAGTAGGGTCAATCCTCCACCCTTAGATCAAATCCATCTTGGCCACTAGATCCTAGGGTTCCAAACTTAGCCCTAAAATCCTTATGAAATTCTATTAAAACCTTTTCTCATTCTATTCTTCTCATTTGGTCTATTCCTTTTTGTTAAATTTGTAGGTTAGAGAGGAGGAAGCCATGAAAGCAAAAGAGGAAGAGCCATGGAGGATTCTACATGGAGATTTAGTCTAGGCTTAGTTTAGTTTTAGTTTTATTTATGTAATCTATTTCATTCAAGGATTGGGAGGATTTCCTCCACCAATCTAGTTTTTATTTCAAGTTATTTGTGTATTGGGTTTTAAATTTGGGGAAAACCCTACCCCATTGTTATAAATGAAAAAGACTAGTTTTAGATCCACCATTGTATGTTTTATTGTTCAATCCATAGGATTACTCATTGTTTTACTTGCTAGTAATTATAGGTTAAATTTTACAACTTAGAAATTTGGTGTAAACTAGATAAATTTCTCACACAAGACACGGATCCACGGAGTTCTGTCATAAGTGACAGGACCGCCAACTGACAGAGCAGGACCGGTGGTCTTAGAACCACTTGCCTGCCTAGGTGAAAACCACGGACCACCGCCCTACTGAGTGGTGGTTTTGAGACTACCACCTTAGCTTGAGTGGTAGTTTTAAGACCGCCGCCTTAGCTGAGTAGTGGTTACAGACCGCCGCTCTACACATGGTGGCGATCCTATTTCTAAGAAAAGAACCTTAATGCCTGATATTTTAACAAAAACTTAAAGTTACCAAAAGGTTCAAAAATGCATTCTAAGTTTGTTTTTGTTCATTTAGAGTTCCAAATTTGAGATTTATTGCTCTTTTATTCATTTCTTAGTTAAATCTACTCATTTTAAAGTATTTTCAACTCTAATAAAACTCATCTACTTACAAGAATAATTCCATTTGTTTAACTAGATTCTTCTTTCCATTACAAGAGCAAAAGGAATTTAAATCTATTTCATTACTTTGTCATTTCCTTGCTATAAAATCAACATTTCTAAATACAATATAATCTAACTTGTTCTCTCTTTCATTTCACTATAATATGCATACATTCAAAATAGCCACAATAACTTTATTTTCCATGCAATGTTATTTTTCATACAAGTTCAACTTCTTACTACTTCTATTTCTCCTTCTTTCTCATTTACAACATCACAACTATTTGAATGCAAACTCTCATTTTCACATTGTAACTTCCAACTAAAATTTTGCACTATATATCCATTTTGGTCATTTCTTTTTCCTTATTACATATTTACAATAAAAACAACTTCACAATGAAAGTAAGCTTTCTTTTCCATTTCACAACTAATTCACACAATTTTTCTTCTTTCTTTCAATATATAATACACTTCCATAGCCACAATGAAATGCAATTTGTTTCTTCACAAGATCAATACAATGTTCTCCACTTGATGTGGGAAATCATACAAAATGTAAATACAAGAATGAAATACATTATTACAAGTTCTTCCACTCTAAGTGGGAAATAACATGAGGAAGGTTTCACAAGGTCTCCAACAAAACTCCAAGCTCCACAACTCCATCAAGATGGCTCCTCCAAGATTTTTTGATTCTTAAAAAATAGGGGAGAGGCAACGCTCTCCACCCAACCAAGATATCTAATGGAGAGGAGAAGCCATCCTCTTCATTGGCCCCCGAGCCCCAACCACATTACAATGGGAGATGATTTCAACACATGGCAACAACAAGCTTCCACAATACTTAACAAACATATTTTCACATCCATTCCATTCACATTCAAACACAACAACAACACAAGCAAAGGAACAACAAAACAATAATAATACAAGGCTTATCAAGAAAGGCAAAAGAGCAAGACCTATGGGGAGGCCACTTATGCCTCCTAATGGGAATGGGTGCCACCTAAAAGCCTCCAATGCATATCTCAAATCCCCTACCAACTCTTATGCCTCCCTCAAGTAACCCTTATACCTCTATATACTCTTATGCCTCCCTCAAATAAGAAACAAGAAGAAATGCAAGCATTCCTCATACAAGGTGGGCACCCAACCCAAACTCCCTCCTCAAGAAAAAAACTTTATGCCTTCCCTACAAGAAAACTCTCCATAGTCTCCTCCTACTCCAAACTTAGGAAATCTACCCATACCCAATAAACATTCCAAAGGAAAACAATACTCAACACAAACATATAAACACAAAATAAGAACATAATTTAAACAAAGGTGAAGCTCCTACCTCTCCATAGTAGAGCTTGTTCCAAGAATGAAGTTCCAAAATCCTCAAACCAAGCAAGCATCCACAAGACTCCAACAATCCACAAGCTCTCTCCAAAAATCCTCTCACTCTCCAAAATACAAGAGCACAAAATAATGAAGTAACCCCCAAACAAGCAAAATGATTTCAATAAATAGAAAAAGGAGAGAGGAGGATGATGTGGCTCCAAGTAGGATGCCACCTCATTTCCTCTCCACTCCACATCACCTTAGTCAACCTCATATTCCAATGCACAATTAATAAGTGGTTGAAGGAATGACAAGAAACTTACACACTCCATCTAAGCCCACTCCCCCAAAGGACAAAATTAAATATTTGAAAGAAAGTGTAATAAACATTTCACCTTTTTATCTTCCCAAAACACCTAATAGGGCCTAATTTTGACCCCCCAACCCATAGGTAGGGTTGGCATAGACATTTAAGAGGTGTGGGACAAGTTTGACTTGTCCCACAAGCTTCCAAATTTGGCCTCTAAGGCCAAATTCGAGTTTCCCATGAAGGGTAGAGTGTACTACACTCAAGACTCAAGCATACAACACTCAACACAAAATCCAAGAGTAAATCAAGTCTAATAAATGAACTCCTTTTTGGTCACATATTTAATTAGTTTAGGACAAGTTAAATTAGCTTAATTAAGACACTACAACCCATTAATAATAAAGGGGGTAAACATACATCTAAAAATCTAAATAATAAAACAAGTAAATTACATTACTAAAAACACATACTAACATTAATAACAAAAGGAAATTAAAACAAAACAACACGTGACCCCTTGGTCACAATTTTCCCTAACCAATTAATTCTAACACACACAATTACATGTTGCCATTGTGACCTTAGTTGAATTCATCGATAATTAAATTTGGTTGGTCTACAATCCCCCGATGTTGTTGTGAATATAAATATACCTACAAAACATAGAATACCTCCTTCGCCTCGCGCCGAATTAAAACATCCATACCAAAATATGCAGTATAAATCTAAAATAATCTATATACGAATTAATATCATCTATGCAAATACAATATCACTTACAATTTCTAGCAACATTTCTATTCCACATTTCATCCATGTCAAAACAATCGCAACATTAATCCAATTATCAAAGGTCTACTCAATATTACTAAATACATCACATGTCAAAAATATATATAAATAACCATGTCAAAATATATATATAAATATCCATGTCAACATTATATCCACGTCAATATCAAATGACTCTAATGATCCACATGCATCACATACGAATCAAATCAAAAATAGTCCAGTTGTCTCTAATATCTACTAACATACCAAATCAAAATGTTATAATATATCCATAAGTGCAATCAAAGATCGAAATCAATAATCAAAAGGGTCGAAGAGAAGTGGGCACTACATAATGCTTGAAACATTAGTGTATTATCTTGCATGAAACTTGTTATGGATTATTTATTATTAATTGTTGTATATTGGATAGGAATGGAATCCATGTCATTCTTTGAACTAGCCTAAAATCTACTACATGTACATGTTAAGAAATGATGAATGTTGTTTGAAATTGAAGCATTTTGCTTGCTGTTTGAAAGGAAGAATATCTCCTTGCTGTAGTGAAAGAAGGATAAAGGGAAAAATTATGAATCTAAAAAGGAATTCTTCTTACTCAATATGAATTTAATTTTTTTCAATTGATTAGGAAAATAAATAGGTATTGCTTGTTGAAAAATGTGTGTTGTTGTAACTTTCTCTAGAGATTATTTAAAACAATTTCGTAATGCCTTTGGATGATCCATTTTGGAAATGATTGTAAAACATAGTTTAGGGATGCTTGCATGTATCTAAGGTATATTTATTAGGGGCTACTTATATACTCGAGCTCATTCTATGATGGAATTCTTCCTTTATGGGTTGACTAGAAACTTATAGCATTTCTTTCTTTTATTAAAAGCCCATTATTAGATCAACCTTTTTCTATTCTATGTTATGATTGGAACCACTAATTACAAGTAAAATCTATCATGGTTTAAACCTTTAAATTCATTAAACCAATTTGGGGTCCTTAGTTTATATCTTGACACTTCATTATGGACCTGATGTTAGGACATTGAATTATTCCCTAGAAATAATGATAGTACACTAAAAATATTTCCAAGTTTATATTGTGTTATTATAGATAATGTTGATTTTATGACTATGAGTATATATCCTTAATTGGATAAGAAAGTAAGAGAAATTATAAATATTTGATTAATCAACTTAAATTTGATAAACAAGACACTTGATGTAGATATTAGTGTGTTGGTATGGTTAATAATATATTAATTGTTCATATTGTGAAAGATATTAATTTAATGGAGTTCGATTAACTCTTGAATAAGTAGTAAGACATTGATGTTATATTGGGAACTCCAATACTAGGTCATTTCTTAGCTATATAATAGTCCTAGTTGTGAATCTTAAATGAAATGGTTAAGTGCAATTATAGTAATTTTGATATAATGTTAAGTTGAGAACTCATTAGATGGAACAATGTTATTCTCATCATTATAACTCAAAAAGAGAGATGAAATGAATTAATAATTTAAAAAATTTAAAAGAGGTTGTAATAATCTTATAAGAGATTCTAATTAGTTCAAGTACTCACAAGGAAAGACCATGAATCTAATAGGTATGAGAAATGTAAGATTAAGCATCCCTAGCATATTCATGAAGGAATGTTTAAGGAAAAGAGGCTCTTTTAAATGAAGTCTGCATCTTATTTCTACAACAACTATGGTTGTTCTATCCTTGACAATAGATCTAAAGTTGAGGGAATTAATTAAGTAAAATAGTCAATTAAGGAAAAGACTTCTCTTGCAGTATTTGGTGTTCTCCTCAGAATCAATATTCCAAAATTTAATTATGAAACAAATAGGAATATAAGTAGTTGCGGATGATATAACTTATTACATAATTAAGTATAATAAGATGAAATAAAATAATTTGTCATGGTATTAGTTGTGCATTGTTTTCCGATGATAGCCTTATATATGAATGGACTTAGCTTTATCAATATGAATATATATTTATGAAGGAAATACTTGAAATGGTTAAGTCCAAATACCCAAGTACTACCTTTGATATCATCCAAGTAATCTTATGGTCGAGAAAATATTGTTTTATTAAAAATAGGTAGATGACTAGATGCTTTGGGCATAACCATAATTAAAGAGTGGAAAGATCTATCTTCAACAATAGGAGTTGAATGGAGCTTCTAGTTTTGATTATGAAGAAAAATATGCATAACTCATTGACATGATAAATTCTTCAACCTTCAACTACAGAAGTTACTAACGAGTCATGAGATTGGTAGTAGGTCCTAAATAATATTGTCATAACTTGTGTCTAGAGAATCGATTCAAGATAAAAATTAAGGAAATTCCAGAAAGTGTTTTTATAATGTTGGTAATAAAATGAGTGGTAATTCTATGCACCTTGAATGATGTCAAACTAGCTAAAATGCCTAAGATGATCTTAAAACAAATGAAAAATAAAGGAGGGAATATTTGTGATCTAAAACGCTTTATTAAGATGGGAAATATTTAACCTTGAGGTATGACCACATGCACATAATGTGGTTTAAACAATGTTGTAAAATGAAAACAATGTAGCTTGGGAACAAAAATATTTATGTATATGTCAAATGCTCTTCAAGATCCAAGGGTAAACATTGGGATTGAATTATATTAAATATGTAACCATGGTTGATGTGTTGTAGAATATGGTTAACCTTAGGATTCTTGTGTGGGGTTAAATCTTTGTAACATGTACATCCCTTTTGAGTAAGTTTTCCAATAGTGTATTCTAGTGTTATCATGTTTGCTATGTGGGCCCATGCGTGTGTAAGTGTATTTGTGATGTTGAGTTATTCTATTTGAGCCATGTGGTTTTTTGTAACAAGTAATGAAAGATAAAAAAATTATTTCGATAATTTTACCGATGTTTTTAGTGTGTAAATTGTGGGCATGGCATGCCTAATACATGTGCTCATACAAGTGAAGTAAAATTCCTATATATATTCAATAACATGTTTATTCCACTAGATAATTCTTGAACACTAAGGAAATAAAAACATAAACACCTCTTTGGTTTAAAAATAATGCTTGACAACATGATATTATATATGAGATACTTGATAATTGTTTAATCACTTTGCTACCTACCCGTTACTATCCCCATCATTAGCTTGAAACAACAAGAGGTCAACCATTTTGTAATTATCATGGAATTAATGGACTATTTGATAATGATCACTATGCTTTAAAACAAATAATTTAACAACTTGAGTGTAAGGATTGTATTTCCTTCAATACATGACTTTCTACTATCTAATCATCTCAAATCCATAAATCTCAATAGGTATTGAAAGTTATAACAACTATATCATATAGCTTGCATAATACGATATTAAATTATACACCTATGGATATACAAAAGGGTAATCTCCTCACAAAGAGGATAATAATGTAACTTACATCCTTTGGAAGACCCGCTCTTAATAAAATAATTACATCCTACTATTGTGCAACCAAAAATGGAAGCAATATCAATCGAGAATGACCAGTTACACACAACCTTATAATACTTAAGCAAAACACAATCCCAATCTAAGGGCAACAAAATAATGGATTATGTATTTATCTCTACTTCTCCATAATCAACTAGGATAAATTTGTATTCAAATGATGATATCAGTTGCAATACTTATTCTAGTGCACATGTAAATGATCTTATTCATGTGTCAAATACTAGTAAGGTGGCACCTATTACACATTGATATAATTTTCTTAATACATCTAGTGATAATGGTGATGATGAGATGTATATCTCTACATGCATAGGAATATACCGACTTAATCCTAAGTTCAATTCTACAAATTATTTCCCCCATGGCTCCCATCCCCAATAAGTATAATGTTTCTAATGAGCATTTGTGATCATTTAACTTCAATCATATTGATGAAGAAGAAGATACTATTTCGATAAAAGAATTACACATTTCTCAAACACTTAATTATAAACATATAGCTACACAACACACCCAATCATATATGCATTCAAGTACTCCAATTCATTTTCCATAAATCATTAACAAGAGTGTATATTCTAGACCTAAATTAGTCATACATCCTTTAGTTGGTTAGTTTATCTATCATGACACATCATTATACTTAATCCCTTCTTGAATACCCAAGGACATATGTGGATCTCCCTTCCTTTTTTTTTAATAATAGCTTTCCTTGCACTATGTATACTCTTGTGTACGTTGGTAGGGGTGATGCTTCTAATATGTTTGTTAATATTGTTGATATTATCCCTAATCATCACATGCTATATCACATCTCTTCAATAATAATTGTTATCAATCAAATAAAATTCAATATCACTTCAATCTAAATACAATTCCAAGTATTTTACTAATAAGTTACATGTATTGGGTCTATCACTCTTCATTTTTCCATCATACTATGACATCTCTACAATTTATACATGAGTATCATTATTCTACTATGACATATTTGAGGTTTACACTTCCTTCACCACTTGGGCTCATCTTTCCCCCGATCAAACCTTTATCAAGTATCCCTTTTGATATCCCCTTTCTTGTACATAACTATTTTCAAAATACTACAAAAACATTCAAATAATCGCATGATATAAAAAAACATTCAAAAATGAGCAAAAAAACAAAATTAGTACCTTTCTATTTTGTTTGGCTACGTGTTACTTTATACATGATGTTTGTTACATTGATTTCATACATAACATATCTACCATTTACACACATGTTTTCATTGAGGTATCTTTAGTGTGATGGAGAACACTCATATATTGTTACACGGTGATATGAGCTAGTTTGGTTCCTTACACTACTCTCTTAGGGGCATCCCTCCACCCGATACATACGTTTGTATTTCATTATATACTTTACACCTTCCTCATCATGTTTTTTTATATACAAAGTTTTTCATTGCTATCTAATGGATTAATTGAACTAACACATGTGTTTCATGCAATTCTAAACTATCCTATCTTTGTAGTTGTTATTACTATTTACTACACTTGATTTATATACCATTGTAATTACTTGATTTATTATTGTGTGGATTTACTTGATTTTTTTATCATATTACAATAATATGATTGTTTGATTTTTACAGTTTATGGGCTTTATTTTTCTCTTCGATGTCATGGGTGTCACATGCTTGCAACTCTATTTGTACATATTTTTGTGTCTATGTGTTGTTTTTATTAGGGGTAAATAGTTTTGAAGGGACTATACCCTGTTACAAAAAATCTCACAAGCCAGATAGAGCAACAAAAAGTATACCATAGTTTTGAAGGGACTATACCCTAATACAAGAAGGCTCAAAAGCCAGATAGTGCAGTAAAATCATCAAAAATGGATCAGAATCCAAGATATACATGAGGACCAACTATAGCTTAAACAAAAACTATAAAGAGGGAACAAAAAGAGTCAAATTATTGATTATATTACTCTAATGTTTATAGCTTACATAATGCTTACATTAATATTTTTCTATGGCTTTTGACATTATTACTATGTTGATTTTATAAATTATTTTACTATGGAGTAGGGCATGATTTCTATTATTCTTTGTTTTTATTAGTTGTTTTACACATGTATGCTTTCTTGTTGCTTGGTACATATTATTTTTATACCGCACCATGGTTTCCACTATACACGCAACCCCTTTCAGAGGTATAGATTCTTACAAGTGGTTTTCACTTCAAATTTTAAAATACTTATACATATTATTAAACATAATCTATATGGGTAAATGTCTATTATTTTTAGCCACACACTCAAATGATCTATCACACATGCCTCAGAAAAAAGGGGAATTGAAAAGGTATTTCTATAAATACATATAGATTAAAGGATACATGAATAAATTTTCATAGGGATCTAATCCTCATAAAAGGTCAAAGATACACAAGGTCAAAACCATATAGTACATGTTAGGAAAAAGTTTTCATAATGTGAACATATGGTTTGAATATTAGTATTATTTAATATTTAAATAATATGTGAGTGTGCATAATTAGTTGTCATGCACAACTCATAGAGAAAGGAATGTGTGAGAATATCTTGGGATTGGGAAGTAATACTAGGGAATAGAGGAGAGATTTGGGGATAAAAAGATAAGACTTTTCTCCATGATTATAGGAGCAAGAAATTGTATAAAATGCCTTTCCTATTCAATAGAAATTACTCAATTATTTTCTATATTTTATTTGTCTTTGGATTTTTATATTTTCATGTGTTAATCTCAAATTGTTGTTAAATTTTATCATCAAATATGGAGTTTTGTTATCATCTCAGTATCGAAAGCGTGTTTCCATCTACAAGTGTAGAAGAAAAAAGAAGAAGAAGATGGTTGAAGGAATCCTGTAAGAAAATTTCCAATAGACACATCACAAGTAAAAAAGAAAGAAGTTTACTCATATGACATCTAATTGATGTCTCATTTTTTTCTCTACAGATTAGAACAAGAACACAATATTTAAGTTTACATCACCTTCATATTTGTCTTGTATATATGCGTAAAATTTTATGTAAGTTGAGTGAAATTTTTTTGTTTTTAAAACAAACGTTTGATAGATTGAATGTATATAAAAACCCATATTCAAAATATTACGAAATTTATTGGGTTTGTTTAGTTGATATATGAAAAAAATGTATTAAAATTTTACAAAAACTTAGTTTCTAATTTAAGACCAAAGTTGAAATAAAATAGGGATCTGCAAAAAAAAAAAAAAAAAGTGGTTCATAATACATTTATGTAATTTTTAATTGGACACATTTTTGTTTGTATGTGACGCGTCCATAGTCAAGTGGGGTGCATTATCGGTTGAATCCGACACCTAGAAAAATTGTGTAATGAGCCTAAAAGCTACATTTTCTAACTAAGTAGCATCACCATGGAGGTTGGAGGCAACAAAGGAAGGAGGCATTTTAGCGACCTCTCATTAGGCACCATTGATGAGGCCGCAATACTGCTTTGGTGGCCATGTTTTTCGGGTTGTGTTTGGTGTGTTTTCTTTCAAAGCATGTGTTGTAGTAAATAAGAACAGATGGATAATTCATGTTCATAGTTAGGAACATATTTTCCTATATTTTGTTCTCCTTTGTAAAATGTGAGTGGGGAAACATGTACTTTGCTATGGAAGTGGTTGGTGGTCCACTAGAAAACTAATTTGAGAGTTTTGAATCTCTTAGAAAATCACATACATAGTGGTTAATGGTTCCACTAGAAAACTTGTTAGAGTTGATGGTACTCTTTGAAAACCATCGTATTGTAGAACATGAGTAGGTACTAGATAGAACTCACCCATGTTCACACTAAGGGGGTGAATGTTAGGAAATAAGTGTTCATAGTGTGAACATATGGTTTGAATATTAGTATTATTTAATATTTAAATAATATGTGAGTGTGCACAATTAGTTGTCATGCACAACTCATAGAGATAGGAATGTGTGAGAATATCTTGGGATTGGGAGTAAGACTAGGGAATAGAGGAGAGATTTGGGGATAAAAAGATAAGACTTGTCTCCATGATTATAGGAGCAAGAAATTGTATAAAATTCCCTTCCTATTCAATAGAAATTACTCAATTATTTTCTATATTTTATTTGTCTCTGGATTTTTCCTATTTTCATGTGTTAATCTCAAATTGTTGTTGCTAAATTTTATCATCAAATCTAGATTTTTTTATCGCATGAGACATGACCGGTACAATCTTGACCTTTCCATATGTTCCTAGATAGAGAGAAGATTCATTCAAAGTTCCACTTTCTATAGATTCTATCGAGGAGGTTTATAATATTTTTACATATTTATAGATATAGATGACATAATTCAGGAAGGTTACGGGGCATAAGTACTTCATTTCCGTTTCACAATGTTATTTCATATATAATTACAAAATGGGTTTGTGGGCATGGGCCTCATTCTCCCTAAAAAATTTCAAAGTTAATCAAATCAAACACAATAACACATTATGGGAACATGCAAGGGATATTTTATATAAGATATATTATTCAATTTGAAACAAATTAAGCCTATATTCATTTGTAGTGATGTGGTTTGTGGGTTTAGTGAAGTATTGAAGTAATATTGTGAGCTTTGTAGATTGATATGTCCTCTTTTCTCATTAGATTCTCAAATAAGGAAAGTGTCAAAGCAAAACTATGATCTTTGTAGATTTTCCTCCTCTCTCTTCACACATATCTAAAACTAATTTCATAGTTTTTCCAATCATATTGTGAGGTAAGAAAGTAGTGTTTACATTCATGGATATTGGTCTAGTGCATACAAAATAGAGGTACAATTTACTATTGAATAACATGTTTCATTTAATTCACCCAAAATTTACTCTTCTTTAGTTTGATTTACAACTCCATTAAAATTAGGAAAACTAGAATGTTAAAAATTATACAAGAATAGAGTAATATGACCATACCTATATTGATCTCGACATTGACAAAATACCATGTTATCTCTATCTAGCTAGCAAGTGATCTAGGCAACCAAGTTATGGATCGATATGGGTGAATTCCATGGAAAGCTCACAATTTCATTGGTTGATTCAAAGATGAGGGGCATGATGAGCTACCAAAAAACTCAAGAATTAGAAATTAAGTGTCCCAAGGTAAAAAAAAATCAAACCACTAACCATACTCTTTGTGAAGCATGAACATCAACGTGACCATTGACATGACTAGATCCACAAGATTCTAATCTTGAAGGATTTTAGAAGTCACACCAACTACCGGCCTCAATTCCCAACCTATCACATAGTCATCAAGCTCAATATTCCACATCATAACCAAGCTTATAATTTAGTGAGTCATATTATTATTTGGTGTTGTTAACCAATATTCCAATTAATGCCACTCCACATAACTTGACACGTATTTACCAAGAAAGTTCCAAAACCCATATATATACTCATGTCAACCCAACATGCCACCTCATATTTAAGTATTGGTGGGTTAAACGTGAAAATTAGAGAAAAATCTTCTTGATGACCTTGTGTGTTCTTAATAAAACATGTTTTCAATGAGGTGCAAAATATCCCTAAAAACCCCTAAAATGAGAAAACCAAGCTTTGGTCATTTTCTTTGTCACATGGAGTGTTCAAAAAACCCTAGGTTATTCCTCGGATGTTTGTTTAATTTTTTTCATCACGTTTTTAGGATCCCAACGAGCTAGTTTTTAGTTTTAAACATCTTCTACTGAGAAAGTTAAAGTGTAATTTGGTTTTGATCCACGCTTTTAGCCCTAGGTGTATAAATGGTTTTTGGTTTCTACATACCTTAGTATTTTTTGATAATGATAACCCTCTTGAGAAAAACATCCCACAAGATAGTTTTCCATATATGTTTTGTAGGCCTCTGGTCGTTGAGCGATGAGGTCATTTGGGTGAATTTATGATCGGTGGATTTGGAAAGATGAGGCTTTGTGATGAGTGACCCAACATGGAGAAATAAAATTACGGGTCTCTATGGTGAGTGTCCCACCTTGGTTTTAGCACTATGATTCTTTTCTCTGGAAGGGCTAATCAATGTATGTGTATGGGATCATAAGGGCAAGTAAGGAAGGTAATTACCATTCCTTGTAATGTGATCAATCAAACTTTGGTAAACCACATAGTGCGGTGATTCCCTCATGTTGTTAATTATCTCAAAAGAATATTGACTCAAACTTAATATAGGTTAATTAATTCTTGTACATGAGTGTTTTGGAGAGTCTAGGGTGACTCAAATAGGAGATGTTTATTGAGATATCTCTTAGAAGGTTTAACTATGATGAGACTAACATTTAGGTATCGTTGTCCAAGTTGTGTTCTCGATTGCGACAATAAGAGTCAAATGTGAATGAAATTATTAATAACCTTTAGAATTTAATTTGTATTCATGAGGTGTCATTTTTGAAAGAAAATAAAACATGGAGGTTTGTGAGATAAATATGTTCGAACCACTCCAAAATTGATGTTTAGTTGGACATAGAGTCCTTGAGTCCAAATAGGAGTAAATCATAACCTAGGATATTTTTATATGCCATTGGTTTTGTAATTGCTTCATCACCTCCTAAAGCTCAATTGAGGTTCTTCAAGAAGTATATGCCTACTAAAATTTTGATTTATGATTAACTAAAAATGGAAATATGGAAGCTAGTTAATCTAATCTAGGAGGACATACAAACATAGTAAAGAAGCATGTAAATGAATTAAAAACTAATATAATAAAAGTAAAACCCTAATGTGCAAGAGAAAAGAGGAAAGAACTCAACTAAATAGAAGATGCTCGTGGGACTATGTCATATAGCTGATTGGAGAATCTAGAATCGAGAATGACATGTGCAAAAGCTCCAAAAAGGATGGATTTTAGCAATGTGGCTTTGATGGAGTGCCTAGAGAGGGACTGGAGCACCCATGGGCACTGGTTTGTAAACTAGGTGCCTTGGTCGTGTAAAAGATATGAAATCGAATCTCACAGGGCTCAAAGGTGGTCTAAAACCCTCACCTGTCTATCACATTAGATTTGATTACCTCATACCGGATGTCGCTCAATAATCCAAGGTGAATAGAAAGACCTGCAAAACCCTAAACAAGCATCAATCCCTAAAAAATAAAAATACAAATGAATGGGTCAGACTGACCTCAGTTGCCACAACAAGTGGACTTACTAACTGAGCATTGCACTACATTTCAGACCCAAATGTAGTTCTAGTGAGTGTGTTCATAATGTTCCCTAGGTTCTCTTATGCCAGTCGCACTTTATGAAGTAGTGAGAAATAACTAGATGTAGAAAATGTAATAGCATGTGTGCATGGAATAGAATAGAATCCCTCCCCCTATGAAGTGTGATGTAGATTTCCTAGCCTTGTGCCTTGTGATGGAGCTATGTGGATGCAAGTGATCTCCAATGTAATAGATGGATGCAACTCTAGATGGATGATAGTAGTGAATGATACTAGGTACCTCATTATGGTCTCATAACTTTATATTTATAGGGTTCTCTTGATCTAATTTTGTAATTAACCCCGAAATGGCTGACCACCAAAAAGATAAGGATCTAAAATGGCTAGAAAGATCCCAAAAAGTGGTGGGAAAGTGCAAAAGGGACCAGGGCACCCCGGTAGGGGTGCCCTGTGGTCACCCCAAGATTATCTCGGGTGCCCTAGTAGAGGCTAAAATAACGGGTGGTGATAGAAGTTGACTAGGCATGTGGATGTAAAGGTTGATAATGATGAAATAAAATAAAACAAGATGGCCAAAAGATGGGGGTTAATTAGTACTTTCTTCACTCAAGAACCTTCTAAATAGTAGTATGAAACCGAGATAAATAATGTCTAAAGTGCATGATTTTGTGACTACATTTTGCCCCCACTTTATGTTGGTGAGCAAAAATCTCAGTAACATAAAGTAGATAGATATGTGTACCTGATGTCCATGAAGAGTGTATTAGAAACATGCCAAAGGAATAGACAAAGTGTGGAATGACAAAAAGATGGAGGGGCATGGAAACAAAAGATGAAAATGTGTAAAAAAGGTGATGAGAGTGAACCTAGGGTAGAATGCATGTGTTGATGTTGATGTATGTATTGTACCCGCATAGTTAGTATAGTGTGTGTTATCGCGAAGTTTCATAGTTAATTCCATTTTTGTTGTTACTTATTGTTTCCCCATTTGACTATTTGTTTTCATACATCTGACCTACAAGGAGAAAATGATCAACTAGTCAAATATGTATATATGTGTGTGTGTGTGTGTAAAAATGCAATGTAAAAGACCCATGTAAAAGTATGTAAGTGTAAAATACACAAATGAAAAAGTGTAAATGGATGATCCATGTCGAGAGAAAGAGTGTAGAAGGATATCATGTATTGTCGGGGTTTTTGGGTGATCCAACACCATAGGCCAAAGAAGTATAGGGAGGAAATGCTTTGTGTCCTCCAACATTTAACTACTTCCCGAACTATGTGTGAAGAGATCTTTGTATTGTCCTGGTTTTTTGGGCTATCTCGATGCTAGTGGTAGAAGAAGTATTGGGAGGAATTTCGTTGTATCCTCCAACCATTAACTACTCCCCTGAATACTAAGGATACCATGTCTTGTAAAATCTGATGTGTATGGAGTTCATAGATTGGTCTAAACTCTCTCACTATATGTAAACCAACAATGCCAAGGGTGGAAAGTGCATTGAACTGAACCGGTGTAAATGCATTGTATTAGTATGTAAACCCCAAATTATGCCCCCCTTTTTGGGGGTGCATGTAACATCGTTGATAAGATAATGCCTCCCCAAAGAGGACCAACCACATGTACTCTGAAACTCTTCCCTACAAGGGGAAGGGAATGTGCTTAGTAGAAACCAATGCACACACAAACAAGGATGGCTAGCTAAAAACAAGTGTTAGTACGAAAAAGCATGCATGTAGAAGACAAGTGTAAAGTATGTAAACAATGTGTAAGTTACCAAGAAAAGTAATGTTGTAACATCCCACTACAATTTAATTAATCAAATAAATATGAATAAGGGAAAATGGATGTTTATTCGATTAATTAAGTAACATTTCAAATGACGGTACTTAGTCATCTAAGTACTTAATTAAAGATTAAGTACTTAGTTAGATAATTAAAGATTAAGTACTTAGATAACTAAATACCACCTATTGGTATTATTAAATGTAGTATGTTTTTAAAATGAAACTTGAAGTCTGGTTCAGGTTGTGTCATTGTTATAATTATATCATGACTACGGAAATCATTTTGAGATGTCAAATTTTGGCAAAAATCTTTAAGGCTTATAAGATTGGTTGAATTGCTTTGTAACATTAATGTTGTGGCTCTATTTTAATATTATTGTTATTAGAAAATTGGGGGAATATTGCCACACCCATGGATTTGATAAGTAATGTTTGATTTAATATTATTTGACTTCAAAATTAAAACGTGGTGATTGAACACCATAAAGGCATGTATATTCATAAGGTATTATTTGTTTGGGGATTCAATTGTGAAATGGTATTGAATACCATAATGTGGTCAAAATTTTAATAATTCCTTTATCCACTTTAGTGGACATTCACGTATATGGGAAAAGAAGGTAATTATTTGTTTGCGTATTCAAATTTGACTTGGAGACCACCCCTCCCACGTTGGCTTTGGACTCCACAAACCATCCACTGGAAAATGGAAAATGTAAATCAATAGGGTTTTTGGGGATGTGTGGAGAGAATGGGGAAAAGTTGGAGATTGGAGTTTTGCATGGCATTCAACATAGTGAGAGCTCCAGTCATGGAGAAACTCTACCAAATTTTTCACTACATATGGTTATGGAATCAATGTTTTTATTTATAACCCTCTATTATCAATGAGGAGTGCATTGTGGAGGTTTTGGTTGTTTTGGAGAGCTGGAGCTTTAGCAATCGAGTAAATTGATTAGGGTTTCAATGAGAATCTAGAGGCAAAATCAAATACAGGCCCAAAATGTTTTTAGGAAAGGGTTTCTCTACTGCTCTTCTGGTTTTGTATTGATAAAATGATTGTTATCTTTTGTGGGGTTTTGCATTTTCATTGGTTTTTGGGAAAATAAGTTGTGAATCCATTTTCTGAGCTTGAGTTCTCTTTAATAAAACATTTTTCTAATATGGGTTTTATTAATTAGATGTGGAAATCGATTATGTCGGTATTTTAACTAGAATTTCAAAGCATGAAATTGTTAGTTGTGATGGGTATTGGGAAATATGCTTGAATCGTGATTGAAATGGTCATTTTATAGAAAAATCGTATGGATTTTCATAGATTTATTTTCCAATTGTGTTTATATGGGTGAATATAAAAATAAATAAAAGTACCAAGGTATCCAGGATACTCCCGATCTTCCATGCCTATCTCCTTTCAAATAAGTTGATTTACTCTCTGATTTTTATGGGTTTGTGAAAATGTATAGCCATAGGGTTTGTGTAATTTTATTTGTGAAGTTTAGTGGGTTTTCAAACTTGCATTCTTGCCTAAAATTTGTATGGTTGCTATGGCTTTGGAATATGATCTGGAAATACTTGTGGGTTTTCATTTTTGAGTTCATTCTATAAAAAGTGTGGCTATGTTTAATCTGCAGTGAATGGTTTGCTGAAATGTGGGATTGAATGTGTGTTGAGGAAATTGGTTTATGGGATTTTGAACTTGTCTTCCTTTAATAAAATGTATGGTCGTGTTTTCATCTGATTAAATGGTTGATTTTGATCATCATTACAGCAAATAATTAGTTTATTAGCACTCATTGCTTTGAAAGAAAATTAGTTACATACATGTTTTCATTTCAAGTTATGAAATAAGAATGAATGTTATTCATTGACATGAAATGAAAATAAAATAGAATGTTGATGATTCAGCTGGGTAAGGTTATTTATTGTCATTAGTTCATTTCATTTTTATTTATCTCGAGATCCTTTGACTCAGAGGGTTAGATCACTTGATCCATACCTTTTCATTTGAAGCTTATACTTCGTTATTTGGTTTAAATTAGTTTATACTAATTTCTAGAAAATTTTAAAGTGGAAAATACAAGGGAAAACTCTGGAAAAATTTTCCAAAATTATATACTTCATCATTTTATGGATTTAAAATATATGGATGAATTTCATGGCATGATAATTAAACTGCAATTATGTTGGATGCAAAACAAATTTAATTTCCTTGAATGTTATAGCTTAAAAAAATTTAGATTGATTTTGTGTGCAAAGATAGTGGATTTGACACAGTTCGGGATCCCGAATCCTCTATCCATCACATGGCTTGCGATTGAAGAAGCGGGAGGAATATATGTGAAGTGGTCCTTTGGGAACACTTCACATATATTCCCCATGCCTCTTCCATCACCAACTATGGGATTGCTGGAAGATTCTATCTCCCTAACTATTGTAGAAGCATTACCTTTACAATGTTAGAGTAGCTAAGTTAAGATGACTAATCTTCTTATTTTCAAAAATTAGTTGGGCATGTAGATTGACTTCTTACTAGTTCTTGAACCGACACCCAAAAAA
Organism: Taxus wallichiana var. yunnanensis; assembly: GCA_018340775.1. Lineage (NCBI taxonomy): Eukaryota > Viridiplantae > Streptophyta > Pinopsida > Cupressales > Taxaceae > Taxus > Taxus wallichiana. Next base: position 125,053,576 of record CM031241.1, read on the forward strand.
AAATATGTCGCATGGGTTTAGTAACAATGAGTGGATCTTCTTTCTCGGTTTGTGAAGATCGACATTAGAATGGATGATTTAGATTACGGATCTTGGATCCTATTGTACTTGTACTTATGATTAAATATACTTCCTTGGGAAAGTTGTACTTTGTAATAGTCCTTTGATGGACAAGACTTGTAATATATAAATATGATGGTTGATTTGTTTAAGTATAAATACTTTGTCGTATTATGGGTTTGGGAAATAAAACGATAGATTCGATAAATTTAATGATCTCATGTTTAAGAATCTTATGCTTTAATAGGAACAGTTATGTTATTAAATATGTATCTCATATCTAGTTGGCTCTCTAATGTTGAGAAGAGTTAATATGGGTAAATGAAAGGAATAAAAGTGAGATACGAAATTGTAATATGAAGGACAATATACATGAAGTTAGTCTTAACTTTGAAAAGGATTTAAGGTTCCTCATACTTTATTACACTATGAATAAATTGTGTATGGGCTAGGTTATTAAAGTTATACCCAAAGTTATGTGACTATCTACTTCCTTATAGAGTTAGTTATGGGCAGAAATAAGAATTAGCTAGTGAGTATAGAAAATGAATTGAAAGGGAGTAAACATGCATGATAATAGTCTTATCTTTAAAAGATGTAAGTCTGAAATGGGTAATAACTTAACCTAATATTTAGTTTCGTTATGAGATAAATACTTGATAACTATCTAGTCAAGATTTAAATGTTTAGTACAATGCCAAACATCATCTAAAGAGGAATGAAATCTGATCCTAAAGGCATGTTGGGTCAAAAGAGAGGATAAAGGTGTATATAAAATAAGGGTATAAAAAGATAATAATCTATTTAAGAGTTTAATTGAATGATTCAATGTTAGTAATAACATTTAAAGGACAAAAATCTGTATTGTAGGTATATTGGATTGATCCACAAAGTGTTAGGAAACAAATCCTGAAATGATACTAAGCTAGTCAATCTTAGTGAAGGTATTTTAAAATGAAGAATAATAACATTTACATTAAAGTTAGTGTTAATGTGAAATCACAAAGCACCCCCAAATGAGTCGTCGGATCTAATGCTTTTCTAAGGCATGGTCATTTGGTGTGATTTGCATAACATTGGACCATCTCTCAAGCTATGGGACTTGTGGACTTGAGATGGCCCTCCGGAGAAATTCAGCTTCTTCTTCCTGATCCTAATGTTAAACTACTTCTAAGGAAGGAAATGTGACTATCTACTCCTAATCTAACAATTCCAAGGGACCAAGGAGAGAGAGAGAGAGAGAGAGAGAGAGAGCATGAAAATAAAGAAATCCTACACTACAGAGGTGATAGCACCAAGAAAAGGGAAGTGTTGGTCACAATCTCAACTACCTGAAGTGGAGAGAGGTGAGCAGAGGAGAGGGTGGACAAGATGCACCACAGACCAGAGATAGATTTCACACAGAACACCACTTCAAAACCCATTAAACACAGCTCCCAGGACCTGCAATAAACATCAAAATATGCACATAGTATACCCTGCAATGACGAGAGGTGAGGAGAGACAATAAAATAAGAAAAGGATGGACAAAATGCATCACAAAAATAGATTTTATTGCTCAAAAGTTCACATAGTACATCATTAATGGGAAAGAGGCAAGAGAATGCCATTACAGAGCCGTGAAAGGAGGTTCAGACTCCATTTTTGACCCTAGGGAAGAAAAGAAGAGGGGGGTAGGGAAGAAGAATGAACAACAACCTTTTACAATGAATCTTGCCCTTGTATTTATAGATTTGATCAGAGAGAAGAAAGAGAGAGGAAATGGGAAAAGTGCGTAGAAGCTCAACCACTGTTGTTAATGCTTCTGATAAAATTTGCCCCCAAATTCATCTTTACTACATCGATCCTTGGTTCAACACCTTGAAGGAAGAGGAAATAGCAAAACAGATCAAATCCAATCTGGTTGTTGAGATAGATGGATCCTGTATTGAAGGCCCAAAGATGTTTCCTCCATCTGGTTGGTGAGGCCGAGATCTTTCCAACGGCATTAGATTTGTAATATTTTGAGCCCTAAGCTGAAAGATATGCCCCTTCAAAGTTTTTATCGGGTCCATATAAATGGATGGGAAAACAACTTGAAAAATGGGTCCCCTTTTGATATGGGACACGTGCAACCAGGTTAGAACAAAAATTGGGCCTACGGGTCTGTAGTTTATCTTTTTCCCTTTTTCCACAAGAATTAAAAAATCTAGAAAACTCCCGCGGCCCGCTGCTCCGCTTGGACACGTGGCACCCTTTTGTTGGTTGGGAGAGGCTCTAATCTTTCCTTTGTGCTTATGAGAAAAGGAAAATTTTCACCTTTTCCTCCGCCCCCACTTTGGCTTTGACTCGGGTTCAAACTTTGAATTTTTCCTTTGCCTCATTCTGGAATGCAAGCTCATAGGTCCGAAACATTTTCCCTTCATATTTTCTCTATGTGTGGGGTTGTCTTGACCAAATTTTTAGGGGTGAATTTGGGATAACAATTTGGTGACTCACGGGGACATCTGCCTACTAGATGAAGAGACCAGTGGCCTTGAAGCATCCATTGGGCATGGAGTCCTACCTTATAAAATGATTCTGATCTAAACTCTAAAATTCTAACCTCTGAGCCTCTTGGAAACCCACTAAAACTTGAAGTTGATCTTCACCAAAAACCATTACAATGCATTGTGTAAGAGAAAACAACAAAGAACAAAAACTATGTACAAACTGAAAATCATACATACCCCAAGTGGGATATGCAGAGTGTGCAAAAGCACTTCTTCTGCTAAAAACAAACCTACCTACTCTACTCTAACCAAGAGCAAAGGGAACTCAAACAAAACCTACAACTGGCAGGGAGAAATAGCTTCCCTTCCTCAAAAGTCAAAGTACCATGCAACCTGATTGGCACTAAACATGGCTGGCTAGATGAGTGAAATTTGACAATAAGTCGGTCCTCCACCCAAATCATCAAGGTATCAACATTAATGAAAAATACCTCCTCAAGTTGACCTACATTGGACTCCTGGAGGTATTGATGGTGACCCTTGGTACTTTGATACTCATCCTCATGCCCTGAAGTAGGCATGACTAGTTTTGGTTTCTCCTTTGGCTCCAATGAAAAAGTACACGATTGGGCATGGTCAGCCCGATCCTTTGGATGTGCCCATTTATCTGAAATTGACTCAAAAATGGAGTCTTCTTGTGGACCTTCTTGGGTGGATGGTTGAGAGAGATGATGACATCCTCCTACCTTTTCTCTTCCTCCTCCTTTAAAGAACATGGGAGAGTCATGTCTTCCAATCTTGGTTCTAGAGGATGTTATGAAGTGTAAGTTTTGTTCTAAATGTTCTCCTCCATGGCAGAGGCTCATGTGCTTGGAAGGATGAAGATGGAGGAAAAAATGATGTTATCTCCTCGGGCTCCTCTCCATCAAGACAATCCTCCAAATCGACAGAGATAATCTACCTCATTTTTGTCCCGTTGCGGCAGTGCTCAACCTCCTTCATGGTGTCCTCTTGATCTATAATTGACTCACCATGGTTCCCTTCATCTTCAAACATGAAGTTTGAAAGCTCAAACTCTTCCTCAACATCAAATCTTGAAGGGGATGAAGTGGGAGGAAGAATTAAAGGTTCTTTTGTGGTCTGCTCCGCACTTGGAGCCTCTAAAACTATATGGTCCTCCTCATAGCCAGAATGTACTCCTCTTCTTTTGGATTAGGAATAGCTCTTCTTCTTCCCTACTTGTGTTGTATCTGGAGCTTCCACCACTTGCGGCTTGACCATCAAGGGGACCTTTGTAAACCCAAATTTGGCAAGCCCAACTCTTTAGATTGTCATCATTTATTTTTGTTGGGCTCCTCTTCTTGTTGTTCTCCTTAATTGGATTCTTGAGTCTCTTCCCAACATGGACTTGGGAAAGCAAGAGGATGGCAAGTTGGGGTTCAACCAGACTTTGTAATTTTTGTGGTGGGGAGGGAGGTGGAACTTCTTGTTTGTTTGGAGGGGATGACTATTTGGAAGGGAAAAGGATAGAAGAACTGAGATGGGGTGGAAGACTAGGGAATGGAGAAATGGAATCAACACTTGGGGCAGCAAGTGGGAAGCTTGACTCTTGCCTCTGCTGAAATGATAAATATTGAGGGAGAGAAAATGAAAGACAAGGAGCTAGTGATTGACTTACCCATTGACAAGGTTGTCTTGACTCTAACTCATAAGCCTCGATCTCCTCAACCCACTGTGTAAGCTGAGGCAACACTTCAACCATGAAGTCAAGCTTCTCCTGAGGGTTGTAGTGTCTTGGAAAAGGGCCTTCCCATGGACAAGGTGCCCTACAACCAATTCTGAAAGCCCACATTTGAGTTTTTGCCCTTAATTGAACCATGTCAGCCTCCATTTTTTGAATCTTCTCCAATAGACCAGCATCCTCTGCATAACTATCGCCATCATATGCATCCCCTTGTCCTTGATAAGCTTCATAGTCAAACTAGTTTTGACATTTCTCATATGGGTAAGCATAATGGTTCTGGATCTGATCATAATGTTGATCTGGAGGAGTTGGGAAATACATTGGAGGTGGATTATATTGTTATAAGTGTGAGTTCCGTGAAGGGAATTAAGTCATGATTGCACAACCTCATGGAATGGAAAAAATGAGAGAGATGGAAGAAGAAAATGGATGAATGAGTGGAAATGGATGGAAAAGGTCTGCAACTTAGAGAATGGGTTTTTGACCAGATGGAGTCATCAGATGTGCTTGAAAGTGCCTCTAAAGGCTGAAATATTCACCAAGAGCACATCGAACCTGATGAAGTGAAGTGGTAAGGTGATTCAAACTGTCCCCTATCGGGCATGCTAAAGCGTTAACATGAAATCACAAGCACCTCAAATGAGTCATGAATCTTCTTTTCTAAGGCAAGGTCATTTGGTGTGATTTGCATAACATTGGACCATCTCTCAAGCTATGGGACTTGTGGACTTGAGATGGCCCTCCGGAGAAAGTCAACTTCTTATTCCTGATCCTAATGTTAAACTACTTATAAGGAAGGAAATGTGACTATCTACTCCTAATCTAACAATTCCAAGGGGCCAAGGGGAGAGAGAGAGAGAGCATGAAAATAAAGAAATCCTACACTACATAGATGATAGCACCAAGAAAAGGGAAGTGTTGGTCACAATCTCAATTTCTGAAGTGGAGAGAGGTGAGCAGAGGAGAGGGTGGAAAGATGCACCACAGACTAGAGATAGATTTCACATAGAACACCACTTCAAAACCCATTAAAAATAGCTCCCAGACCTGCAACAAACATCAGAATATGCACAGTATACCCTGCAAAGACGAGAGGCAAGGAGAGATAATAAAATAAGCAAAGGATGGACAAAACGCATCATGAAAATAGATTTTATTACTCCAAGAGTTCACATAGTACTCCATTAATGGGCAAGAGGCAAGAGAATGCCATTACAGAGTCGTGAAAGGAGGTTCAAACTCCATTTTTACCTTGAGGAAGAAAAGAAGAGGGGAGGAAGAAGAATGAACAACAACCTTTACAATGAATCCTGCCCCTGTATTTATAGATTTGATTAGAGAGAAGAAAGAGAGAGAAATGGGAAAAGTGCGTAGAAGCTCAACCATTGTTAATGCTTCTAATAAAATATGCCCCCAAATCCATCTTTACTGCATCGATCCTTGGTTCGACGCCTTGAAGGAAGAGGAAATAGTGGAAACAGATTGAATCGATCTAGTTGTTGAGATAGATGGATCCTACATTGAAGGCTCAAAGACATTTCCTCCATTTGGTTGGTGAGGCCGAGATCTTTCCAATGGCATTAGATTTACAATATTTTGAGCCCTGAGCCAAAAGATATGCCCCTTTGAAGTTTGTATCGAGTCCATACAAATGGATGGGAAAATAACTTGAAAAATGGGTCCCCTTTTGATATGGGACATGTGGAAATCAGTTGGAACAAAAATCAGGCCTATGGGTCCATTTTATCTTTTACCCTTTTTCGTGAGAATCACAAAATCCAGAAAACTCCCGCGGCCCCACTACTCCGCTTGGACACGTGGCACCCTTTTGTTGGTTGGGGAGGTGTGCTCCAATATTTTCCTTTGTGCCTTATGATAAAAGGAAAAAATTCACTTTTTCCTCCTCCTTCCCACTTTGGCTTTGACTCGGGTTCAAACTTTTACTTTTTCCTTTGCCTCATTTTGGAATGCGAGCTCGTAGGTCTAAAACGTTTTCCCTTCATATTTTCTCTATGTGTGGGTTTTCTTGACCAAATTTGTCGGGGGTGAATTTGGGATAACTTGAGTTAGGTTTACTACCTAGAATATTTAAGAGCAAGTAAAAGGAATCTTCATACTTCGTAATATGAAAGAAGATACCTTAAGAGGGTATTACCTCTAGCCTTATACAAGGTGAAGATAGGAGTTCAGTCCTAAATAGAAAAGATATAACATAGTTAAGGGATATAGTATCAAAATAACCTATGGTATGACTATTTATGATTAGTAAGCCCTAATGGGAATCTTGACCAAGGTTATAGTACACCTTTTCTAAAAAATGTTTAGGATGTATGAATGGGGCAGCGAGGTGATGAACACTTTGTGATCTTATCCTTCCAACCAAGGTAATTAAATGCATAAGCGATGTCGCTAATTAATCGGCCTAATCATGAAGGTTAGGGGAGCCGTATAGAAATAACAAAAGCAATGTGTGTTGTAGGCTACCTATGAGTAGCCCATCGGTCACTTAATATGGTAACACATTAAGTAGTAGATTGGCCTCCCATAGGTAACCAACATGTGGCATTGGGGGATTTCTCAAACTTGCGTAGTTGAACTCGTTAGGATATAAGTGATTATTAATAGGTTCACCTACTTAAGTTTAATGAATCCAGATAATTGTGATAAGACGATGGTGAGGTGATGGGAAGAAAATTTAGATGCATTATGCACTCATCTATACTAAGCATACATAGTATAGCTAGAAACTTTGGCCAAAGTAATGTGCTTGTTGGGTACATTGTCTAATCACCGTGATTCCTCAATCTCAAGTGTAGGATACAAGATGGAGTTTACTAAATGGAATCTAGGTAGACACTAGAGGATCAGTCACAAGTTCTCACTACCACAATGTGGTAAAACTAGCAAGGCTAATTATGAACATTCAGTGAATGTTAAAGGGTGATCATGGAGATCAAGGATATTTAACCCTTACAATTGCACAAGGCTTATCATTGTGTTATAGGATGGATTAAATAAATACGACATGTTACATAAACTAGCTTTAGCTAGTTACTTGATTTAATTATGCAAAGGAATGTATGTTCATTGTTAATTTAATTTGACTTCTTCATTTACTAGTTATAGCTAGTAATCTGATTTTAAATGTAGAGGAATGTCTTAATGTTGTTATTAAAAAATTCCTACTATTTTGAGTGTCAGATTTTAGGTTACTACAAATATAAACACATAAGAAGACAAGTAAGCCACACAAATTTAGTCACAAACATGGGACATCACTCACGATGTTGCAAGACACGCAAGGCCATCATGGCCACAAAAAAATAAGTGTGCACACCAAACATAGGGCAAATCCAACATACAAGAAGCAAACAATGGTAGACAAGTATACAAATAAATAAGTAGTCATGGTAACATGTAATCTTGTAAGAAAAGTGTTACACAAGGAACATCCATTAGCATGTTAGATAAATAACCAATATGTCAAAGCATGAATAACCAAGTAAATGTAAAGTGCTAAGTATAAGATGAAACAATAGCACCTGTGAGAGACAAATGTGGATGACCCTAAATGACCAATGTAGGAAGGGTAGAAGGTGAGCATCCATGCTATGTGTAAAGGATCTGTATATCTACGATCACAACTAAACAAATACGTGAATGTGCATGTGTGGATGGTATAGATAATGACATATAAGAAATCAATCTAACATGTGTAGTAAAGTGATCATGTAAAACACTAGTAAGCAAGAGTAAATGCCCCCAAGACAATGCAATATGTTATGGATGGATGGAATGGAATGCAAGATGGAATGATAGGAGTCATGTGCCCCCAAGTGAATGGAAATGTATGTAATGAGGTTCATTTTTTTCCCCTAGAAGTTAAGAATGAACCATAAATGGGAGTGTGTCATCAAGAAATAGTTAAAGTGTGTGTTGTTTCTAATGTGTTGTGATGAATGTGTATGTGTATTGATGAGATGTGACCTAGCAACGATGTGTGCATGAACCTATAGCCAAAGTGTATATCATGACTAAATGAATGTATAAGTGATGATTTATCCTAAGCGTATATCACTATGAGATGAATGGATGAGTGATGATTTATCCCTAAGCGTATATCACTACAAGATGAAAAGAGGGAGTGGTGATGTAACCTAAGGTGTATACCACTACAAAATGATAGAATAGGTGATGATTTAGCCTAAAGTGTATGTCACTAGGCTGGAAATTTCACATGATGAAAGGTCGAATAGTAAATGTGTGATGAGTGTAAGGTCCATTTGATTTGTAAACCCTCGGCAGTTGAGTATGGACTGAGGAACTAAAGTGCATCATAGGGTAGTGAGTGCAGTGCATAAAAGACAATGTAGTATATGTAATGATGAAATACGACCATGTGATGAAGAGAATATGTAAAAATGTAGTGTGTAGAATGTGATGCTAGATGTGTAGAATGTATAAAATGTAATGTATAGTGTGCGTAATGTAACATGTGTAGGTAGACTAATAATGTAATATGTAGGATGGAATGATGCTAGACTCATATGTAATGAAGAATAGTATAGTATGTAAAAAATGTGTGAGGTGAAGATGTGCAATGTATGATGTAAGGGATGTGACACTAGATGTAATATAGTGACACTATGTATAGAATGTGATGTAATATGCGTAGATAGTCGAATAGTGTATGTAATGTGTAATATGGACAATATGATGAATAGTATGCCATGCTAGACAATATAAAGATGATGTATGCATAATGATGACTAATGTGATGTATTATGTATGATGTTTGATGTGTGATAAATGCGGTGTGTAAGTACTATAGTGCAATGTGTGGGGTTGGTGTAGTAATCCCTCAATAATCGGTGTGTGAACTAAAGCACAAGAGTGTGTCATTGGGTAATGACAATGCTAAGATGTGTGATGAATATACCTATGTGAGGATATGAGTGTATGGTAATGCAAAAATGAGAAATGCACCTATGTTAATATGATGATGGGGGATGTGTTAGATGTTATGCCCCCAAGTGTGTGTAAGAAGAGCATGTAAAGTCATCGATAAGGTCGTCACCTACCAAAGACCAAGTTTGTGTTTAGCGGTGGAAGCATGTGGCATAGAAGTAGCGGGAGCGTATGAACCAAAATGCATATCAAGTGTAGCATGTGTGGACTGTTGTGAAGTATTAACATGATGTGGTGGAGTTTGTAATGTGTCTTGACTACTAGTAGGAGGGTTAGTTGTTGGGACAAAGTGATTGTTTGAAGCTTAGACTTGAGAGGAGGCCAAGTTGCATTGAGTCTCAAAGGAGACTTCTTAGGTTGACTTGGTAATGCATTAGACGACTTAGTAGGAGGGGTTTGTGAACTAATTTTGATAAGTGGTTAAATTTTTTGACTTAGGGATACAATATGTAGGTGATTGCTTAGGTGGATTGTGACTAACCAAGGAAGGAGTAGCCTTAGGAGCCCATGTGGATGTAACCTTTGTAATAGGATGTTGTACATTAAATGAAATAAGACCTCGATGCTTAAGAATTTTGATTATGTGATGCAAAGTATGGAAATTTTGTCATTATGTCCATTGATTTGATGATAATTGCATTATGGATGACCTTGATATTTTGTTAACCGATAAGGAGAATAATGTTGCATATGTGGTAGAGTGATCAACTGATGATTAAGGAGGTGAGGAAAAATTCATGTGGCATGGTATTGTGCTCAAACATGAGAGGCTCATGCAATGGTGTATCTTGAGGTTCAATCATATGACATGTATTAGACATAGTTTGCATATAAGATGGAGAAGGAGCACAAACATGTGATTGAGAAGCATCCTTAAGTTGTTGAATTTCATATCTAAGAGATGTGATTATGGATTCCATGGCTACAAATTTATCTTGAAATAATGTATGTAAGGCTTGAATCGATTCTAATAGTGGTTGATTAGATGGAGGATCATTAAGACTAGGGTTGACAAATAAACAATGAAGCATAGAACTTAATTCATGTGGTGGCATATTGTCATCAAAATACTTGGTGTCTAGGGATTTTTGTAAAATAACTGAAAATTGGGATATCTCTTAAGAAAATCAGATAAAGAAACTTGACAACCCATGATAGAAGAAAAATGAGGATCCTAAGCATGAAAGTGGTCGGGTTCACCAAAATGATTAACTAAAAATGAAGATAATGTATGCTAGTTAATCTAATCTAGGAGGACATACAAACGTAGTAAAGAAGCATGTAAATGAATTAAGCAACTAATATAATAAAAGTAAAACCCTAATGTGCAAGAGAGAAGAGGAAAGAATTTGTCTAAATAGAAGATGATTGTGGGACTGTGTCACAAAGCTGATCAAAGAATCTAGAAGTAGGAACGACGATAGTGTAGGAGCTCTAAAAAGGATGGATTTGAGCAATATGGTTGGACTGGAGCACTTGGAGAGGGACTAGGGCACACACGGGTACTCTGGTCTATAAAATTGGTGCCTTGGTCTATGAAAAAACTTTGAAACTGAATCTCATAGGTCTAGGAGGTGTTTCATAACCCTAATTTTTGTCGCATCTGATTCATTTCCCCATACTGGGATGTATCAATAATCCAAGTGAATAGAAAGACTAGAAAACACTAAACAAACATCAATCCCTAAAAATAAAAATGCAAATGAATTGGTCGAACTTACCTCAACTTCCACAACATTGGACTTACTAACTGAGTGTTCCACTACATTTCAGACCCAAATGTAGTTATGGTGAGTGTATGCATGATGTGCCCTAGGTGCTCTTGTGCAGTTGTACTTTGTGAAGTAGCGAGCAATAACTAGATGTAGAAAATGTAATAGTATGTGTGCATGGAATAGAATAGAATAGAATCCATCCCCTATGAAGTGTGATGCAGATGTCCTAGCCTTATGCCTTGTGATGGAGCTATGTGGATGCAAGTGATCTCCAATGTAATAGATGGATGCAACTATAGATGGATGATAGTAGTGAATGATGTTAGGTCCCTCATTATGGTCTCATAACTTTATATTTATAGGGTTTTCTTGATTTTATTTTTTAATAAACCCTAAAATGGCTTACCACCTAAAAATATAAGGATTAAAATGGCTATAAAGAGCCCAAAAAGTAGTGAGAAAGTGCAAAAGTGACAGGGACACCCATGATAGGACCAGGGTGCCCATGGGTGCCCCAATGCTAATATGGGCACCCAAGTCGAGGCTAAAATAATGGGAGGTGACAGAAGCTAACTAGATATGTGGATGTAAAAAGTCAGTAATGACAAAATAAAATAAAACAAGATGGGGGTTAATTAGTAATTTCTTCACTCAAGAATCTTCTTAAATAATAGTATGAAACTAGGATAAATAATGTCTAAAGTGCATGATTTTGTGACTATAATTTCTTAGAGTAGGGATAGGTGTTAATTCATGTGTTTAATTATAATTAGGATTTCTAATCTCTGGGTAAATAGGTATTGGTGGTCTAGGGGCAAGGTTTCTAACTTGAATGAGATAATTATCAGCCCTAATGGTTATCAGATAGGCTCCCGAAATGTTACACCCCCCATTGATTGAATCATGACACCAACATCAAAATTAAGAGCTTTTAAAAATTTGAGGAAAGAACCTTCGGCAGTTGGTCTTACAAGGGTTGGAATTCTATCCCAGTCTGTGAAATTTGAATTTGAAATCCGTTATGAGCTCATTAGATGCCCTCTTAATAGTTGTTAGTTATTCTAGAAAGGAAAAATTATATGCTCTTTCTCCAAATTGATTGCAGAGAGTTGTTCCCAGATGATTCCAATTAGTGATTGATCATGTTTCTGTGCTCATGAACCATTGTAGAGTCTTTCCTTTGAATGAGGAAGCTAGAAGCTTCATGGCTACATCTTGGTCAACAATTTCATGGATAACACAAACATTTGTAATATCTTGTATGTGGTCAACTGGAGTAGTGTGATTCTCCCCAGTAAAGAATGGAATACTCTTCAAAGTTACTACTGGAATAGGATTTTGATCATCAAGAGCAAGAGGATTGCTACAATAAAATTAGCAAACCCTAGATTTGCTTGTGATGCCATTATGATGGGTCTGAGAACTCTAGTAGATTGCAAGAAGGGTCTACCAGGAGGTGGTGTTGAAAGGGTTCTGTTTGGTGGAGATGGTGATCTTTGAACTATTTCTCCCTTCTTCCTCTTCCTGGTGATAACTATAGGTACTCAAAGACTCCTATTGTTTTATACCTTGTTTGAATTCTTCTCATGGACTGAGACACTTTGACTACTAAAACTAGTAGATTTTTATGCTTATAGTCACTAGATGTGTTGTTGTAGAGCCTCCAAAGGCTAGAGTTTTACCAAGATACACATCAAACTTGATAAAACTAGAAATATTAACTTTTGATGTCCCACTAGGCATGCCAAAACTATTATCACTAAAAAAACACCCTCTAATTTGTTTGCATGTGAATTGAATGAGAAATCATTATTTTTAGGAAATATGGAATTATCTGACAATGTGGGACCATGAAACTGAGACAATTATCTAGAGAAGGCTAGTTCCTCTTCCTAAACTAATGCTAAAACTACTCGTAATGTTGGAAATATAACTATCTAATCCTATCTTATGATTCCAAGGGACCAGGGAGAGAGGAAAATGTATGAAAAATGGAAATCCTACACTAAAGGGGTGATAGCACCAAGAGAAGGGTGGTGGGACACTCTCCAATGAATGAAAATGGAAAGAAATGGAGATAAAGAGGGCATATATAACACCATAGTCTATAAATAAACATTCACAACACCATTTCCATTAAACACAACCATTTAGAGCTTGTAAGAAACCAAAATGCACAAAAATACCTTCAAATGCAATGTAGAGGCAAGAGAATGCAATGAAATACAAGCTAGGGTTGAAGAATAGCCACAAAACTTGATTTTATTGCTTCATATGATCACATAGTTCATTACAATGAGAAAGAGAGGCATGAATCTCTTGAAAATTTCCCAAAATGGAGGTTTGAAGCTCACATACACTTGCAGCAACCTATAGAAGAAATGAGGAGCATATAGAGGATGTCTAACCCACTACACATGAGCTCCTTTTACATATATAGAAGTTAAGATGAGAAAGAGATCAAGGGAATTCAAATCTTAAGCTCCAACAACCAACAAGAGTCATTAAATGACTGCAAACCATCATGGATATCCCCTGTAAACCCATCCCTTCATGTCATTTGGCTTGTTGGAGAATAAATTTTCCCCATTTCTCCATTAATGTATTTGGGCTCACACAGGACGTTACATTTGGAGATGAGACGTTTTCTTGCATTATTTCACCAACCCCCATGAACTTTTCATATTTATTATTTCATGATTTAGTGCTCTAAATTACGAATCCAACGAGTATATTTTTCTAGACTTGGTGCATGTGCAATCGAGTTATGGAGTTGCGGGTTCAAGGTCTCTATTTCGCCCATTTCATAGTTTTTTTGGAATTTGGGATCTTTAACATGCCCACAGTCCCCAATGGATTGTGGGCTCTTTTTCTTTGTATTGTGGCTCTACCGCCATCTCCAAGAACCAACTCGATGAGCTCATTGAGTTCCCGAGCTCCCTTTGCTCTCTCTGTAGCTCCTTCAAATAATTGGGAAACGCAAGGCCCACGGAATAAGTTCCCATGGGCTTGGTTCCCCGCATCACCTAATCCCCACATTCATGTACTCCCACTACCCGCTTTATAATACGGTCGGCTCACCCTTCAAGGAACTAGTTCCACCGAACCTGTTTTCCCACACCACTCTCTCCTCCTCATCTTGCATTCTAGTCACTTTATATTATGGATCCCTCGGGTCCATAGGGAATAAGTGACCCCACATAACTCATTCTTTTTGGGCCTCCAAAGCTTGAATCCTCCACAATACAAAGGACCCGCTCAAACTCTTTATAAATCGGTCCCAAAATAAGGGCGGGAACCTTAGTTCCATTCAACCCTCCCTTTTCTACAATACACTACAAAGACCCCTTTTTCCTTGTTTTTTCAATTTTTTTCATTTTTTCTCTAACTCCTTGAAATTTTAAGGGAGAAAAATGACTAAGAACTGAGAATGGATGCCCCCAAACACAAAAATACATCAAATCACATAAAATAATCTAATTTTTCCTATTTTTCTCATCATGCCCCATTGAATCAATTAAGTCTCTCCTCTTCCTAGTTGAATTATTTTTCCAAGAGGAAAAAAATGGTCAACACTTCCTCGACACCTCTATCCTGCGCTATGAGCGCTTGTGTCTAGCTATTCTATGTACTCCCGATTTTTTAGTGATTAGTGATGACCCTATTTGCAGTTTATTCATCGATTACACCTACCCGATCACTTCATATTCACTCAAAAATTAGCTAAGTACTCTTATCTATCATCCTTACTTAGGGTTTCATAATTTACATCTTAGTTTGTTTGTTTCATTATTGTGTTTTAGCATTTTTACATCAATAAGTACTCTGTAATTAGATTTAATTTAGAAATAATTAAATCATTTGGTGAACCCGACGCTCATATCCAACCTTCTCTCTAGGGTTTTCCTTTTATGTGTAGACACAAAATCATGCACTTTGGGTAATTATCTAGTCCTGATTACATACTACTATTTATATGATTCCTAAGTAAGAAAAGTACTAATCAACCCATGTCTTTGGCCACCTTTCTTTGATTTTTGTTATTGTTTTCAGTCTTGCGCCCTTACTTGCTAGTTTGCCTTTTTATACTTTGACATTCATCATCCTGGACACCAATGCCCATCTAAGACACTAGCACCCTTGTCCCCTCTAGGTGCCCCTAACCCCTTTGTACTTTATTCACACTTTTTAGGTCCTTTCTAGTTGTTTAAGCATCTTATATTTTTGGTAGTCGGCCTTTTTGGGTTAATTACAAAATTCAAGTAAATGAATCATATAAATATAAAGTTGTGTGCTCATAAGAAAGGACCAAGCACTAAGCATTAGCTATCACCACCTAAGGTTGCATCCATCTACCACAATCACAAGGGAAAAAGGATTGGTTATTCGCATTCACTTTATAGGAGGGAAGTTCATTCTATTACATGCACACATCTATTATATTTCTTTACATCTAGCTTACTTGCTCGCTATCAAGTGTAACATGCACAAGAGCCACCTAGGGCATAATTCACACACACACACATATAGAATTACATTTGTTCTAAGATGTATTGGAGCGCTTGGTCGTAAGATCACCATTGTGACAGATGAGGATAGTATGACCCCTCATTCTACATCTTTATTTTTTAGGATTTGATGTCTATTTAAGGGTTTTACATGTTCATATTTCATTACAGGTATCCAACCTCGGTGATCTTGGTCTTTGCTACTCATATCGACCAAGGGTGATCAACTACGAACAAATAAAGCAACACCACAGAGGAGGTTTTTTAGCCTTTTTGTAAAACAATCCTCGGGCACCCACGGGCACCCCTATCCCTCTCCAAGTGTCCTTGTCTAGCCTATCTCTCCAAATCTTCATTTTTCTCGGGGTCTCTGTGACACCCCTTACTACTTTGTTCACTTAGTCATCACTTTGATATATTTTAGAATTAATTTGAATCAGCTAAGTACCTTTTTCTCCTCTTTATAATTAGGTTTTTATTATTTATTACTTAGTTGTTTCAATGTAATTTATATACTTCATTTTTATTCATTTAATGTTTTATAGCATTCAAATTAGGCATATAAATTCACATTTTAGCCTAATCATTATGCCCATCACCCGTAGTGGTCATTTTGGTTCCTCTAAGTACATTGATCTTCCTCCTATTTATAAGTCCTTTAAATCAATGGATGAATCTTCCAACCCTTTTTTTAACTCAAACAATGTCCCTCTTGAGAACATTAAAGCTTTTGATAGCAAACACTCATATGATGAGGATACCAACGTTGATCAAGAACAACTAGATAAGCTCACCAATTTTCATCAAGCATTGTGCACCAACCCTTTGCATATTCCACATGTTCTCAATGCTTTACTTACTATTAAACATTCTCGAGATGTTTTTTTCCTCTTGTAGGTTCCTCCTCAGCTATCATGGCCTCCACCCAACCCCTTAACATTCTTACTTCCATTACTACCACTACCACTCCTCTCATCACTCCCAATACCTCTAATACACAACTTGGTTCCTCTTCAAGAACTCATGACCTAGCTTTTTTATATCAAGATCTGAAAATTCAAATTCATCATCTATATCAAGCTACCTCATGTTCCTCTCCATATCTTGATTCCTCATTACTCCTTCATACCCCTTTCACATCCACAATTTCTTCTTATCCACTACCTCATAACTTTATTACCCCTAAGTTGCCCACCTTTAATGTCATTGGTGAGAAAATTTATCGATATGGAAAATTAGGTGTTTCCACCAACGTTCATAGGGCTACACCCTCTGTATTGAATGGTGCAACTCCCATTATTGAATGTAAACTAATCTATTCCTATCTAAATGTTGTGGGTTGGCCAAATAGGTCGGGGATCACATAGGAACACTCCACTGAACCTATGGAAAAGTGCTTATATAGGGTACAAGGGAGGAAATTACAATGATGAGGGGTGAAGGAGAGAAATTAGATAAAAGAAGGTTATTGTTATGGGTAGGCCAATTACAGAGTTCACACCTAATAACCAGAGTAGTTCATAATTCAATATAGAGGAAAGAAATAATGAATCTATTAGTGGGACCAATGAATTAAAGACACACAGTTCCTTATATTCATCTATCAAGGATGTAAGGTTCATTTCCAACACTATTCTTGCAAAGTGCATAAAAGAGAGAAAACAAAAGAACATGTGAGTAAGGGAAATGAAAGAAAAGTAACTTTTACTTATTGTTTGGTGATATAAAGCTCAACACCAAGGTCACAATCTACAATTACTACTAAAAATACTAACATTCAAGATATTTTGGAATGGAGAATCCATCCAAAATTATAACAATGTGAATTGTCCTCTCATCTCCCCCACATGACTTTTCATGTTCCTATTCCACTTGTGGCCTTTCAATTGCCCCTATAAGAGACAAATTAAGTATTTCTCTTATAATTTTACTATTCGAACTACCCTTTATATTAATTTAAAATAAAGAGACTTACATAGTAAGGGGTGACCGAAAACATCTCTCTTATAATTTTGAGAAAATACATTTATTATTTAAAAATATGTCACTTAAGTGAATAGGATGAAATACAATGATTACACCTAACAAATAATTAGAAAAGAGGTAGAAAGAGGAGAATCGGGACATAAGAGAAGGAATGCTCCAAAGCGTGAATTTCAATGAAGATCGATATGATGGTGTTGAAGATGATTTCATAACCCATGATGACCCTCCACAATAATGTATTAATAAAGAGCTCGATGAAGACCACTTTGAACACCTTCCCCCCTTTTGAAAACTCTTGAAAGGATGAACCTTTGCCACATTGATTGAACACACCAAGAAGAGGATCATGAGCACATGAGAAGTAGACCACTGAGAATACTAGAAGATGACTCCCCTTATTAAGAAAATCCTTATGATCCTTGATAAATTTTTATATATTTATGATCAACCATTCTCATGGGAGAGATTAGATGCACTTTGTTTTCCTATCCTGATCTTGATTCTACCACGTGACAAAGACTAATGATGAGTGAAGCATGAGTTAAAATCCTTTCGATTCTTGAGTGAGGAAAGGAGAATGATATCAAAACAAATTCCATCTACCTTCTTGTCATGCACTCCTATGAAATGAACTAAAAGTTCCTTTGGTGTAAAATTGGCATTTTTCATTTTGACACTCTTACTCACCACATCGGGAATACGGAAAAGAGAGAGGATCTCCCGTGAGTTTCGATACCATTTTAGAATGTGTGAAGGAATTAAATGAGACCAATTTTAGATCATTTCATCCATTTATTATTTTTATAATATTCACCATTATGGTCTCATTTAGCCATTTTTTGCCATTTTTATCAAGCTTGCCACTTTTGAGTGTCTCGATCATGTGGAAATGGAATGAGTATGAATGCACAATTTTCTAGGAATTACTATTTTTAATAAGTGCTTCCATAGAGACTTAATAAAAATATAAAGTGGTCTTCCCAGTGTTGGATTTGAATGAAACCACTTGCAAAATTTTACATAATTCATTTCAAGGCTTTGCATTTCAATTTTGAGAGATTTTGTTCACAAATTGTTGTGGATCTAAAAAAAAGGTGAAATTTTATAGGAAAATTCATGTGGCCATAAAAAATACATGAAGGCATGAAAATAATCTTCTTAAAGGCGTTCACATAAGGAATCCATCAATTCAAATCTCATGGCAATCGGAGTTTGTGAGCATGAGTTATGAGCAAAACAAGATTTTGACATCTAGGCACGGGAGGAGTTTTTCGTGTTTGAATGTCATGAACCAACTTTGAAAATTGTTTTAATGGATGTTAAGGAGGTTACTTTATGTTTTTTAATTTGTTCTTTCAAGTTGTGAGTGGTGGTGAGCATGAGTGGATGCATTCATGGAGTAGATGGAGGAGGAAGCACATGAGAGTTAAGGACTTAGCCATTTTTGGTTTTTCAATCAACTTTCTCATGGGCACATTTTTATGTTCCCATTGTTCCCTTGAGATGGGATGGAAGGGAAAGAAAATTGTTCCTTATCCCTATGATGACAAGTGGTAAGCATTGATTCATTGGTGGATGAGGGAGAAGAGCTAGTTTTTAGTAGCTAAGGACTGAGTTTGGGTTATGTGAGGGACCATGGAGGAGAAAGAGGGGAGGGCACATTTTTGTGTCCCCATTTTCCCAATTTTCTCCTTGAAATGGGACATAAGGGATAAAATATTGTGCCTCGGCCTCATGATGACAAGCGATAAGCTTGGGTTACACAAGGTGGGGGTTAAAAATTTTGGAAAAATGGGCTTACTGAGGCTTCCCAAGGTCATGTGATGGGTCTAGAGGCTCAACTAGGCATGGGGAGAATTTTTATGTCCCCATTTTCCCCTTGGCATGAGACAAAAGGAACATAAAAGTGCACCTCAACCTTATGTTGACATGTGGAACTTGAAAAAATAGCTAAGTACGGGCTTACCTTGGGAAGGACCTTGAAGAGGAAGTTATCGAGCTCCGTGAGGAGCATTTTAATGAACCTATAAGATAGAAAATCAACACGTGACCTTCTTTACACTCAACCTCCGAGGTCATGCCGAGACACCTGGTGTGGAATTGAGATGGAAGTGAAAGTGATGGCGGTGATCAAGCTAATGGGGAAACCTTATGTCTTCGACACACAAAACTGGAATCTATGAATCTAGGGAAAAGAATGATCTCCTAACCTAAAGGGGTGTAATGGTACGGTCCGATATGATAGCTACTCAGAGACTCCAATCGATGTCTAGTTCTACTGAGATTCTATTGAATGGTTATGGAACACGTGGAAAGTACCCTGCAGGTGCCTCATGTGGGTTTCCAGACAAGGTCATGGAAATGGAGACAAGAGGTGTAGTGGAGCTGCAGAGACTATGGGTGATTTTCTAGTCTTGTCCAGAAAGTCTTAGCCTAATCGGCTGTTATGTTCAACAATGAAAGATGTGTAATAATATCGGGTGGAAGTGGTGAAGATATGAATACCAATGTGCATAAACTAGTGTCAATATCTAACTAACTAGCATGCCCGTTGGGTTATGGGACCTGTGGGTCACAACCAAAGACTCATTGAGGTTGAGGCCCTCATATGGTCATGCATGCAATCAAATCCTATTTCTGGAGTAGTCCAAAAGTCATAGGCTTGATTAAACTATGTTCAATGTATCTAATTGTCTTATCTTCTCAGTGTATGTTGCAGGTGTGCATAAAATTGTTAAACGCAAGCTTGTGTCAATATCATTTATTAGCTCTAGCTCCTTAGGTTATGGGACAAGGGATCACTGTTGTAAGTCTTTTTTGTTGTGGACCGTTGATGATCATGCAAGATGAATTGATTTGTTTTCAATAAATAAACTATGTATCAAAGGAAATCTAACCTATATTTTTGGTGTTTTCTCAATATATCATAACAAAGCAGTAAAACAAACTAATCTATGGAAAATAATTGTTTTGTTCTTTTCAGACATATAATGCATCTAATCTAATAAACTAGTTTAAAACAAATAATTAGTTGGATGTAGCTAACTATCTGTGTAAATGTGTGAATCTAAATCTAATATCTATTCTAATTCAATCAAAATCTTTCCAACCCTACCTCAGAAGTGAAGAGCAAATCATGACTCTAACAGAGCTATTGTTCCCCCATAGCCTCCTTAGAAATGTCAAGAGAAAACTTCCTATTTATTTGATCTACTTGCAATTATCTAGCTTGAAATGAACTTTTTCTCTACTCTATTTGATATGCAATTGAAAATTTGACAAAACAAAGCAAACAAATACACAATTCCAACCTAGAAGAGCAAGAGCTTTGGAAAATCTAGTAGTATCAGTATCTGTCCCCTCAGTTATTTCCTTTCTTTCTCTGAGTGTTCATGTGAGTCCAAAGGATTGGGAATGCAAAAAAAAGAACAAGAGGATGGCACTTGAGCAATGGCAACTTGGAAGCAAACTGGACACAATCAAGTAGAAGAGAGATAGCACAAGATATCTCGAGCTTGGCTATGTAATTACTAGCAAGATTATGGTAGCACAACAATGCAAGATACATAAAATTCTTAGGTCCTTTTGCTTGAATACAGCATGGAATATATAGGAATGGAGGTTAGGAGGTTACTTCATGCACAAGGCAAGAAGATGTAGTTCCAACTAATTAAATCTCATTAAAAATAGGAGAAAGGAGAACCAAGCAAACAAAGCTATTTTTAGCCAATTCGACTCATGGATGCATGCAAAAAAGAAAACTTAAGTGAACCATCGCATGTTTAAAACACACGTGAAGATTCTGGAAAAAGCGGATAGGACCGCCACCTTGCGCATAGGCGGTGGTTTCTGTGGATCGCCGCCTGAGCAGGCAGCGGTCTCTGCAATCGAAGGCCAAAACAAGCAAAGAAAGAAATGGGGAAATGGAAAAATTCATGAAAAATTTAAGGTTATCTAGGCTACAAATATATCTGCGAATGGGATTTTGGAGCTCTAACACCTTCTTGAAAAGATTTTGAATCATCACTAGGGTCCCTCTTAAGAGTTGTTGTAGTAGAATGGTGGCATGATAAAGTAGTACACATATATTTTTAGTAGCTAATCCATCTATTCATCATTATACTGAACTAGATCTGTAAGCACTTAAATGTAAATCATCATGATAACAACAATATACATTGACAAAACACATCAGACACTGTTATTCGGCCAATATTCTTTATATATTCATCACACCAACAATACAAAAGCTTCATACAATACCAGACATGCGTGCATGGATCTGTTACAATTATCCAGTCTCATATATTCGTGTGTCTCTCCTTTACTAAGTAATTCATTACATATATATAGGGTGGGGGAACTAGCCCTTCACCACTTAACTCTACCAGAAATAGGTCACATGCTAATAACAACCACGTGCCTTTTACAACTATAGCCATACATGCAAGTATGCTATCTATAGATCGATAGTTAACTAAAGTGGTGGATCTATTCTTAGCTTATGCCCATGCAAGAGTGAGTTGACATGTTCTTCAAAAATCTCCACGAAGAGTGGTGCAAGTCTCGGCATCGCTTTGTGTGCTCCGCACGCCAATCTCTAAGAATAGACCTGATCTCCAAAATCAGCTAAGTTTGAAAGTTTGACTTTACACCTCACGCGTGATGCCTTCCTATACCTTCGCACCTTTTGCTCCTGTGTTGTTCTTCCGCACGGACTCTGTGTGCAAGTTCAGCTAAGTGTTTTCTCTGATCAACATTACCCCACACTAATCTCATTGTCACCCCGAAAATGGCGATGTCCAAAACTTACACAAAGAATGGATAAATAAAGAATGGTTGAATAAATAAAGAATGGATAAATTTTGAATAAGGTATACACAACTAACAAAACTGTTCAAGCCTCAGGCCCCTCCGTTTCATCCTAAAGCAACAACTCTAGATATTCTTCTTTGATATCTGCTTCCAGGTTCTCCCACACCATCAACGCTGCTCCTACCACCTCAGGCACATCTACAATGATAGACTACAGCTCTTCCATAGTGAGTTTCCCTTGCTCATTTTGTATCACAAGCATTACGCTTGACATAGAGGTTTGCACCCCTTCCAGTACATCCATCTTTTGAGCAATGAGCTTTCCAAGCTCCTCTAACCTCTCCTTATGTGGTGCTGTGTGCGCAACTAGTGCCTGCACTTTTGCTTCACCATAACCAACCATTCAACACGGCCAAGGGAAGCATCCTTCATAGCCTTGTGGACCTCATTTTCCTCCTCCAATGTTTTCACCGTGATCAGCACATCTGGGGTTGTGCATATTGTTAGCGCATGATCGGCTTTCTTTAATTCATCATGGGTGGCTTACAGAGGCCTTCATAAGTAGCAATCTTCCTGGCTACCGTAGCCTACACTTTTTTCTACCTTTCCCTGGAGTCCTTGGGCTGTGAGGATACACGCGCCTTTTCATCTTCCAACACTAATGTTATTATTGTCTTTACATAATGCATTGCAGAAGGAAATTCTTTTGGCACTTGGGATTCCAAATGCGGGCGTACTTTGAGGACATCATCCCCAATTTCCTCTGCCATATGAACAAAAGTGTCATATTTCCTCTTAATCAAATCCTTTTCCTGTACAAGGCGCGCTATCTCCACATCCCTGGCTTTCAATTTCTCCGTCAGCGCCTTGATGGTAGATTTATCTATGTTTCTTCTTGCTACTTCGAGAGGATACCTTTACCAGAGCATTGCTCACCTACTCATCTATCATCATTGTTGGCTTAATCACCATGTGGCACATTTCAGGGGCCTTCTTCAATCGTCTCGACGCACATGATTCTTCACCGATATCAAAATCAGGCTCATCCATATGGGTGTGCATCGACCATGAAAGCTACTTCCTTGTGCGTAGAGTTGCCTTGTCCTCATCCATGAGTGCCCACCGAATAAATCCTTCTACTCGATGGTGCTCTGGAACCAAGTGTGAATAATCAGCTTTGGGTCTTCTGTACCCCATGGTATGTGCCTTGGCATCCTCCCCTGTTCGACGGGATCGGGGTCCTCTGGGAATGGCTGCATCAAGGTTAGGAATACTAGATGTATCCCCACCCTTGTCCTATGTAGCCTCTGATTGATCCCCTTCTTCTCCTTCCATTCTCTCCTCCTTGTGTTGAGGCTCTTCTTCACTGGAGATGAAGGCACCTTCTCCTCATATTCTTTTGTCTCCTTCGCTCAGCCTGAGTTTTCTTCATTTCTTCTCCTCTGGCTCCTTCACCGTGGGGTTTCTCCTTGTGCCCTTGTGTGCTTAAACACCTTCTTAAATCTTTTGTGTCACCCTACTCCTCCCCATAACTCCTTCTCCTTGGGGGTTGTCACGTGCTCCTCCTCCTGGCCAGATGGTTGCTTCCTCCTTCACACCAGGCCACCACTATCTTCGTGTTCTTCATCCTCTTCCTCATCATCTTGCTTGGGTGCAGAGGGCCTAGGTGCCAGAATGTTCTCCATAGTATGCTTTCCCTTGGTGGCCCTGGAAGAAGCGAATTCATTCTCCACATACTTGTTATTCTCCATTTTGGGCTTCAGTTGGAGATATATTAGTGCGGCCCCGATATCCGCAATGGCCAGTGTTTCTAGCTTAATGCTCAAGATCTCCAAGATGTTATTCTCATTGTATGCATTCCTCCCTAGATATCCATATGTCTTCCACAGGGTGTGATATTCATAGTCCACCTTGTCTGCATTAAACACCAACCTCCGTGTGTTGGTGAACCGATGAACTGCAGCTTGGAAGTATTGCGTGGGAAATGCGTATGGTAGTTTGCACTAGGGGCTCCATGACCCATCTATCATTGGAAAGTGCACAATACAAAAGTGTTGGTAGACTACAAATTGTACCTATTTCCCTAGGACCAAAGGCAAGTCCTTGGGTATATGCCATTCTTCTCCAAACGCCACACGGAGCCTATCATACCACATCTCTGCGCGCTCCTTCACCTCCTCTGTCATTGACCCCTTACAAAGATACTTGCTGAATCATTCAGCTGGAGACTTATGGTTCATGGGGTATTCCCATATGTTCTCTTTTGGGCCATCTGGTACCCCAATCTCCATGAAGACCAAACTTAGTAGGACATGCACCAAAACTTATCTTATTCCCTTCACGTGCTTCCTCTACTATCCACTCTGCAATGAAGCCGAAATGTTATAAGTGGTTCCTTCTGACATGCACTTGGCCACATGTAACCACATAGAATTAACTTGGGACCAATGTTCTTGGTCATTCAATTTTGTGACCAAGTGTGTTTTGCTGTACTATTGGACAATTTTTCAACTTGTCAATGTCCATTCCGCGCGGTCCTTTCTGATAGCCCAATGCCTTCTGTGTCTCCAAGATGGCACTTTTTTCAACTAAGTCGGTCTTAATATCTTCACCCATTGCCGTAATCCATAGAACTGTGGCAATAAGGATGGGTGTCAATCTTACCCTCCATCCTGCAAAGTAGAAGAAGTCCTCATGGACTCGGCTCATCAGCCATCTATACAAGGGTGCATACTTTCCAAAGTATGGAAGCTCATAAATTGGTAGACACCATTTCCTTTTAGTAGCTTTTCCCGGCATCATCATATATTGGCATGCCATCCTCAGTGTGCCTGTTCATTCGAGAAGTGAGTAGGTCGTCTAATTTCTTCTGGTTTTCATTGGTCGGTGATTGTATTCACTTATCTTACTCTTGTCTTATGTGGGTATTCCATTCCTGGCCCACAATAACTTCCTCAGGATACTGCATTTTAGAAAAATTACTCTCCGGGGCCATCTCCTCCTCTTCTTCCACCACCACCTTCTTCTTTTCCTTTACCGGTGTTGCTTTCTTCTTTGGTGCCATTCTTCTTTCAGGGTTTTGTTTTCTAGATTTTTATGTTGTAAGTTTTTCGTGGTTTGCTTCAAACCCTACTTGATCCAACCATGCCCTAATTTGTAATCATGAACTTGCACACCCTAGCTCTATTTTGTTACTCTACTTCGTCAAACCCTTTTCCTAGGGGATTCAAGCCCTTCTAATAAACAAATCTCTCTTCTACGCTGGTTCGCTTGCTTCGTACCTTAAATCTCTTTACTTATCTCTTCATGTGTAGTTCTTTGTCGAATTCTCATAGTCACAAGGGTAAAAATGAAATCACATCCCCTCCTTATATAGATTTCCACTTTTCACTGCATTAATTACTCCTCCACCTACCAAATTCTCCTCATTTATTACCCATTTTTATCATTTTGTGTGTATATCTTCGCGCCAAAAGCTATAACCTTCTAGCGTGCCTTTTACCCTCTATCACAGACTTCTCTTCAGCACGTGCTCTAGCACCCGAGTACCTCATCACTGCACCATCTCCTGGTAATTACCATGGCCGCCGCTTACCTCGCGTTATACTTTCCTCATCCATCTTCATCCTTTCTTATCTTGAGAAGCAATCTTTTGTCAGTTACCCTTAGCAACCTTCTTTCTCAACACCCACAACATGACATCTTCACAGCATATACCTGAGAGTCACCAACAATCCACCCCACATGAAAAGGATGTGTAGTCCTCTACGCATCAACATGCTTCATATGAAATTAGCTTCATGTGTGCAAGTGCGCTTATTACACAAACAAGAGATAAAATTGACAAAGCATAGTGACGATGAAAGAAACACATTAAGGAAATGCATAAAGGGAAACCTAATTTATCTGGCAATACTACCTTATTACAAACACCAAGAAGACTTATTTATAGTAGGGCTTCAACCTACTGCCGTTAAAGTAACCAGGCAACCTGGTGCCATCAATTGTTTCTAACTAGAAAGCACCTGACTCAAGTATATGAGTGATAACATATGGCCCCAACCAATGTACCTTGAGCTTTCCTGGATGGCGCAAAAACTTGGAGTCATACAGAAGTACCATTTTCCCACCACAAGTTTCTTATCTCTGATGTGGCGATCATGCCATGCCTTTTGGCACGCTTTCTCCTATTTTTGACTCCAGCATGATGGCTCGACGCTCATCTAGTTGAACCATCTTCTCGATCCATTCTTCCAAGGCTTGCTCATCAGCGAGACCTCCAGCATGCATAATGCAAAGAAGGTAACATAAATTCTATAGGAAGAATAGCTTCCACGCCAAACACCAATTGAAAAGGTGTGGCTTTGTTCAATCTTTTGTATGTTGTTCTATAAGCCCAAAGAACAACAGATACTTTATCATCCCAATCTTTCCTTCCAACATCACAAATCTTGGTCAATGTGTGGCTCAAAATCTTGTTAAAAGCCTCAAGCAGTCCCATTTTCCTGAGGGTGATAGGGTGTAGTTTTATGGTGGGCAACCATAAACTCGTCTAAAAGAATTCGTATTGTCTCATTTAAAAAATGTGTGCCCCTATCACTTGTTAAACTTAAAGGACAGCCATACCTTGTAAGAACATTCTCCCATAAGAACCTTGTACTGTTGTAGCCATTGTACAGTCCTTTGTAGGTGTTGCTTCTGCCCATCGGGTAAGATAATCTATACAGTGATGATATAGCACGATCCAGTCCTTGCGCGTGAATTGGTGAAATAGGCCCAAAAAGTCAATTGCCCATTTCTCAAAGGGTTTTGCACTTGTAATTGGGCGTAGAGGCATCTCATCCCTTTTCCTAGTGATCGAGGATGTTGAAAATGGTCACAGGTCTTACAATACTCTTTACAATCCTTGTACAATGTTTCCCACCACAAACCAGCAAGGAGGATCTTGCGTGTTGTTGCATCACCTGCATAGTGGCCACCTACAATACCACCATGTGCTTCTTCCATTATATCTTTTTGTTCATGCTCTAATACACAATGGCGTAACACCTCATCTCTACCTAACTTGTACAAATCACCACTGATTAACATGAATGGTGCCGCGTGAATAGCAAGTTGTTTCTTCTCTAAAGCTTTCATGCCTTCTGGTGCCATACTAGTCTTGAGAAAGACAACAATGTCCTCCAATTCCGATGGTGCACGCTGTAACCTATATAATTGTGCATCAGGCATGGTCTCTTCTATTGTTTGTGCCTCTTCTCCTGATTGAATTCTAGACAAGTGATCCGGTCTAGAATTGCTTTTTCCTAGTTTTACCACAACTGTAAAGTCAAACTCTTGAAATAAGAGTATCCATTGGCATATGCGCCCCTGTAAGATGGGCTTGTTCACCAAATACTTTAATGCCATGTGATCTGTATAAAACACAAATGGTGTAGCCAACAAATACTGACAAAATTTGTGTAAGGCATAGATCATGGACAAGGCCTCGCGCTCTGTAGTGGTATAATTTTGTTCTCTAAAGGGGTCAACTTCCTACTAGCAAAGAAAATGGGATGATCCACAATACCTTCTCCTGGTTGAGCTAAGACGGCACCAATGGCTGTGCCAGAGGCATCCACATGAACATGAAAAGGTTTATCCCATGAAGGAAAGCACAAGATAGGCGCGATAGTAAGTTTCTCCTTCAATATCTCAAACGCACGTTGTTGTGACTCCCCCCAGTAGAATGTACCTTTTCCCTTGAGCAATTCCTCCAAGGGTGCGGAAAATTTTGCATACCCTTTTATAAACTTCCTGTAATACCCTGTATGACCCAAAATCCACACACCTCACATTGATCTAGTGGTGCTTTCAAGCCTATGATGACTGCAACTTTAGCTGGGTCAACCAACAACCCTTCCTTATAGATAATGTGTCCTAAAAGTGTGCCAAAGGGAGTAGAAAAGATGCACTTCTTGATGTTCAATGAGATACTCAACTATCGACATCTTTCAAACATTAAGTGCAGATTGTCACAATGGTCCTTAATTAGCCCATAAATGGTCCAATCATCAAGATAGACCTGTAAAAAGTTATGAATAAAATCCTTGAAGGCTTGTACCACTATCCTTGAAAATACAACAGGTGCATTCTTCAATCCAAAGGGCATCACAAGTATAGGCAAAGCTTCCCCATTCAGTAGTGAAGGTGGTCTTCTCTTGATCTTCCAGGGCAATCCTAACCTGATGATACCCTGAAAACCCATCTGTAAATGAATATATCTCGCCCAACCACCCCTTCTAATATTTCCTCCATGAATGGTGTAGGAAAGGGATCTGTAACACATGTTGCATTCAACTCTCTATAATCAACACAAATCTAAATCCTACCATCCTTTTTGATGCTTATTACCATAGGACTGACCCATTCTGATTCATCCAATGGTCGAATGATCCCGGATTTCAACATCTTGTCAATCTCCTCTTTTACCTTCTCACGCAAATTGGGATTCATCCGATATGGTCACTTCCTAATAGGGTGCGCACCTTCCTTGAGCTTTATCTTCATTTCTCCGAGTGATATATGCATGCCTTTAAGTTCATGGTATCCTCTTGGGAATAAGTCCTCATAGTCTCGAAGTAACTCTATGATCTTTGCTACCTCTGGTTCTAACCAGTAATCCCCAATTATCACCTCCTTAGGTTCAACTTCTCCGTGCCTATATTGACCTTTGTTGTCTTCATAGGTTTGTGATATACGTGCACGCATCTACATCCACACTGGATAACACTTCACGTGTCCCATGTGAATGATCCACATCCAAGTGCTCAACTTCCTCCTCATCAATTATGTAAACCATCTTCCCCTTATCTTTTTCTAGGGAAGTGCACTCAAGTAGTATGACATCATCTTCTTCATCCATAAAATGCCCCCTATCTCTGTCTCACCAAATAATTCCTGAATAAGTTCTTCCACTTTCCCACTGTCTCCCATGGTTAAGTGCTTGATAAAGCTTAAAGTTGTGTTCACTGGTGGTGTAGATGAAAAGAAGTCAAAATTTTGGATCATATTAGTAGTAAAGTCTACCAATTTCCAGTGTCACGATGTAATTCAGCGTATACATACCAAGCATGCATGTAACCTTGTAGAGTAGAATAAAACCGATGCACCCAAAGTGAGGGTGGAAATGCTTCTGTCCTACTTGTCAGAGTCTCTCACACTGCTAGATATGATGTTGAGCAGGTTGATCACCATGATAAGGGAAAATATTTGTAGGTGCATTACTTCTTGAAAACCTGGTTGATAAGGCGGTCCCAATCATTCCCCATTCTAAGAGATTATCCCTGTGGACCACCCACCAAAGCATGCAACTATCCTACCCAAAGTATATGACAACATAGCACGTCATTTAAGTTGGTCAACCCAATTTGTTTCCATGGCCTGTAAGAATCCAAGCCAAATCTTCAGATCTCAGTATAGTGGGGTACTGAGCGACCTATACATCGAATAGAGTGAAAACCCTTTTTGCAAGTAACCACGTGCTTAACTTTCACCCCACCAGTTCATAAGTTCCATGAGCCCAATTATCACAAGCAACACTAGTAGTATCGCTGATTGACTGAGAATCTTCCCAATGAAGGATTCCTTCCTTAGATGGATCCTGGACCTCTGGGTCCCGAATAACACGCATATATAAATTCTATTCAAGTCCTCTTCACTTAAAGGTTCCACGTATGGCATGGATTTCCCATCAGTCAATGGTATTATAACCCTTTCCTCCTTGTTCTCGAAGCTGATATACCCCTTGTTAAACCTCAAATCAGCATTGTTCGCATAACACCAAGGGCCCAAGAAAATCTGGGAAGCTATCTACTTCTCGCAAGTGCTAGCACTTCGAAGTCTCCTGTGAACTTGGCCCCTTGTATAGTGATAGATGCATCCTTCAAAACTCCTATGGGAGTAGCTTTCATTCTGTTTTCCATGAATAATACATTAGATGATGGCTGCAATGGGGGTCTCCCCATTTGTTCCCACGCATCCAATGTAAGTACATTTACTTCACACTGTATCAATCAAAATATTGCTCAACAACCACCCATCCACAACAACATTCAACGTGATCTCCTTGTCGTAATCAATGCTATCGGGGGAAGATTCACATGAAGTATTTGTCTTTTAGTCTCAGTTCCCGCGTGAGTATTCCCTTTCAACCAATTTCCTAATAAAGGAATAATATTCTCCTGGCACAACGTTCTACATACCTCTCTGATGTCATCAATATCCGATGGGGCCTATTCTGTATCCTTGTGCTCCAATTTCCGAGACTGCTCTTTCAAACCTTGTATCTCACCTTAAAAGCTTCTAAGGACCTCCATTGTTTCTGATAGACTTCTTTCTGATGAGCTGGATCTAGATATCTAGCATACAAAACCTCCTCCCTAGTGATTGTCGGTTTTGTTGCAACACCTCTCTTACGCGTGCCACCTCAGCTCGTGTGGTTATCTTGACTATTACTACCTCAGGTTCTAGTGTTAACTTGGGCATCCACTGATTCTCTATCACGCTCGGATTCTAACCATCCCCTGCCCTTGTTTTCTTGCTTGCTGCTTATTGAGATGCTCATACAAGTCTGGACATTCTTCATAACTATGCCCCTTTCCACAAAATGAACAGGAAATATTCTGTGGGCATTCGTGCCTATAATGGTCAGGTGAACCACATGTATAGCAAGTTCCTGAGGAAATTCACTCCTTCCTCCACCTCGGCCTCATCCTCCATAGCCACCTTGATATCCTCGTCCCCTTTCACGAACCCCTTCAAACCTTCCGTCATTCCTGTCATAGCGCATTTTATTATAATCCCTATCCTGATGCTCATTCTTCCCTTTAGAATTATCAGCCACACTCACTGTCTTACCCCAATATCAATGGCATCATGGATCTAGCCAATCAATCTACAATCCTTAGTATCATGGGTCGTGGACCTACAAATTTTACAAAAGGAGGATACATTCTTTCTGATCGCGCATTGTAGTAGGGGGCAAGTGACTAGCATCATGATTCAAATGGAAAATCTCACAGTCCAACAACAATGAACGTATAGTTCTATGGGGAAACTATCCTTGGTGTGGCCTTCCACTTCACAATCTATACACCAGATTCTTGAGCACATTTCATGAGATGAGTTTACCGATAATTTTTCTAACTATTTTTCCATAGCTGCTATCTGAGCTTCCAAAAATGGACTAACTCCCGTGTCAATACTCCCAACTACTTCAGTGCGTAAAGTGGCCTCCAATGCTTTGCGCGGGTTGGTATAAGTTTTATGTGACAGTGCTCTTGAAATGGGGTAATCAATCCCCGACAAACCATTGTGCATGTTGACTCGCATGAATGTCATAAGAGAGTTTGGATAGAAGAGTTTTAAAATGGGCATCATACTCACGTACACTCTCAGTAGTGCCTTGCTTTATATCCTTGAGTGTGCTTATACTCTTCTGCTCAAACTCTGGGATATGGAACTCTTTTAAGAAAGCATCTTTCAATGTTGCTACATAGTCAATACAAGTTTGATTGGGATCAAACTTCCTATACCAACTATGCACGTGTGCCCTGTAATGTAGTAGAAAATTGACTTGCCTTGCACTCAGAGGCCATAATACCTTTCACGCGCCACAATATTTCACACATATGAACATGTTCAACAAGCATCCTCAATACCTTTGTATTCTGGGAGATGAAGGGACATCTCCATATAAATGTTTCTGGGGTTGTTGCGTGGGCCTTGACCACCCGAGCAGAACCTCCTTGGTTTCCTCTTCCTCCAAAACCACCCAAACCACTAGAACTAGAACTACCCAACCACCTGATCCTCCTCCAGGATTTGGAATAGGGCCCATGGATGCACTCCCTGTGTCCCAACAAGTGGTACTATACTGGACCCCTACATAGTCTGTGAAGTAGTCCCAGTTCCAGAGGTGAATCCCACACTCAGCGCGCTCATATTCTGTGTAGATGATGAGCCTGAAAATGTACCCCCAAAGAATAACAAATTATCTATGCTGCCATTGATGTACTTGTGGTTTGACCTATTTCTGTGCTTTCACTTCCTAAATTAAAACTATTTTTACCTGTTGTACTAGATACTGGAAAACCAAGCACAAGGGCTAGGTCAACAAGTTGGCTTAGATGCGCACCCTGTGCCCGAGTCATATCTACTGGTGGCATGCTTCCATGTGAGGCTGAAGAGGGTTCTCTATCATGCTTTCCTAGATGGGGGAGTTCCTGATGCTCTTGCTCTTCTTCCTCCCCATGAGCCTCAAATCCTTCATGAGCCATCTCTCTCCACAACACCATCCGTTTCTACATTTCTTGTCTCTTGCATAATTCCCTCTCGCGTGCCTCATCATACTTCAGCCACCTCTCTTCCCTTTCCATGCTACCGCTAGGTCTGCCATCTTTCACCAATCCTATTCCTGCCCCCACATGTGGAGATTCTTTTAGCTTTCCATGGGTTTAGCTTCCAAGTTCAACGTTACCATTAGTATTTTGATAGCCAGTGGAATACCTTGCAAATACGTCCCTCTAGGATACCGTAGGAACTGGAACTCCGCTACCTCTAGACATGAATAAGTCGAAATTGAATACTCCAAAATATAGTCTATTTAGGACACCGCAAAACCAAGGTATCTACCACGCGAGTCCAGCTCAAGTCAACATCATATAGTGTTTGAAATTCCTCCTATGTCCAAACAAGTGTGCGATACCTCCAATTCCACTTAGATGCATATGTAGTCAACCATTCATACAATTCTACTAGAAAGATAACAAAGAAGATTTCGTATAAACTATCATACAGATTCTACTCTACCCAAGTGCGTGCGCTAAATCTAGATCCAGTGTCAAACCTTCATGTGTATTCTTCCTCCAGATCATGAATCCATTCTTCAACGCTCGCCAAAGTTAGCTGGTATGTCTTCATCATGAACCATTCTAAAAACAACTGAAAAAGAGGTCCCGACAATGGAACCAATGATGCAGCCTAGAATTCTTAGTTAACACCTAGTCGCGTTGGCACATCACTCAGCCTAGGCTGAGTGCTCACCTAAAGCGCCATGCAAAGGTACGGGTCCCTCTTAAGAGTTGTTGTAGCAGAATGGTGGCATGATAAAGTAGTACACATATATTTTTAGTAGCTAATCCATCTATTCATCATTATACTGAACTAGATCTATAAGCGCTTAAATGTAAATCATCATGATAACAACAATATACATTGACAAAACACATCAAACATTGTTATTCGCCAATATTCTTTATATATTCATCACACCAACAATACAAAAGCTTCATACAATACCAGACATGCATGCATGGATCTGTTATAATTATCCAGTCTCATATATTCATGTGTCTCTCTCTTTACTAAGTAATTCATTACATATATATAGGGTGGGGAACTAGCCCTTCACCACTTAACTCTACCAAAAATAGGTCGCATGCTAATAACAACCACGCGCCTTTTACAACTATAGCCATACATGCAAGTATGTTATCTATAGATCATTGATAGTTAACTAAAGTGGTGGATCTATTCTTAGCTTATGCCCATGCAAGAGTGAGTTGACATGTTCTTCAAAAATCTCCACGAAGAGTGGCGCGCAAGTCTCGGCATCGCTTTGTGTGCTCCGCACACCAATCTCTAAGAATAGACCTGATCTCCAAAATTGGCTAAGTCCTGAAAGTTTGACTTTACAGTTCACCTAGGGGACATTTCCAAATTTTGACGATGATGACTTTCATCGGGACCATTTAGCACGGCTAGAGTTATTAGACAAACGTCGTCTTAACGCTCTTGACCACCTTCAAGTTTACCAAAAACGTATCAAACGTTCCTATGACAAGCGTGTCCATGAATGAACCTTCCAAGTTGGTGACCTCGTCCTGAAAGAAAATCAACATGTAACCAAAGCAGAAAAAAGTAAACAGGAAAATTTGCTCCTAATTGGCTTGGACCATACATTGTGACTCATACTTATGGATCAGGTGCTTATCGTTTATCTTCACTCGATGGTAAACCCGAACCTGAGCCCCTTAACGCCTTGCATCTTTGACCATTCTATTATTGACTTTTAGTCCTACCTCAACTTTTGTCTCTTTCCATGCTCGTCCCTTGAGCGCTATCCACTTCATACACCTTACCAATGATTAAACAAGAATCATGTGAATACCCGTCACTTGTTATCTTCTCTTGAATATGTGTACCACGGCATTACACATAGCATGATTCTCATGGATACTTTTCGTCTACCTTTAGATGAGATCCCATGGTTGTTTCACCCTACCTTTTGAACAAGAGTCCTATTCTTCACCTTGGTCTTGTCCATGACTTCAAATCCCTCACATGGGACCCAACTCCTTGAGTCAAACTTCTAATATAAACGATGACTCCTCAAAAGGAAATTGTCCTCTCGATAATCACTGCTTTATAAATAGATTGCTCCCTCGAAGGACAAGCTATGTAAAGCCCTTCACAAAAAGAGAGAGAACGAGAAAAGTGGAAGCTTCCGCATCGATAATTCTATCTCAAATACAAGTCAAAATAAAAAACCTTTTAGTCATGGACTTGCCCATTGTGACCTCGGATCTCTTGCCCGAAGAGCATGCTACCTCATACCATATAACAAATCAACCACCTTTCACCCTTCTCACCATTCCCACTCCCATTTCCTACTACCTCAAGGGACCTCTCAGAAACCAAGACATTTGGTGATCATGTGACTACTTTTCACCATAGAACAATCAATCATGCAATGTCTTTAGGGTCTTACATTCATCACCTCCTCCAAGGTATGATCTACTCGAGTATGATCCTAACCAATCAAGTGGATTTCTTGCCCCCTCTTATCTTTTAGCCATTTTTATTTACGTTTTGATTCCCTTATACAGGACTTGGTCCTCGACGCTTACCTTTGGGGTAATCTCCTTCTTCTTTCACCATAATCGACCTCACCTACATCACTTTACCTATAACCCACCCACACCTAATAGACCTAAAACCACACCATGCCTAAAACCTACTAACTCATTTTCATACCTCATCATATTCTTCCCTAGCTCATGGGAGAACTACATTGGCCTGAGGTCCCTTTTCACCGGGACTATGTAGGTAGCACTCGAGGGTATGGGGCCCTTGGAGGTTAGCTCGGCCACTCTCTACCCTAAACAATTCATCTTTCATCTTCCTCACATTACATCATACCCTACTTAGTTTCCCTTTTATATCCAACAATTAAAATTAAACCATATACATAACACGTTGCTTCATATTTTAAATCCTCATCACAACACACATTTATTATGCCTACCATTTCACTCTCATCATTATGCATAGATTATACCACATCTCACATATGACCCATATTATCATTCGTTGCACAAAATAATAAATCACAAGTTCCCTTACTTGAACACAAACACAACCATGCCTAAGACTTGGCTCGATCCATGCCTAATCCAACCGACTCAACCATGCCTAAACCAACCCGACTCAACCATGCCTAATCCAACCTAACTCAACCATGCTTAAACCAACCTCGACTCAACCATGCATAATCCAACCCGACTCGATCCATGCCTAAAGACGACTCGATCCGAGTCATGCCTAAGACCCGACTCAAATACATACCTAAACTAGACCGACTCGATCCATGCCTAAACTAGACATGACTCGATCCATGCCTAAACCAACTTCGACTCCATCATGCCGACTCACCTAATTTCCATCCATATCAAAACAAAAAATCGAAAATCTCATAAACGCACCAATAAATCGAAATTCTCATCAAAACATCAAAAAATCAAGAATCTCATGTATCTCATCATATAAATAAATGTGTATCTCAATACAATACATATCGATATCTCATCATGTCCATCATCTCAAAATCATTAGCACTGCAGCCGATAATCAATACAAAATGTCCTCGGCATGCGGGTTGGTCTCATATACAATAAAATAATGAAACAATACAAAATATCTTAGGCACGTAGGTCGGTATATGCTCAAAATATACACAATCTCTCGTACATCCTCGCTATCTTTGGCATGTAGGCTGGTATGTGATAAAAAATACAACTATCTCTCGGCAAGACGCATGCTAGTATATATCACAAAAATAACTATCATACATCACATATCAAAAGCCCCATATCAAGCATCTCATCGGATGTCCTCCATCTCTATATCACTTGCCCTCGCCTACGGGTCCCTGTTGGCGCCTCATCTGGGAGCTGGTCTCCGTGCACTGGTAGCCTCTCCCTACTCTAGCCTCAAAGCTCGATGGGCCCATGTGCTCTCCACACTGTGAGTGTGGGATCTCGTCCTCTCACTCGATGCTGTTGTGCCTAGATAATCTCCATAGGATATGAAGTCTATCCCAGCCACCGACATCTAGTCTAGTCACAGTAGTATTCGGCCTCACCTAGGGCATCCCGTAACCTAGATATAGGCATGGTCTGTGGTGGTCCCATAGGTCTCGGCCCCTGTACCTGTCCTGCGGGACCCTATCCCGCTCCTTCTTGTGAACTAGGACCCGGTCTCGGTGCCTGTGGTGGTGCCCCCTACCCCTGTGCCTGTATTTGGGCCTGTAAGACCCCAATCTGTTTCTGGAATGTGGCGAACTGGCCTTATAAACCTACCACTTGTGCCTGTAAGGCCGCCACCTGACCATCACCCTCCTCTCCATCTCCATCCCCACCACCGACCATCTGGGCTGCAGACTAGCCACCTATACATGTAGCTCTGCTACCTCCACCTCTGTGCTCTCGGTATGTCTACACTATATCCAACTGGGTAATCAGAGTAGCCACCTGCCCCTGTAGGGCATCTCTACACCGTGATGGTGGCTAGATTCGGTTGCCCGGTCTGGGTGGTATGGCTCATAAATGAGCTGCCCACCACTGTCTATACATGTCTGTGCACCCGACATCATCTATCCGCCGGTCCACTACCTGCTCCTCCTACCCTGTGGGCACTGTAGGCTGTGGTAGAGGTAAGGGCCTCTCCATGTCATCTCTCCAGTACTATGGGAAGGGCAGAGGTACATCCTATAATAGCCTGAACTACCGCTGGACTCTATCCACCGGGATCATCTCGTGCTCCCCAGCACGGTGACCCTGTATCCATCTCAAAAGTTAGAGTTCAGCTAGCTCCTCGTGCATATGCCTATATGAGGGGAATCCCACATACGGCATCCAGATAATGTCCACTCTGGACAACCCCTCCAACAACTGCCAGAAATAGGCCACATCATGTGTAGGCCTCGGATCTTCGCTCTCCAATATCGCACCCATCGCATGTACCCCACCCACACATATCTCGGTGGGAATGCATCAACTCGGGGCATCCCTACTAGCCATACACAAGCTATGTGCTCATAAGCCCAGAAGTGTAGTAAGTAAGAAAGTACAACATGAGTGAACACACGCAGCCACCCATAGGCCCATAACTCTCTGTACACTGCACTGAATGTTGGCACCCGGGAAAATCGGGTCTCCTCTATCATCATGTCATGGAGAACCCCATCAACGATCGGGAAAATGTTCACCCTCTGCATCTAGCATTGCTGAAGTAGCACACTACCTCCATCAACAGAACCACTAGCCTCGTCTCCTCCAGATGGGCTAGGTACATCTCTCCATATCGAATGCTGGCACTATGGAATGTCAGCTTGGCCATCCCCTCGCAAAGACCATCAAAGCATCAACTCCTCCGAGGAGGCCTGGAGGAGATAGAGTAGACCTATGTACCCAATATGGGTAGTCGTAGAATCTTGAACACGTCCTCCAAGGTGACAGTGATCTCACCCGTCGGCAGGTGGAACGTGTTGGTCGCAGAATCCCATCTATCGATGAGCGCGACCATCAAACTAGGCTACGGACTACATGTTGGTATCGCCGGACTCCACTCAGGCCCACCGCCTCCACATGCTGCAGCTCCTCGGAGGTTCTTACTCACGCACGTCACGAGTAGGGTGGAACCTTGTCCCGCATGTGTAGCTAATATCTCCCCGTATCAATGTAAAAAAAACATTAATCTACATTTATCATACCCATACTCACCTATTATCATTTTCCCACACCCTATTTTCACCTTACCCATCTCAACCACCTAGCCCACATCACTTTTGGACCCTTGTTCCCCAAAACCCGACTAGCGTCGGTTCCCTTTAACCGACCCTAGTCACCCCTTTACTAGCATCGGTCACCTGTTTGGTGACCGATACCGGTTCAACCTTACAACGCTAGCCACACTTGGCCGGATGCGGTCACTCTCACGGTAAAAACCCGCGATCCTCAAACCCCCTTTTCTCAAAACTTCCCCCTTGCCCCTTTTACCCACCTAAAATTACCTAAACCTCCCTTACACCTCATCCCATCCCCTCCTCTCCCATTTATTTCCCTCCCCATTCCTATTTTACCCACTTTTCCCCCATTCCCAAATTTTATTCTTTTCCCCACCCCAAAAACCAAAAACCAAAACTACAACCACAATTTGTAAATCACCTAATCTATTTAACTAACTACAACTAGAGTTGGACGCTTACCTCATCGTGTGCCATCGTCTCGGTGGCATGTCTGGCCATTGCACCGATGGCCCACCCGATCCCTCTTGGCCTCTTCCATCACCAAATCGCTACCCACAACCAAATAAAATCACTGCACCGATCCTGTGGACCCGCTTCTCACCAACCAATCACCCACCTGTTCGTTCACACCACCAACTCAATGCTCCGTTTCGTCTGGACACTTCTTTCTCTTTTCTCTCTCTTTTGTCATTTTCTCAAATCACAATATGACAAATGAATAATAAAAAACATGGATTTTTGTTTTTATAACAAACCCAACCTAACTAACACTTGGTTTTCCTTTATCGGCATCGGTCTCGTGCCCTACCTTACCGTGGTCGGCTGCCCTATATCGGCGTCTGTTACCCTTGTAGCATCGGTCACCCTCTCTTGCCCCAATTCAAAATTTTACCCTATTACCCGCCTATAATCCTTTTTTTTCCACACCTCCTCTTTAGCCTTTACCCCCGACCGGTTACCTCACCTACCCTTTACCACGACTATTTACCTCACCCTCTTGACCTCATCATTTACTACCTACCTTTTCATTTGGGGACTCCTTATTTTACCCATCCCTCGGCCTTACCCCCATGACCGTGAGCTATATTTTTGGCCCTAGACCATCACTAGTGACCTTTGACCTCATGTGTTTGTTATACCTTGCGGACACTTTGTTACTATGTTGATTGACCTAATGACCTTACCTAGCCTATTGCCATGACTATTTATCCTGACCCTACCTTTGGTGTACCGGAACATACCTAAACGTTCCTGCACCTAACCTACGTTGTGCTTCCTAACCATATCCTACACCTTGGATACCGGAATCACTTCACCCTTGTTTGGATAAACCTATCGACCTTAGACGATGTAGAGTTTTCCTGCTCTTTAGCCTGGTAGTGTGTTGCAGTTTATACGTGTGTGTGCATTTGACTATTACTACCTTTGACCCTGACCCATTACCTAGATTGCCGCGTAGACCTTTAACCCTTTTTCCCCCGTTAACCACCTTCCCCTTTCTCACATTTCCCTTTTATCAAACCACTCACCGATTCTACCTTCGGCCTCGTCAGTTCTTGGTTTGAGGGGGATCACCTTCACCCACACATGGGGCAACCACATCTTATTTTTGTTAGTGTCACTTACCAATACAAGCTACGTAACAAAAAAAAGGGGCAAAATGTAGACACTAAAATTAGGTCACACTCCCCTTTGGTCCCTCGACAAATAAGCACCTTCATCACATTCACCTAGCCATGGCCCCCTTCACCCCACTAATATTAATTTAATTAATCTAATTAAATTAATTCATTATCCTCACCATATTTATTATTTAAATATCTTAATTTAGATAATATCCACACATACACCTCCTAAGACACCTCATCAAGCCAACTCACCTAAGACCTATTCTTAGTAAGTTGCCTAACTAACTAAGACTTACCCAAACCCTAAAAATCAATGCCTACATTCTCTCTAACCACATTCCTACATGCATAAAAAACGCTTCCAATCTAATCCGGTGTAATGATGAGATCCCATAAAATCAAGAGGATCTCCCTAGTTTAGTAAACCTAGGAAATCTTGCCGACTAATGCCGGTTACCCTTAACCGCCGCGATTAATCAGAACCAGTAGTCGGTCACCTTTTAATCCCCAAAACAACCTTATTTTGAAGTTTGGTAGAAGGTTGGAAAACATTGGGAACTTTCTAAGAGATATCGCATCTTCGAGAACAAATTTCAGTGAGAACAGGCATGCAAGGAAGGAGATCAAGCATTTTCTCCTACCCAGCCATCCAGCAATCACCCCAGCAAGGAGTTGATCCAATCAAGCAAGAAGGAGAGCACATGCAGCCCATGCAGGAGATTTTCAATGTTTGGTGATCCTCAGCAACATTTAAACCCTTACCAGGCACCTTCGATTACCACTCACATACACCCGGGACCAGAATCCAAGTAAGTGGAACGTTATACTCCTCTGGTTCATTTCATTTCATCATTATATTGTCACCTTTTGTTCTCTTGGCCATCCACAAACCTCCATTAATACTCACCCCTCCATATACCCATTAAAACCTCACCAAATCCCACCCAAACCACCTAATACCTCATTCCGACCAACCAAAGTCCTTTGTGTAATCACAAAGGAGACCCAAAACTCATTCTGTGGCATTCCCAGAATTCCACAGAATCGCACCGGTTACACCCAACCACCGTTGGTCACCCTTAACCGGCATTGGTCTCTGTATTTTCCCATACAACCCAGAACAAGTGACCTATCCACCTAATTCCACATCACCCTTATTCACCTGTGATCTACCTGAGACCTTTGTCAGACCTACAGAGACCCAGAACCAATTACTTGACCTTCGGATCTTATTTTAACTTAGCCTGTTAGATTAGATCTTTCTTATTGTGTTTCAAGTGAGATACCTAAATCATTTCAAATTACAATAGGATTTATTTTACTACTCGCATTAAATTGTTTTAAATAGTGGACTGACAGTCATCTAGGAAGTATCACACTTCCCGGATCTAGCACACGCTAGGCAGTTCACTGCACATATTATTTAACTCTTTTTGGTGGTCTTGCTTTCCATTATAGGTAGTTCCTCCTAGCCAAAAGGAAGCTCTCACGATCATTGTGGATTCAGAAGTCATACACGCGCAACAACCCATCAACCAACATTTGAACAGGTATTCCTCCTACACCCGTTACCCTATCTGTTTTGTCAATATTTCAAAGAAACGTCTAAGAATCAGGTGAAACAACCACATTGTATGGGTCGAATTTATATTAACTAGGTAAGTCCACTTACAAACCAATTTACATGCCACATGTCTAAGTGGGTGGGTTTTATTTTGAAACCATGTATTAATGCAAAGTGTATAGCCCACATAATCCTCCAAACCCACATAAACCGCCAACCCCATATCTTTTTCTAAGTCCACGTGGGGATGGGAGGATGAAGCGGTGTTGGGGGCAACGTCCATGTGTGGAAAGCTTCCACGTGAGAAGGAGGTGGGGGTGGTTAGCCTCAAGTGGTCCCAAGACCACTATGTTTGCATGGGGAAAGGCTTATTAAAGCCTCAAACATTATCAAACCCACCAAATATGGGATTTTATCCCTTTCAAATGTAATCCGCCACCATGGGAAATTTATCCCATTTTTCATGTACGGGCTAGGCTAAAATTAGCCTTAGGATAATTTGTGAATGCATTTTTTAAGAGCCCTATTTTTGTGTAAATAGGGAACCCATTTCATTTTAATGGACACACACAACGCAATGATAAGTTCATCCTAGAGCTCGAAGGTGAAGAGAGAGCCAAGAGGAGAGTTAGTTGTCATGGGCATTTTATGTGAAGACCTAATTTATTTAGGCATTATTATTTTAATTATTATTGACCTATTATTTTTAGGCAATAGTAAATTAAAATTATTGTGGCTAGGAGTTATTAATACTACCTAGTCGGCCCATAGCGCCACACCAAATTATTGTGAATCCTAGAATATCGACCTAGAGTGCCATAGGGCGTTACGAAGCGTCTAGAAGGCCGATCGAGAACCAGAGGATTCCGAATAGTGGAGCTGGTGCCATCGAGCTTACTGAATACGCCAGAAAGGGAAGTCGGGTGCTATTTTTCACCCTTGTCTTCTGAAGGTCTAGTTATTCTTCTAAGCAAGTTCTTAATAGTTTCCATTAGGTTTTCTTGTGAAATTACTATTGTAACTTACAAGTTTTGACTAGTGGAATGGTTCGATAAGAACCCGGAGATGTAGGCATTGCAAACTCCGTAATCAATCATTATGTAATTGTCTTTATTGTCTTGCATTAATTTTTAAATTGATTATTGAAAAAGGAGCAAATTATCGACAAATAATTAAAGCCTATAAGGGTCCAAGATCAGGTAGATAAAAACTTGATTATTTTGGATCAACTTGGAATCTAGAGTTGGTTGTTGGCCTACAAACTTGCTAATCTCCGAGAAAATTTGGTATCAAAGCTGGTTTAGCTCCATTTTTGCTTCAGTAAATCTGATTAATAGAGTGATTGCTTCAAGTTAGTGCATTGGTTCAGTTTGTGTGAATAGGGTACAAGTGCACTATGGGCAAGATGTCTAAATAGGCAAAGCTCGATGAAATTAAAGCTTATAATCACCAGATCCAGGAAGAGAACTCTCTCCTGTGATCAATGTATTA
This sequence comes from Taxus wallichiana var. yunnanensis, assembly GCA_018340775.1. Classification (NCBI taxonomy): domain Eukaryota; kingdom Viridiplantae; phylum Streptophyta; class Pinopsida; order Cupressales; family Taxaceae; genus Taxus; species Taxus wallichiana. Next base: position 125,096,655 of record CM031241.1, read on the forward strand.
CTCCTTGGAAGAGGAGAATACTCACTTAAAATCAGAACTGCAAACCAAGGATGAGATCTTGGTAAGGTTGCAGTGTGGTGATCAAAGAAAGGAAATACCTTCAACTTCAGATGCAGTGACCATAGCGAGATGATTACACGTAAGTTGTTCACCACTAGAATATTATTATTCCTCCCATTCGGTTTGATTCAGTAATGAAGCATTTGGTTTGTTTGAAAAGCATACTAGAGGCATTGGATCCAAGTTACTAGATAAAATGGGATTTGATGGAAGAGGCCTTGCTTAAAAATGGCCAAGCCATTGCTAACCCAATACTGAGTTGAGGATCGTCCTCCTTTTATAGGTTTGGGTTATCCTAGTACATGAATGGATACTAGAGAATGCTCCAAGAATGTTGACAGGAGACAAGCTTTCGAAAACAAAGAGAATACGACTAGTCCTGCAAGAAGATTATGAGTAGGAAATTTTTGCTTCGTCATCACAGGTAGGATGTGGTAAGAAAAATCAGCAAAGAGGTAATGAGAGTCCACCTCCAATATCTTACCATAATCACAAGCACAATTAAACTTCTAATCCACTTTTTCATCTTAAGATGTATGGTTATGACTTTCGAGAAGATGTGGAATTCCTTTCCATGTACTTTTTATGGATTGCATAATCATTCTGTGGCCAGATGTTGGAAGAGAAGGACATTGATGAAGAAGTTGATGTCATTCATTAGGAACACGGCAAATCAGAAAGACCAATCTCATCATGTAGAGTCGAGAAATGGTAGAAAGAGTTCCTCATCCCAGAAGAAGGAGATTAAGAGGAATTTTTGTGCTCATTTCCATAAGAATGGGTGTCGGTGGAAAATTACTGGAAATTGCATCCATCTCGCCATCAGAGTAATGGCAAGACAAAGATGGAATGAAGGCCTATTGTAAAGGAAAAGGAAGTTTCTACTCCACCACCAGTTGACAATTCAACCCAGGACCGACTGTAATACCTGAAAGTGAAATTCCTTTAAAATGGGTAAGTCAACAATTTTCAATTATATATTGCATAATTGATTGATGAATAGTATGCAGTATTTGTTTGGAGATCAGATTTTGTGAGAAAATGTTGAGAGAAAGGTTTACCATACTCTGGTGGATTTTGATTAATGCTCCAAACATATCTCTAATCAATTTGTGAGTACATTACAACTTGAATATAGGATTTGACTCATATAAATCTTGGAGATTAATCGGTCATTTGTGCGAGATAGAAGAGTTCGCTCGAGTCATCTCGAAACTTCATTCTGTGTAGAGGCATTGTGACCAGTGTAGCAGAGTGGTACCTAATATTAGTGTGTCAACAAGAGGAGCTCTCAAAGGATCAGCTCGAAACGTCATTTAGTGTCAAGGCATTGCGACCACACATTGAATGGTAGTTGATCAATAGACTTAGCATCATGCATTGGAGGCTTGAGGTCTTGAAAGAGGCTTAGCATCGTGTATTGGAGGCATTGAGGTCTGTAACAGACTTAACATCATGCATTGGAGGCTTGAGGTCTTGAAAGAGGCTTAGCATCATGTATTAGAGGCGTTGAGGTTTGAAAAGGACAAGTTATTGTCCATCATCGACATCGGATCAATAATAGCTCTACGTAACATGGAGTTCCTTCAAACCAGTTTGGATTCTGTGGAATCAACTCGGAGATAGGAGCTATGTTATAGGGTAAAAGAAGATCCTTGTTGTCAGATATCTAGAAGCTTAGCACTGCACAATAGGAGCGTTGAGGTTTCATTTAGAAACTTAGCACCATACAGTGGAGGCATGGAGGTCTTCTTTGGATATCAGAGTGGTGTAGCAGAAGTGTCATGGGCCCATAACCCATAGGTCCTAGGATCGGAGAAAATTTGTTGAAGTGAGAAGGTTACAGAGGAGAAGACCCAAGGGTCTACTACAGTAACACTTCCGAGGTGGCAAGCAGAGTTTCCAGATTCAGGACGGGATGGCAAAATGTTCCAATATAAGATTTTTGGGACAAAAGCCTTTCTCATTAGGGAGGTGTGATCAGGGGATCATTTTTTAAAGTTCCCTAAACATCCCTAAATGGTGTCGATGTAGAAGATAATTTGAGAGCTTTCCATCATTTGTGAGAACATGACAAATGCAGGACATCGGGAACTCTAGTTATGTTCGGTCAAAGTTCATCAACAAGAAAGTCAACTCGTCAATTGGTTAATTTTGGACCAATGGCACTGCGATACGTGGGAAAAAGGAAAAGGGAGTCATTTTTTTGGTTTTCGGCCTCCAGTCTTGAACTTAGGCCCATTCATAAAAAGTCAAATGCGGGATGCTTCCAACTTTGGTGTCGGCTTCATCTGTGCTTGGATAATCTTCTTGATCAAATGTTGAATAGTTGGCGTTGATTGGGCTTGGAGTATGAGGCTCAATGTGAAAGTTTGCAATAGGTTCAGACCTGATTGTGGCCTTAGTTCCATATCTGGTTCTAAACAACATGTGTGACCAATCAGAGATAAGTAGCCTCCGATTTTATTTGTGAAGTCCTTGACAAAGCATAAGGCAAAGAGTGGTGGCAAATCTATCACTCGACACATCTTTGCAACACAAGTAACATTGGGGCATGCATGTAAAGTAAGATTCAAATCTCTATTCACTCCCACTATTATTCTATGTTGTCCCATCTAATTACACTACCCCTTTGGATATGACTTCATATTGGAGGCCTAGTTGATCAGCTATTTGCTTAGGCATTACAAAACTACTTGCCCCAGAATCAATCATGTAATTGTGTACTAGTTTATCCCCAATGATCAATGAAACATAGAATGGAGGGGGCTTCAAAACTTTACCTTGTTGTCCTTCATGATTCCCTTTAGGCTGAGCAACATTTGTGAGTACCTTCTCTTGCATATGAACTTGTTGATTTGAAGTTGACCAATCCTTCATGGCAGCTTGTAGGAGATCTCTTTGGCCTGGAATGGATAATGATTCCCACATAAATATATTCATATTTGTCTTCTTCATATGATCAATGATGTTGAATGGGGATGAAACATCTCTTTTCTTTGTCCCTTGATACGCACATTCTTTTATTGTACATGGGCGTGAACAACTGGCATTTGAATTGGTCTAGAAGGTGGCTTGGGTTGTCCTTGCATGTTTGGAACTACATTTTTCTTGCCAACACTTTGTGGAGTGATGGAAGGTTGTGGATCACCTGGAGCCAATGACTGCCCTTCACCAATATTCCTCTTTTTGACCTTGTATTGGCTGCTACACTCTGAGACATTGCTTGATTTATACCACAAAAATCCTCAGCCTGCCAATTCACTAATGTAGTCTCATTTGGAGCTACATTTTGCTGGGATGTTCCTTGTTGTTGGTTTGTTTCTTGGCTCACCTCACCCTCTACGCCAGTTTTTGTCACCATCAAGGCTTGGTTCAAGGCACCATTAAAGCACGTAGATTGATTGTGAGGTTCATTTACATGGGAAACACCAATCATATTCTTTTGCTACATTATTTTGCATTGGCACTAAGGCCTTAGAGGTAGATGCAACATTGGGATTATAGGGCTAAAATGGTCTATTGGTAGGAGGCCTTGTTTGATTTTGATTTGCAGCTAGATTGGGTGGCTTGTTAGGTGGTATGGTTACCTATTAGGCTGAGCTTGAGGCTAATAAGAAGGCCTAAAACTTTGGGCCTGCTACCTCTTGAGTGTAACCAGCTCATTGCCTAGACTTTGTAATTGTTTCATGACTTCTTGGAGTTCATTTGAAGCACTAGGGGATGAAGTAGAAGTTTCATTTGAAATTTGATTTCTAGGAGTGGGAATAGGAGCTATAGTAGGTGTTTAACTAGTGCTTGGATTTTCTAAATTTGGATACAAGGGCATGGGAGGCCTAGGAGCCAGCTTACCAACTTGAATCAAACAATTTTCAGCTCTAATGGAAATGTTATAAGTTGCAGGTATAGTTGTACCTCCCATGGATTGAATTAACATGGAAATATCAGAATTTAAAGCTTTAAGATAGTATAGAAAAGCACCTTCAGTTGTTGGCCTTACTGCCACTGGAATTCTATCCCAAGTCCTTTGAAATCTGAAGTTGAAGTCATTAGTTTGCTCATTGGGAGCTCTCTTGATGGTTGTCAATTGTTCAGTAGAGATAAATTATCTCCCTTTTCTCCAAATTGCTCATGGAGAGCTATGCATAATTGGTTCCAATTTTGGATAGAACCAGCCCCAAGGCTTCTAAACCATTACAATGCTTTCCCTTTGAATGAAGATGCCAAATTTGACAGTAATTTGCATCTCAACAATCTCATGGATTGCACAAACATTAGCAATGTCTTTAACATGATCACCAGGAGTGGTCTGATTTTCTCCAGTGAAGTATGGAATGTTCTTCAATGCTGCAACTAGAACTAGATTTTGTGCATTGAGAGCAAGTGGGCTGCTACTAGTGAAGTTGACATAAGGGTTGGGTTGTGCCATTCTAATTGGCTTGAGAACCCTTGTTGATTGAGTGAAAGGTCTAGAAGGTGGAGGAGTTGATAGAGTTCTGTTTGGTGGAGATGGAGACCTTTGAATCCTCCTTCCTCTATGCCTTCTTCCAGGAGATAGCTATAGATAGTTAGAAAATCCCTCCTCTCTGGTTTTGATCTTGTGTTGATTCTTCTCATGAATATTTAGACTTGATTCTTTGAAACCAGTTGATTTCCTCTTTGGAGTCTCCAGATGTGCAAATTAGGGCTCTTTTCAAGCGAGAAACTTACAAAAATACACATCAACATTGTTGCAATGAGATGAAGACATCTAAAGTCCCACAGGCATGCCAAAACTATTAGTGCAAGGTTCAGCAAGACTGGATGTTTATCAGATTTCTAGTTTGATATTTGGACATCCAGTGTGAATGCACAACATTGAATCTTTTCCCCAAGTGTGGGACTCATAAAAATGGGAAAAGAATCTCCAGATTAGAGGTTGGTTCCTCAACTCCTCTAATTAGATGTATAACTTGAAAATGTAAAGGTTTAAACTCAAAATCCTACTCTAAATTCCAAGGGGACAGAGATAGAGAATGCAAAAGAAATAAAACTAAGACTAATGAGGTGATACACCAAAGGAGTGGTGAACATTTTTACTTCTAAAAATTGACACAGATCATAGAAATGCAACAAAACATCATGCACAAACTGATAAAATGTAATGAAAGATCATAAATGAAGCAAACAACACAAATAGAGGATTGAAACTCATTCACAGAGCTTGCATTGTCATTTCCAATATCAAAAATACATGCATTACAACATCAGAGAGGTAGAAAACATGTTACAGTCTTGGAAGAGGTCTGATATTCCACAAAATCACTTTTCAAGGTGAAAGAGGGAGCCTGCAAAACATAAAAATGTCCAACCCTTACAAAATGAGCCAAATCTGGCTTTTAATGGTGAAAATTCAAGCTCAGGAAGGAGAAACATGGGAAAACATGAAAGGATGCTTCAACCACCGACCAAATTGCATTAAAATGGCATGGGCACCCTCAAAATTCATTCCCGATGTTTTTGACCATGCGTTGGGAGAGAATGTGAGCCATACTTCATTAAAAATGGTGGTTGAAATGTCAGTTTTGTTCTCCTTCCCCTACTAGAGGCGTTTTTGATTTTCTCTCTCCAAACCTCACCAAAACACAAAATTGAGCCCTCCATCATGTAGATAATTTTACCAGCTTTCTAATGCCACCAAGAATGTGAAAATATGAGCTTTGGATCAAAATTTATGCCCTTCTGAAGATTTAGGGCAAAACTAGGGCAAATTTGAATTGGTGGCCGAAAATTGAAATTTTCCCTCTATTTTGACTTTGGGAAAATTTCCCCAAAAGGTTCACCTCCCACTAGCCCGATGCCACGTGGCACCTTTTGATTGGCTTGGGCCATCACGCTCCTAAATTTTCTTTGGAAAATTTTCAATATTTTTCCCTTGGGACATTTTGGAGTGTTGAAGGGTGAATTGAACTCCCTCTGCGCCTCCACCTGCCTTAAGATGTTCTAAGGACACGTGGCAGGCTATGATTCATTGGCGGGCCTTGGTGAGGCCATTTGGGTTGACCTTCAATATTTTTCCATATTTTGGCAAAAGGGAAAATTTCCTCCACCCTCCACCCTCGACGCTCGAGGACATGTGGCCTCTTATGATTGTTGGCGGGCCTTGGGCCGAAATGTTCCTTTTGTGCCCCGCCAATTTTACTTGGAAATCCCGAGGAAAATTTCTAAGTCCTCCCACCCTCCGCCATTCTTGAGGCTAACCTGTGGCGCATTCTTATTGGCCCACGGACCTCCTTGGGAAAATTTCCCTCCCAAACTCCGTCGAGCCATAACTTGAAAAATACAAGGAGTTAGAAGGAAAAATTTACCATTCTGGAAAGCTGAGAAGATGCTCTATCCAATGAAAACATTTCTAAAACATTTTGAGTGCCTAAAAGATAAAAATCTTTGACTGAGACACAAGGAAGGAAGGGATGAAGGGGAGTTAGCCAAAAAAATAAGCAAGGGGCTTATTTTGGATAACAATTTTGGTGACTTCGGAGGGTCATCTACCTGTTGGATGAAGTTACCAGTTGCCTGAAGCAATCCATTGGGCATGGAGTCATAAAATTCTCTGCTTGGAGCTCTCAATTGATTAGAAAATTACAAGGAGGAAGATTGTGAGAGTAGAATCATCACCTGATCTGGAACATGGCTGCAAAACTACATGTTTGGGACAACAAGCTTGTGCCAAAGCACTTAGGGAAAGTAAAAACTAAGCTACAACAAAACAATGTGCATAAGCACTTGGAGGAATGAAAATCTAAGCTAATATGTACAAGGTAGAGAGTTTTCCTCTAGTAGCAATGCTTTAGATGGATTCCATTAACTAGAATCTACAGTTCTTCACCATCCAATGTAGACAATTGGAAGGCATTGTTGTTCTTACACTTTGTGACCATGTAGGGGCCACTCCAAATGGCATCAAACTTTGAATGCCTTCCTGGCTTTGCTTGGTCTGCATCCCATTTCAACACTAGATCTCCAACTTGGAAGGTTCTAGCCTTAGCTTTCCTATCAAAAGTCTTCTTGATCAAGGCTTGATCCTTCTCCATTGCTTGGGCTGCATGCTCTCTGATCTCTTGGAGTTCCATCAATTATGCATATCTCACCTCCATGGGTTCAAACTCCAACAATTCCAATTGCTTCATGAGTTCCAACGTTGGCAACTCAAGTGACATGGGAAAAATTGCCTCTCTTCCATAAACAAGCTTGAATGGAGAATTACCTGTGGATCTCTTGGGAGTTATCCTATCAGCCCATAAGGCTGATTTCAATTTAGTATGCCAAGTCCTCTGATTTTCATCAAGAGTCCTCTTGATGATCCTTAACAAGTTCTTGTTTGTAGACTCAGCTTGGCCATTACCTTGAGGGTAATAATTTGATGAAGTGCTCAGATAAATCCCATTTTTGACAGCCCATTCAGTCACCTTTGATCCTATGAATGCCAAGGCATTATCTGATATTATAGTGGTAGGTATACCAAATCTGGTTACTATCCCTTCATAGAAGTCTAGAATGCTAGATTCATTTGCTTCCTTAAGTGCCACTACCTCAGTCCATTTGGTGAAGTAATCTGTGGTTGTTAGAATCCACTTGTGTCCTTGGCTTGAGTTTGGGTTAATGACTCCAATGAAGTCCAAACCCCATTGCATGAATGGCTGGTCAACTGAAATTGGGTGCAATGGAAGGGCAGCTAATCTCTCTTTTCCTGTGAAAAAGCACAACTCTTGCACCTCTTGATCCATGCATAACAATCACTGAATACCTTGGGCCAATAATAGCCATCCTTCATGATCTTGAGGAGTTGTCACTCTTGGAGCAAAATGACCTCCAGCTGTCCCGCCATGGAACTCTTCCAATGTTCTATCAATTTGGTTTGTTCCAATGCATCTCAAAAGTACTCCATTTACATCTTTCTTGAACAAAACACCATCAACAAGTGCATATGGGACAACCTACAATCTGAAGTGTCTCCTCTTGTTTTGTTCATCCCTAGAGGGCATAGGCCTATGTGTAGGAAGTGCATTATGTCTTGGGTCCAGCAAGGAGTGAGGACACCATCATTCTCTTCTTGAATGCTTCTTGTTTCTTGATTGTCTTGCAACACCAAAACAACATCCTTCTCATTGTTTTCTTCCATTGATTTTCTCAAGACCAGCTGCTCACATAATCCCTTTCCTCAAACCAGCTTGGTGACTTTGATCTCAATGTCATACTCCATGACATGAGTAATCCACCCTGCACATTTTTCATTTAAATCTTTGTTGAGGAGGAAGTCTTTAACTCCCACATGAGAAACCAGCAGTTGAACCTTGTTGTTTGAAACTAGATGCTTAAATTTCTTCAAGCTCCTAATCACTACAAGAACTTGCTTCTCAATGAAAGAATATCTCACCTCATAGTCCTCCAGGCTTTGGCTAAAGAAAGCAATTGGTTGCTCTGCATTTTCTTTGTTGTTGTACTAAAATTGTAGAGATTGTATCATCACCTCCAAATGCATAAAGGATGAAATCCTTGGAGAAATCTGGGTTAATGAGAGTTGGAGCTTGTGAGATAGCCTCTTTGATTGCCTCAAAACTTGCCTTGCCTTCTGTTGTCCATTTGAAAGCCATGCTTTTCTTCAACATCATAGTTATTGGCTTGACAAGGGCTGTAAAATCTGGCACAAACCTCCGAACAAAATTGATCCTTCCCAAGAAACTTTGGAGGGCTTTCTTATGACTTGGTAATGGTAGTGCTTTTATTGCTTCAACCCTCTCTAGATCAATTTTTATAGTCCTTCTTTGGAGACAATGTGGCCTAGAAGCTTTCCTTCATGAGCTAGGAAAATACATTTTTAGGGTTCAAGGATACCCCAAATCTTCTACATCTTTGGAACACTTGTCTCAAATGAAAGAGATGATCTATTTGTACTTTTAGAAAAAATAGTGATATCATCTAAATATACTAGCACCATTTTGTTGATTAATCCCTTGAATGCCATATCCATTTGCCCTTTGGAAGGTAGCTCCAGCGTTGGATAGCCCAAATGGCATTTTTCTATATGCATAAGTCCCCCATTTGGTGGTGAAGGTTGTCTTGAACTGATCATCCTCTTTACCATGATCTGATTGTACCCTGAATAACCATCTAGCAATGAAAACCTCTCAGAGCCAGCAACAACTTGCAAAATCTGCTCCATAGAAGGAAGTGGGTAATGATCCTTGAGAGATGCTCTATTCAAATCTCTGAAGTCTACACACAATCTGATTTCTCCACTCTTCTTTCTAACTAGAACCAAGTTTTAACCCAACTAGAATGCTTGATAGGAAATATGATACTTGCCTCTATTAATTTATTCAATTCCTTCTTCATGAGAGGCTCCATGTGTGGATTGACTGGCCTTTGTTTTTGCTACGATGGGTTTAGCATTTGGATCCAATTCAATAGTGTGTTGAGCTAGCTTGGGATTGAAACCTCTCAAATCCTCATAGCTCCAAGCAAATATATCAGGGAACTCTTGACAAAGTTGCATAAACTCATACCTCTCTTGCTTCGGTTGTCACTTTACCAATTTGAAGTGACTTGCCTTCTCCAACCAAGATGGGCACTGAATCTTCTCCCTTGACTTGGATATTTGCCTTCTCCTTCCTAAATTGATCATTAGGATTAAAAATGGACTCCAAGTGACAAGTCCCTTTGGTATTTTGTTGGTTCTTCAGATGTACCACCGATCACCATCTTGTTGTTCTAATTTTTCCGATTTTTGATTGAGAACTCAACTTCTTCTGCAAGAAATTGATGATTTGTTGATCATTTTCAAACACTTTCCAACTTACATTATTGTCTGGCATTGATGGCCTTACAATCACGTGAATGCTTGGCTGTACTTTATCCTTCTTGATACTTTCAACAACATCAAAGGCTGCCCCAACTACTGCAAGCCTGTCAGCAGCTTGGTTTTCTTTCCTAGGGATGGAATTTATGTTAAAGCCCTCAAAATCTTCAATGAGGTCCCACACCCTATTTTTATAACACTTGAGAAGATCATTTTTGGCAGCATGCTTCCCTTTAACTTGATTAACAATCAGCTCACTATCACCAAAGACTTGTAGATTCTTGATACCTCTCTTGATTGACCAATGCAATCCTTGTATTAGAGCTTCATATTCAGTAGTGTTGTTAGAACATGCAAACTGAAATCTAAAAGATGAATAATATTTAATGCCTTGAGGTGAAACAAGCATTGCTCCCCCTCCTGCACCTTGTCTACTTCTTGATCCATCAAAGAATAGTTGCCATACCTCATTGTCATCTTTATGGTCTAATTTGGTGATGCTAGGAATAGGCTGATTTTCTTCATGTATGCAATAAACTCCTAGCTCAGATTCTTCTATTTCTTGGTAGGGATCAAAAGCATGTACCTTGCTTGCCCATTCATCAAGAGTCAAATCTGGGATGCTTCCAACTTTGGTGTCAGCTTCATCTGTGCTTGGATAATCTTCTTGATCAAATGTTGAACAGTTGGCATTGATTGGGCTTGGAGTATGAGGCTCAATGTGAAATTTTGCAATAGGTTCAGACCTGATTGTGGCCTTAGTTCCATATCTAGTTCTAAACAACATGTGTGACCAATCAGCAGATAAGTAGCCTCCAATTTTAGCTGTGAAGTCCCTTGACAAGCATAAGGCAAAGAGTGGTGGCAAATCTATCACTGACACATCTTGCAAACATAGTGACATTGGGGCATGCATGTAAAGTAAGATTCAAATCTCTAATCACTCCCACTATTGTTACTATTGTCCCATCTAATTGCACTACCCCTTTGGATATGACTTCATATTGGAGGCCCAGCTGATCAGCTATTTGCTTGGGCATTACAGAACTACTTGCCCTAGAATCAATCATGCAATTGTGTACTAGTTTATCCCCATGATCAATGAAACATAGAATGGAGGGGGCTTCAAAACTTTACCTTGCTGTCCTCCATGATTCCCTTCAGGTTGAGCAACATTTGTGAGTACCTTCTCTTGCATATGAACTTGCTGATTTGAAGTTGACCAATTCTTCATGGCAGCTTGTAGGAGATCTCTTTGGCCTGGAATGGATAATGATTCCCACATAGATATATTCACATTTGTCTTCTTCATCTGATCAATGATGCTGAATGGGGATGAAACATCTCTTTGCTGCCCCTTGGTCTACACATTCTTTTCTTGCACATGGGCAGCAACAAGTTGGCATTTGAATTGGTCTAGAAGGTGGCTTGGGCTGTCCTTGCATGTTTGGAACTACATTTTGCTTGCCAACACTTTGTGGAGTGATGGAAGGTTGTGGATCACCTGGAGCCAATGACTTCCCTTCACCAATATTCCTCTTTTTTGACCTTGTATTGGCTGCTACACTCTGAGACATTGCTTGATTCATACCACAAAAATCCTCAGCCTGCCAATTCACTAGTGTAGTCTCATTTGGAGCTGCATTTTGCTGGGATGTTCCTTGTTGTTGGTTTGTTTCTGGCTCACCTCACCCTCTATGCTAGTTGTTGTCACCATCAAGGCTTGGTTCAAGGCACCATTGAAGCACATAGATTGGTTGTGAGGTTCATTACATGGGAAACACCAATCATACTCTTGTGCTACATTATTTTGCACTGGCACTAAGGCTTTAGAGGTAGATGCAACATTGGGATTATAGGGCTGAAATGGTCTATTGGTAGGAGGCCTTGTTTGATTTTGATTTGCAGCTGGATTGGGTGGCCTATTAGGCTGATATGGTTACCTATTAGGCTGAGCTTGAGGCTGATAAGAAGGTCTAAAACTTTGGGCCTGTTGCCTCTTGAGTGTAACCAGCTCATTGCCTAAATTTTGCAATTGTTTCATGACTTCTTGAAGTTCATTTGAAGCACTAGAGGATGAAGTAGAAGTTTCATTTGAACTTTGATTTCTAGGAGTGGGAATAGGAGCTATAGTAGGTGCTTGACTAGTGCTTGGATTTTCTAAATTTGGATACAAGGGCATGGGAGGCCTAGGAGCTAGTTTACCAGCTTGAATCAGACAATTTTCAGCTCTAATGGCAATGCTATAAGCTGCAGGTATAGTTGTACCTCCCATGGATTGAATTAACATAGAAATATCAAAATTTAAAGCTTTGAGATAGTATAGAAAAGCACCTTCAAGTTGTTGGCCTAACTACCACTGGAATTCTATCCCAAGTCCTTTGAAATATGAAGTTGAAGTCTATCAGCTGCTCATTGGGAGCTCTCTTGATGGTTGTCAATTGTTCTAGTAGAGACAAATTATCTCCCTTTTCTCCAAACTACTCATGGAGAGCTATGCATAATTGATTCCAATTTTGGATAGAACCAGCCCCAAGGCTTCTAAACCATTGCAATGCTTTCCCTTTGAATGAAGATGCCAGCAATTTGACAACAATTTGCATCTCAACAATCTCATGGATTGCACAAACATTAGCAATGTCTTTAACATGATCACCAGGAGTGGTCTGATTTTCTCCAGTGAAATATGGAATGTTCTTCAATGCTGCAACTAGGCTAGATTTTGTGCATTGAGAGCAAGTGGGCTACTGCTAGTGAAGTTGACATAAGGGTTGGGTTGTGCCATTCTGATTGGCCTGAGAACCCTTGTTGATTGAGTGAAAGGTCTAGAAGGTGGAGGAGTTGATAGAGTTTTGTTTGGTGGAGATGGAGACCTTTGAATCCTCCTTCCTCTATGCCTTCTTCCAGGAGATAGCTGTAGATACTCAGACAACCCTTCTTCTCTGGTTTTGATCTTGTGTTGATTCTTCTCATGAATCTTCAGACTATGACTTGCATTGAAACCAGTTGATTTCCTCTTTGGAGCTGCCAGATGTGCAGATCAAGGCTCTTTTCAAGCATGAAACTTGCAAAAATGCACATCAACTTTGTTGCAATGAAGATGAAGACCTCTAAGTCCCACCGAGTGTGCCAAAACTGTTAGTGCAAATTCACAAGCACCCCTGGATGAGTTATGGATCTACTTTTCTAAGGAAAACTCATCTGGTGTGAATGCACAACATTGAATCTTTTCCCCAAGTGTGGGACTTATAAAATGGGAAAAGAATCTCCAGATTAGAGGTTGGTTCCTCAACTCCTCTAATTAGATGTATAACTTGAAAATTGTAGAGGTTTAAACTCAAAATCCTACTCTAAATTCCAAGGGGACAGAGATAGAGAATGCAAAAGAAATAAAACTAAGACTAATGAGGTGATACACCAAAGGAGTGGTGAACATTTACTTTTGAAAATTGACACAGATCATAGAAATGCAACAAAACATCATGCACAAATTGATAAAATGTAATGAAAGATCATAAATGAAGCAAACAACACAAGCAGAGGATTGAAACTCATTCACAGAGCTTGCATTGTCATTTCCAATATCAAAAATACATGCATTACAACAGCAGAGAGGTAGAAAACATGTTATAGTCTTGGAAGAGGTCTAATATTCCACAAAATCACTTTTCAAGAGGTGAAAGAGGGAGCCTGCAAAACATAAAAATGTCCAACCCTTACAAAATGAGCCAAATCTGGCTTTTAATGGTGAAAATTTGAGCTCAGGAAGGAGAAACATGGGAAAACGTGAAAGGATGCTTCAACCACCAACCAAATTGCATTAAAATGGCATGGGAACCCTCAAAATTCATTCCTAATGTTTTTGACCATGCTGGGAGAGAATGCGAGCCATACTTCATTAAAAATGGTGGTTGAAATGTCGGTTCTGTTCTCCTTCCCCCCGAGAGGTTTTTGATTTTCTCTCTCCAAACCTCACCAAAACACAAAATTGATCCCTCCATCATGTAGAGAATTTTACCATCTTTCCAACACCACCAAGAACATGAAAATCCAAGCTTTGGATCAAAAGTTATGCCCTTCTGAAGATTTAGGGTGAAACTAGGGCAAATTTGAATTGGCGGGCGAAAATTCAAAATTTTCCCTCTATTTTGACTTTGGGAAAATTTCCCCAAAAGGTTCCACCTCCCACTGGCCTGATGCCACGTGGCACCTTTTGATTGGTTGGTGGGCCTTTGCTCCCAAATTTTCCATCGCTGCCGACCACTACCCTGAATGGGACACGTGGAGTGTTTTGGCAACGGGCACTCGAACTCCAAATTGCTTCTCTCGCGCCCGCCGTTAAGATTTTGCTGGCCACATGGACACGTGGCCCCCTCTAATTGGTGCATTCATCACGGGTGGGCTTCCATTCAATATTTTTCCCTATTTTGGCAAAGGGTGAATTTTTCCCGCACCTCACGTCTCCGCCTCTCAACGCTCCGAGGACACGTGGCCTCTATGATTCGTTGGTGGGCCTTTGAGGTTGAATGTTCCTTTTGCGCCACCAACCTTGGAAAATTTTCCAATTGCCTCCCCGCTCGACCTCCATGGCTCAGAGGACGATGCCCACTAACGTGGCACATTCCTATTGGCCCATGGACCTCCCTTGGGAAAATTTCCCTCCCAAACTCGTCGAGCCATAACTTGAAAAAACAAGGAGTTAGAAGGAAAATTTACCATTAGAAAGCTAAGAAGATTCTCTATCTAATGAGAACATTTCCAAAACATTTTGAGTGCCTAAAAGATAAAAAATTCTGAATGAGACACAAGGAAGGAAGGGATGAAGGGGAGTTAGCCAAAAAATAGTTCCAAGACCACTATGTTTGCGTGGGGAAGGCTTATTAAAGCCTCAAACATTATCAAACCCACCAAATATGGTATTTTATCCCTTTTCAAATGCAATCCACCACCATGGGGAATTTATCCCATTTTTCATGTATGGGCTAGGCTAAAATTAGCATTAGGATAATTTGTAAATGCATTTTTAAGGGCCCTATTTTTGTATAAATAGGGAACCCATTTCATTGTAATGGACACACACAACACAATGGAGAAGCTCATTCCTAGAGCTTGGAAAGGTGGAGAGCGAGCCAAGAGGAGAGTTAGTTGCCATGGGCATAGTTGTGTGAAGACCTAATTTATTTAGGCATTATTATTTTAATTATTATTGACCTATTATTTTTAGGCAATAGTAAATTAAAATTATTGTGGCTAGGAGTTATTAATACTACCTAGTCGGCCCATAGCGCCACACCAAATTATTGTGAATCCTAGAATATCGACCGAGTGCCATAGGGTGTTATGAAGTGTTTGGAAGGCCGATCGAGAATCGAAGGATTCCGAACAGTGGAGCTGGTGCCATCGAGCTTGCCAAATACACTAGGAAAGGGGAAGTCGGGTGTTATTTTTCACCCTTGTCTTTTGAAGGTCTGGTTATTCTTCTAAGCAAGTTCTTAATAGTTTCCATTAGGTTTTCTTGTGAAATTACTATTGTAACTTACAAGTTTTGACTAGTGGAATGGTTCGATAAGAACCTAGAGACGTAGGCAATTTCGAACTCCGTAATCAATCATTGTGTAATTATCTTTATTGTCTTGCATTAATTTTTAAATTGATTACTAAAAAGGAGAAAATTATCGCAATAATTAAAGCCTATAAGGGTCCGAGATCAGGTAGATAAAAACTTGATTATTTTCGGATCATCTTCCTTCATCTCTCTATTGAGAGAGTGAAGGAACAAATCACAACCATTTTATCCATGTTTGGAGAACTTGCGAAAGAGTAGAGAACATGTCGCCACCTCTACGAATGAAGTGGGTCAGCAGATTCATTATTTTCTTGTTTGATATGAAGGAATTTCCTTATTCTTGTTCGCAAAAGCTTTTCATATCAAAATTTGTGATACACTCTTATACGAGTTGTTTGAGCGAGTGTATTAAATCCTCTAGTATCCTATAATACTAGTTGAGAGCAATACCTTCTAGTGTCTTAGGGAGAATATTTGCACGATCGCATCTCATTTGAGTAGCTCTCGAATGGTCGTGTTGCTTAAGCCTTGATGTGGGCATTAGGATCGCCCTCCCCTTTGAAATTTGAAAGATAGGCAAGGGTCTCGAGAGCATGAGTGCTGAATAGAGAAATCTAGGGGTTCATTGATATATTAGAATAAGTCCCCATTGCATATGTTTCCACCATTGAAGATCCTTGTTGGGGAGGTGGGGGCTACATTGGTTGTTGAAATGGGACAACATAGACATTTTGTGGGGCGTATGACATCCCCTGTGGTTGTCCATATGGACCCAGGTAGGTGTACATGTCCCCCTTGTGGAGATTTAGAATACATGTGTATATAAGGGGTTGATTACCTTGATATGGAGTTGAAGGCACGAAGCCAGGGAATGTCGTATTTTTGGCTGGTATAGCGTTTGAGAACACACTTCCGTTGGTGCCTGTTGTAGGTATCCATATGTGGCTTGAGGAGGCATACCCAAGGTACCCATCCCAATTAACAAATCCCCATGGTTTAGAGTATTCATGTAGATTGGAGGATTACGTATGCGGTCGGTATTTTCCCATAGTTTGTTGGTAGGAAGGAGTCCATGCTTGCCCCGCATATGAATTTTGTGTGTTTTGGGAAAGCTCTAACTCCTTTACTTTATCAACCAAAGATGAATGACATCATCCTTTTACGGGGTGGTGCCTTGCTTAGGTACCTTTGGTTGAACCTTGGAGGTTATTGAGGAGTATGGTATCCTACTATGAATTGTTCACAATGTTACCACCCCTCATTGGTTGTATTGTCAGTTGGTGGCGGGGTAGTGTTATTGTTTTAAAGCAAGGACATCACCTTGTCCTTGTAACCTATCGAAAGATTGGTTCATTTGTTGGAATTGTTGCTCACTCCTAGCATATCATGCTAAATAATCCTCATCAAGATGGGGAGTTGATCTGATTGCACGGTAATGGGTTGTCGAAATAATACCCGAAGAGATGAACTCACCTCACTAGTGAATGTCATGTTATTTGAACTTGATTGTTTGAGGGGTAAATCTAAGTGACCTGATCCAGTTCTTTAATGCGTATAGAAGAACCAACATTGGTTCCCTGAAGAAAAGGGTTTTGAGTGGATGAGTGGTTGTCTACCCATGTTGAAAGTGAAGGTGATTGTTGTGGGATATTTGATTGGTAATGGTACATGTCAAAACCGGGATGGGTCGACCGTACTCGTCATATCGACATATTCAGGGGGTATAAGAATACCCGTAGAATAAAGGATGGATGAAAGTGGAAATGCTTAGAGACTATCTCTTCATGTCGGGTTCACCAATTTGTACGATAGAAAATCAACACATGACCTTCTTCACACCCGACCTCCCGAGGTCGTGTCGAGACAATGGTGTGGAATTGAAATGGAAGTGAAAGTGATGGCGGCGATCAAGCTAATGGGGCAACCTTATGTCTTCGACATGCAATACTGGAATCTGTGAATCTAGGGCAAAGAATGCTCTCCTAACTTGAAGGGGTGTAATGGTTGGTCGATATGATATCTACTGAAACTCCAATCGATGTCTAGTTTTGCCAATATTCTATTGGTTGGTTGCGAGAACACGTGGAAAGTACCCCTGCAAGTGCCTCGTATGGTTTTCGAGAAAAGGTCATGGAAATGGAGACAAGAGGTATAGTGGATCACAGAGACTATGGGTGATTTTCGGTCTTTTTGAGAAATTCTTAGCCTAATCGGTTGTTATGTTTAACAATGAAAGTTGTGTAATAATATCGGGTGGAAGTGGTGAAGATATGAATACCAGTGTGTGTAAACTAGTGTTAATATCTAACTAACTATCAGGCCCGTTGGGTTACGGGACCCATGGGTCACAACCAAAGACTCGTTGAGGTTGAGGCCCTTGTATGGTCATGCATGCAATCAAATCCTATTTCTAGGAGTAGTCCAAAAGTTGTAGGCTTGATTAGTAGCTATGTTCAATGTATCTAACTGTCTTATCTTCTCAGCGTATGTTGCAGGTGTGCGTAAAACTATTAAACGCAAACTTGTGTCAATATTAGTTATTATCTCTGGCATGTTGGGTTGTGGGACAAGGGGATCACAACTGTAAGTATTTTCCTGTTGCGGACCGTTTATGGTAATGCAAGATGAATTGATTTGGTTTTCAATAAATAAACTATGTATCAAAGGAAATCTAACCTATATTTTTGGTGTTTTCTCAATATATCATAACAAAGTAGTAAAACAAGCTAATCTATGGAAAATAAATGTTTTTGTTCTTTTCTAACTTTTCAGATAATGCATCTAATCTAATAAACTAGTTTAAAACAAATAATTAGCTGGATGTAGCTAACTATCTATGTAGATGTGTGAATCTAAATCTAAGATCTATTCTAATTCAATCAAAATCTTTCCAACCCTACCTCAAAAGTGAAGAACAAATCATGACTCTAATGAGTTATTGTTCCCCATGACCTCCTTGGAACTATTGAAGAGAAAACTTCCTATTGATTTGATCTACTTGCAATTATCTAGCTAATTGAAATGAACTGTTTCTCTACTCTATTTGATATGCAATTGACAATTTGACAAAACAAAGCAAACAAATACACAACTCCAACCTGGAAGAGCAAGAGCTTTAGAAAATCAAGTAGTATCAGTATCTATCCCCTCAATTCTTTCCTTTCTTTCTCTAAATGTTCATGTGAGTCTAAAGGATTGGGAATGCAAAAAACAACAACAAAGGATGGTGTTTGAGCAATGGCATCTTGGAAGCAATCTGGATGCAATGCAAGTAGAAGAGAGATAGCACAAGAGATATCGAGCTTGGCTATGTAATTCCTAGCAATATTATGGCAGCACAACAATGCAAGATACATAAAATTCTCAGGCCCTTTTGCTTGAATACAAGCATGGAATATATAGGAATGGAGGCTAGGAGGTTACTTCATGCACAAGGAAATAAGAGGCAGTTCCAACTAATTAAATCTCATTAAAAATAGAAGGAGCAAGGAGAACCAAACAAAAAAAGGTATTTTTTCCAATTTGGCTCACGGATGCATGCAACACGCAAACTTAAGTGAACTTGTCACATGTTTAAAACACGTGTGAAGATTCTAGAAAAAGCGGGGCGGGACGCCACCGCCTGCGTAGGTGGCGATCCTTGCACTAAAGGCCAAAATAAGCACAGAAAGAAACGAGGAGATGGAAAAATGCATGGAAAAGTTAAGTAAGGCTATCTAGGCTACAAATAAATATTGTGAATGGGCTTTTGGAGCTCGAACACCTTGAAAATATTTTGAATCATCACTGGGGACTTTATAATCATTTTCTCGAAAATTTAGCACGTGAAATTTTGGGTGCGTACAAAAACCTTATATGATTTTGACTCCCAATATCCTTATAAATACAATAAAATGGGTCTCAAGGTATGATTCATCCTGAAACATCCTAAAACATAGCCTTATTTCTCGGGATCACGGGGTGTGTCTGCCAAGAATGAGTTGTGGAAAGAAATGTTTCATCTTAAAATATAACCATGTAGGGAATTGAATCAACTTTCCAATTGTATATTTTTGGCCTCTAGCTCATTGTAGAGCTCCTGGAATCACCTTGAAGCTTAGATGCTTTTTTGAATTATAAGCTCTTACACCTTCAAAACCCCACTTTCACTTGAAATTGTTCCCAAACCTTCAAATCTTCCTAAATATTCCTAAAACACTTGCACAATGTTCTAAGCTCCTCAATAACACTTATTGATGAATTTATGACTTCAAATATCTCCCGAGAAATGCACACCTATCTCAAAGGCTAAAAATATCCATTTCTAAGTCTACTGAAGAATCTGCCTTGAGAAGTGTTGTATCGGAAGAGATTCATGAGCTTGTTTTCATGTTTCAAACAATTGAGAAATGTTCTCAAAACACATATGAATAATTTTAGGATGGGGATAGGCATAACACATAGGTGAAATTGATCTAAAGAAGTTCTTATGAGGGTTTCGGGAAGACTCGGGGGCAAAATTTTCACTAGGTTGTCATGCTTGAAAGTTTAAAATTTTCATGTTGTACATTTGCATGACAACAACAGGGCTATAGCAGGGACTTATTCTAGATCGATCGTGAGGACATAGTAAGAATGAACCACATAATCTCAAGATACCATGTGGACCAGTGCCTTATCCATTGGGATATATGGAGTCACTAAAAGATATACTACACAACTTCCTTTATTGAACACACACACACACACATGACAAGAAAAAAACACACAAGATGAGAAGGGGAGACACATTACATAAGGGAAGTGAGAAAGGAAACACACAAAAAAAAAGGGAAATAACCTAAATCACCTATGTATATGTGGGGGACAACTCCTTTCATTGAAAAACAAACTTGAAGCAGAGGCTTACCCATAAATGGGTATCACCGAATATCATTCTTTAAAAATCCGTTGATAGGTTTACTAGCATATGAGCCCTCCTCATCTTCTTGAAAATATAGCATGAAATTAGTATAATTTATGATCAACTAGTTCATTTCCTTTTCACTTTGACATACTCTTCTAGCTTCTATATATTTGAATCTTGATTTCATTCCATTTGTTGTTATTTTGCCACTACCACAAAGATGGTTCTTGATTGCTCTTCACTTATCATTTCCATAACAAAAAATTTGTTCTTCATTGTGCATGTACTTCATGACCATTGCTTCCATGGGCTGGTTCTTGGAAGATGTCTTAGAAGCTTTGGCATCATCATTCACCTCTTGATTTTCCTTGTTTTTCAATTGGATCAAGAAATCATTTTTCTTGAACTCACACTTTTTGCAACATGTTTCCCTATGTAGTATGGTATGTGCATTGCATCATTACCTTGGAAATAGAATGAGATCAAGATTGGGAATATAACATGGAAATTGTCATCTTCTTTGCCTTTTCCATTTTGGGATTTGTCATCCATTTTTACTTGAGAACAAAAACATCAAACAAAGTGGGCACTAAAAGGTTGAAGTTTATTGAGAATGTTTCCATTTTGAAAAAAATCAGCCTTAGGACCAAACAACAATCAATTTCTCCATTTTTCATTGAGAATGTTTCCATCTTCATAAAAAGGAAATGAGCACTAACTTTGGGAAAATGTTGTCATTATCATTTTCCTTAGAGAAAAATTGATACCAAGAACTAAGAAATCCATTTCCACGATGAAATCATCATCTCCTTGAGTATGTTCAAGTTCAAGAGGTAGAAACATGTTGCCATATTTCTTATCATCTTCTTCCAATGATAAAGAGAATCTTTCAAGTTCACTAACATACTCATCACATGGAAACTCATACTGATCATCAAGATTGGAAACTTGAGCTTACGGTGATAAATTATTAAGCATCATCCCTTCTTGATATCGCTTTGTTGCAAGTTGAGGCTCTCCTCATCATCATTAGCATCCAATGGAACAACTTTATTTATACTTCATCCATTGAGAAGTACACATTTTCAAATTCTGATTTCATTAACTCATCATTATGCTCTTTGACTAGCTTCGTGGTGCTTGGACATTCCTCCACCAACATGGGCAGCTCAAGATCATCCTTAAAGGTCATGAAAATTTTGCAATATTTAGAATTTTGACATGGGATATTTGTTGTTTGGGTCATCTGGATTTTGAATAGTATACTTAATTTTCTAATGGGAAGTAATTTTTTTGTTTTACCATTGACAAGAATGATGGCATATGACCAATCATGTTGTATATCTCCTCCGAAATCCCAACGAAGCTTTGACCCAACAACATGCCATATGATGATTGGCATATTCTACTACTGAGGATTCTCATTTTGATTTTCTTGATCAAGGAAATATGCCAATTTTGGGTTGGCATCCTTGATCGACCTACAAGGGAACTTTTTTCATTTCCATGGAAAATAAATGGCCAGAGGTAAGGGAAAGGGAGAGGCCGAGGGTTTTAGCAAAATTTTTTAGGCATGACATCTTACTTGAGTCATCTGAGTAAAATGATGTAATTGTTTATCTTATACATGTTAACATCGCAAAGCCATGTAGAAAGGTTCTACCTTCCTAGAGGTAGAGGGTGTGGAGGAAATAAAATTCAGAGATGGAGTGGATTGTGGTGCATGAGTTGGTTCTTTAGTGATGGCATGTTTAGAAACATAGCTACTTCCTTTGATATACTAAACAAGCTTTTCGAGTTACCTAGGATGAGTTCTCAAGTACTCAACTCTGAAAATTTGGACTTTGGATTTTTTGAAATGGTCAATGATGTCAAAAGATGAGGAAGTGATAGGAATATAGGGGTTGTGGAAGCTTTGACATGGATGTTCTTAGGATTTGTAAAAATTGATTTTTTAAGAGAAGTTGAAGGATACTTACTTGAAGAGGTAGAAGGATTCTTGGTTGGAGTGGTCTCATGCTTCTTCTTAGCTGACCCTGTTGAAGCATACTTGATGATCCTCCTTTTTTTGTTGTTTTTCTCAGAGTCACCATTTGAGGATTCAATTTCTTAGCTTATAGTTTGGTAAAAGATTCCTTCTTTCTCCTTTTGGGATCAGTGAACACCGCATATGAGTAACTATCTATAGATTCTTCATCATCAAGTGTGCATTCAAAAAACTGATCCAAGCACATTCTCCTTCTCCTTCATCTTTGATTTCTAACTCAAAAATATCTTCTTCTTCATCTTCATTTCTCTCACATATTGCATTGATCGGTGGAGCCTCCATGCAAGCCTTAGGGTGACCTGTGATCTTATTCTACTTTTGTTTAGATAAGGTTCTCTTTGAGAAACTTCTCCTTAGCATTATCAATTCATTTTCCAACTTTTGCAACATCGAATTAGTCCTCTCATCTTTGGAACTTTGGGTTTTTCTTTCATCAAGGATTATTGATCTTACCCAACAAGATGAGGTCATCTTCCACCTTGATAACAATTTCTTGAATGTTGTCCAAATCTCATGGTTAAACTCTCTTCTTTAATAAGCTTACTTCAGGAAATTGAGCATTCACAAAGAACATCTTGATGGTTATCTATGGTGGGAAGAGAAATATCATGGGAATTTTGTTGACCAACCTATTGAATTTACTTGCCATGAATTCTCTCATGGACTCTTGCATGGCTCTTTCTTTATCGAGTAGCTAACTTTGAGATAGGGCATGGGATATGTCATAGATTTTGAACCTCTCTTCAAACTTCTTTTGATATCACCCCAATTGGATATTGAGTGTGATGACAAGTAGTAGAACCAATCTATCGCCACATATTGCAATGTTTCATGAACAACCGCACCACAATATCTTCATGTTAGCTCTCCAAGGATGCCACATGGTTGTGATGTGATCATCAAGATGTTGTTTGTCATCTCCATAGAACTTACATGAATTCTTTCTTGATCCTTGTGGAAGCTTATGAAGAGGAGTCAAAGCTAATGAGATAATGTTTTTTCCCCATGTGTATAAGTGCTTATGGTTGTCATTTCTTCCTCCTCTCTTTCTTCTTCTAGTTCTTCCTCTCTTTCTTCTTATTCTCTTAGGACTTCAAAATTCAAAGGCGGGTGAAAGATACATTAAAAGAATTTTTAGGAGTGTCATGAAAAGTTTTAATAGATGTTTACCACAAGTACTACTCGATGAAATGGATGGGGATGAAGCTTGAGAGAATTAGTATGGACTATATTTGACTCGCTCTTGGTGATTTTGTAAATATTGAAAATAAGGTTCGATGATTCCACTCAACCTATTCAATCTAGTATATCTTCTCTCAATCGAAGTTTTCTCGAGAGTTTGAAAAAGGATTTTTATCATTCAAACACTTTTTTTATTTGATTTTTTTATTTCTCACTTTTTTGTATTTTCAAAAGATCATTTGGGTGTACCGGAAAGATCTATCCCAAATTTGAAGTCACCAAAATTTTTGGTGAAAAATTTTTGATATGGAAAATTAGGTGTTTCCACCAACGTATCTCTTAGGCTACATCCCTCTGCATTAAATAGTCTGAACTCCAGCGATATTGAATGTAAACTAATTTATTCCTATCTAAATGTTATGGGTTGGCATAATAGGTTAGAAATCAGTATAAGAACACTGACTTGAACATGTGGAAAGTGTCTTTGACCTCAAGGGAGAAAATGGTAGCAATGATGGATGAAGAGAGAAATTAGAAAAGGGAAGGTTATTACTGTGGGTAGGTAAATTCGAGTTCACACCCAATAACCAAAGTAGTTAATCATTCAATATAGAGGTTATTAAGTAATATGAAGCTATCGAGTATGACTAATGAATTAAAGACACACAGTTCCTTAATTCATCTATTAAGGATACAAGGTTTTTTCAATTGTTATGTTTACAAAGTGCATATAAAAGATATATGGAATGCGTGAGAAAGAGAAATCAAAGAAAAGTAGATTTTATTTATTATGTTGGTGATAAAAATCTATATACAATAGGTCACATTCCACAATTTCTACCAAAAATACTAATATTTAGGATCTTGTTGGTGAGAAAATTTGTTGGGTGGACAAATCAAGTGTCTCCACCAACGTTCACGGGGCTACGCCCCTCTACATTAAATGGTACAACTCCCATTATTGAAAGTAAACTAATCCGTAATCCTATCTAAATGTTATGGGTGGCAAATTGGTCGAGGATCACACAGGCATACTCCCCATTGAACATGTGGCAAAGTGCTTGTATGGGAGTACAAGGGAGGAAATTATAGCGATGAAGGGAAAAGGGGGAAATTATGCAAGGAATATTACTTCCATGAGTAGATTGTAGAGCTCACACCCAGTAACTGGAGTAGTTTGACCTTCAATATAGAGGAAAGCACAGTGAAGCTAGTGGGACCAATGAATTAAAACATGGCAAGTTTTTAAATTCATCTATCGAGGACACCAAGTTCCTCTCTAATTCCATATAGGATCAACTATGTTTGCAAAGTGCATGAAAGAGAGAAATAGAGGAAAACAAGAAAGGGAAATAGAAGAAGTGTAGCTTTTATTCCATGTGTAGTGATGAATACAAATCTTCAACCAAGCTATCACAATGCTACATAGTAAGAGTTCTTCAAAATTTAGAATCCCTTGGAATGGAGAGACCATCCCAATTTATAGAAATCTGAATTGTCCTTTCACCTCCCTCACATGACTCTTCATTTCCATATTCCACTCATGACCTTTGTTTTCCATGAATTAAGTATTTCTCTTATAATTTTGAGAAAATACTTTTACAAATTTAAAATAGGTCACTTAAGTGAATAGGACGAAATACAATGATGATGCATAATGAAGAATTAGAATGGAGAGAGAAAGAAGAGATGGAAAGAGAGGAAGAGGGAAGGGATGGAGGGAAAACACTCCTCGTGATGAAATGATTTGAATGCCTTGATGCACCATTATGAACTTTGAGCAAATATTTCTATCCATGGTGATCTTCTACATTGATGAAGATTGCTCCCTTGAATAACTTTGAATCATTTTCCCAATCTAGTGATGACCGAAAAATCTATGATACATGGACATCCTAAACCATAGAATGAGTGTTTAGAAACAATTTTCTAATGTTTACCACTTTAAGCTCGATATGAACACATGATGCCCATGATGACCCTCCTTGAAACTTGGTTGATTAACTACTTGACTCATTGAAATCATTCTAATCAACTCTCTTTAAATCACCTCACTCCTTAAGTGATGAAGATGAATTCACATGATGTGCCTTGTGATGCCATGTTTTGTAATATGAGATGATCATTCCAAACCACCAAAAACTGACATCTCTTCATGATTGATTACACCTGAGAAACTAGACCAACATGTGCACTAGAAATTCATGTTTCCTCCCAAAATACTTACTATATTTGGAAGGGACAACTTACTATCTTTAATAAGTGTCGTAGTTTTCATTTCTAGACCCCAAATGGTGATATTGACCTAAATTATTTCCCTCGATGTCATGTCATGTGCCAAACTTGTCCTTTGAGTAACAACTTTGTTATTTTTAGTAAGTACACATGGGGTAACTTACTATTTTTAGTAAGTGTTGTAGTTAGCTTTTCCCAACCTCACTGAGGCTATGGTAGCTTGAATTATTTCTTATTGTTGTGTTACTCTTTCCTTAAGAAATGGGCCAATGAGTAGTTATTTATTTATAGCAGGGGCTTGTGGAACCACTTACTATTTTTAGTAAGTGTCAATTGCGAGCCGAGATGACCTTTTTGATGAATTTTCCTATGATACTCCCTCTATGTTCACCACCTTTTTCATAGCCTCTTCAAATGGTGGCTTACCCGAAGTAACAAACCCCTATGTAGGAAGGCATGTTATTTTTAGTAAGTGCACTGTGGATGTCAGATTGCAACAAAACAGGTCTTGAAACTCTGGGTTTTATTTGGGGTTCTACGCTCCAATTTTGAGAAATTCCTTCATCTAAACAAGTTGGAAAATGATATTTTCATTGGCGGGGTAGAATCGACAAAAAAAATAGTCCTCCACATCCCTAAAAAAATAGGGACTTCATGGCATGAAAACTAGTTTACGTGAAACTATATTTTTCAGCGATCCTTCCCTCTAATTTTCATGCGATTTGCCCACTGATGGAACCCTGAGAAGTGAAGAGGTAGATCGCTGCCTTTTTCACATATTTTCTTCATGTGACAGGGTAAAACTTTGATAAAAAATCAGTCCTCCATATCCCTAAAAAATAGGGACTTCATGGTGCAAAATCTAGTTCACACGAAACTAGATTTTTCAACAATCATTCCCTCCAATTTTCGGGCTATTTCGCCCACATTTAGAACCACTGAGTAGTGGAGAGGTAGCTCACATGACATGATTTTTTTCCACAAATATGTGTCATGGTGGCCATTAATGGAGCTTGAAATTTATAGGTCTGGTTTTTATCTCCCTTCATGATGAAATCAATTCTATTGTGATGGGTTTTTACTTCTTGTCTCACTGGTGAAATTTCTCTTTATCAAAGTTGTCGGTTTAACAATAAGAAGTTGAGCTTTGTTCTTCTGGAGCGGAAGTAAAATTTATTTGTTGTGAGGTTTCCTTGATGTAAATGGGAGGTTTGAATATGATTTTTTAATGGCCTTCAAGAGATAAGAACTCAGCAATAGACATTTTTTCAATCCGTGCACTGGTTTGTAAGATCTCTTCGATTTTCGGTTTCATGGCAATGAAAATTTTCAAACTTTTGGCTTCTTCATTCTCAGAGAACATTTTATCAATATTTCTTGGAACCTTTGTATTTGCATGGATTGAAGGATTTATTTTTTTGGCAAATCTGGTTTGAAGTTTTCTTCCCATTTAAGGACTTACCCCAATATTTTTCTTTATAGCTCTAAGCAAGGCAAACATGGAGTGGTGGTGAGTGAGAAGTTGACAGGCTGACCATAATTCAATATGAAGTTACTGAGGATGGAGAAAGTTTTATTTTGCATCATTTGAAGGAGTTAGATGTTAGAAGTTAGAAGCAAGATGGACTTTTTTAAAATTTCAAAATGCATTGATTTGAGATGGGAGATGGGCACATTTTCATGTCCTGACATCCCTCACCTCAAAATGGATGTTAGGAACATAAAATTCCATCATTAGATCCACATGATTGACATGACATGTTTCATTGGTGGATTTCGAAATAATGGGAACAAGGTTTTAATCATGCACTCCCACTTTGTTGTATGAAGGCTAAAAATTCAGCTTTAAAGCACTTGTTTTGGGTTGGATGTTGGTCATATGGGTGACTAGAAATAAATATTCCTTAGGGGTTGGGCACATTTTATCACACTTCAAGATTGAGGGTATTCAAAGAGGAGATTCAGGAGAACCTTTCTTCTTTTACACTCATGAACTTCTTCACATGATGTGGAAGGAAAAGACATGTTTTCATGTTCATTCTCGTCAACCAAAGTATTAGAGAAGTCATCAATCTTATCCAACTGCTCCATCTCAACATCAAAAATTGGTGCACCAAAATAGGAAGCACAAATTGACTCATACATGTCTTGTATCTCCATGGCCTGGGTTAAGAGTTCAAGACTGAGTTGAGGATCTTCAGTTTCTTTTGTAACCTTCAAGATATCTTATATGAGAGAGTTATTTTGAAATTTCCATAGGTTCATTTTATCTTCATTGGAAGAAACTTCTTGGTGTGCCTCAGGAGATGGTTAAAAATATAATCCATATGGGCCCATGATTCATTTGAAACATCCTTGTTCACCTCTTCCATGATTTGCATTGCCCAAAGATTCACTTTCTTGCAAACATGGGCATACTTGATTCATGACACCTTCTGATAAGGAGAAGAGGTCCAAGCTTTGTGGGAAGGGCACTCCTAAAATTCAAAATTCATATCATCTTCTTCTTGGTAAGAAGTAGAGAACCATGTTGGGGCAGTAATATGAGAAGAAGTTTCAGCTACATCTTGACCATCCATTATTGAATCTTCTTTCTCATGTGAAAGATGAAAGGATATGTTTTCACCGTGATGATGATTCTTCTCCCAAGTGAGTAGAGGTTGTGTTTAAATTGTTTCATTCTCCTCGGATTTGAAAAGAGAGTGGGATTCTTCCATTCGATCATCCATGATTGCATCGGGAAGAGAGTTTGATTCTTTGACTTCCTCCATTTCTTCATGCAACATTTCTACATCACTTGAAGAATCAAAATAGGAGGGAAGATTATCTATGACCATCTTGAATTCATCATCTTTGGACCATGATGTCGGGTGACTTTCTTGCACTTTTTCACATCTCTCTATTTCATCATTAATTGAAAGATCAAAATTTGAAAAGAGATCATTTATGCTTACTTTGAATTGGTCGTCTTCTTCATCATTGGTGGAGTCTTCGGAGAGCATTGGATTGTCCATTATGCAGCAAGGATCTTCCTTTATTGAATATATTATTCCCCCTATGGGTTGTGCCTCGAGCCAGATGGAATTGTTGAATGGTGATTCTATCTTCATGTCTTCTACTTCTTCCTCCATGATGTTTCTTTGGCTTTCATCGGAAGGTTCCATGATAAGATCTTCTTCAGAGAGCATCCAAGAATCTTTCGGGAATGAAAACCTCATAGTATGGGCAGCCATCGGGTCTTCTTCCATAGGGCATGTCTTGTCTTCTTCCTCCATTTGATGTAGAGCTTCAAGATGTTCATATCTTCTCTGTAGAGCTAAAGCATACCTCAAATTTCATCAAAGACTTTGGGGTCAGAATTTCCTTCTATTATGCTTTGAAGCCTTTCCACATATTCTCTTTTCAAAATATTCATTTCTTCATCACCATATGTAATGAATTCATCTAGAGAATGGTAGAATAAGGACAACATTCTCAATTTTGTAGTGAGTTGTGTGAGATTGCAAAAATCTTCTTCAGTGGATCTTGCATCGTCCTATCTTTCGTCATCTTCTTGAATGTTGATTTTATCTTCATCAGAAGGCTCAAGGATAGGATTTTCTTCAACAACATTCAAGAACCTTTTGGGTATGAAAACCTTATGGTACGAATGATCTTCAAGATCTTCCTCTATAGGACAACTCTCCTCTTCTTCTTCCTCACTATGGGCTGCTTCAAGTTGCTTATTCATCTCTTACAAGAATTTGGCATATTCTCAAGCTTCACACCTTATCTTATGTCTCCTTTGAATCCATTCCTCTTTGTCCATGACAAGTTCTTTCTTCTTTCCTTTGTCAACACTAGTGGAACCATGGCGATCAATGATCTTCTTTTCCAGGAAGACATCTTCTTCTTCTTCTTCTTCACTATCACTCATTAGTACTTCACTCCAATCTGGAAATTTCTTCATGGTGTGGGGAATGAACATGACTAGGTTTCATTCCTTGATGGAGTCACCTTCAAGAATGATTTTACTTTGAAATCTGATTTTTTTTTTTTTTAATATATATCCTTTTTTTATTTTTTGATATTTTGGGAAGAGATCCTTTTGGGCGCACTTAGGAAAATCTCTCCCCAGTAGAGTCACCAAAATTGTTGGTGAGAAACCTTGTCGGGTGGAAAAATCAAGTGTCTCCACCAACATTCACAAGGCTACGCCCCTCTGCATTGAATGGTACATCTCCCATTATTGAAAGTAAACTAATCCTAATCCTATCTAAATGTTGTGGGTGGCCAAATTGGTCGGGATCACACAGGGACACTCCATTGAACCTGTGGCAAAGTGTGCTTATGGGAGTATAAGGGAGGAAATTACAGTGATGAAGGGAAAAGGGGGAAATTATGTAAGGAAGATTACTGCCATGAGTAGATTATAGAGCTCACACCCAGTAATCGGAGTAGTTTGACCTTCAATATAGAGGAAAGCACAAGTGAAGCTAGCGGGACCAATGAATTAAAATGCCAAGTTTTTAAATTCATCTATCGAGGACACCAAGTTCCTCTCCAATTCCATACAGGATCAACTATGCTTGCAAAGTGCATGAAAGAGAGAAATAGAGGAAAAAAAGAAAGGGAAATAGAATAAGTGTAGCTTTTATTCCATGTGTAGTGATGAATACAAAGCTTCAACCAAGCTATCACAATGCTACATAGTAAGAGTTCTTCCAAAATCTGGAATTTGAATCCTTTGGAATGGAGAGACCATCCCAATTTATAGCAACCTGAATTGTCCTTTCACCTCCCTCACATGACTCTTTGTTTCCATATTCCACTTGTGACCTTTCATTTTCCATGAATTAAGTATTTCTCTTATAATTTTGAGAAAATACTTTTTACAAATTTAAAATAGGTCACTTAAGTGAATAGGATGAAATACAATGATGATGCATAATGAAGAATTAGAATGGAGAGAGAAAGAAGAGAGGGAAAGAGAGGAAGAGGGAAGGGATGGAGGGGAAAACACTCCTCATGATGAAATGCTTTGAATGCCTTGATGCAACCATGAACTTTGAGTGAAGATTTCTGCCACTGGTGATCTTCTACACTGATGAAGATTGCTCCCTTGAATAACTTTGAATCATTTTCCCAATCTAGTGATGACTACAAACTCTATGATGCATGGACATCTGGACCATAGAATGAGTGTTTAGAAACATTGTTATGATGTTTACCACTGTAAGCTCGAGATGAACACATACAATGCCCACGATGACCCTCCTTGAAACTTGGTTGATGAACTCCTTGACTCATTGAAATCATTCTGATCAACTCTCTTTGAATCACCCAGATCCTTAAGTGATGAAGATGAATTCACATGATGTGCCTTGTGATGCCTTGCTTTGTAATATGAGATGATCATTCCAAACCACGAAAAATTGCCATCTCTTCATGATTGATTACACCTGAGAAACTAGACCAACATATGCACTTGAAATTCATGTTTCCTTAACACTTACTATATTTGGAAGGGACAACTTACTATCTTTAGTAAGTGTCGAGTTTTCCTTTCTGGACCCCAAATGGTGATATTGACCTGAATGATTATCCCTCAATGTCTTGTTGTGCCAAACTTTCCCTTTGAGAATAACTGCTATTTTTAGTAAGTACACATGGGGCAACTTACTATTTTTAGTAAGTGTCATAGTTAGCTTTTCCCAACCTCAACAGGATATGGTAGCTTGAATTATTTCTTCTTACTATGTTCCTCTCACCTTTTGGGCCAACTGGCTATTTATAGCTAGGGGCTTGTGGAACCACTTACTATTTTTAGTAAGTGTCAATTATGAGTCGAGATGACCTTTTTGATGACTTTACTGCGATACTCCCTCTATGTGTTCACTACCTTTTTCATAGCCTCTTCAAATGGTGGATTACTTGAAGTAACAGACCCCTATGTAGGAAGGCATGCTATTTTTAGTAAGTGCACATGTGGATGTCAGATTGCAACAAAACAGGTCTTGAAAATATGGGTTTTATTCCGGGGTTCCACGCTCGAATTTTGAGCAATTCTTTCATCTGAACAAGTTGTAAAATGATATTTTCATTGGGGGGGTAGAATACTGAAAAAAAACATATCCCTCCACATCCCTAAAAAATAGGGACTTTCATGGCATGAAAACTAGTTTACGTGAAACTAGATTTTTCAACGATCCTTCCCTCCAATTTTCACTCGATTTCTCCCACTGGAACCCTGAGAAGTGAAGAGGTAGCTTGCTGCCTTTTTCATAGATTTTATTCATGTGATAGGGAAAAATCTGATAAAAACTCAGTCCTCCATATCCCTAAAAATAGGGACTTCATGGCACAAAAACTAGTTCACATGAAACTAGATTTTTCAATGATCATTCCCTCAATTTTCGTGCGATTTTGCCCACTAGAACCCTGAGAAGTGGAGAGGTAGCTCACTGATTTTTTCCACTATTGTGTCATGGCAGCCATTAATGGAGCTTGAAATTTATAGGTATGGTTTTTGTCTCCATTCGTGATGAAATCAATTCCATTGCGATAGGTTTTTGCTTCTTGTCTCACTGGTGAAATTTCTCTTCGATCCGGTTATCGGTTTGACGGAAATTGAGCTTTGTTCTTCGTGGAGCTGGAAGTGGAATTTATTTAT
This sequence comes from Taxus wallichiana var. yunnanensis, assembly GCA_018340775.1. Taxonomy (NCBI): domain Eukaryota; kingdom Viridiplantae; phylum Streptophyta; class Pinopsida; order Cupressales; family Taxaceae; genus Taxus; species Taxus wallichiana. Next base: position 125,129,120 of record CM031241.1, read on the forward strand.
TGTGAGAATTCCTTGCTGCAAATGGGAGGTTTGAATATGATTTTTAATTTCCTTCAAGAGAGAATAACTCAGCAACATATGGTTTTTCAATCTATGCACCGGTTTGTAAGATCTCTTCGATTTTCAGTTTCATGGCAATGAAGATTTTCAAACTTCTGGCTTCTTCATTCTTCATTTGATCAATATTTCTTCTAGAACCTACATATTTTCATGGAGTGAAGGATTTATTTTTGTGGTAAATCTGGTTTGAGCTTTGGAAATGGTGGAGTGGTGGTGAGAAGTTGCAGAGAAAGTTACAAAGCAAGTTGTGCACGGAGGAGTTAGATGTTAGAAGTTAGAAGCAAGAGGGATTTTTAAAATTTTAAAATAAAGATGAGATGGGAGATGGGAAATTTTCATGTCCCCTAATCCCTCACCTCAAAGGGATGTGGGGACATCAAATTCCATGGTGATCAAGGTGATGACACGTGGCGGGATCGATGGCAGGGAATGAAGGCTAAAAAATCAGCTTTAAAGCACTGAGGGGCTGGAAGTTGGTCATATGGGTGACCGAGAGAAGTCCTTCTTAGGGGCTAGGTGATTTTTCCATGTTTGATGTCCCTGACCTGAGGGACATGAGGGACATCAAATTCCATGGCATCCTGGTGATGACACGTGGCAGTAATCGGATGGTTAAGGCTTTGAGCTCCCGCAAGCACCTGGGGGTTGAACTGGTGATCCTAGAGGTCACATGAGGATCCAAAGGTCTTATGGGGGCTAGGAACATTTTTCCATGGTTTATTTCCCTAACCTTGAGGGACGTGAGGGACAAAAATCTTGCTAGGCTCCTGGAGAGTGACACGTGTCCTCCCAAAATTTGACTAACTCCCGAACTCGCTCCAAGAGGACAACTTGAAACGATGATAACTTGAGCTCCCGATGGACTTTTTGATGAAATTTTATATGATCCTGACTGGAAATGACCTTTTTAATCCAATGGTGGGGTCTCAGGTCTTTATTCTTCCATTTTATCCCTGAAAAATGGATTTTATTTATTTGCACTCCACTTGTGCATGAGAAAATTGCTTACAGACCAAATGCGCCAAAGTGTTGTGAAAAAAATAATTTCACCATCTTATAGGGCTTGGAATTCCATTTCCGATGATGTTTTTTTTTCTCCTAACTCTATCTAGAGTTCGAGAATCACCTTTCGGAAGTTGGTAGTTGTTTTGGCATGTGCATTGCCTAGGCTGTGAACCCTAATTTTGGTGAAACTGCCCCAACTTCTCCAAGTCCTTCCAGAATCTTCTGAATCACTTCCATGATGTCCCAAGGCATTTTAATTGTCTCCACATCCATTTTAGATTTTCCTCTCCGCTCCATGGGGTTGCTCCAGTCCTAGGAAGGCCAGTGATAGCCCTTCCCACAACTTCCTGAAGCTTGCAACTTTTAATGAAATCCTAAAATAACCTAGGGGGTAATGAATGGACTTTCCTAAATCACCTAGGGGGATGAGATAACATTAATTGGGAGGTCACTTGGAATAACTTGGTAGACTCGAGGTGCCTTGGAATGATTAAACATGAAAAATTTGGTACAGGGGTATCCTTGTCATGCTTAGAATCCTTTGGAATGGAGAAGCCATCCTAGTTTATAACAATGTGAATTTACCTCTCATCTCCCCCACATGACTCTTCATGTTCCTATTCCACTTGTGACCTTTAAATTTCCCCTAGAAGAGACAAATTAAGTATTTCTCTTATAATTTTGACAAAATACTTTTACAATTTACAAATATGTCACTTAAGTGAATAGGACAAAATCTGATGATTACACCCAAACGAAGAATTAAAAGGAGGTAGAGAAAAGGAGAATGAGAGAAAGAGGGAATGCTCCAAAGCATGAATTTCAATGAAGATCAGATCCAATGGTGTTGAAGATGACTTCCTAACCCATGATGACCCTCCACAGTAATGTACTAATGAAAATATTTGATGAAGACCACTTTGAACACCTTGCCCCCTTTTGAAAACTCTTGAAATGATGAACCTTCACCATATTGCTTAAACACACCAAGAAGAGGAGTGATGAGCACTTGAGAAGTAGACCACTAATAATACTAGAAGATGACTCCCCTTATTAAGAAAATACTTCTGATCCTTGAGACATTGTCACATCTTTATGATCAACCATTCTCATGGGAGAGATTGGATGCACTTTATTCACCTTGTCATGATCTTGATTATGCCCTTTGTGGGAACATTGGTGATGAGTGGAGCATGAGACAAAATACTTCTGATTTTGGAGTGAGGAAAGGAGAATGAGACCAAAACCAATTACATCCACCTTCTTTTCATGCACTCTTATGAAGTGAACTGAAATGGCCTTCGATAAAAAAATTGGCATTTCTCATTTTGACACTCTTTTCTCACAAAGATCAAGGAATGCGGAAATAGAGACAGAGGATCTCTCGTGAGTGTCGAGACCATTTTAGAATGTGTGAAGGACTGAAATGTGACCACTTTTAGCTCATTTCACCCATTTACTATTTTAGAATATTCACCATTATGGTCTCATTTAGCCATTTTTTTTTCCATTTTTGTCAATCTTGCCAATTTTGAGTGTCTCGATCATGGGGAATGGAATGAGGAGTATGAATGTATAATTTTCTCAGACTTACTATTTTTATTAGGTGATCCCACAGAGACTTACTAAAAATATAAAATGTTCTTCCGGTGTTGGATGCCAAGAAACCACTTGTAGAAGTTTACATAATTCATTTGAGGCTTTGTTCACATTTTTGAGAGGTTTTATTCACAGATTGTTGTAGATCTAAGAAAAGGAGATATTTTGTGGGAAAATTTATGTGGCCATAAAAAATACATGAGGGCATGTAAATACTCTTCTTAAAGGAATTCACATAAGGAATCCATCATTTAAAATCTAATGGCAATCGGAGTTCGGGAGTATGAGTTATGAGCATGAAGAAGCTTTGACATCTAGGGCACGGGAGGATTTTTTTCATGTTTGAATGTCATGAACCAGATTTGAAAAGTGCTTTAATGGATGCTAAGGATGTTCTTGTATGTTTTAAGTTTTGCTTTCAAGTTATGAGTGGTGGTGAGCATGAGCAGATGTATTCATGGAGCGGAGGATGGAGGGTGGAAGCACATGAAAGTTAAGGACTCGGCCATTTTTATTTTTCAATAAAATTTCTCATGGGAACATTTTATATCCCCATTGTACCCTTGGGATGGGATGGAAGGGATAGAAAAGTGTTCCTTAGCCCTATGATGACAAGTGGTGATCATGGATTCCTTAGCAGATGAGGGAGAAGAGCTAGTTTTTAGCACCCGAGGACTAAGTTTGGGTCATGTGAGAGACCATGGCGGAGAAAGGGGAGGGTACATTTTTTTTCCCCATTTTCACCTTGGAACATGATGGAAGGGACCAAAAGTGCACCTCGGCCTCATGATGACAAGTGGCAAGCTAAGGTTGCACGAGGTAGGTCTAGAAAATTGGAAAAGAGGGCTTATTGAGGCTTCCCAAGGTCGTGTAATGGGTCGAGGACTCAAATGGGCATGGGGCACATTTTTCTATCCTCTTGGGATGGTATGTAAGGGACAAAAATGTGCGCCTATCCTTATGCTAACATGTGGCACTTGAAAAATTTGGTGAGTACGGAAGGCTTACTTTGGGAAGGACCTTGAAGAAAAGTTGTCAAAGATCTAGGAGGATTTTTTTATGAATTCTTATATGATTTTGAATCCATAGAGACTTCTAAAGATAATGGGATGGGTCTTAAGGTCTTATTTTGCACTGAAACATCCTTAAAAATAGACTTATTTCTTGGGATTATAGGGTGTATTTTCCAAGAATGAGATGTGGACGAAATGTATGGATCTTGTAAAAAATGAGAATATCACCATGTAGGAATTGAATTATATTTCCAATGGTATATTGTTTGGCCTCCAAATCATTCCTGAGCTCCAGAATCACCTTCCAAAGCTCGGGTTCTTTTTAAAAATGTAAGCTCTTTCAAATTCTAAAACCAACTTTCATTGAAATTGTTCCCAAACCTTCAAATCTTCCATAAATCTTCTTATATGACTTTCATAATGTTCTAAGCTCCTCAATACCACTTTCCTGATGAATTTGGGCCTTCTGTCTTTAGAAGCATTGTATTAGAATAAATTCATGATCTTGTTTCATGTTTCAAATGCTTGGGAAAGGTTATCACAACACATTGAATACTTGTAGGATGGGGATAGGAATGATACATAGGGAAAATTGATACGAAGAAGTGCTTAGGAAGGTTTTGAGAAGACTCGGGGATTTTTTTAAATTTGGCTAATTTTTCATACTTGAAAGTTTATAATTTTCATGTTGTACATTTGCATGACAACAAAAGGCCATGGTGACCCTCAAGAGCATCTCCGATATTTTCATGTGGCATGTCTTGAATACAAGATGATCATACATTTCTAACTAAGATATTTCCTAAAATTCTTTAGGATTATGCCATGCATTAGTTTTATGATCTACATGTTCATTCGGTAACTTCTTTTACGCATCTAGCCGATGCTTTTCTTGCTCACTTTTCCATCAATATCAACACCAAGATCTCTTATGCACAACTTGCTCAAATAAAACAAATATATAATGAGCATCTAGCTGACTATGTTTTGTGTTACAAGAATAACCTAGCTAAGATTACTAATGTCCTTGTTGATTCAAAATTGCAAGATCTTTTTTGTTTAAAGGCTCTTACCACCACTTCAAGAGAGTGTTATCTTGAGACCTCTCCTTCATTTGATCAATCATGTCATACGCTCAAAATGTGCAAAGTCAAACTACTATCTATGGGAAAATTAAAATATCATGATACTCCTTCATCCTCTTCTAATAAGTTTCAAGCTAAATCTATATTCAAGCCATCTCCTAAGCCCCCAGGAGTAAAGACAAGTGCTAATGTCGTCTCTCCACCTGAAAAGATTCAATGGTCATTGTTATCCCAAATTCACCCCTCAAGGTAATTTGGATAACTTGCATAATTCCTTTAGGATGGAGCAAGCAGAAATGGTGAAGGGCCAAAATTTTGGATTTTTGGGTACCTCTTTGCTTTCCTCTAACTTCCTTGTCCAAGAAAAATCCAAGGAGTTAGTAAAATTTGCAAAAAAACTGAAAAAATGAAGTCAAGGGCTTGTTTTAATGCATTGCGGGTATGGAGGTTGTGGATGGTACCCATGTGGATCGTATCAAGGTTTGTGGCACTTGAGTTCGGGGCAAAATGTAAAGGAATCAGTGTATTCTAGGATTTTCGAAAAAAGCGTCCCGAGTCACACAAGTTCAACTGGGACGGTCGGGATGCTTGCAAAGGTGAAATCACCGCAAGCAAGTGGGATGCGGAAAATACGAAGGTCAATAGCCCGATGGCCCAATCAACGGTGGGAAAGTTGGGATAGGAAAGCTTTGAATCGGGCGAGCGGAGAAAGGAGGCCCAAGCCGTCGAGTACGCGTGGGACACAAGTTCCCCGCAAAGTTGAAATGTCCATAGTGAAGAGACTTATGGGTGGTGTGGAGAAATTTGTGCAGGATAGCCGGGACACGTGAGCCTAAAATCACCGAAATTGCCGTAATGTCAAAGGAAAAGTCAATGCCGAACCTCTGAACTTCAAAGGTCATAACTTTTGACCCAGAGCTTTGTTTTTCATAAAATTTGACTTTTCAGAAAGAGCACAACATTCTCTACACCAAAAAAACTCTTATTTTTAATGAGGGTAGTTATATGAAAATAAAGGAAACATCTCCATCTCTGATAAATTAAATACCCATTCCGTTAAATGACAAAAATGCTTGGCAAACCCAAAATAGTCAAGCTACACTCAAAATGCCATATCTTTGCAATTCTCAAAGGAAATGCACAAAATTGGTACCATTGGAATTGTGGTTCCAAGCCGATCCATAGAAATTAAGAAATCTAGAATTTGATGAAGAATTGATGGAATTTTTTCAAAACGTGTCTAGGTTCAAAACAATGTTTTATTTGGTAGTTGGGATGCATTCAATGAAGCATGGGCAAACATTTCTCACTGCTGCAAGTTATGGGACAATATGGGGGGCCTTTTGCAAGCAACATACCATCATTTCAATCCATTTATGACATCTTGCAAGTGGTGGGAGGACAAATTTTGGGATTTTCATTTCTCTCTCTCTCTCCTCTCAGAATTCTATAAATTGGAGTGTTGGGCTCATTGTAAAAGGGGATAGTTTTGAGTAGAAAAACTCTATCAAATTTGTTTTGTGAAGCCAATGTGTTGCAGGCCCTTGTAGTGGACTCCTTGCATGGTGATCCAAGCCCTTATTCTGTAATAGATTGAGTGTGCATATAAATGAAAGCAATAGATACAAGTTTGTGGATTTCTCTTCCCCTGCTATGTTTGTTTACATTCCTCTTGCCCCTTCAATCTCATTGCATATATATTATGTATATTTATACTCCTACATGGGGATTGGTTATCATTGTGCATGTATGGAATAATGTTGTGAATGCATTTTCTAGAATGTGGAGAACTATTATCACCCCTTCTAGTATGCACTTTGCTTCTACTTTTCACACATTAGAAGACTATGCTCACACCCTCCTTTTCTGGTGTATCACTATTTTTGTGTAGGCTTTGTTTTCACGCACTCTCTCTCCTGGTCCCTTGGAAGGTTAGATTAGGATTATATATTTTTTCTTGTATTAGAGTAGATTATAGTAGGTAGTTTAGGAGCAAGAACCAACTTTCTCTGGAGGTCTATCTCAAGTAGCAAGTCCTGCAACTTGGAGATAGTACCCATGTTATCCAGTCACATTGTGAGCTCAAGCACACACACTTGTGCAAACCATAGGGTGTTGTGATTCTATAATAATAGTAACCTCCAAATGATACTTTTACCAAATTACCCTATGCACCTCAGTTTCTATTGTCTCAATTCATTAAAAGTAACCTTATCACTTTACCACCCCCACTTAATCTTGATCCCTCTCCCCCTGTGGCCACAATTATGATGAAAATGCAAGATGTGATTATCACCAATATGTTGGGCATTCTACTTATCATTGTTTTAAACTCAAACATATCATTCAAGATTTCATTGACAACAATTCACTTGAGCTCCTGAGCCATCTACTTCTAAGTCGTTCAATGACAATAATAAAAGCTAAAAATCTTTAATGACCCTTTGCCCAAGCATGACACGCAAGCTCCTAATTCTTCTGCTAATCATAGATATGTTATGTTTGTGGAGCCTATTTTCATGTTAGAGTGTGGTACACCTTCATGTGTTACACTCGGGTATTTTTATGGTGGTCCCCCAAGCAAATTTTCATGGGTGGTTTATTAACCCATGGGTAATGGGTAAGCTGTTATGGGTTGTTTTTGGGCCCATAGTTTTTTCGGTACCCATTGTTTTGATACCCACGGTTTTTTGCCCATGGTTTTGTATCAAATTGCTTAAGCAATTGTCTATTTATATGATCTTATGCATTGCATATATGATTTGAATTCGGGTGTGAATTCTATAGAGTTTGTTGAGCATAGCTCCAAGCGGATCAGGTATTGTATGGAGAGAGTGGAGGCTTGTAATAAAATCTGAGCAAGTGATTCTTAGTGGACGTAGCCCAAATTGGGTGAACCACGTTAAATCTTGTCTTTTTGTGTTGTGTTATATATTACGCACTTTTATTTGAGATCTGTAATATTTTTGCATATTAGTTTCTCTTGTTGCGATTCTACTGAGGATTATTCCACATATTTTATCTCTTATTTCCTAACAATTGGTATCAGAGCCTAGTTTTGGTTTGTTGAAGTGTTGAATCGTAGGGAAATTTTTATCTTGAGTGGGAGTTATGGCAGATGATGGAAGATCTAGGGTTGATAAATTCAATGGGCATAATTTTAGTCTTTGGAAGATGCAGATGGAAGATTACCTTTATCAGAAGGATCTTTATACTCCGCTGTCTGAGAAGGTGAACAAACCCTTGATTATGACAAATGCGGAATGGGATTTATTGGATCGGAAGGCACTTGGAATGATCTGTGTCTTGAATCTTCGATATTATTTAATGTTTCAAAGGAAAAGACAACAAAAGATCAATAGATGCATTAAGGAAGTTGTATGAAAAACCCTCGCCTCTAACAAGATATTTTTAATGAAAAAGTTGTTTAATATGAAGATGTCCGAGAATAGTTCAAGATGTGAGATCATTTAAATGATTTCAATACGGTTGTGAATATGCTAGCTTAGCAGTTCTGATAGAATTTGATGAAGAAGTTAGGGCTTTATTAATTATGTGCTCTTTACCTGAAAGTTGGAATAGCCTGGTAATGGCGGTAAGCAACTCGGTTCCAACTAACTCGAAGTTGAAGTTTGAGGATGTTGTAGGGGTGATTCTAAGTGAGGAAATGTGAAGAAAAAGCTTCGGGAATCTTCTACTTCATGGAATGCTTTGACAGTGGAAACTAGAGGGAGACATAAGAATAGAGGAAACCGTGGAAAATCAAAAGATCGGCAAAGTCAAAATCCAAGAGCAAGATTGTATGTTGGGCTGTGGAAAGTCGGGGCATGCAAAGAAGGACTGTTGGGAGCTTGAGACAAGAAGAAACAACAGGAAGAAAACAAGGAGGCAAATGTGGCATCGGGTAATGTATGTTAGGATGCTTTGATTCTTTCTTTGCATAATATTATTGAATCTTGGGTTTTAGATTCAGGAGCTTCTTTTCATGCTACTCCACATAGGTATTATTTTGTTGATTATGTTGAGGGATTTTGGGCATGTTTTTCTTGGTGATGATGAGCCTTGCAGTATAGTTGGAAAATGTTACATTCAGTTAAGATGCAAAATGTGAATACATGGCTATTGAAGGATGTCGAGACATGTGCCTACATTAAGGAGAAATTTGATATCGGTAGGGTAATTGGGAAGTGATGGTTATCTTTGTGATATTTGATTGACTCTTGGAAGGTTACTAAGGGCGCTCTTGTGGTGGCAAGAGGTAAGAAGGTTGGAACCTTGTATTTATCCATTGATAGTACTAATGATTGTAATCTTGTGGCTTCAGATGCAGATACAACATTATGGCACTATAGGCTCGGTCATATGAGCCATAAGGGCATGGACATCATAAAGAAGAATTTTCCTGGATATACAGAAATAGGTTTGGATTTCTGTGAGAAATGCATATATGGGAAACATAAGCAAGGTTTCTCAAGGTTGGACCTACGAAGAAAGAGAGTAAGTTAGAGCTGGTACATTTTGATGTGTGGGGCCGGCTCAGGTATCATCTCTTTGGGGTTTAAGTTATTATGTTACTTTTATTGATGATGCAACAAGGAAAGTTTGGGTTTATTGTATTAGAAACAAATCTGATGTATTTGATACTTTTGTTAAATGGAAAGCCTTGGTAGAGAATGAAACATGTCTTAAGTTAAAATGTCTCAGGTTAGATAATGGAGGGGAGTATTGCAGCAATGAATTTGATTATTATTGTTCTAAGAATGGAATCCACAGGAAAAAGATGGTTCCAGGAACCCCACAACAGAATGGGGTGTCAGAAAGGATGAATAGAACAATAATGGAACGTGCTAGGAGCATGAGGATACATGTAAGACTGCCTCTTTATTTTTGGGCGACGGTGAGCACAATTTGTGTACTTAATAAATAGAGGACCCAAGTGCCTTAGATGGAGGCATACCGAGGAGACTTGGTATGATAAGAAATTTGATTACTCATTTCTTAGAGTCTTTGAATGTGAGGTGTTTGTTCATATTGACAAGGATGATAGGACCAAGCTAGAGGCTAAATCAGAAAAAATCACTTTTATTGGTTATGGTGGTGATGACTTTGGATTTAAATGTTGGAGTATTAAGGAAAAGAAAATCATTCGATCTAGGGATGTGGTCTTTAATGAGAAAGTCATGTATAAGCAACGATTGCGGGAAAACAGGGGAAGAATCCAAGAAAGAATATGCGGTGGTAGAGGATCTTCCGGATGGGACAAGTGACCCATAAATCGGTTCAGAACCTACTCAACAGAACCCCAAACTCCTATAGTGAGGAGATCTTCTAGGGTAAGAAAAGAACACGAACGTTTTCTCCTTCTCTTTATTATTTATTACTTAGTGATAGTGGAGAGCCAGAGAGATTTGATGAAGCAATGCAGGTAGATGTCAGGAAGAAGTGGGAGCAAGCCATGGATGAGGAGCATCAGACTCTCATGGAGAACCAGACTTGGGATTTGGTGAAGCTAGGAAGGTAAAAGAGCATTGCTAGAACAAGTGGGTGTATAGAGTTAAAGATGAAGAAGGAGGAAGAAAAGATATAAGGCCGGTTGGTGGTCAAGGGGTTTACACAAAAACAAGGTATAGATTTTGATGAGATCTTTTCTCTTGTAGTAAAAATGACTTCTATTAGAACTGTTCTTGGAATAGTGGCAGCAGAAGACTTGCACTTAGAACAGTTAGATGTAAAGACTGCATTTCTCCATGGTGATTTGGAGGAGGAGCTATATATGCAGCAACCAGAAGGATATGAAGTCAAAGGTAAAGAGGAGATGGTGTGAAAACTGAAGAAGAGCTTGTATGGCCTAAAACAAGCTCCATGTCAATGGTATAAGAAGTTTGATAGCTTCATGATGGAGCAAGGTTATATCAGATGTCATTCTGACCATTGCGTGTATACAAAGAAATTTGAGGATGGAAGTTATATTATCCTGTGTTTGTATGTTGATGACATCTTTGGTTCAGTAAGTAAAAACATGCAAGAAATAAAAATACTCAAGCAACTAAGTGAATCCTTTGATATGAAGGATTTGGGGGTAGCTAGACAAATCCTTGGTATGAGGATAACTCGGGATAGGAAGGAATGGAAGCTGACTTTATCTCAGGAAGAGTACATTAAGAAGGTATTGGATAGGTTTAACATGTAGGATGCTAAACCGGTTGGGACTCCTTTGGCGAGGCCATTTTAAGTTATCAAAGGAGCAAGTGTCCCAAGACGGAGCAGGGAAAGAAACCATATGTCTAAGGTACCTTACTCATCGGCTGGTTGGCGATTTGATGTATGTTATGGTATACACTAGGCCTTGATATTGCCCATGTAGTAGGAACTATGAGTAGATTTATGAGTGATCAGGTAAAGAGCATTGGCAAGTAGTAAAGTGGATCCTTCGGTATTTGAGAGGGACCATGGGGACAGTTTTATGCTACAGTGGATCAGACACCACTTTACGTGGTTATGTAGATTCAAACATGGTTGGAGATGTAGACAGCAAGAGGAGCATGACAGGTTATATTTACATTGTAGGTGGGACATGGTAGTAAGTGGATTTCATGACTACGTGAAGTGGTGGCTCATCAACCACGGAATTTGAGTATGTTGTGAACATAGAGGCAAGAAAAGAGATGATTTGGTTACAACAATTGCTTGAGGAGTTGGGGCATAAGTAGGAGGAATGTAAGCTATATAGTGATAGTCAGAGTGTTATACACCTAGCTAAGAACTCTGCTTTCCACTCCAGGATGAAGCATATACAGTTGAGATATCACTTCATCAGGACAACTTTGGAGGAAGATAAGTTGAAGTTGGAGAAGATTCATACCAGTCAGAATCCTGCAGACATGATGACCAAGGTGGTCACAAGGGATAAACTAAAGCTATGTTCAGCTTTGGTTGGCCTTCATGGATGATAGTGAAGGGTTGAGAAGCTTGCTCAGTGGAAATTAGTCTCCAAGTGGGAGATTGTTATGTTTGTGGAGCCTATTTTCATGTTAGAGTGTGGTACACTTTTTGTGTTACACTTGGGTATTTTTACGGCGGTCCCACTCACCGGTGAGCGGGTCAAGGGGTTCGGGGGGTGAAGCCCCCGATCGATGGGGGCTTGGGGGCGAAGCCCCCAAAGCAAATTTTCATGGGTGGTTTATTAACCCATGGGTAATGGGTAACCGTTATGGGCTGTTTTTGGGCCCATGGTTTTTCGGTACCCATTGTTTTGATACCCACGGTTTTTTGCCCATGGTTTTGATACCCACGGTTTTGTATCAAACTGCTTAAGCAATTGTCTATTTATATGGTCTTATGCATATGATACATATACAAGCAAATACATTGCATATGTGCTTTGAATTCGGGTGTGAATTCTGTAGAGTTTGTTGAGCATAGCTCCAAACGAGATCTGGGTATTGTATTGAGAGAGTGGAGGCTTGTAATAAAATTTGAGCAAGTGATTCTTGGTGGATGTAGCCCAAATTGGGTGAACCATGTTAAATACTATCTTTACGTGTTGTGTTATATATTACGCACTTTTATTTAAGATAATAATATTTTACGCATATTAGTTTCTCTTTGTTTCGATCGTAAGGGATTATTCCACATATTTTATCTCTTATTTCCTAACAAGATATCAAATTGTTCCCCCTCCCTCATCGAGGCCCCTTGAATTCCTTGTCACTTCTATAAATACATCACCACTATTCATTATGTTTTTGGATCATGATTATCATGTTACATTTACTTATAATTCCTTGCACATTAATGTTTCTATTGGTTCCTATACTGTCAATAGCATTATGATCTATCCATCAGCTCCTACCAATGTGTGCTCTGTTACACTCCTCTTAGCTATTAATTATCCATTATCTAATGTCACATTTCCAGTCCCTAATTCTTTTGGTTATGTTAGGCTTCCCATCACAATTGGGCCTCTTACCATGCTTGTGTCATTTGTTGTGGCATCTTCAATCAAAGGTTGTGACATGCTCTTAGGTCTCTCTTAGCTTCATGCCACCCAAGTTATTCCTTCCATGAATCATTTGTGCCTCAAGTTCATTCACAATAAGTAATTTGTCACTCTCAAAGGCGTTTCCACCATGTACACCATTGCCTCAACCTACTCTTGATGACATCTATACGCTTGTCACATAACATCTAGGCCTCAATGCCTATCAAGTCTAAAGCACACTCTACACCTAGTTCTCCTATTCATACATGACCTACTTCATGACCTTGTCATCCTCATTGGTCCACTAGTCCACCTTGTTAGCCTAAGTCCCCTACTTGGGAAACCCCTTCACATAGGTGTTCACCACCACCTTCACCACATAGGTCTCCTTCACGTACACATCATTACCCTCCTACACCACCGATCTTAGAGCATCATCACATGCCTTTATCTCCTTGGACATCGGGTGGAGGGCCCTTTCCTTTCACTATCGTTGGATAACTTTCTCTCACTTACACACTTTGGGGGCATCACGCTTTCTTCCCCCATCCCATCACTATAAATTTTCTTTAATGACTACTACCACACTTTGTGCTTTGTGCCTCATAACTTTTACATACTATCATACCATTTAATACATGCAATGTATCATCATTACCCTATGAAGCACTCTAGTTCCATGGTTCATACTCTACTCTACTAAGGGTCTAATTCTCAAATGAACTGACATCATCTACACATTTCATAGTTGGCGTTGCACGATACATTTTCTAAGCATCTATGGTTCATTCTTGATTGTTGAGGGTTCTTATAAATGAACCTTATCTCATACAAATCTGCTAGGGGGCACGCTGCCCCTACCATATTCACACTTTGCATACCATTCCATCATAATCATACATTGCATTTGCATATCTTGGTTGCATCTACTCTTATAAATCTTATTCTATTTACATGTTACACTTTGATTTCCATGTTAGACAAGTTCTTAGTATGTCATTATTTTTCTATATATACACATGTGTGTTCAATTGGTCTTTTACAATGAATGAAAATCTCTTATAGGTTCTTACTTGTTGCAATGATGCTTGGCACCGTACCTTTTACTAGTCCCATTGAGGCTCCTGGGGGCATATACTTTCTCTACTCTCACATATACTACAAAGTTCTATTCTACATTTTTCACTACTTCTCATTACAATTACTTTACCTTTCACTTATTTATACATGCCTTGACATACTATTTTTCTTTCTAACATGCTAATGGGTATTTCATGTGTAGCATTTTCCTTACAGGACTATATACAACCATGGCTATCTCATCACGCTTGTTTTCTATTGCTTTCCATTATATGTTATCATTTGTGGGCTATGCCCTATGACTTGTATGCTCATTGTATGTTGTTGGCCACTTTAGTCCTGATTATCTTGTCACATTGTGAGCGATGTCCCATGTATGAATCTAGCTTTTCATGGTCTATTTTGGTTATACAATTTCTTATTACATTATTTTCTATTACATGTTTTGCTTACATTAACACATAGTTCTAGCCTACTTTGTTTGCATGTGCCTTGGTTTCTACCATGAACATCCCTGATCCCCTTACAAGTATATACTTTAGATCAACATTTGGTCCTCTCCTTTAGGCTACATTCTCATATCCTCATCACATGCACCCCAAATGAGGGGGAATACATTGGGTGAACAAATCACCCCCTACAAATAGCTCAAAGCTACATTACATATTTACACATTACAAAAAAAGCACAAGAACATAGTCACAAAATGACCCAAAAAATGACTTGGGTCTAACACACAGTACTAAAATACTAGCACTTAGATTATGATACTAGTACTGGGTGCCCCTAGCCTTCCCTAGGCATTAATGTCCTAGGGGTAGATACAATTATCTTCTCATATCAACACGGTTCATAGAAGTCTTGAGTAGTTATATAGTTATAGGCGCATGCCTCCAATTATAGAATGCATTTTATCTCCTTCAATTGATACAACTAGAACTAATTCGTAACAAAAGAACAACAAGAACAAATCGGGATGCACCATCTGCATTGGTGCTTATTGGGAAGAGTCATGGAAGGAGAGTAAAACTAGTCCTCTCTCCCCAAAACTTGCTCTTTGGTGTGATATTGCCAAAAAAACTCACACTTGGCATGAGATCTCCCAAAAAAATCACTCTTCATAGCATTTTAGGACACGTTCCTATCATTTACACTCTTTTACATCATGTGCATTCTTTCCTTTACTAATTTTACACACTTATACATACTTTTCTAAGATTTTCACATACATGACTTTGACTAATTTTTGCTCTTATTTTGAAGGTCCATCTTTAATATGGAGCAATAAGAGCTTACAACACAAATACAAGCACAAAAACATGTACATATGACACATACACTTCATCCCTAGGGTCACTTTCCTTTCCTAATTTACACTCTTCATTTTACAATCATTCCACGCTTCACTTATCCACTCAAGACACTACTACCACATGCTCTACATGTTCATTAGGTACACATATCTTATCTACTTTATGTTATCGAGTATTCACTCAACAAAATAAAGTGGGGGCAAAAGTAAACACAGAATCATGCACTTGGGTACATTTCTAGGTCCTAAAAGCATGCTAGCATTTACATGATTCCTAAACAAGAAAACTAATAATTGACAACTATTTTTGGCCTCTTTTTTTGTCTCTTGATTTCTATTTGGTCTTACACACCCTACAACCCAGTCAAAATTTAACTTATTCATCTTTTATGACTACGGACACACGCCCCACCAAGATAGAAGCACCTAGGTTCTCATGTCCCTCTAGGCACCCCTGACCCTTTCTCACCTTACTCGCTCTTTTTGGGTCTCTTTTATATTTTGGGAATATTTTTCACTTATGGGTCGGCCTTTTCAATTTTCAATTACAAAATTCAAATAAGGGAATCATATAAATACATAGTTATGTGTTCAAAATCAAGGACCAAGCACTAAGCATTACTATCATCACCTAAGCTTGCATTCCAAAGGCACTAAAGCACTCAAAAGGAATCCATCTAGCATCCACTCAAGGGACAAGGGCTCCATACTTCTGCATATATTTCATAGGAAGGGAAGTATATTCTATTCCATTCACACATACTACTACATTACTACATTCTAGCTACAATCGACTATCAAGTGCAACTTGCACAAGGGCATCCTAGGGCATCATTTCTACACACACACACAAGAACTACATGGAGTTTGATATGTAGTGCAATAATCGGTTGTGAGTTCACTCTCGAGGTGACTGTTGGGGTCATTCGACTCCCCATTCTACATTTTCCTTTTTAGGGTTGATGTGGTTTATGGGCTTGTGCAGGTGAACTTATTTTTTGCAGGTTACAGGTATCATTAGTGATCATAGTTCGAACATCAGACGATCAATAGATAGAAACTAAAAACCCTAGTGACATAAGAGAAACTAGATCTTGAGCATCTATGTAGTCACTAAAGCCTAGTTTCGATCTCCAGCTCCCGTGCGCCCTTGTTCTACTATAGGCATCTGTGTCCAACTTTATTCTTGCACTCCATATTTTTCAGTGACTAGTGACGACCTTGTTTGCAGTTTGTTCATCAATCACACCTACCCAGATCACTTCATGTTCACTCAAAAATTAGTTAAGTACTCTTATCTCTCTTCCTTTTTAGGGTTTCATACTTTACATCTTATTTTACTTGTATCATTGTTGTATTTTATCATTTTTACATCAATAGTTACTCTACAATTAGATTTAATTCAAAAATAATTAAATCAACATTTTGTTAGAGGTGATTAAAATTCATCCTAAAGTTGTACTAGTAAGAGTGATATATAATGAAGATAATTACTAGCCAAGTGAAACACAAAAAAAAAAATAGGTCCAGACTATCAAAGGGCCCAAGACCCTACAATTCTAGGTCAATATAGTACAAATTAGGTCCTGGACCATACAAAAATTTATGCTCATGCCCTTATTGGATTTTCATCTCCAAAATTTTCACTAAAATATCCATAGTTCTAGATCATCTTATTTCTCTACCTTGCACATCCACATTACTCATGAATTGTCATGTATAACTAAGTCCATCTCTCATATTGTGTATTTGAGCAAATAATTATCGTTTTAATCATTTCAAGTATGAATGTATTATTCCAATTATGTACGATTAATTTTAGAAGTTATTTAGATCATAATAGTTTACCTATTACAAACTCTTAAATTTTTTTTAATTGTTTAATAACATTCTAAAAGCTACTAGGGTGTACCATTTAGTGAACCGGACGTGATTGAATCGCACACATCCTTACAAAACCTATTTTCTCTAGAATCTATCTCCATATTGTATATTCATACTCAAACCTAGTTTTTATCTATCACATTCCCTAAATCTGGTTTCACAAATTTACCTAGGGTCTCATGCTTAGTTTATCCCTTTGGGTCTCTTTATAGGGCTTCCTAATTGTCAAATCACCTTTCATCACATATCTAAAGAATGAAGACTATATTTTCAAATTCTGTGAGGTTTTTATTTTATTTTGTACATTTGATGAAAACCTCTTTTTGTTTAATTTAATTCTTTACAAATTTATCATAAATTCAACATTATTAATTTTAATAATTAGGGCATAATTAAAAATATTTACACTTTTTCAAAAATACCTTTTAGGGTTTTACTCACATAGCTAGATTGAAAAATACCTATTTTGGTTTTATCTAATTCACTATTTAATTACATAAATGGTCATTTAATAATTTAACGACGAATGTTTTTACTACACATCACTTTTAGGTTCTATTTTGTTGGTCGTCAATTTATTGTGTAAGTGCATCATTTCTTATTTAATTAGAGTCTCTTCTATCCTATATGTTATCATGCCTTCTTCTCATGGTCCTACATCATGTCTTAAAGAGTATTATCACATTTTCCTCACATGTCAAGATCTAGTTTCAAGGATTGTGCGAGACAAACAAGTCCATATTAACGTAACTTTTAAATATGTGCCCTATATTTTTAGTGTTATAAATTTCATTTAATAAACCATCTCCTTTATTCTATTTGAACTTCCATCATAAGATATCATTCATAATATCTTTTGTTGTATGTTCAAGTCAACATACATATTATTTTGATTAAGTGAGCCCTTTTCAATAATGGATTAAGGCCTCGATATGTGTAGCATATCCTTTAATCATTTAGGAATTCATGTTAAGGACATTTTTACTTCTAATATGAGTATACATGGATTTGATAATACTCCATGCGAGGTACTCGGACAAATTACCTTACTAGTTACCATGGGATAACACATTATTGATATGGTGTGTCATGTTATGCATAAAAATCTTAATTACAACATGATTTAGGCCACACTTGGATACATGTCATGGATGTCGTTCATTTTACCCTTCATGTATACCTCAAATACGCTTATCAAGGATGTGTGTACATCGTTATCACCGACACCTCCCCTTTTAAATATAGTGTCATTGTCATACATGATGATGTTCTTATTTGTGCTCCCTGAAAATGCTAGTTTATCTTCTAAGTCTCTTACAAAGTCATAACATGTTAGTATTCCTCTTGTTGAAATAAATGATGTTCAAAAGAAACTCTACATGCCTAATGTTGCTACCACTTTTGATCCACAATTTACCAATGATCATAACAATGATATTATTCATGAGGCTTCCCTATAATTGATTCAAACATTACATAATGAGTTTCACTTAAAAATTCAAGTTGTGAGTACTTAAGTCAAATATCTTGAGAATGAGATAACATATATAGAGGATTCTTCCCATGCCCATGTCCATCATGTATCTACTCATCATGATCAATCTATTTCTAAGGATACCGAGAACCAATGTGATACAAATGTTATGCATGATACATGTGCTCATACAAGTGAAGTGAAAGTCCTACATAGAGGCAACAATGTGTATGTTCCAAAAGTTCAATCTCAAATACTAAATAAACCATGGTAGAAACACAATAATGTTAAACAACATGAAATTTTATATGAGTTACTTTATAAGTGATTAATCATGTCATTACCTACTCATTATTACCCTCCATATTAGCTAGAAAAAAGTCAAAGGTTAACCATTTTGGAATTATCATGGTATTAACTTACATCATGCCAATGATTGTTATGGTTTACAAAAAGAAGCCAACAACTTGAGCATAAGGGCTTTATTTCCTTCAATACATGACATTCTAATATACAATCATTTTAAGTCCCCAAATCTAAATGGTTTCCTAAATTTAATACATATATGCCCAACAAGCATAATGCAATATTGAATGATACAAATTCTATTATACCACAAGATAAATTTATTCAAACAATGGATTTGAAAGCAACCCATCCTTTAGAAGTGACACTCTCAATAAAATAATTGCGCATCATATTATTTTGTAAACAAAAAAATCCTAATAACACAAGAAAAACCACACATGTCTAAAAACATTTAGGATATACACATGGGCCCACTAGGGAAAATATAGAGAAAAAAATCCTCAATAGATTTAATACCATCATTAATAAATTTTAATGACATAGATGACTTTGATCTTGATTGTTATGAAAATTTAAATGCACAATTTGGTATGACTATTGAGCATCTCATGACGATCAAATTTCAATCCTATTAACAAAGAAGATAATACCATTTCAATAGAAGCATTATGTATTTCTCTAAAACTTGACATTGAGCATATATACTACAAAGCAAAAAATCTTATATGTAACCAATAACTACACTTCATTTTTATGATTATCCTCATTATAATATGACATATTTGAGGCCCAACATTTGGGGTTTGTCTTGTCCCCCTGATGAGACTCTTATTGGGTAGCTCTTGTGTTATCCCTTTCTTGTACATGTTTATTTTCAAAACACCTCAAAAACATTCAAATAATCACATCATACAAAAAAACTCAAATAATCACATTATACAAAAACATTCACATACGTGTACAAATACAAAGCTGGGACATGTTTATGCTCTTAATTGGTTGGCTTGTTAATTTATACATTTTGTTTATTAAAATGATTTGATAGTGTAAACATGAAATTATGCACTTAGTATTATTACATAAAACCTCTAGTATGTCATTATGTGCATGATTCCTAATCCCGAAAACTAGGCATTGACAACATTTTTTTAATTTATATTGACAATGTTTTATCTTTTCCATACTTTATCCTCTACTTTTCTAGAATCATAGCTTTTCTTTTGAACATCACACAATGCATTATTCAGCTCAATACTTCTTATTTTATCTTTTGATATGTCCAGACATTAGCACATAGTAAGGATCAAGAGCGCCCAAGTACTACTATCCCCTTTGGACACTTATATCCTTTCCCTTGATTTCTCATGTTTAAAATGCTACATCAATTGTTATTTTTTCTAAAACTTCTACTTATCAATTTAGGTCAGTTTTTAGTTGTTAATGTTGAAATTCAAGCAAATAATCACACGCGCACGCACACACACACACACACACACACACACACACACACACACACACACACACACACACATGACCTACTAACTATTATAAGGGACAACAAGGCAATTAGGTGATTGGGCAATTATATTTTATTTACTACTTGGACAAAAAGAGAACTTAAGGACTACACCCGGGCTGCATTATTCATTGTATAGGAAGAGAAAATTCTAAATTCCATCACACACATTATCTTAGGGGAAAAGTATTTTCAACTTGCTATCTTGGTGTGAATGGAACAAGGGAAACCTAGCTTGAGGACACAATTTTATCAAATACATACCCGAACTCTATAGTTAAAATGTAGTGCAACACTTAGTGACAATCACATTAGGGTGACCATCGAGGTCAATCGACTCAAACACATGCATCTTTTATTCCAATTAATATTTGGTTAAGCCTTGAGCATGTAGCGAGGGTTTGTCTTGCTTATAGGTACAATTACATAGGAAAAACCTACATGGAAGTGGATGCAACATAGAGAGAGTGAAGGTGACATGATCAAACCCTAAAAGAACCATATCTAGATTCACTACTGGGACAGATGGCGCCTAGTACATACACTTATGCCTAGGGTAGTACTATCCCCTTTTAGGAACTATCATCCATCATATTTGTGGAGACCACTATCCTCCATATAAAGCACATATAATCTAGATCCATCATGTTCCATCATCATTCCATCCTAGATCTGACACAGACAACGAGTTATTAGCTAAGTCACTCTTATCCTCTCATTATTTACACTTGTTTTCCATTACATGTCATATCTTGTTATTTTTAATATTATCTAAGTTATCTCGGTCCTTTGATTAAGATTTAATTTTAGTTAAATTATTTGGTGAACATTACCTATGCACACCATTTTTATCGAATATTTTTGTTTCATATCATGGCTAGCACATCTTATGAGTTTATTATTAAAAATCCCAATAACCTAAATGCTTACATTGTTAACTATCCTGAAAAATTAGGTCTCTTATTATTTTTTACTCATGAAGAAGCCCAACGGATCTCTGCATCCACCCCTCAGGCCACTAATTTTATCACCATTGTACCTCCAACACCCTCTATTCCACTCTCCTCCCCTCCCACCAATGAAGGGGAATCCACTAGCCATATTTCCACACATATCACTCAATTTTTCCCCTATTATTTCTCATATCCAACCTGATACTTTCAAGAACCCATACCTTAAAGTCCTTGTACCATGATTTAAAAACTCAAATTCATCAATTACAAAATGCCTCTTCTTCTTCTTCTCCATATCTTGATTCTTCATTTCTCCTCCATAGTCCTCTTGCACCTAAATTTTCTTCTTACCCACTTCCTCCCAATTTTGCTTCACCCAAGTTTCCTCTTTTTGATGACCATGGATATCCATAAGAGCATCTTAGATCATTTCATATTGCATACTTGGACTATGTTTGTGATGATACATTATTGACCAAGTTGTTTCTAGAGATCACAGGAATATGCTTTGTGATGGTTTTATGAATCGCCTTTACACTTTGTTTGAAATTTCACTCCTCTAGTAAATAATTTTGGCTCATTTTTCAATGAAAATTGGAACTAAAATATCATATGATAAAATGGTCAAAATGAAGCAAGGACCTAATGAGCATCTTAGTGACTATGTTTGCATTATAAGAATAATCTTACTAAAATGAACAATGAATTGGATTAATTTGAATTGCAAGATATATTTACCCAAATTCTATTGCCTCCTTTACAAGAATGTGTGCTTTTTTATTCTTTTCATTATTTCAATCATTTATGTCATACTCTTAAAGTATGTGAAAATAAGTTACTTTCTATGAAAAATTTTGAATATGGTGATAATATTTCTAATCCATATATCACCAAATTATAAAGTAAATCTTCCTTTAAGAGTAAGCCTAATGAGCTTAAGCCTATTGTTAATGTTGTATCTCAACCAATAAAGCTCCAAATATAACTTACACGATGCAATTTTACTAGATTGTCATATCCACCTCATGTTTTGTTGCCTTAACTCATTAAAAACAATATGATTTCTATTCCATCTCCTCTTGAGTTAGATCCTAATCATCCTCGCATGACAAGAGTTTTAATGAAAATGCACATTGTGATTACCATAGATGTAATGTACATTCTACTGATAGATGCTTTAAGATTAGACATTTGATTAGATACTTGAATGATAATAATGAAATTGAACCACCTTAGCCTATTATTTCTAAATCTACTGATGGAAATGAAAAGCTTAAAATTTTCAATGATCCATTACCCAAACATAAAAAACAGTTCCTAAATCTTCTTCCAATCATGTTTATCATGCATTTCCACCTCCATCATCTTCTAATCATCCTCTTAGGTTTCTTGTTGGTAGTACTAATATTCCCCCATCTATTATTACTTTCATTGATGTAGATTTTCATGCTTCTTTTTCATCACATAAATTATACATTGATGCTTCTATTGGTACTTATGTTGTTAACAATGTTATGGTGCATCCTAATTTCAAACATAATGTATGTTATTTATCTTTCTTGCAAGCTATTGGCTTTCCATTATCCTATTGACATTTAGATCACCTAATTCTCATGGGCATGTGGTTCTCCTAATCATTATTGGGCCTCTTACTATCTTTATGCCTTTCTCTATTGGATATGAGGTTACACATTATGACATGGTCTTAGGACTTCTTAATGATGCGCAGAACATCATGTACATATACTTCAATTTTGTCTTGGTTAGGTCCTTAGGAGGTTTTTACGATGTTTTTGGGTCCTATTTAGTCCATATGGACCCTTCATGATGTAATAAGTTGCATTTTGGAGGTTTCCATCCAAAATCCACATTCAATATTCAAATTAGACTAATAGTGTATCTTAGCTCTAAGTGTTAGTGTGATAGTAAATTAGAAGGTTAGTATAGGCTTAATGTTAATGTAATAAGGTGGGTTATGTGGTGAACTCACTTACCTAGCCTCACCAAGGTGAAAACTCACTATGGTTAGTTTTTACTAGGGTGAGTTAGGTGGTGGAAACCTAACCACCTCTCCTTTCTTCATAATCATGCTAAATGCATTCGAATGGGGGTTGTTGTGAATGTTGTAAAAGTTGGAGAAGGAGGGTATTTTTATGTGAAAGAGATGATAAGGCTCAAGGAGATATGAATTTTATTGTTCTCATCTAATGAAAGCTTCCTTTATTGAATAAAATTGTGTTTGAATGTGTAAATTTGTGTTGAAATGACCATTATAATGTTATCCCATGAATGTTTAAGAAAATGAAGTCTTGTCTCATTGATATTAGTGTGTGTTTGTCTTCACAAGCCCTAAAAAGAAAGTACAACCTATAATAAACATGGAGAAACCACCAAAAAAAGTGATTAAGAACGTGAAAGGCCATTGTACGAAAGAAAATGAACATGTGACCTTCTTTCACACTCAACCCCCGAGGTCGTAGCAGAGAAAGCCGATGTTGAATGTGTGGACGATCGACTATGAGAGAATCAGTGACTAAGATCTAGTAGTGTGATTTCCCAAGTAATAGAATTGGAAAAGGGAGATTTAGAGGCTATGAGCGGGTAGCATAAATTCCCCTATGGTTTGTTTTCTAATTTGGATCCAAGTGTTGATCTAGTTTGAAGTGTCCAAATTAACTAAGTTGGAAATAAAAATATATGCTACTACTCGAAAGGAAACTAATCTAGAAAAATCACAAAACTAAAATATTACAATCAAAAACAACAATTTTCTTCTATTCTAAGTAATTAAAATATTTCTACACTAAAACTAAACAAGCGAGATAACCCGGTGTGGTTATTCACCTGTGTTGAGTGTATTGAAACTAAACTAACTTAAAAACAAGAAATTTTCCAAATGATCTATGATGTGTGGGAAAACTCCTATAAATATTCTCTCCTTCAAATCCACAGGGATGGGAAGAAGAGGATCCATCACCAGGAGTTGTTATTAATGATTTAAACCCTCTTGGAAATTAATTGATTACTTGTAAATGAAAGGAAATTGATTTCTACTCTATTTGATATGATGTAACAATGATAAATTGTAAGAATGAAGGAAATCAAACAAAAATCCAACCTAGAATTCATAGAACAGAGGTAAATCAGTTGTGTAGTAATTTTTCCCCTCATTCTATCCTTTCTTTCTCTATGTGTCCATATGAGTCCAAGGAATTCAGAATGAAAAGGCAACAATAGGAGAAGGTGATTGAGTAATGGTAGCTTGAAGGTAGTCTTGTTGTAATGCGGTGGAAGAGAGATAACACAAGTGAATAGAGTTTTCAATGCAATTTCCAGCAGGATTGTGGCAGCAATACCATGCAAGATACACAAAATTCTCAGGCCCTTTTGCTTGAACACAAGCATGGAATATATAAGAATTTAGGTGGGATGTTGCTTGCATGCACAAGAAAGAAGAGGCAATTCCAACTAACTAAAGCATATGCAAAATAGAAGAGGGAAGGAGAAATAAACAATCAAAACTATTTTTAGACCAATCGGTTCACAAACACATCCTAAAAGTGAAGTTAAGTAAAATATCGCATGCTAAAAACACACATGACGGATTTTGGAAAAAGTGGACATGACCGTTGCCCTGCGTAGGGCGGCGATCCTGACACTAAAGGCCAAAACATGCACATAATGAAGTGGGAAACTAGAAAAAGTGTGGAAAAGCTAAGTAAGGATGTCTAGGCTACAAATATACACTGTAGATGGTTTTAGGAGCTCGAACATCTTCTGAAAGGACGTGAATCATCATTGGGGACTTTTATAACCATTTTTTGACAATGTAGCACATGTAATTTTGGGTGCGTACAACCACCTAGTGCAAAGGTTGATAAACTATGTCAAAGGTAAGCTTTGATTTAATTATTTGTAAGCATTGAAATGTGTAAGGAGAGCTACGAGAGTTTAGAAGCTAATGAAAGGAAAGTATTAGTATGAGTCAAAGTTGATGTGTATGTTGTATTCTTGTAAGAGATTCTCAAAAAAAGATTCAAATTGTGATTTTCTAAGTGTAATAGTCTTCTATATTACTAAGTTGAGGGTTTGAGAGGATATAACCACTATCAAAAAGTGATATATTTACCTATAGAAGTTTAAATGACATGTGACATAATGTTGAGTCCTTATAAGATTTATAAAGCTATCAAAAGTTGATAAACTTGGAAAGAATTCTTTGGTGGATGTACCTTGTTTTAGGGTCTAGAAAAGGGAGAAGTAGAGCAAGGAGTTAATGCATGTTGAAAACCTCATGTCAAGGTATTGTCAATATTTATATGAGTGAAAGGAAGGTTCTTGAGACTCGTGAAGATGGTGAAGTGGTAAAATTTTGCTTAATATTGTAAACACTAACACCTAGAATGTACATACCTAGTCTGTGGGTTAAAAGGAGAATAAATTAAGAAATTGAAGACTTAATACATTTTACATATGAAAAACTTGTCAAATTATAAGTATGCATAGGAATAAAAGAGATTAAATGTGTGGAAACTAGTAAAGGAGGATCATGGCAGAGGAATGAAGGTAGATCATAGTCTAAAACATGAAGACTTAGTTGGTTTGTGTGAGTATGTACAAATTAAGAACTTGAAAAGGTTATCCATCTTGTATGTTAGTTAAACATCATCCTAATAGGTCTATGAATGTTGGAGAAACTTGTATGAGAGTGAGAAGACATGATTATAAGTGAAAGAACTAAAGGAACTAAGTAGTAGGAAATGAAATGCAAGTACATTCCTAAAGGAGGGAAAAATGTGACAATCTTAGCTAATACTTTGGAATAAATATCTTTTTCATAAGTTGTGAAAAGGAAGGTTGTTAAACAGTGTGATAAAGTGTGAAGGTGTATATTAAGAATGCATGAAACCCTACTTGAGTGAGGAAACAAAAAAATAATCCTAAACACGATTAGGCACAACTATGAGAATTAGGAAAATGAGTTTTACTTTGGGTGGTTAGAAAAGTATATTCTTTGGAAGTCCGTGAGACCATTGTTAAGGTGGATAACAATCTTTGTGATCAAATACACAATAATACAATGAAAACTAAAGAAACTAAGCTGATTGCCTTGTTTTAGTCCATTTAAGAGACTTGAGGAGCATTCAAGGGTTGGAAGGTAGTATGTGAGGAGGTTAATGAGTGATTTAGAGATTTTGAGAGTTGGTAAAGGTGTAGAGAAGTGTAATAGAAAGGAACAAGAGTGTTAAGTCCATATCTAAGCCAAGATGAGGAATGAAAACAATGAGTAAGAGGATATTTAGTGCATGACAATACTAGTTAAGCCAAAAACATGAAAAGTTGGAGAAATTGAAACTAGAGAGGTGTGGAGACATTATAAGAAGCAAGAACAAGTGTGTTGAGGGAGTTTAGGTGTTTAAAAAGTTGGTAAAGTGAGAAGAAATCAAACCATAGGGTTTAACTCAAGAAACCCTAGTAAGACAAGCTACTAAACAAGCTAAAAAGTAAAGATTTGGAGTGGGAGGAAGAGAATAGGGAATTGAGAGATAAAAATTGGTAGGAAACACAAACAAAATAAAGGGTATCCAAAAAGCTAACCCTCTTTGATTGAATGTTTGTGGGTCATTCCCAATATGGAGCTTTGTACAACTAGAGGGCTAATTGAGGCCTAGTGTAAAATTACAAAAAGGAGCATAAATTTTTATAGGAAAGGAGTTGAGATCTAAAATTTTACATGCATCTCAATAAGGATAAAGGTGCTGAAAAGTTTACCAGTCAAGGTTGAAGTGGAAAATTGAAGGATTTTAATCAAGAAAACAACATTTCGGGGTTACAAGGGCATATGAAGGTTGGAAAGGAAAAGTATGCAAATTGATGTGATGAAATTTATTGGATAGCTCAAGAATGCTAGATAGGGTGTATTAATCATGTTGAAGTAGAATTTATCTTTTGAAATAGTCATTTTGTGTGTTTTTACCTTTTGAGCAAAAATTTGCCTACTAGAGAAAAATATGAATTCATGGTTTTGGGTGATGATCAAGTTGTTTTAGTGACTTCTATGAAAAAAATTGGATGATTTGAAGGTGTGTATGCAGGGCTCTACATCACTTAAGGTTGTTTAATCCATTTCATCCATGCTTTATTTATTCTTAAATTCATACACGAGTATCACATTGTCACTATTATAGGCATCCCACCGATGACCCCTTTATTTTTAACATATATCATCATCACATCCTCAATACTACTACCACTAGTGTGCCTACTTACACCTCTTGATGATGGTCCCATGACTTTGACCTACGCTACTCCAATATCTAGAGTGCCTATCATTCCTAGTGTCGGTTCCACATCTTCACCTAGATATTTGTCCCATGTGGCTTTTGCTTCTCGTCCACACCGACTTTATCAATCTTGTGACCCACCTCATAGGACTAGGTCCCCACATAATATACATACCAAACATGATGCATCTAGGCCTATTCATGATCTCATCCTCCACATGCATGACATAGTCCTAGTCCTCTTGACACATGCATGTCATGATAATAGGTTTGTGGATCATGTTCTATGTGTTCCTCTTTCACATTTATAGATAACGAGCTCTCACCATATGCCCTCATCGGATATATCATTATGGCATTCACACTTGGGGGCATACCATTTCCCCCTTGCTACCCAATGACACACACTTGTTCTATCTTCAAACATGAATATTGAAGGCACACTTACCTACATGAAGATTGGCTCTACACACATACACTGATGGGGAAACCTTTCTCCACTCCCTAGCCATAGTATTTCATATTATAATAATATAAAACCATTCATATAGTCACAAAATATAAAAATAATAAATTATATCTTAGTTGGATATATCTTTGCTTGCTTATATTATTCCATGTTGCACTTTACCTATCATATTAGCTTGATTCATAGTATGTTCTATCCTATAACATAACACACACACACATGCACATTCACATGGTACTTTGAGGTGAATGTAAACTATCTACAAGTTATCACATGATGCATGATGCTTGAAATTGTTGTCTACCGGTCCCCACCAAGTCTCCTAGGGGCATCTACCTTCCCTCCCTTCCCATATTCAGGTGTTATCATTATAATATCTACTTTATACATTGTGACATACTATTAATTATTCTAACATGATAATGGGTGCTTCATGTGTAACATTTGTCTTGCAGGATCACTTCTAACCATGGTTATCTTCTTTTTTGTGCCTTTCCATCTGCGCTTGTGCCTTGTTTATCATTATTTACGGGCTATGTCATATGCTTGATTTTTTTGTTTGTAAGGCCTTAAAGGCCTTAAGTGTCTTGTGACATCCTAAGTGGTGTCCTATGTATTCCACTAGTTATTTGTTGTTTTTGGCTATCTTATTGTGTGTTTGACTAGTTTCTATTATATTATGCCATACGTGTTTGTCCTTAGAAATTTTCTCATTTTTTTCCCATTGTTTTGCATGTGCCATGGTTGTTACCATGCACATACCATGTTCTACTTGTAGGATTTTTTTTTAAATGTGCACATCACTTTAGGTTCCCTCATTTGGGTCACACTAACTTTGATCCATCTCACGCACCCCAAATAAGTGGGGGTAATCATCGAATGATTATTTCACCCTCTTGGTAGTCTAGAAACCAAATATATAATGGTCCATATTAATATTTGGGAAAATAAGAGCTTTAAAATGGTTCGAGAATCACCCGATGATTGACCAAAATAACAAAGGGATAGAAGCACCAATATCAAATAGGAACGGTAGTGCTAGTGTCCCACATGAGCTTTTTTGTTTTAGGGGAAAAACATGTATTTTACAAATAAAACATATTCTTAGTGACATATTTTCTCAAAATCCAAGAAATACTCAAATATAATTTACTAACTAGTACAAAGGAATATGTTTCATACTTTGAGCAAGGTAATTAATTACTCTTCTTTCTCGGTTCACATATTTTCTTCCGATATCAAATAAGGAGTGGAACCTAGGGCATATGCAGGGACAAGGATATGCCTTGAACAATGTGTCATATGTGGCTAGTTATTGTTGGTTTCATGACCATTTGTAGTGGCACTTATCCTGGGGAAGCGTCAATGGGTGGAGAGAAAATTTGAAAACTCTCCCAACACTATTCCTCTAACTACAATATGCCTAAATCATTAGTATATTCACATCAATTTGAGAATTGATCACTCTCAACCCTTCCAACCATCTCCAAGGAAATAAACACACGAGAATAATTCTATCCTTTCTCTCGTGACATTCAGGTGTATTATATCCTTGATTCACTTGTTTTTCACACACACATTGCTATTGATTTCTCTAAGTTAAAGGTCAATTTCATATATCATGAGCATTTACTACACTTTTACTTTTTTTACAAGTTCGTCCTCGTCTGAAAAAAGGTAACAAAAATAGAACAAGGAACCATCTAAGCACAAATTCGCTCAAGAAAAAGAAATATTTAGTTACAAACACAAGCATAATTTCCACTACATGTAAAAGTCACCTCCGGGGTTCTTATCCCCTCTTAGACTTTCTGCGATACACCTCATACACCTTCGATTTGGCACGCTATCAGTTATAACCTCCTTCGACTCACCATAAGGTACACTCTTCCTATCTACTTTATGCTACCAAATATTCATTCACCAACATAAATTGGGGGAAAATGTAGATATGAAATTATGCACTTAGTATTCTTACATCAAGCCTCTAGTATATCATTATATGCATGATTTCTAAGTAATAAAACTAGACATTAACAACACTTTTTTTGCTCGCATCAATTGTTTTATCTTTTCCATGCCTTTGTCCTCTACTTTTATGGAATTATCTCTTTTCTTTTGGACATCACACAATGCGTTATTCAACTAAGTACTTCTTATTTTATCTTTGGAGCTCTCCAGGACATTAGCACCTAGTAAGGGACATGAGTGCCAGGTCTACTATCCCCTTTGGGTACTTTTGTCCTTTTCCCTTACTTTTTATGTTTAAAATGAAATCAATTGTTATCTTTTCTAAAAATTCTACTTATCACTTTGGGTTAACTTTTTAGTTGTTAATAATAAAATTCAAGCAAAGGAAAAATATATATATTGACCTACTAATTATTCTAAGGGGCGGCTAGGTATTTAGGCAAAATTGGGATATTACTTTTTATCTACTAGTTAGACAAAAGGAACAATTGAGGATTACATTTGGGCCATATTATTCACTACATAGGAAGGGAAAATTTTGAATTCCATCACACACATTATCTTGGGGCAAAGTAGTTGTAGCCCACTATCTTGGTGTGAACAAAAGGGCAGCTTCGAGGAACACAATTATATCACACACACACACCAAAACTACATTGATTCTAAAATGTAGTGTAACACTATCACAATCACATGGGGTGATCACCAAGGTCGGTCGAGTCAAACATATGCATATTTTATTCCACATAATGTGTGTTTGAGCCTAGTGTAGGTAGCTAGGGTTTTTGTGGGTACAGGTGTAGTAAGAAAACCCTACAACAAAGTATATGTGAAATAGAGTGAAGTGAAGGTGACATGATCGGACACGAAAGAAACAAATATATATTCATTATCAAAACACTAGCACCTAATACGGACACTAGCACGTAGGGCAAAGTATCTTATTCCCTTTTGGATGATACCATCCAATATATTTAAAGATCACTATCCTTTAGATGAAGCACATACACCCAAATCCATCCTATTTCATCATCATTTTAGCCGGATCTTGTACAAACAACGAGTTATTGGATAAATCACTCTTATCCTCTTGTTATTTACACTTGATTTACATTATATTATTCACTACATAGGAAGGGAAAATTTTGAATTCCATCACACACATTATCTTGGGGCAAAGTAGTTATAGCATGCTATCTTGGTGTGACTGGCACAAGGGAAACCTAGCTTCAAGGGACACAATTCTATCACACACACACACACACACCAAAACTACATTGATTCTAAAATGTAGTGCTGACACTCAGATCACAATCACATTGGGGTGATCACCAAGGTCAGTCTGAGTCAAGCATATGCATCTTTTATTCCACATAGTGTGTGTTTGAGCCTAGTGTAGGTAGCTAGGGTTTTTTGTGGGTACAAGTGCAGCAGAAAACCCTACAACAAAGTATATGTGAAATAGAGCGAAGTGAAAGTGACATGATTAGACCACAAAGAAACAAATATATATTCATTATTAGAACACTAGCACCTAATACGGACACTCAAATTTGCTTTAGAGGCGTACTATTCCCTTTTGGATGCTACCATCCAAGTATATTTAAAGATCACTATCCTTTAAATGAAGCACATACTGATCCAAATCCATCCTATTTCATCATCATTTTAGCCCGGATCTCGCAAAAACAACGAGTTATTGGCTAAATCACTATTATCCTCTTGTTATTTACACTTGATTTACATTGCATGTTATATCTTATATATTTATGATATTATCTTATTTATCTGTCCTCTCACTAAGATTTAATTTAATTTAAATCAAATAAATAACATATCTATTATTTACACGCATGCATTCACATGATATATTGAACTTGATGCATGATATTCATAGATTGGTACATGATGATAAGAGCTTGCTTAGTTCCTTACACTACTCTTTTAGGGGCATCCCTCTATGTCAAATAAGTCCTTTTATTTCATTATATGTTATTTTACAACTTACCCATCGTACTTGATTATATACATAGTGATTATTATTATCATTTAACATGGCTAGCACATGTCTTTTGTGGTGTTAACTTTTCTTGTTATCTTTGTTGTTATTATCGTTTTCATACTTGCTTCATATACTATTTTGACTACTTATTTATACATACTATTTCCTTGATTGATTATTGTGTGCTTTGAGTAGATTTCCTTTTCTAATTATGATGTTATGATTTTTTGCTTTATACGACCTAAGGGCATTGTTTGTCTTGTGACATAGTGGGTGTCTCGTGTTTGTGGCTCCATGTCTATCTTTTGTGTGTACATTTTTTCTCTAACTATGACACATGGTGCCTTCTACCACAATTGTCTTATGAAACTATGGATGTCCCATGTTTTTGGCCCCATGCCTACAAATGATTATGCTTTATATACTAGTGTTTACTTAACTATTGCCATGTTTTTGTTTTCTATTACTAGTTTATGACACTCTTGGCTAACCCTCTAATCATTACTCTACTATTTTTACTATGGCTTATGACATTATTGATTACTACTTTATTGTCTCTACTATGGCTTTTGATATGTTTACTATGTTGTTTTCTATACTTGTTATACTATTGAGTAACACATGATTGCTAGTTTTCTCTTTTGTTAATATTTTCTTTACACATGTACCCATTCTTATTACTTGTTGCTTGTTGTGTGTTGTTTTCTCTCGCACCTTGGTTTTCACCATTTCCAACCCCTTTTGTAGGTTTAAGTTTTCAATGGTGGCCACCATTCCATCCTTCTATGTGATTCTATGCACATTATCATATTTATTACACATGGGTAAACATAAATTCTTTTGAGCCAAATGCTCAAATGATTTATCACGTGAACCTTAAAAGAGGGGGCATTCATCAAGACATCTCTACATCTACACATAGGTTATATGATGTAGGAACATATTTTGTAGGGATTGGATCCTCAAAAAGGTCTCAAATATTAAAATGTGGTAGAATTCAAACAAGGTCAAAACAATATAGTACAGTTATGACCATGGTATGGTCTTGACCATGATGAAAATTCACGGATAGGGAACATATTCTCTGGATTTTTCAATTTCTATAGATTTTATCAACTATTTATAGATTTTTCATACTATTTATAGATTTTTCATAGAGTTGGAATACAATGACATATTTTAGAGGAAGTTATGGGGGCATGAGTAATTTATTCCCTTTTTATGACACTATTCATATTCGATTACAATACAAGGTTTGATGACATGAGCCTCTTCTCCCATTCAATTTTTCAAAATTCTACATGATCAATTCAATCAAAGTAGCACCTTATGGGGCATGACAATGTCTATTCCTTACGAGGTTCAATTTTTTAGTTGGTATAAATTAGGCCTAGAGATCGTTCTGCTGCGGTGTGGTTTGTGGTTTTAGTGGAAAGCGTTGAAGCAAAAATGAAGTCTCTATAAACTATTCTTTCCTTTTCTCTTACAGATTCCCAAGTGTGGAAAACATCAAAGAAAAACTAAAGGCTTTATAGATTGATATTTTCTCCTCTCTTGTCATATTCTCAAACAAGGAAGGTATCGATGTACATGGTTTCTTCAAAGTCTAAATCCTCCCTCTCTACGAAACTTCAAAAATGAGGCAAACATGGATCCTCTGCTCTATTATCTCTTATGACACAACATTGGGGACTGATCACCCCAACTCTTCAACATCTCTTAAATTAATTCCAAGTCTCTAAAGCATGGTAATAAATGGAACTCTTCTCTTCATAAAATGAAGGTGTAATCATTCCATGTTTTATATCTCTTTGCATTTTTTTGCAATGTTCAAAGTTACAAACATTATATGTATATTTTTTATTTAAAGTTCAGTTTCTATCATAAGCATTGACTACGCTCTATGTTGCAAGTTTCATCATGGAACATTCCAACATCAACATATCAAGAAACACTTTTGAACAAAGATAAAGTGTGTGTGTGTGTGTATACTCGGGTATGCTTTTCCTTTAAGCAAACAATTTTCAATTACATACTTAAAGGGAGGACAAATGTAGACACTAAAATTTGGTGATGTGTCCTTGTGCAATGACAAGTTTGACCATGTGCCCTTCTTTAAGACAAATGCTCATTCATAATCCAATCTCCTCATCTCTTTATATCTTCTACAAATTACTTATCTTTATAATTTTTATTGTCATCAATTATAAGAATATTATTTAGTCAAATTAGTATTAAAACTCTATTCTTCGTGAAAAAACTTTTAGTTTATTTTTTTAGTTTGAAAACATATGAAATGGTTGGGATGTAAGGTTAGATTTGGTTGACTTGTATGGTCCCATCCCTTCACATTCACCAACTCTAATTTCAATTTCAAAATCTTATTTGGGTCATTTTATCTTCCTAAGGTTGTCCTTATTATAATATTTCACCTACGAAAGGCTATAAAATCAAGTCATTGTCACTTTATCACTCACCTAACACTCTTACAAGCTAATATTACAAATATCATTCCAAAAGCACTCAAAGGGTTCCTAAATCTATCTAAATTGCTTGTGCATTATCTATAGAAATCCTAAGACAAATATGAAGCACTCAACAGGTCAAATAGTCTATAATCCTCCATTTTAAGCATGCAAATGTCATAAATCCATGTTTTAACAAGAACATAGTCACTCCAAGCATTGCACAATGGTTTCAATCAACGAAGGGTTATGTCCAATAACTGAGGCACACCACATCTCACTACTAACACATTGGGTACATTTTGTACTACACAATTACCCTACCATCTTGGTGTCAAGAGACACGAGGGCACCCCCTATGGGTTTGTTATATATTCACACTTGCACAAACACCTAAGAGAATTACATGAGGTCGATCCCATTATAAGGAAATGTAGTGTAACACTTGGATTGGTTTAATAATTAGGCGTATGACTATCAAGGGTAGTCCAAGCTCACCACACACACATGTTTTCTCCTTTGGTATGTTAATGTTGTGATGAAGGGTTTAACATATTACTAAGGTTTCCATTTTGTTTAGGCAATTACATGTGTCATCCTAAAGTAATAGAAGAAAAGCTACATACAATGAAGATCATTACTAGATAAGTGAAACACATAGCAAGTTGCATGTCTAGATTGTCAAAGGCTATAAGACCGTATAATTCTAGGTCAAGATTGCATAGATCGGGTCTAGATTGTACATGAGTTATATGGTCACCTAATGTCATATTTTCAGCTCCAAAACTTTCATTGAAGCATCTACAATTCCATATCATCTTATTTCACTACCCCATGTACCCAAATTATCCTAAATTATTGAGTTTACCTAAGTCCATCTCTCCTTTTGTATATTTTAACAAGTAATTATCGTTTATTAATCATTTCAAGTATCGATGCATTATTATGATTATATATGATTGATGTTGTAAGCTAATTAGATCAGAATAATCTACTTGTTGCAAACCCTTACATCCTTTTTAGTTGTTGTATAATAACATTCTAAAATCTAACTATGGTGTAAACAAGGGGCATGCACACTTGATTCGAGTTGACTTTGCACATCTTGAGAAATTTTACAATAAAAGGTACGGAGCACAAGACTCCTTTTTTTCATTCATCATTACATACTTGATACATTACAACATCTCATGGTGGGGGGGCGAGTATGCTTTATTCCCTTTTGAATTCACACTATTTTTCACATTCATGCGTAAATTTGTTTGCAATGATATAATACATGGGTAGAAGATTTTCGAGGTGACTATAAAGCCCTAATACTCTTCTTCAACTCTTTTGGGATGTTTTGGGGATGACTAGTCATCTTGTAACACCATATTTTTATAAGGTTTTTGGGGTGATTCGAAAGCCCTATGACACCCTATTCAGTGTTGGGTCAAGTGATACCTAAGAAAAATAAATGTACTCATCTCCTTGTTTTGTTCCCTTTTCAAATTGTAAGTTTAAATTTCAAATTACAAGTTTCAAATATGAGTTAAAGTTCAATTTTTTTATGGACATTAAATACACTTTAAGTTGCAAGTTTCATTATGGAGATAATGTCAACACTCAAGTAAATCAAACACCCCAAATAAAGACAAAGTCCTAGGAAAACATATGTAAGTGTGTTTACACACTTAAGTATATTTTCCTTTAAGAAAGATTTTTTTTTCCTGGCTTAAATGGGGGAAATGTAGGTACTTAAAATTAGTAATTTATCACTTAATAATATCAAGAATGGCTTAATCCCTAAATCATGACTTACGCACACATTTCAATCTTGATTACTTATCCTTAGCCTTAGTACATGACTTGATCTTCTCATTTGTACTACTTAATCACTCACACAATTACTTGCATCAATCCACATTAGTTTATCATCTCCAAGTGTCATGCCCATAAGTTTCTAACACCTCAATCCCTACCCATCTAGGAGTACTAAACAAGGACCAAACCATCAAACAATTTGGTCCAAAATCGGTGGTTTCATCCCAAACCACCTAAAGGCCAATTTCTTAAATTGACATCTTTCTATGGATCGGTAATTTCCTTATGGGTTAAATTTTATGCGAAATTATACCTACAAACCCTTGTATAAACATGTCAAATGCACTCATTTACTCACCTTGCAATTTCAAGGGCATTACAAACAAATATCGTTATAACACACTCAAAGCTCTCCTAAATTACCCTATAAAGCACACATTAGGAACAATCCTCACAAAGTTTTTAGCAATCCCAACTGGGTTCAAGAGTCTAGCTTCCCAAGTTGCGAAGCCCTCCAAGTCAAGTCAAGTACAAATATACTAAGTCGATAGAAAACATTATCACACATGTACATTATCAAGCTAGTTGCATCCACATAGATATCACATCTTTAGGTGGATAACTACGTGTAGATTTCAGGTCTCTTAGTATTACCAACGTAGGTGGTGTACGGATAGCAATTCCACCCAATTACTAACCTTTTTGTAGGGCCTCCCACCCACGGTCATGGTTTGAATCTCTTTTGGGTCATTCAAATGGTTTCACACATTTGTGAGACCTAGGGTTTCACAAATAAGCATATTCTTGATTGATTGCACATGCACCAAAAGTTGCGAAAATGCTAACAACTCTCCATACGAAAAATGATAAACATGTAAAAAATTGTTAAATGGTTTAGTGCATATCCAATGGTTTCATACATATTCATTTTACGTTTATAGATTAAGAAATGAAGCATCTTCGAAGTATGGCCAATGTAGGTTGTGTACATATTGCGGTTCAACTCAACTACTATCCTTTTTGCATGGTCTCTTGCCCATGGTTAGGGTTTGAAGCTATTTTGGGTCATACAAAGGGTTTCACATTTGTGAAGCATATTTCAATTTTGATTACAAATACAATGAAAGTTACAAAATGCTAGTAGCTCTCACACGCAAAAAAAAAACATGTGCAAAATCACCACACAATTTCGTACATATCTAATGGTTCCATACTTGTTCAACTTGCATTGCTAGATCTAGAAATGAAGGCATCTTCGAGATCACTACCAAAATTTTCACCCTTCTATCAATTCCGATCAACTTAGAGCAAAAAAAGCCAAGTACACCTCCCTTCTCGTGTCTTGTCTCATTTACCACTTGTTTTGATCATCGTATCTTACATATACTAATATTTGTATAGTTTGAATGCACATCGACATCAAACTAATTGATTTGAATATATTCTATGTTTCTAATTCTAATCCAAAAATAAATAAAACACATTCCATCCAGGATCAAATTTGAAGGGTTGGTCTAAATTTTATTGTGAAGGGCAAATATTGGACTAGCCCTTTGATGATGAAAATTACTATGAATATTTTACATTTCATATGACAAGAATAAATCAAGTACACACGTCATAAAAATTAAGAATAACATTTTTATAATAAGATTTTTAATCACTAGTTGATTGACACCTTAAATAAAAAGAGAAAATTTAGTAATCCAAACAAAATGACCCCTCAATCATAATGGTGTAAAATTAAGATGCATTTAAACTGGTAAAATAATCAAATTATGATGTAAAGAAAGCCCAAATTTGTAATATTATAATTTCCTAAAAATCATCATAACTAAAATAAGCATTAAATAAATTTAATAAATAAATACATAAACAAACAATTGAAATGAGACAAGAAGAAGACACACATATCAATAAACACATAAATACCATCAAACTGTGTGTGGGACACTAGGATCTCTTATCAAAATCATTAAGAAAACTTGTAAATAATAAAATAAATAACTTTAACTTCTACTTGGATTTTAGTGCTAAAATTAAAACTCATTTGGATTCTTACCACTTCAATAAAAAAATCCATTCATATTTTAACCACTAAAATTAAAACCCATGTAAATTTTAACTAGTAAAATGCATTGAATTAGATATTTTCCAAATAAATTAAAGAAAATGTGCATCCATACATTGAAACACCCACACTAACTATGTGATACATCAATACATTCTTGGTTATATTTCAAAGCCAAGAGCTTCACCTCGTGCACATTATGCATTTAGATCTACTACGCAATAATGATGTTTTACTAAATTAGACTACTCCATTAAACACACACACCCTTTGTAATCCTCCCTAAATTTTTTTCACAACCCTCTTCCTCAACTCCTTAGGAATAGAGTTGAGCATCATTGTCTTGAGCACAACTATAAATATAAAATTCTTGTTGGCCTCCACATCACTGCTTATTAAAAACTAGAGAGAATATACCAATGATGACTTGGAGGGGTTCTTTCAATGGATGAAGAAGATTATATGTACCTATTATCTTCATCTAAAATGAGCTCCTCTCCTTTGCCCTACATTCTACCATCTCAAATAGGTCCAATCAATCTTTTCATTAGTAAGCAACTCGACACTTATCTTGATTCTTATTTGCAAGGGTCATAATGGATGAGCTCCTCAAGTAACTCAACCTTGGTTTTTCTTGAAAGAAAGCCCCATCTAACTTTTCTCTAGAGATCCTTCTCCATTGCATATAAATAGAGCTAATCTAATCATCTCGGCCGTGGCTTGTCTACATACCAAGCTCAAATTGATCTAGGAAATTTGGATGAAAGACCATCATGAGCTCATCTCGTCCTTTGGCACTAACACAAATCCTATAGAGCCTTCTCGACACCCTACATTGTGAGTCACAAATTGAAATCACTCTTTGAGATCAATTCAAAACTTTTCTCCAAGCTCTTCCCCAACCTCAAATATCCATCAGCCCATATCCAAACTAGTGGCCACTCTACACATTGGATCTATTCCAAATCATGTTGTGCATGCTCCCAAGTGTATAAATATTTGTGTGAAAGTTGATCCTATCTCTGTTTTATGTCTATTAAGGTGGCTCCTGCAAAAAACAAGCAGAAACAAGTACAAAGTGGTAGATAAAACATATGAATGAATCCCAAGAAAAGGGGAACCATAAACGATAATATTAAATCTTTGATTTTTAGGTATTTTTGTTAACGTATTTGCTAAGTCGGCACAAATTACTAGAAACTTGGGATTTGAGCTTAATAGTTTTATAGTAGTATATTTAGTATATTGAAACTTTTAGTAATTTCAAGTATTTCACCTTGTTTAATGTATCTATTGATTGTTGTTTGTAGAAGTCATCAAAACTATTTTTAAGATATAAAAATTTCACACAAATTATTTACAAGCATTTTTCACCATAACCCTTCTTTTGAAAGTTTTAAAAGTAACTTGTAATTCTGTGTTATCAAATGATTTTTACATTTTGATTTTTTTGACATGCGAATTTTTACCCGCCCTTTTCTGACGGGTTCAAAGCCTTGGGAAGGGTTGTGACGGGCTCAATTTTAAAGCCTTCCATCCACCCTTATTTATTTCATTTTAAATTAAATCAACAAGAACCAATACATATAGTTACATACACAAAAACTTAATTAAAAAACCCATTATTACATATATATCAACATCTTACGCATGATCTACCAAAATCACCCAAAATCAATCCGAGCATTATCTATTTGACTCTTTAATACTTCTTTAAGACAATGTGTTGGAAATTAATATTTTTTAAAATTTAACTTTAGTATTATAAACAGGCAAAAACATTGAAAAAAACAAAAAACAACGTACACTTGTACCACTCAATTGAAAGAGTAACGCATTTTTGCAGCATAATTCCAGGCATCCAAAAGGGATGACCGTTTTTTTTTAAACGCCGACTCCGATGAAGTTAACTTCAATAAAAAAAGGCACGCTGTCGCTTTCTATATATTTTTATTTTACTTATTATTTATTTATTTTTGTCCTTTATAATTCCGGCCCCTTTGCAGTCTTTTTCTTCAAACCCTCGTTTGAGGTTTTCATCCAAATCCATTCCATACCATTTTATTCCATCACTCCAATTTCAATCCCTTTTCAATCTTCCCCTTCCGCCCATTTTCACATTCCCTGCACAGGCCGCCATTAAACCACGTAAATCTTCGCAAAACCCACAATTTCCTCACAGCTAAACCCTTTTTTTCGATTTTTTTACTAAATCCTCGAGCAAGGCGGGAGCACAGGAAGCCCGGATTATAGCGCCAAGAGTCTTTTTAAATACTTTGGTAGAGGATAAAAGGGATCT
Organism: Taxus wallichiana var. yunnanensis; assembly: GCA_018340775.1. Taxonomy (NCBI): domain Eukaryota; kingdom Viridiplantae; phylum Streptophyta; class Pinopsida; order Cupressales; family Taxaceae; genus Taxus; species Taxus wallichiana. Next base: position 125,169,758 of record CM031241.1, read on the forward strand.
ATCCGTAGTTATTATAAATTTTCGGTTCTAGGGTAAAAAGAAGCTAACATGGACAAGAAGAAAGTTGTGGTGCCGCTTGTCTGCCATGGTCATTCGAGGCCCATTGTGGATTTGTTTTACAGCCCGGCTACCCCTGATGGATTCTTCCTAATCAGTGCTAGCAAAGGTCAGTCATTTCCGTAAGTACTTTTTTGGGGCTTATAAGCGAGGATCGCAAATTAAAACTCAGAGATCTTGGTTTTTACCTTTATTCGTCCACTATAAGAAATGCGATCAATGTTTTGGAATTCATTTATTTTTACAATAAGATCAGGTGTCTTTTATTTTGTTTAATAAGCCAGACCGGTATGTTCAGAAGCCCACGGGGAAACCTTTGGCCTTACATGCCCAGGGCTATCCATGCTGTCAAATTCCCCTACGACTTGGACACGGTCTAATGACTTTAGCTATCTCCCATCCACTTGGCGTAAAACCTCTGGCTTAGATGCTGAAGGTAATCTATTCTGTCAATTTCACCCAAGACTTACACGAGGTCTCTTTTATTGAATGTCGCCTCACCATTGGTGGGGAAACACAGGTGGCCTACTCTGAACTATGCCCCACCTACTTGTGAGGAAACACACAATGCCTCCTTCGCTCAACTATACCTACATGCTAGCTGGGTAATGTTTGATTTAGCCACTGAGTTTCCTCTGTCAAACTATGTCTTATCCGCTTGTGATAAAAACTTCATCATGGATGACAGGAGTTTCCGATCAGTCAAATTCACTTAGGACTTGCTCATTGTTTCCTCTGTTGAACTATGTCCTACACGCTTGCTGAAAATCTTTTGGGCCATATGCTAAGGGCCATATGTTACATCAAATTCACACACAACTTGCCCATGGTGTTTTCTGTTGAACTACACCCCATCCATTTGTGGGAAAACCTTTGGTTTTGATGCCTAGGGCTATCTATTCCATCATATTCACGTGAGACTGGCCCACGGTATCCTCTGTTGAGCCATGCCCTACTCACTTGTGATAAAACATTGATCTTGCATGTCAAAGCCTTCCATTTTGGCAAATTCACTTAGGACTTGCACATGATTTCCTCCATTGAGCTATGTGCTACCCACTTGTTGAAAAACCTGACTTGTTAAGGATCAGGTTCACCTAGGACTTGCACCTGACATCCTCCATTGAATTCGATGCACGTTGTTATCTTTAATTACAATGGACATGCCATTTGGTGCCTTGAACTTAGGGCTTTATTATTGAAGCCCCATGGGCTTACCACTCAAACTCATCTCATTGATTGTATGTTTAGAAGATTGTTTCCATGGGTATCTGGTTATAAAATAATTTCTTCAAGCTTTATCTCTATTTCTTAAATGTGCCACTTGAGCATAATCTGTTGAATGTTTGTTTATAAGAATGATTTCATAGGTGCCATTACTTAAGATAATTTCTTCAAGCTTTGAATGGTGTGTTGATTTAAAATTTTGTGTACAAGGTTTTGGTTCATGATTGCAAATGTGAGCAATTTTGCTTTGATGCCTTTCAAATAGATTACAAGTTGTGTAGTATTTGTGCCATTAAACTTGAACTTGGGCCAATGCTCACGTTGGACTGGACATTAGGGTAACATTTGCCAACAAAGTAGATGACTGTCCCCTTTTCATAATTAATTAATTTTGGATACCCAAAGCCTATTTTTATTATTTTTCATACACTAAGGGGAAATGGAAAGGAAAATGAATTAAAGTGGCCCAAGGATATTTTTATACTTTATTTGGAAAAAGAACACTTGAAATATATTTTAATCCTAAAAGTAGAAATAAAATAAAATAATAATAGAAGGATGAACTTCTATTATTGGGCGCCAAAGTTAGATTAATAATTAAATAAAGAATGGGGTGCCAAAGATAGAGTGGGCTGCATGAGCATCAAGATCCTATTTTTAGGATGGAGAGAGGATAAAACAGTTTTATATTATTTATTCCTATTTTTAGGATGGGGCGCCCATATGGAAGAAAGAATAAAGTATTTTTTTATTGTTGTTGAGCATGCATGTAATTCTAAAAGGGGATGCCAACTTTGGAGAGGGCCTTGGAAGTTATAAAGGCAGATTTGGGGTTTATTATTCATACATCTTGGAAATTTATCAACTATTTCTTTGTCTCATGCAAGTAGCTTTTGCTTCTGCATCACCAATAGAGGATGAAAACCCTCATTTGCATATATATTTGAGGATGAAATACCTCATATCTGATCTTGGCAATTCCATCCAAGGGTTGTAGTGGTCATTCAAGGTACATGTGTTCATCCAATGCAGCTAGGGCGTGCTTTTCAGGCTTAATTCTACATCTAGAACTAGTACAACTTTGGCTTCAAAGTATCTAGGGTAGATTTCAGTCAAATCAGTTTACATGCTCTTCTCTTCGATCTATCTTTCCATTTAGACCATCGATTGTGAGGAAATAATTGTCTTTAGACATTGGGATATTATAGTGGTATCAAAGCAAATTTCCTCCCAACTTGTGGAAGGAAAAAAGAGGAAACGATAAAAAATAAAAATTACAACTTTGAACTTCATGCAAGGTAGTGACAGAGAAGTTAGATACCAACAAAGGGAGAAGAAGAAAGCTACAAAACAACCAGAAGTCATGGGTAACAAAGGCCCAAAAGACGTACGTTTTGTGAGCTTGTTCAGGGGACAAGACAGTTAGTTGATCCAAGTAATATAGGGCACAAATGTGCAAAGGTCTTCTAACGGTGAGGGAAGTTCTTCAGGGGTGAACAATAACCAACACACTTAGAGGACAACCATTGGTTCTATTGTCGGGCCCTTCCAACCCGACTTCCTTCATAGGGCGGAAGTTGAAGATGCAGAGATGGAAACACAACCATCTATAGTAGATGATATTGTTTCCAACTATGAAGAGTACATGGTAGTCCCAAGTGAGATTAGAGAGCTCGTATCAATCACTAATTTCGTTAATCAAGAAAAGGAGTGGACCAAGAGTTGATCTTAGAACACAAGCTAATCGGAGAGATCTCGCACAGGCATTAGGGAAGTTGTCACTCTACTTTTGACGGCTTTGGCAAGAGTACAACTCATGCGTGGATACAAAAGTTGGATTCCTTCTTATTATTCGTGCCAATGATGGAAGAGGAAGCCATCAAATTTGCAACCCATCATTTGGAAGGTATAGCACATGAGTGGTGGTACCATGCACCAATCACTCAAGGACACAATCTCATCCACTCATATGACAATTTCAATGACATGTTGATAAAGGGATTTGACGAAGTGGATTCATAATTTCATTTCTGGAATTAACTCAACTCAAACAACTACGTTCAATAAGTGACTATGTAGCTGAATTTGAAGCTTTTCGTGATTTGGTGCATGATGCGACAAAGAGGAGATTAGTTGTTTTGTTCATGGAAGGGTTAATTGAATCTCTTAGGGGTTTAGTGAAAGCTTTCAGCCCTACCTCTCTACAAGAAGCCATAAAAAAGGCTTTGGATTTGGAAATAGCAGCCCCTAAAGGGAAATTTCTGCCTATAGGACAGCAAAGAACTACATTTGAGCAACCAAAAACAACACTTGGGGCAGCTAAGGACAATACCTTCCGAGCAGCCAAAAACATCTTTTGTGGGGCAGCACTTGTTGAGCAGATAAGGACAAAGGGGGATGAGACCCGAAATGAACCAAGGTAGACAAAGCTATGCTTCACTTGCAGGGATCTATGGGGTTTGGGTCATATGTGTCTTCCAAAGGGACAAGTGCATTACATAGAAGTGATATTGGATCAGGCTTTAGAAGAACTAGAGGTTGTAGGAAGCATTCTTGCCACACTTACTAGTATTCAACAATATCAACCCATTAGGGTTAGTGGAGTCCTTTGATTGATAGTTGGGCAACCCACAATTTTATAGATGAAGGATTGGTGAATAGGTAACAAGTTTCAGTGTCATTGTAGTTGATAGTTTTATCATACCTTGCTAGAAAAAGGTTGAACAACTTAGCTTCACATTGGATGACCATCAAATGAGTGATGATTTTTATGTTGTTGGTTTGAAAGAGACTAACTGGTGCTAGGAGTGCAATGGTTGCATTCGTTGGGGGAATTCATCCAAAACTTTCATAATATGGAGCTGAAGTTTAAGTTAGATGGGAAAGAGGTGGTAATCCATAGGATCATTGATAGAGTTACAACATCAGTTTCAGCTAGTAGAATGGAGGGTATTACTGTTGTTAGCACTCTTTCTAGATCCTAGTTGATGCATGATTCCACTACTTTGGACTCTTTTATTGAGGTTATTGAAAGAGCTTCACCTAGTGCATGGTTTTCTAATCATATCAGAGAGGTGCAACAAAAGCCAACAGCTTCAAGGTTTGGGAATTGCAAATTCCCAAGGTGGATTTGGGATCTCGGTATTTGTAGGGCAGTTCAGAATGAGAGAATTGGAATGGCATTGCTTGAAGGCAAGCAATTCTAGGAAGGGCAGACTGTAATGCCCCTTTCCGAATCAATTAATTCTAGATACTCGAAGCCTATTTTTATTATTTTCTGTATGCTAAGGGGAAATTAAAAGAGGAAAATAAATTAATTTAAGCAGTCCAAGGGTATTTTTATATTTTATTTGGAAAAATGACACTTGAATTATATTTTAATTCAAAAAGCAGAAATAGAATAAAATAATAATAAAAGAATGAACTTCTATTATTGGGTGCCAAAGTTAGATTAATAATTAAATAAAGAACAGGTGCCGAGAGATAGAGTGGGCTCTATGAGCATCAAGATCCTATTTTTAGGATGGGGCACCCATATGGAAGAAAAACAAAGTATTTTTTTATTGTTGAGCATGCATGTAATTCTAAAAGAGGGAAACCAACTTTGGACAAGGCCTTGGAAGTTATAAAGGCAAATTTGGGGTTTATTAGTCATACATCTTGGAAATTTATCGACGACTTTTTTGTTTGCAAGTAGCTTCTGCTTCTACATCAGCAATAGAGGACGAAACCCCTCATTTACATACACACTTGAGGACAAAATCCCTCACATCTGAGCTTGGCAATTCCATCTAGGGGTTGCAGTGGTCATTCAAGGTACATGTGTTCATCCAGTGCAACTAGGGCACGCTTTTCAGGCTTAATTCTACATTCAAAACAAGTACAGCTAGTGCACGCTTTTCAGGCTTAATTCTACATTTAAAACAAGTACAGCTAGGGCACGCTTTTCAGGCTTAATTCTACATCCAGAACAGCAAGTACAACTAGGGCTTCAGTATGTAGGGGAAAATTTCAGTCAAATCAGTTTGCATGCTCATAACAAGTTCATAACAATATTTCTAAATAATGTAAATATGTTTAATATAGTAAAATAACACAGACTAAAGGTACCACCACAGCTCAGTGGTGAAGCAGCCCAGCAGCCTATGGGAGGTCTTAGGATCAAGTCCTAACTGGACCATGGAATTTTACATGGTGTTGAAGTTAGACTAGGTGCTTGAGGGGGTTTGTTGTAAACAATCCCCACTCCAAACCACATAGAGGGCCGGTAGCTCAGCGAGCAGTGGTAGAGAAGCCCCACAGTCTATGATTAGGTTCGACTTCTAGCCGGTCCACAGAGATTTACATGATGCGAGTCCTAGTTGGTTCTTGGGATTTAACATGGTTTGAGTCATAACTTCTTGCCTAATGTCCTTTGGACTTCTCAGCACCTGACTATTGCATCTTTGCAAGTAGCGAATGAGGGTATTGTTTAATGGGAAATTGCTGACCTTGAAAGAATTTTATTTCCTTTCCTCTTCTCTTCTCCAGGAGATTCTGAAATTATGTTTCCTGTATATCTCCTCCTGGAATTGATTGGTAAGAGGTTGCAGTCAACCAAGTGAAAGCTTCAATGTATTCTGTCTGTTCTTCAAGATGTTTTTTTTGGCTCAAAGATATTACCATAAACAGTCTTGTTCCAAGTTATTAGAGAACTCTTAACTATCTTGAATTTTTCACCAATTGTACTTTTTTATTGTTTGGGAGCAGTTCATTCCTTCATTTTGCGAATATGTTGCCAATCTGTGGGTGTTGCAGTTACATGTATTCAAATTTTTAGGGGCTTCCTTCAGATTTTTAAATCCTTTTCTATCTCTAATATGACAGGACAATGATCTATATCTGCTCTATTAAGAACTTTTGCTTTTATGGCCCCCACATGCAAGGTTCTAAAACCTTTTAATTCTGCGAAAAGAACATTGTTTCTCTTGGTTAGGGTTGCAGCATAGATGCATGTTGGCAAAAATTGAAAGCTTTCAATAAGGCCCCGAGTGTTGATGGCAATCCAATCTCTCTTTTCAGTGTTGTTCTAGGATTCAAGTAGGACAAATGCATTTTCTGCAGAGCATTTTGTATCTTAATTGAAAATAATACTGGGGTTCTCTTTTTGTATATAATGTTTTAGAATGTTGTGCTTCAGTGGATGCATTAAGCTCTTGAATAATGCAAGAAAGTATAACCATCCTAAACGAATCTGCAAACCCCGTCTAATTGCTGTAGGAAAATCATCTTTTCTATGTGATGCGTGTACTTGATGCTAGGTTGGTTGCTGGCTCTTAGAGGGGCTGCCCATCTTGTTTAAGTATCTTAGCCTTAGGCTTTCTTCCATATGTCAAGGGGCAACATCTGTGGCCATCTTCTTGTTTTTACCCTTACCTTAATGTTTGTTGGCCTGTTTAGTAGGTCACATACGGTACTCCTGATTTAATTCTATAATATGCCAATTTGTTTCTTCGAAACATTTATCTGGTATAGTTTAGTTCATAAGTCGTTACAAGTAGAGATTAGAGTGCCCAAACAATGAATTGGTCATCTGACCTTAAAGAGTTTTTCATCTGTACAATTTCATTGTGAGATGCTAGCTCCTTCCTGAAACGGAGACCATCAATTCTTCATGTTCAGCATTGCATGCCCTTGATCCTCTGCTGAATGTTCCTCGCGACTTATTTTCCTTTGGAAGAAAAGAATATCCTCAAAATTGTATCGTAGCTTTGGAAGAGAAGACTATCCTCAAATTACTGCTGTGTTTTCACTAGCTTAGTATATTATTGTAACCAATTCATTGCTTATGCTGAGAGGGTTCACGACTGGAGAAATATAGTCTATCGTTTTCTCAGCTGCTATGTGTTTTTAATTCACTATCAATATACAGAAGTACCTTTTAATTATCTTAACAATTGCCCCAACATGCATTTTGTAAGGCTTGGGCATTCTTGTTGCACACATTTAGTTTTCACACAATATGCATGTTCAAGTTGTTATTCATGTGCATTTTGATTATTACTGTTGTAAGTGTAGTTTATCAATCTTCGTCCCTCTTTGTTTTAAATGTAGTTTATTATTCTTTTTGCTTTCAGATTCTAGTACAATGCTAAGGAATGGTGAAACGGGGACTGGATTGGGACTTTCGAAGGGCACAAGGGTGCTGTATGGAGTTGTTGCCTTGATAATCGTGCTATGCGTGCAGCATCAGGATCAGCTGATTTTAGCGCGTATTATTCTTTTCCCATCAGCTTTACAAATTTTTGGCCATGCTGTTGTTTCTAGGAATATAGTGTTTTGTAGATGGATTTGGGGTGTGGTTCATATTTTATTTTCTGAGTACCTGTTTGAAAGTTGGTTGTGAACGCAGTTCAAATACAATCACAAGTATAAAGAAGCATGATAAGGTTTATATTATAACAAAATTTCTTTTTATTAATGCATACATTTATTTGTTGCAAGCACTCTCTCCAAAGCAAGCCTATAAAATATATGAAATGACGGGTTGAAATACTTATACTAACTTTACAAAACTGTGCTCTATCAGATTACCAGTAGCTTCTATTGATACTGTTAAAAACAATCAATGTGAGAATGGTATTTGTATGCAACGATCATCCATTCCTTCGTTGATCTACAGACAAAACCAGATGACACTGATCGTGGTCGATATGCTAAGTGTCACATTTGCTAAATTGCTGTGCCGAAGAGTATCAGAAAGGAAATGAAATCAGAAACTAACTTAAACAGTCAAAATTAGCAGAAATCTTAAGGGACACATAACACAATATCAATATAATGGATAATTGGTTTTATTTATTCAGGTAGCTCATTTAACTGCTTATCTTGTTTCTAATGGCTCCCATAAAGATTCCCCAAAAAAGCATGAAAATATTCCTCTGCAATAATGATGCTTGTGTTCAATGAGCTGCAACTAGACTCAGAGAACGATCAAAATACAAAGTATTTTCGCAATTATTGTGTGAAGTGTATGCGACTTTACAGATGAAAAGATTGAGATCAGAAAGTACAGTGACAACCCAATTTTGGAAGAATACTTGGGACATACAAATCACAGTATCAAAGTTTGGGAGTTTCATTACTCGCTTTTTTCTGTTTCACTTACCATGATATATCATGCAACCAGAGGTTCAGGAGTCAATTCCCGTTCATTACTTTCCCTGTTTTATTTGTAATCTCCTTTGCCTTCTTTCTCTGTCTGCATTTCCTAGTCTTGTGTTAGTGTCACTCTTCTTCTGGAGACTTTGCTTCTCTTTGGTATGGTGCTGCAATTTTGTGGTATTTGCTGTTCTTCTCTGATTCGTGTTCAATTTTCATGTCAAGCCCTGCTGTAGAACATATCTGCTATACTATGATAACTAAATTTCTCGATGCACCATTGCATTTGAGTTTGTCTGCAGTACAATGTTTTCAATTTCTTTTGACCTAAAAATATGATAATATCATAGTACTGTTGTGTGGTGCCTTGCCAGAACATTAAAAATGCAGAAATTAGGCTTATTACCTTTCATTTTTGAAATTGAGAGATGTATGTTCTCATTATGTTTTTTTTTATTCTATCCTTGACTAATTTTACGCCTTCTCTTTTCCAATCTATCTGGTTTTCATTTTTAAACTGAGAGATGTGCATGCCCATCATGTTTTTCTATTCCATTGTTGCACTTATTCTGTGCCTGCTTTCCAATCTATCTGGTTTTGAGTTTAAAACTTTAATGGCTTTACTGGCCTGCTACCTGCTCTTATGTTACCAGATATTCCCCCTTCTCCCAGATTCAATAATACCATCTTTTCAATAGACGTATTGGATGTTGCATGGACGAAATTCCAGCTGCATCCAATGAAGATTTAAAGACATGAAAAAAATATATACTTATTTTTAAAGAGATTCACAATGCCTCTCTTAGTCAAATATCATTCGTAGGATTTTAGGGGTGTCGAAGTATCTTCTTGTTGTGTTACCATGTTTGTTTCCACTCCCTGGGGGCAGGGGTCTTGATGAAACAGAACAAGTATTTGCAGTCATTTCCAATTCGACAAATGATTTTTAAAGATATCCATAATGCCACTCTTATTGAAATATCGTTTGTAGGATTTTAGGGCGTCTAAGTATCTTCTTGTCGTGTTACCATGTTTGTTCTCCCCGGGAGGGGGTGGATCTTGATGAAACAGAACAAGTATTTCCAGTCATTTCCAAGTTGACAAATGATATGCTATATTTTTTTGCATTGGCTGGCATTTCTTTTATATATACCTTTCATGTATTTGTGTATATGCTTTCCCAACCATATACTAGCCAAAGTCTTCTAAAGGTTTTGTGTATAGATATCTTAGTTTATTCATATGAAGAAAACTATGGAGTTATTAAAGAAATGATTGCTTCATCTTTGCATTAATTTCTATCAAGACCACCCTCCCGGGGGCGGGGGGTCTTGATGAAACTGAACGAGTATTTCCAGTCATTTCCAATTTGACAAATGATTTTTAAAGAGATCCACAATGCCTCTCTATCATTTGTAGGATTTTAGGGGTGTCAAATTATCTTCTTGTCGTGTGTTGCCATGTTTGTTTCCACCCCTACTGGGGCTCTTGATGAAACAGAACAAGTGTTTCCTGTCATTTCAATTTGACAAATGATATACTATATTTTTTTGCTTTGGATGGCATTTCTATTATATATAACTTTCATGTATTTGTGTATATGGTTTCCCAACCATATACTAGCCAAACTTTTCTAAAGGTTTTGTGTATAAATATCGTAGTTTTCTATTTTTTCATATGCAGAAAACCATGGAGTTATTAAAGAAATGATTGCTTCATCTTTTTATTAATTTCTTTAAAATTCCTTTCATTTTGTCATTTAGTTTTAGCATTATTGAACTCAATATAATCTTCGGGTCTCTTTCTATAAGCCTTCCAGAGCCTTGTTAGCTTTTCCAGCCCAAGATTGCCTTAGCATTTCTATTATTGTTACTGTGAGAGTCAACATTCATAATATCAATTAGCTTTTTGTTTCTGAAAATGCAACCTCTTTGCTTGGCTTTCGTTTTGTTTAGATGGTCTATCTAGATGTGAAGCGGGAGGATATCATTTAAATATTTGCTTTTCCATTGGCCCATTTAGCTCTCCCTCAAATTTCTTCTCATTAGATCTCATTTTGTCAAAAGCACCTTTTCTACCAAATATCCTACATAGTTCTTTTTCAGTGTATGTATCCTAGATGTTGATGCGATTCTATTGCCTTGTGCATTAAATCAAGAACCAAGAGGTTCATAGTTGGTTGAACTATGTAACATTATCTGTAGCCATCCTATTCCATCTTGGCATTTTAGCCCTGGGGTTTTCTATGTTTGTGAATTCTCTCACAATAATTCTCTTTTGTAGACTGCCCCAGTCTGTACCACGGTGGTCAAGTAGGAGGGCTTCAATGGAAGAGAAATAACTGTGTTGAAGCATAAAGATCATAAACAATAAATTCACATCGTATCTTACCAGTATTGCATGTATCTTTGGTCCGTTGTAAGTGATCAACAAACAAATCCTCTCTTAGCCAAGTAAGGAAGATTACAATTTTAAATGCCCTCTTTGTCGGTAATAAAGCAATGTGTCTCACCATATGCAGCGGACCTTTGCATTTTTTGCACAAATGCATAATTGATCATTTCCCACTCTTATTGTCTGCAAGTGTAAATAAATTTCAATGTTGACATGTGTACACATGCATAACAAGAAGTCATCATGAACTCCTTAAAATTGAACTAAGATATGTATTTAACTTTTGGCTTTTTTGCAGAAAAATATGGGATGCCTTGAAGGGGGATGAGTTGCACTCTTTTGTTCACAAGCACATTGTACGAGCATGTGCTTTTTCTGAGGTAACATTCATTCCTACTTTGCTTGCCAATCTAGCCTTCTTAAATGTGAATCAATTCATTTTTGCTTTCTTTTTTATTATTTTCTTGCATTTTGTAATTTAGTGAAATATGAAGTGTCATGTCCTTTTTACAAATAGCAGTAGTAACTTAGATCTCAAAATAGAGGGAGCACTGTGGCTTTGTGTGATGTGTTGTTTTTAATAATAGCAAGAGTAACTTGGATATCAAAATTATGGTGCAATATAGCTTTTTCATTCTAGAAAGCCCTTGTTTGACCTCAAATCAATTGAAAAATGAGTAACCGTGGGTGAAGAGATTGGCTTGACAAGTTAAAGCAACAAGCAGGTCATATGATATTGCTCCACTGCGGATAATATTTTGTACATATATTACATGCTTCGATTTTCCTCTTGCTAATTACATGATATGAGAAGATAAGCTTTAATAGGTTAGTGTAAATTTCTTATTGAGCTGGTAGAGTTATCAATATTTGTGGCATACCTTGGGATTGATGTTGGCATGGTAGGATCTCGAGTGTTAACAAACCCTTACATGTTATTCAGATTAGGTATATAAATAGAGGTCTTTGCCCCACCTGTATTCATACATTCATTATTTACCTTGTTTCTGGGGTGCCTTAGTGGCATCCAACATCCTTGTTGATCTCGTGATTTATTAAATGTATGTGGGTTTTTCTTGATTATTGGTCTTGTGATCACGTTTTTAAATCTCACATAATATGAGGGCCCAGGGTTCAAAACCCTTGGGTTTCTGTCCCTTGCAACACCTGTTGTTTGGTTTAAAAGATGTTTCTGATGATGGATGTGGCGTTTTTCGGAAATTTTGAGGTAGGGAGCACTTGTTTGGAGAGAAAAAAGTTCTACTTTGTAAATCTGGTGCAAGAATATTTCTGTTTAAAATAATTAGCGTTTGTACTACAATCTGCCTAATGTGGGGTGTAATTTGCTAGATCTTATCACATTTGTGGGTTCCTTGCAAAATTTTGTTGGGAGTCCATGTTTTGTTTGTCAAAAAGTGCCATTGTTTAGGTCCTTGAATTCAATAGGTTGTCCCTAACTTTAGCAGGGTGGCAACAGCAGCAGGTGATAGGCTTATGTTGTAAAAAGGAACGAGGAAGCTGGAGGTGGCACCATGGCAAATATCCAATGGCAGGGATTAATTCTGCCACTGAAGTGAATGGTTTGTGATGACTTTATGAATAAATATAGATGAACTACTTAATTTAAAGGTTCTCTGTACATTTCAAACTTGTTACAAATTCGTACATGAATACATTTGATACCGTTTTTGATAGTTAATTACTTTTATTGTTGACGTGGTTTGTATTAATTTTGGGGTAATTGTGTTAGTGTTGCATCGGTTGTTTGGTTGGTATTTTGTCGAAAAAACCTGTTTTGTACACTTGATAAGGCATGTGATTGATAGTGGTAGTGTAGGAATATATATGAAACATTACATTGAAAGGTTGTATGTGTACATTTAATTTTGTTACTTGCATAAAGAGGACTATCCAAAACCAGTGGTAAAAGTAGATACTAATAAGAAATATGATTATTTTGGTAAGTTGTATTATAAAAAAATATATTTTGATCTTTTTTTAATAAAATGTTTTGTATTTTAGAAACATGCTCGCACGCACACACATGCACATGCCAGCCTAGGATGAGCACAGCTAGCAGAGCAATGCAAGGACTTCATGAAAGCTTGGAAGTTGACAAATAGAGAAACAAGATTTCATTAATCCTTTTCTGTTAGTAGAGTGATATTGTTTCTTTTCCTGCAAAACCTTCCTTGTGCATGAAGTTTCATTGCTTGTCTTGATAGATTACGAGTCCAATTCACTTAACTACCCAAAATCTTCATCAGTTGGATATTCTGTTTTGACTCTTTGAGAAAACATGAAGTTGACAAATAGAGAAACAGGATTTCATTAATTCTTTTCTGTTGGTATACTTATATTGTTTCTCTTCTTGCAAGACCTTCCTTTGTGCCTGATGTTTCATTTCTTGTCCTGATGGATTACAAGTTCTATTCACTGAACTGCCCAAAATCTCATCTTGCTGGATCATCTGCTTTGAGAAAATTTCCCATGCTCCAGATGCCAACATTCATCACAACGTTGATGAAGTGTGATAGGCATTTTCTCTTTGTTATTCTTCAGTCTGATTGGTACAAATGTTGGTAGCATTTACCTACATTTATGCATCATATATCGTCAGATGCAATGGGATACACAGAATTATAGATGATATAAGAATGACTAATGGGTCAACGTTGTCAATGAGAACATAACTTGTGTGGTAACCAATGTTTTAAGTATGCCTCTCCCATTCTATATTATACAGCACTTCTCTATCATTCTCCCTTTCCTGATTGGTATAGGCTTTCCTGATTGGTACAGTACATCATTACCGCTTATTTTATTTATGGATGGGTCAGTCAGGCATAGATAGTGACATGGAGTGTCTCTTCCCATTTGCTCTTGGAGCCCCTTGCAAGTGAAGGACACGAAACTAAGTAGGATCAGGACCTCGTCGCATGATCCACTGGAATTCATATTTCCGTACCTTCAAGAACAATAAATAATGGGTCAAAATTGAGATGGAGTGCTATGAGAGTCATTAAAAATCTTAGTTGCAGCTTGGTTTTGCAGTTATGAGTGGCAGGATCATATACTACCATAGATTGGGACAGGTGGGATGGGTGTTTTGTTGTTCAAGTCATCGAGTTGCAGAAGAAGAACACAGAGATTTTCTATAGAACACTGAGATCATGCTGGTTGGCTAAAGCATACGTGCAAGCCATCATCCCAGCAGCACAAACAGCCTAGAAACAAGATCTTCTTCAGATGCGGATTGCTGAAGGTTCAGTCCCAGTCCTCTTACAGATTTTTTGCTATGAGAAGTCTCATCATTTTCTGCTCAGCATGATGGTCCCTTATGCAAATGGGGAAGGACACTGCAGGGCTTGTGGATTGGTCTTCTCATTGCTGCAATATTGACCACCCATTAAAATCAACATTTATATTCAATGAGTATTGGTTTAGCATTCTGGTGATGTTTGTGCATGTACACTTTCTCCTATTTGAATATTTAGATATTTTAAAATAATAATCATGATTTTTAAGGGTAAATGTTTTTATAAATTCATCCCAGCATTATAAAATCAAACATTGATTTCCCAAAATTAAGAAAAACTTTTATTTGCCATGCACAATTAATAAGTGTCATAAAATTATTTGTAATTGGGTTTTATATCTGATATAAATTCATTTATTCATAATGTGACAGAGCACAACTCTTCTGCTAACTGGAGGATTCGAGAAAATTCTTCGAATATATGATTTGAACCGTCCTGAGGCTCCTCCAAAGGAAGTTGACAATTCTCCTGGGTCTATCAGAACAGTAGCATGGCTTCATAGTGATCAGACTATCTTGAGTTCTTCTTCTGATTCGGGAGGAGTGAGGTATGATTGAGTTTTTCTATCTTAATCTATTATTTAGATTACTGAACTTGGTTGTACCTATTTTCCTTATTATTGTATGAACAGTTTATCAGATATTTGGCTTATGAAAGGGTTTGTTTTCTGAATTCTGAATCTGTCCCATCTAATATAATGAGATCGAAGAACATAATCAATAAAAATTGCTTAGCAATGATGTCATGAATTTTGGATTTAGACTCCGCATTATTTGCCAAAAGAGTGATACCTATGGCTAATGATCGTCATTATAGATTTTGTTGGTCATTTGATTTTTATTTCATCAAGCTGTATGACCTTTTACCTTTTGCCGTTTTTGTTTGTTTATTAAATTATTTTGCTTTTTTTAGTTTTAGATTGTATAATTTATTTGCATTTTGAAGATTTAAATATTATTTTTATACATTATTTTAATAGCCGTTCCATATATTATTTTAAAAGTTATTCCCCCACATCCCCAAAATCTGGCACATTGTAAAATTGATAATTGATAAAATTTACAATCAATTGTGCAATTTTGGTCACATTTGGTACAAAGTGGTATAATTTAATCTTATAACCACCTGTTGCTATTTATTACGCCGAGAGGCATTCTACAATGGCAGACAAGGCTGTAATGGAGTGTGTTGTTCAATTTTATTCTCATCATGAAATTTGACAGTCATTTGACTGTCATGTATAGTTCATTCATAAATTTTAGTTCATATATATATATTGAGAAGTCAATAAAAAATAGTAATATCTATCATAAGTAGATAGGTGCCTTGAGATTGATATCTCTCGGTGTATTTTAGATAGATGTATTTAAGATATCTATACTAGTTAATGTACATATATTATAAAAAGATAACTCATGCACTTGATGGCTGTATTTGTTTTGATAGAATCCATATCTCACATATAAATGGACAGTTTCATGGTTGACTATTGACATTATACATATTTTCTAATTTACAAGTGTTATTGTTATTTCCCATCTTTTGGCAGGCTGTGGGATTTGAGGACAGAAAAGATTGTCCGCATCTTGGAGACAAAATCACCAGTCACGAGTGCAGAAGTGAGTCGAGATGGAAGATATATTACAACTGCAGATGGAAATAGTGTAAAGTTCTGGGATGCCAACCAGTAAGTACATCAATAGGTGGAACATTGCGTAAGAGTGTTTGGCTTAAAATGTCAGTGATTGTTTAGTCCACCTACTTAAGATGCATTCTTATGGCTACCATGCAATTCATGTAATTGATGTCTGCATGAACTCAATTTGGTGACACAATGTTTATGTTTCTGTTGCCAGTTTTGGGATGGTGAAAAGCTACACAATGCCATCCATGGTGGAGTCTGCTTCATTAGAACCTACTATAGGCAACAAGTTTGTGGCTGGTGGGGAAGATATGTGGGTTCGCCTCTTTGATTTTCATACTGGAGAGGAAATTGGTAAATGAAACATATAATCATAAGTTATTTCCATTTGATGGAAACTCACTGCAATATTGTAGTTTTGTCCACTTCATTTAATTTAATGGTTCTAATCTTGATGTTTCTTATAAATATTTGGAAATATCTTGTACTTAAACAAGGGGTTGCTATTGTGCAGTTTGTAACAAAGGACACCATGGTCCAGTTCATTGTGTGCGTTTCTCTCCTGGGGTGAATCATATGCCTCTGGATCTGAAGATGGAACAATCAGAATATGGCAGACGTTAAACACGAATCATGATGAGAATGAAAGCCATAGTGTGAATGGACTGAGCAGCAAAGTCAGAGTGAGTGATGATGTTGTACGGAAGGTTGAAGGATTCCAAATCACATCAGAAGCCCATGCAAATGAGAAGTTAGAGAAGAGCAATACATAGAAAATTAGTGGTGTGTAATATTGGATGCCAGAGTGTCCAGAAACTTAAGTTTGCAGCTTCGTATGTACAAAATTCTGTTGCCGAGTTTGTGAAATCAAACACGCAAATCATGCTGAATTGTATATAATTACATGACGGTGTCTAAGTTGTGGGGTTATTTTGCATCTGCAGGTCGTCATTTTTTTCAAGCTCCTGGGGATTGACATGGTTGAAGGTTATCAGTAAGGGTTGTCTGGGATAGTTTTGGTTACCTTGCACGATTCAGGAATTCTGTTCTAAACATTTTCATTATTTTTAAATTATCTCTTTAATGAATGTTGGAAGGGAATTGGAATTTAATCTATTACTGAAAAAAATAAAGCTATGCATGGTCTTGGTTTGGATTATATATTTTAAATTGTGCCTCTGCAATAAGGTTTCAGTCAAAAAATGGGTAAACAGGTTAATAATGAATGTATTTCTCAACTATATGATTATACACCAAAACTTTTTAAGTATCGGATGCACGCATTATGAATCAAACCAACCGCCTAAACAATTGAGCCTTTGTGTCACATCTTGAAGTAGGATCTGTTTTATGTCTTACCACATCGGAATTCATTGTGTCCTCTTAGAAGTTGGATCTATTTTATGTTATACCACATCAGAATTCATTGTATCAAGTTGCATATGCCAATATTGCATCTCTGAATTGATTTTGTCAAAAGTTGTTTAGGATGCATGAAATATCAAGTGCAAATTAAGCCCCTTTTACCAGGTCCAGATTTTTCTGCTTGTTATCCTCTTGTATTTGGCACATATCTATATGCTCTTTAAGAGCATCCTATTTTTCTGTTTCGTAGGACAGCATCGTCTTGGGCAATCTGTATATTTTTGATGCCATACTTTTGTGTGAGTTGTTCATTATTGGAGGTATCAGATAGGGTCTCTAATGAATCCCATGAATTTAATAGGCTTTGGAATTTTTCAGGGGAGGGGGTGCGGGCGCTTCATGGCGGAAATGAGCGTGTGGATGGGTCTGTATTTTTGTTAAACATTTTAATCATTTCTATATACAATTTCTCCACCATAACCATTCCCTGATTACCATTTTATATTTTTATTGAAATTCTTGGTGTTCGGGAAAGTTTAAACATATTGAGCAGGTGATCTTGTTTTTATTTCATTGCTGTTGCTACAGTTTCGTAGATTGTTGTTTAACTGTGTATGGCCTGTTTGTGCATGTCTATGTCTTGCTATGAATAATATACTTTTGCGAAGCAGCCTTAATTATTGTATGGGAGGAGCGAATTCATGCCTCGCAGAACATTTTTTAGGTGCTTTATTTGATTTTTTAAATTTTGTTCACGTATTTGTATTTGTAATTGATGCTACTGTGTTTTTCACGGCTTACACAATTATGAATATACTGTATCTTCATTAATTGTTCTTTATTTGAAGTCCACTGGCTCTCAATAATTGTAAACACACGTTACAAATGTTAAATCTTAGCTTTTGACAGTGTTTGCACCTTCAATGATTAAAGAAATTCTATCATATGGTGGATTGTTTAGCTTAATGTGTATATGATAAATGGATGACAAAGGTGGTCAGAAACTATGGCAGACAAGATTGTTTCTTGTTCTAGTTCTCAATAATTATAACTCATATTAAATATGTTAGATATCAGCTTTTGACATTTGTGCCTCCCATGATTAAAGAAACTCCTCAACCATATGGTTGATTGTTAAGCTTGATGTGTATACGAAGAATGGATGACTAAGGTGGTCTGAGACTATGCCAAACAAGATTGTTTCTTGTTGCTTCTGTATTGGCAAAAGCCTGCTGCCAATTTACCAAAGTTAATATGTTAAGAAATGTGTTTTAGTTTTGGAGGCTAGAAAGCATGCCCATTGTTGCATTAAAAGGGATCCGAGTCTTCATCTTGCACACATTACTTTTGTTTTTATGTTGAACTGAAACCCTGTAGTAACTGACCTCTGTAATCAATTAATAAAATCTACTAGACAACTAACACGTTTTTTTGAGTTTGTAATTTGATCTTAAGGCCTAAATTAATTTTTGAGGTAATTATTTGATCTCAAAGTCTTTAAGTTATTTTTGAGATAAGTAATTGATCTCAATGCCTAAAAAGTTTTATTTTGAGGTTATTTTTGAACTCATTCTATATCACATGACACTCAATTTCGTATACATGGTTAACCACCTTAATGGTTTGTGTTCATATTAAATCTGCAGTTTGGGCTATCATGAAGCAGATGGCTTTCCAAGCTAATATGAAGTACAATAAACAATTAGATGAGATGGTGATACAAGGATATCTAAATTATAATTCTGCTAAATTTTAGACAAAAATGCAACTCTGATGTGTCTGACACCAAAGTAAGCTAGAGAGGTGTACTCCTTTTCCTTATGTGCATTGCAATTTGAATTGGTGTTCCTAACAGTGTTTGCATTGCATTGATGAATTTGTTAATTGATTTTATTGCCTTCACTTGACCAAAACTAAAGGAAGTTGAGGTTTCTTGTCACCGGGTACTCTCAATTCATAGGGTGATGAACAAATCCGAAGATACAATGCTGAGCAAAAGTAATCCACATCACTCATTGGCTTATAAGAACAAAACAAATTACCGAAATGAAATAATATGAGAGATCATTTTGTCCACGGTACTTAAATTTGATCACTTTGAATACATGGGAGATCCCAAAGAAGAGGATGTAATGCAGGGTCACATTACACATATACCATTCTTCAGACACTTTTTTATTGCTGTACAATGGTGGTATTGGAGAACATTCCTCATGTATGTCTTTTGCTGCATCCCACTCAATCATATATGATAAGGGCTAAATAGTTTGTTCAACTTGATAGACGTTGATGGATTATGTTGCTTAGCATAAATTGGTATTCTTAAGTCGAGGGTGCTTTTAAAAAGATTATGTCAACAATGTTTAACATTTACTTAAACCTGTGGATAATGCCATACATTGTTAATAATACTTTTAACATTTTGTCGTTGTTGAGTGTCCAATTTACAATACATAATCTTCAACAACTTTTACAGCTTAATATTCTATTCTTTCATTATATGTGGAATATCACTTAAGAGGCACATGCACTAGAAAACATACACAAAGCACATTGATACAAAATTAGCAATTCTTCAAGTAATTCTCATGAAGTCCTACTCATACTTAAAAGTTCCAAAAGTAGAAATTCTTAATTTGTCCTTTAAATATTGAACTTGCTTTTGGGTCGAAAAGGAGACGACATAAACAACTCAAAGGTGGGGGTAGCTGTGTATGCTCTTTGGATGCGAGGACTTTATTTGAGTTGAAGTTGAATAATCAAATATGTAGCATAGTTTTAATGTACAAACTCATATGACACAATGGAGCATTCGCTGGAGTGATAAATGACAACGAAATAACATGTTGGGTGTGCACGATAGCAAAGAGTCATGACATTATATAGTTCTCGATGAAATGACATATATTGATAAATAGATAATTATGAGGGGATAGGGCTAGGGGTTGGTGGGAGACTAACTTTTATTTTGGAAAGAATATGTAAGGCAATAAATTTAACTTATTTCTTGCACTCAATATCACTCTTGCAATAAAGTAGTGTTTTGAGTGTGGCTTGATGCCCCATTGCCACATTCTCTACTCCTCGCTTCCTTCTACCCTTTCACTTGCCACACCCCATTTCCCCTCAACATTTCATTTGCTTTCTACCTTCATTCTTGTCTAGTTGTTACTTATAATGTATTTAGTGTTATTCAACTAATGCTACAAGACAAAATGTTGAAAGTTTCCAATATTTGGCCTCTGCTATATATAGTGTCCACGCGTTCTATCCTCTTCTTTGATCTTGTCTTTGAATGAGGATTAAATAGTTTGGAGTGGATGTATGTTTCATGCGAATATATCCGAGGTCGGAAAGGTATATTTAGTTAAATAAACAAACTTGTGGACTCAAGATTCTAGAATGGGACGAGTCCCTCTATTTGAGAGGATGTTGAGATTTATCAAGAACCTCAAATTGGTCACGAATACAAGTTGAAAAAGCCTTGCTTGGATAATAATAACAAGCATTTGTGTTGGCGATTGCATTTAAACTTCGAGCGAGATAATAATATAAAGTTAAAACTAGTAATCGTACGTGAAAACGATGGAAGCGCCCAAGCGCAGATCTTTCAAAGGAGTCAAATTTGAGGGAGAAACAATAGTAGAGGAAGAGGGGTGAAGAAGAAGGGGTTAGAGGGTGGAGAAGTGAGAGGAAGGAATACAAATAATGAGAGAATCTTTCGGGGCAAAAGTGATTTAGAAAGTATCGAGTAGTGTGTATGCTCAATTAAAAACAAAAACAATGCCTTGTAAGAGGAAGGAAATGTGAAAGGGGTTGCGGGAAAGATAGTGATGGGGACACTTAATCGGTGGTGATAGGGAAAAAATGTAGCACACATGGATGATGAAGATCAATTCCGGATCGTTGATTTAGATATGGTTTGGACATATGAGAGCATATGGGTCAGCGACACGCTGTCGAATGCGGTCTAGGTTTTTGCAGGAAAGTGCAAAACGGGATATAATGAAGAAATTAAAGTATTGTTTTAGCATAGTTTAAAATAACAATTATTTATTTTGAACAAATAAATAAACTTGTGGATTCAAGATTCTAGAATGGGATGAGTCCCTCTATTTGAGAGAATGTTGAGATTTATCAAGAACCTCGAATTGGTCATGAATACAAGTTGAAAAAGCCTTGCTTGGATAATAATAGCTAGTGCTTGCGTTGTCGATTACATTTAACCTTCGAGTGAGATAATAATATAAAGTTAAAACTAGTAATCGACGTGAAATGTACGATGAAAGCGATGAAGCGGATCTTTGAAGGAGTCAAATTTGAGGGAGAGAAACAATAGCAAAGGAAGAGGGGTGAAGAAGAAGGGGTTAGAGGGTGGAGAAGTGAGAGGAAGGAATATTTAGTTAAATAAATAAACTTGTGGACTCAAGATTCTAGAATGGGATGAGTCCCTCTATTTGAGAGGATGTTGAGATTTATCAATAAAGTTAAAACTAGTAATCGTATGTGAAATGTACAATGAAAGCGACGGCGGATCTTTCAAGGAGTCAAATTTGAGGGAGAGAAACAATAGTAAAGGAAGAGGGGTGAAGAAGAAGGGGTTAGAGGGTGGAGAAGTGAGAGGAAGGAATAAAAATAACGAGAGAATCTTTTGGGGGCGAAGTGATTTAAAAAGTATCGAGTAGTGTGTATGCTCAATTAAAAACAAAAATAAATGCCTTATAAGAGGAAGGAAGTGTGAAAGGGGTCAGTAAGAAAGATAGTGATGGGGACACTTAATCGGTGGCGATGGGGAAAAAATGTAGCACATGTGGGTGATGAAGATCAATTCCGTGTCGTTGATTCAGATATGGTTTGGACATACGAGAGCATATGGGTCACCGACACATTGTTAGAATGCGCGGTCTAGGTTTTGCCAGGAAAATGCAAAAGGGGATGCAGTGAAGAAGTTAAAGTATTGTTTTAGCATAGTTTAAACTAATAATGCTTTATTTTGAATGTGCATCTAGTTAATGTTTATTAATTAGCTTAGAATAATAATCCTATAAAAATCCATTACATCCTATATATTAATATACACTCTATATTCTTAAGGGTGTAAATATGTGGCAAACCTCAGTATGAGTGGTTGTGAGAAGGAGGCGAGATTGGATGCAATAGTATGTGAAATGTACGATGGAAACGCTAAAGGGTATGCATCGAAGAAGTGAAAATGGAGGGACTAGAATGATGGAAGAGGAAGAGGAAGAGGGTCGATAAAGAAGGGGTACAGGGATGAGAAGTCCAAGGATAAGGAAAGTGTTGCGTGGGGTGATGCCAAAATTTTGTTTCCTACAACCACATGCCATTATTTGTCAATTGTTAGAAGGAGAAAAGGGTTGCAATGTTCAATATATCAAGCAACATATTTTGGAGATATCTTAGAAGGCAATGAGTGGTTGATCAATACAACTAATGTCAAGAGTTGCTTGTGATTTCGGCCCTTGTTTTTTACAGAACTTAGAACACACGTAAGTGTAAAGTGATTTCGCTTGTGCATATCGTGGGGCTTTTTGCAAATAGGGATATGTGTAGTAGACATGACATCCAAGGGTTGCGATTTCATGCACATTTCTGATTAGGGAGTCTCTCTAGGTATTAGGGTAACTGTACGATGGAAAAGTGACATGCGAGCATGAGAATCTACAAGTGACTCTTCCTCGCACCTGACCTCCCGAGGTCGTGCCGAGACAGCCGGTGGGGATGGAATATACGTGGGGTGCAGACAAACTAGTTAGGCAATCTTATGTCTTCGACGCGCACTAATGGAATCTGTGAATCTAAGGCAAAGAAGGCCCTCCTAACTTGAACTGGCATGATAGATCGTTCGGCGAGGATGACTGCTCGAAGGCTCCAATCAATATCAAGCTCCGGCATGATCCGATCTATAGGTTGTGGAATACGTGGAAAATGACCTGTGGGCACTTCGTAGATATCCCCCGACAGGGTTTGAAAAATGGATGATGGATATATAGTGGATTCTATGGGCGATTCTCTGGTCTAGTCCAGAAATCCTTACTTTGATTAGGTGCTACGTCTAGTGAGGATAGTTGTGCGATAATGTTTGGTGGAAGTGGAGAGGACCTAAATACTAATGTGTGTAAACCAACATCAATGTCTGATTGACCTGTGGGCCCGTTGGGTTGTGGGACTTGTGGATCACAACCGTAAGTTCGTGGTCGTTGTGGACCTCCTATGGTCATGTGCAGAATCAATCCCTAATCCCTAATATCCAGTAGTCGTATGCCTTTTCGGCCTCTATGTTTAGAACTAAAAGTTGTGCAATCTTCTCAGAGTACCTTACAGGTGTTCTGGAAACTTGAATTCTTAAGCTAGTGTCTATGTCAATGAGGATGTCTCTTGATCGTCGGCTGTGGGACCAAAGGATCACAACCGAACGTTTTCTCTCTTTCAAGCCCTTCTACAGTCATGCGGATATCTATTAAGGCAATCTGTAGTTTGTCTGATTTGACTAGAACGTGTGTGCTTTGTCATCTTCTATGTTTAATCCTCTTAACTGTGAGTTGATTTCTTGTAGGTTTGTTGTTGTTCGGAAGACCTGAATTATGAGATTTTGGTCTATGTCAGTTATTGCTGCAACAAGATTGGGTTGAGGCACGATTGGCTCGAATACGTATTCTCTGGGCTCCCTAGGTCCCGTGATTGTCATACAAGATCAAACAATATAAATCTAACTAAAGCAAAGTAAACTAATTATGCAAAGTATATCCACAACATATATAAATTCTCTATTTTTGTATTTTTGACAGAATATTTAATAGAATTAAGATAACAACTATTTAATATATCTAGAAAATGACAACTAACCTAATAACGAGAATTAAAAACAAACAAGGTAGCCGAGTATAGCTACTTGTCTATGCAGTTGTGAATCTATTCTAAATAACTGATCTAATTTAATTGAAAGATTTTTGATCCTACCTCAGAAGTGAGGAACAAATCATAGTTTCTCAGAAACTATCGATCCCCATGACTTCCCCAGTAATATCAAAAATGAACGTAACCGAAATGAAGTAATTCACTACTCTATTTGGTATATTTTAACTAGAAATTTGAAATCTTGAACTGGATTTTGCGTAAAGCTGGCGAATCGATTGTGTGTGGCTTTGTCCCCTCAGTGTGGTCTCCTCGTTCCTTCGTGCTCACGTGAATCCAGAAAAGCGTGTAATGCTAGCATCAACAGAAGTAGGTATTGGAACAATGGCAGCTTTGGATGTAGACTGAATACAATGCGAGTAGGAGAGGGATAGCGCAAGAGAACAGAGCTTGGCTTATGCAATTCCTAGCGGGATTTATTGCAAGTCATACAACACAAAACATCCGTAATCGAAACTATCCTTCGATTGTGAACAAAACCTGCAACTCTAATGGCTTCAGACTGAAAATGAAACTATCCTACCTCAATTGATTGTATGAAACAGTAATAACACTAGAACAAGAAGATCATGTGGCTTCTAAACAACAAAATAAGACTAACTATGCATGCAACAAATGAAAACTATTGAATTCCTAAGCAAGAACTAAAAGACTAAACTATTGAAATGAGAGGATGAGGGTAGTTTTGAGGGCCATTTGCTTGTAATCAAACTAGCTATTTATATAATTCCCATTCACCCAAAGGTAACTCCAACTAGGACTCTTTTACCATTAAACAATGGAGAATCACTATTCCAGGGAACATAAAACATAAATACAAGCCAAGGCGGTGGATAAAAGTTGGTGAAAGTTGAAAATTTACGTGAGTTGTGATTAGAAGAACATGCTAGAAAACGCGTGAAGGACCGCCGCCCTGAGTAGGGTGGGCGGTTATAGGACCACCGCCTGCTTGGGCGGTGGTTTCATCACTGAAGACAAAAATGCAAAGGAAAAGAGGGGAAAAGAGCAAAACAAAGCACACGGAGGCTAAGCGGGGCATGCGGGATGTTAATGTACACTTGGAGAGCTTTTCCGGATCCCAAACACCTTGCGAGGAGACCTGTATCATCATTGGGGCATGTGTAACATTGTTCTGGCAGCGCAGTACCCTTACAATTTTGGGTACGCACGATACGGTAATAGTTAGGGTTTCCCTCGTCAGCCGTCTTGATAGAGTTTTCCATCAATAACCATTGACATAAAATGGGTTTTTTTTTTTTTTACCGTAATCCATATTATCATGTCCATCTCGCTTGCATTTTTCATGAGATTCACATTTGTTCTTAAAGGGGTCAAAATAAAAAATGGGGAAAATCCAATAGGTTTTGGGTTTGAAACCCAACCTCATGAATACAACATACCATGTTCCTTATTCGTGGCTAGGAAGAAATGGCTCCTATGTCCTTCATGCATGGGTTTTATCTAAACTTTGATTGGCAAGGAGGACAACTATTCTCAACATGTGCCAAGGGTTATCTAATGGTGACATCACAACCACTGACATAAAAAAGGGTTTTGCTATTATTTTATTTTAATTTTTTTGCATCAAGTTTATTGATTTGAAGTTTAATTTGTTAGATAAGATGAACACATGATTGGAATGTTGGAAATAAAAAGGTGGGAATAAAATACATGCATGTCGTACACCTATACCACATCTCGGAGTGTCCCTACCCAAAAATATTTGCTACTTGTGGTCCACTTTATCATCTCAATCTCACTTGCATTATTTGCATGAGTGCAATATGAGATTAAAGGTCTCAAAATTAAAAAAATTAAAAATCCAACAGTTCAAGGTTCAAAATTGAACCACATTTTTTGCTTCTTGTAGCAATTTGTAGCCCCCTTCTCAATTTTAAGCATGACTAATTGTAGGGAAACATGGGATGCACAAACAATCATCAATGATTGAGCCCCTCCAATGGTTGGTCACATGAGCCACAAGTAGATTTTATCTACCAAACGATTTTTTTGTCTTTTTTTTTATGACGTTAAGGTCATCGATTGAACGATGTTTAATTTAGTAGATAAGACATAGACATGAATGGAAAGATGGAAATAAAAAGGTGCAAATTAAATACTTGATTTTCCTGCACATATTCCACAAACCAAATTGTTTCTGCCCAAAAAATATTTGTTATATGTGCTCCACTTTATCGTCTTGATCTAGCTCACACTATTCATGTGAGTGTAATTTACACTTAAAAGGGCCAAAATAAAAAAATGGGGAAAATACAATTGGTTCTAGGTTTGAAACCCAAATGGTCTACTATGTCACCTAAGTCAGTAAATAAACCATACTTCAGTTTCATGTTCGAAAATATTTACAAACCAAGCACATGGTCACATTAACTGCATGTGTGTGCATCATCAAATATTGAAAAAAGTAAGTATTATTTTATGTTGTTATTTAATGCAAATTGGTGAAAGGTTTATTATTCTATGATAACCTTCATGTAATGCCTCACAAGCGGGTGTCTTTAACTTCGTAGTAGAGGACAACCATGCCCGTAAAATGGATCTTTGCAAAACATGGACTTAGTCATTATCGATGGTTTGGTCAGCTATCACCAACACAAACGGTTGAAATAGACATGAAATTAAAATAATAATATTGTCGTAGACACACAGATGTCGGAGAAAGGTGTGTGTGGTTCATATATAATTTGTCTGTAAAATATGCCTTCGGCGTAAACATAATATATATGTCGCCTATTACACATCTTCACCAATTGGGTATTGTCTCTTTCAACACATGAGCATCATCATGGAAAATTTTCAGAGATTTTTCACCAATTTGGGCACTCCAGATAAATAATAAAAATATTATCAATAATTGAATAAAAGCTTCCCCAAATTTTTCTCTCTTTCATGGGATTCTTGTGAGCATGTCTTCATAATCATTTTCCATTGACAAGTCTTCACAGTGGAAGCAATTGAATGAGCACAACATGGTCATAAAAACGACGCCATTCACCAGATCTTCTCATCAATTTTGGGTTGTTCGGGTTGATTGTATCTGAAAATGCTATCGAATATAGGGAAGAAGCGAAGTAGGGCATGCAGGGTCACCCCAACTATAGTGGTAACCACAAAAGTGTCCAATTTTAGAGAAGAGGTGCATAAATTCACCATAATGCAAACTCCACCCACTACAAATTACGATCCATTAGTAACGAATTCTTCAATTACTTGACCCTTTAAGCCCATGTCCAAATGTCGACGGTCCTTGATCACCGTACGTGCGAAAATTCCTTTCTGGTCAGAGTGCCCACTTCCCTTTGACACTATTTCACTATGATTTTATTATTGTTGGATAGATACATTGACATTTTGATTATTATATCTTGATCAACAAGTGATAAACTATACAAACATTTGGACTATTGATATGTTGTGATTCACATTTTGATTATGATACACTAGATGACACTAGTAGACAATTTGATATATGTTGATTTACATTATTCTAATTTTATCCGACGCGTATATTCTAGATACACATTGCTTATATCCGGATGTTCTAAATAGTATTGTGATTCATGAATGATAGTAAAATGAAAGAATCAAATTACTTTGATATGTTGATAGATGATAGAATTGCTTAATTTTGGATGACGACTATTGATTTCTATGTATATATTATTTCTCGATGTTGTTGATGCGTAGTGAGGCTAGAGAGGTATTTCTATTTTTGTTTGTAGGGACATTATATCACTATACATCGAAAAGGGGATAGGGGACCAACCACAGAAGAATGTTGGGTGTTTTGCAACATGGCCAAATTTGACAACTTGTGTCTAATGTATATGTTGTGTAATTACATGCTTAGTTAGGAGGTTCCCATGGGGGTGACCTCACATGTGTGGCCATGGGCGTTACACTTGGTATCGAGCGAGGTTTCGATCCTCTGACTCATGGGTTATGTGGGTTAAGATCTTAGGTTTTCTAAAATGCCCTAATATCCTTTATGTTGACTTCTTATTCTCATTTTTCCCTAATCCCATTTCATTTTCACTTTGCGAGTTCAAGGAGAGCAAGGAGCTCAAGGAGACTATGGAGGATTATTTGTTTGGCCTTTAGGGTGGATACACACAATGTGTGTATATTATACTTGTATTTTTATACATTTTCTCTTCAATATATCAGTATACCCTACCAAGGGTTTGGATGGATAATATATAGATTTCTTTTTTTTCTTTGTTAAATTTCTACCATTTTTAGGGTTTGGGCTTTCCATTTCCTCATCTTATTTCTCGGTTCAAAATGATATATACACAAAAATGAGGGGTTTGAGTATATATATATTTATGTATATGTGTGTCTATATATACCTTGGTAAGAAGTTTGGTCGGCAATCAAAATAATACAGCGCCGTATGAATGTGCAAAGCCACGACTGTTTTATTAAGGTGTAAAGTTTATAAAATACGGCTGGGGGAGAGCACCCCACCCCCACCACTATTTAATAAAACAATGGGTGGGGTGAGGTGTGTCACACCTACCTCCCCCCTCCCCACCAATAAATAAAATAAAATGGGGTTAGGGAAAATGAGAGTAAGAAGCCAACATAAAGGATATTATGACATTTTAGAAAACCTAAGATCCTAGGACCCAAAATGATTTGATCTAATGGCTGAGGTTATATCCTACACAACTTAAAAGGATGACATTTTTGTGGGAATGAGATTAAATTAAAAAGGGTATGGGTAATTGGTTGAATGGGGCCACTTAGTGGCTAGGCCAAGTTGTTAAACTTTTGTGGTAGGAAATAAATTAAACATTGTGCATGGTAATTAAATAATGAACTAAAAGGGATTTTTAATAAATATTAGCAAGGGTATAGTTTAATAAATTAACGGGACATGACTATTAAATAATTGAAAATATACTCTAATTAAGTAAATGAACTTAATGGGAGACTTTTAAACCATAAATTATTTTGGGGAAATAAATTAATAATATTTCATTATTAATTTAATTCGACTTCCACAAGATTGTCTAGAAATATTTAATCAAGAAAATTAATTAAATTGTGAATAACATTTACCCTTGCAACCCTTTAAAACAAAAAAAAATTCGCAAAATTTTTCTCATTAAATTATTAGACCTTGGTGTGGTTTTAACGTCAAAATTATGGGCGTTACACTTGGTATCAGAGTCGTGGGTTCAACACTTGGACCCTGGGCCAACACGAAACACAACAAGTAAACCTAGCACAACTTATAACTAGAACACATAACATTGCATGATATTTTAAAACGTAGAAAACCTAGAAAACTGAAACAAAACCTAGATGATGATAAACTAACTCTTGTCTTAGTTTTGCAGGAGGCGTGAACCAGAAGATGGGATCTTTCGAGTGGAGTTAAATATACCACCCCCAGAGTAGTGATTCTTTCACTGCTATATTACCGTAAATCCTACAGAAATTACATGATGTCAATGCAGCTATACGAGGTGGAGTAGTAGGGGACAATCTAGCTAGCATGATAGAGAGCCATCAAGTAGAGGCTTGTATCCCTTCATGACATAGTGAGGAGTATAGGGTGGAGAACACCCATGCAGGAGTTAGGTAGACGAGATTCACCTTAGAGGGGACATGATAAGGGCTCCAGGACACAAAGATAGGTCTAGGAGCCCTAGACCGAGGGATGATCATGTGGAGAGACCTAAGGGATGATAGCAACAACAGTGGCATATCATATTAGAGAGATATTGAAGTTACACCCGCCCCATTTTGCTAGAGACACGAGAGGATTTCAGGAAGAGGCATGGATGGTTAGCTTGAGCAAATGCTTCAAGCTATGTCCATGTACCAACAACACGAAAGCTCGTGTTGTCATCCACCTTCTGAGAGACGGATTTGGAGTTTGGTGGAGGATTGAGGAGCAGAAGCTCCATGTGGATTCAAAGATCTACTTAGAAGATCTTCGAGGAGCAGTTCAAGAGTATATACATATTCAAGAGGTTCATCCAAAGAGAAAATCAATGAGTTTCATGATCTGCATGACAGACATCCAGGATAGTAGTTGAGTATGAGAGTCGATTTTGGACTTGTTGCAGTATGTCGAGTACATGTAGGATGAGCAGGTTTGGGTACACAGGTTCATCAAGGGCCTAAACTTGGATTTGGGAGGGCAGTGCGTATGCATTTTCCATAAACTTTAGCAGAGGCCGTTGAGAAGGCCTACATTGCAGAGGAAAACAGGGGAAGACTTAGCAGGCTAGAGATAGAGTGAGGAGCCATATTCAACAAATGCATGATAGTAGGTCGAGGGGGTCAGCTCCTCCTCCTCGTGGCAGACACGGTTCAACATAGTCCTCTTTCAGGCCGCCACAACATGAACAATAACAACAACAAACTCGACCACCTTTTAGACCTCCACAACGTAATGATGCACAAAGAGGGTGCAATATGTGGCCCAACGGCTAGGGGCCTAATAGGACACCGGCTCCACCTCGAACTCGGCAATAGGAGTACGTCCACCACATCACCCATAGAGATTTATGGTAGGGTCATCAGGATCTACAACATGGACTACCGGGGCACCAGGAGGAGTATCTATTCATTTGAGGGGACTAGGTAATTTCTTTGGGTGCGGTGTACATGGACATCATTGGAGAGAGTACCCACAAAACCCTGTTAATCAGGGTAAGGAACCTATTTTTGAGCCTACGGTTGGTGACATGGTTAGGAGCCACATAATTTATGCGATTGTCGAGAACTGCCAAATAGAGCATCAAGGTATAGTGATAGAGACTATAGGTAGCATTGGTGGTATCCCTACCTCTATATTGTTTGATTCTCGGCTCTTTTGATTCATTTATTACACCATCATTAGTAGAAGTAATGCAAGTGGTGACACATAGACAAAGGTCGTAGTTAGGATGTTGAGATGGATTCGGCCGACTCATACAATGCACTCCTTAGTTAAGGAGTGTGTAGTGAACCTAGGACCCTTCACCACGACTTTGGATCTTCGTATCCTTCCCTTGGGTTCGTATGAAGATATCTTGGGCATAGAATGGTTATCTGCACACAGAGCTCGAGTTGATTGTTATAATAAGGTTATATCTTGTGAAAATGATTTGGGAGCTGAGACAGTGATAGTTGGAGTTAAGAGGCCCATCTCTATTCACACTATATTTGCTATGTAGCTGAATTAGTGTGCTTGTGACGGGGATGTCTTGTATGCCATCACAATTAGTGACATATTGGAGGATGAGACTCATGGACCGTCACTTGATGATCATCATATTTTGAGGGATTTTTTAGATGTTTTTCCTAGTGAGTTGTCAAGGTTACCTCCCCCACGTGAGATAGACTTTCATATTGATTTGGTTCCTAGAGTGGAGCCTATCTCATGCGTGCCATATAGGATGACCACCCCTGAGCTATGTGAGCTCAAGTTGTAGTTAGAGGGCCTTCTTGAGAAAGGCCTAATCCATCCTAGTGTATCTCCTTAGGGTGCACCAATGATTTTTGTGAAAAAGGACAGATCTTTGCGTTTGTGTGTTGACTACAGATTGAACAAAGTAACGATCAATAATCGTTACCCCTTCCTCGCATAGATGATTTATTTGATCAAATGAAGGGGGCTACCATGTTTTCTAAGATAGATCTTAAGTCTAGTTACCATTAGGCGAGGATTACGGAGGTGGACATTTGCAAGACAACTTTCCGCACAAGATATGGCCACTACGAGTTCACAATTGTGCCATTTGGTTTGAAGAATTCCCCAGAGTATTTATGAGTTTGATGAATGGGGTATTTAGGAAATTATTGAATTGCTTCGTGCTCATGTTTCTAGATGATATTTTGATATATTCATGCATGCGTGAGGAACACCTTCACCAGGTTCGTAGTGTTTTCGAGAGTAGCAGCTATACGGGAACCTGGAGAAGTGTGCATTTTTCCAGATAGAGGTTTAGTATTTAGGTCACATTATTTATAGGGAAGGTATCACAATCGATCCTTCCAAGATTAGAGCTATTATGGATTGGCCAACGCCAACCAATGTGACCGAGGTGCGCAGTTTCATGGGATTGACAGGTTATTATAGGAGGTTTGTTTAGGATTTCTCTCGTATTGTGCATCCCATCACTTCCCTACAATGGAAAGGGAAGAAGTTTGTTTAGTCAGATAGATGTGAGAAGGCTGTCCTTCAAGACACTAAAGGAATGCCTTTGAAAAAACCTATTCTTGTTGTGCCAGCTGAGATCTTTAGAAGGATTTTTTCGTGTATACAGATGCTTCTTTGGTTGGATTATGAGGTGTGTTAATGCAGGATGGCCATGTAGTAGCTTTTTAGTCTCGCAAATTCAAGGATTATGAGGTTAATTATTGGACTCATGACCTTGAGCTTGCGAAAATGGTCCATGCATTGGTGCATTGGCGCATTGGCGACACTTCATATTAGGCAGGAGGTTTATTCTCAGGACAAACCATTTAACCTACGACACCTCTTCACGCAACCCGGTTTTAACGCCGTCATCAACGACGTTGGATGGAGTTGTTATGATGCGAGTACAACATGGAGATTGAGCATGTAAAAGGGAAGGAGAATGTGGTTGCAAACACTTTGAGTCGTCGGAGGCATTTGGTTATGGCTACTTTAGTGGGTACAGACTTACGGAGCAGGATCTTGTGATAGCTTCCACATGACAACTTCTACCTTTTAGCTAGAGAAGAGATTGAGTCTTAGAGACCCCTTGAGGGGAAGTTTGATGGATTTACATTAGAGTCAGATGGACTTCTTAGACACAGAGGTCAGATCTATGTACCTAGGGATGGAGGTTTGAGACAAGATATATTGGTAGAGGCTCATCGTGCACCTTATTCAACCCATCTAGGGGTGAAGAAGATGCACGCCACATTGAGACAATTATACCATTGGAGAGGAATTTGGAGAGATGTAGCTCATTTTTATCTCGATGTTTGGAGTGTTAGAGGGTGAAGGTCAAGCATCAACATCTAGTTGGCCTTATTTACCCACATGTTATACCGGAGTGGAAATGAGACACCATTTCCATGGATTTCATAGTGGGGCTACCGATGTCGAGATATCACCATGACGCCATTATGGTCACGGTTGATAAATTGAAAAAAGTGGCTCATTTTTCTCGGTGAAGACCACCTACACAGCTAGTGTCGTGGCATGAGTGTATTTGGATGAGATTGTCGGGATGTATGGGATCCCGCAAAATATTATTTATGACCGCGATCCCTCAGACGCCTCTCATTTTGGACTAACATGCAACGTTCCCTTAGGACGAACATTAATTTCAAGACAACCTATCACTAAAAGACAAATGGACATACTTGAGCAAGTGAATCAGATTTTAGAGGACATGCTTAAGATGTATGTCATGGATCATCAGTCATGTTGGAAGGAGTACTAGTACTTGGTTGAGTTTGCATACAACAACTTTTTTATTTTTATTGGTATGGATTTTTTTTCAGCTTTATATGGCAGAGAGTCTAGGACTCCACTGAGTTGGGAAAGGCTAGAGGATAGAGTGTCTCTTGGGCCAATGTTGTTACATGACATGGAGCAATAGGTTGTTTTGATTAGGCGCAGAGGTCAGTAATAGGCACAAGATAAACATAAGAAGTATGCAGATCAGAGGAGAGTTGACTGCAGTTATGAGGTGGGAACGAAGGTGTTTCTTCGTGTTAGACCTCATAAGAGCCCTATCCATTATGGAAAAGGCTCTAAGCTAGCTCCTAGATTTGTGGGTCCATTTGAGATCTTGGAGCAGATCGGTCCCTTAGCTTACCATCTAGCCTTGCCACCCAGCTTGTCTCGCATCCATGATGTTTTCCATGTTTTTTTCTTAGGAGATACATTCTAGATCCTTCTCATGTATTGGATTAGACCACATTACAGGTGCAGAGTAGGGGTAGGTGATTGTGGATCCCGTACACATCATATAGCGTAGGACCCTAGGACTTCGAGACTGTGAGATTGATCAGGTGTGAGTCCAATGGGATAGGTATGATGAGATTACAACCACATGGGAGGATGCTACTTTGTTACAGGAGCCCAATTTCCACACCTATTTCATTGACTTCTAGGAGGAAGTCAAGTCTAAGGGGAGGGGGATGTAGTGCCCACTTCCCTTCGACACTATTTCACTATGATTTTATTATTGTTGGTTAGATACATTGACATTTTGATTATTATATCTTGATCAACAGTGATAGACTATACATACATTTGGACTATTGATATGTTGTGATTCACATTTTGATTATGATACACTTGATGACACTGGTAGATAGTTTGATATATGTTGATTTGCATTATTCTGATTTTATAATAACACGTATATTCTGGATGCATTTCTTATGTCTGGATGTTCTGAATAGTATTTTGATTCATGGATGATAGTAAAATGATAGAATCAAATTACTTTGATATGGTTGATAGATGATAGAATTGCTTGATTTTGGATGACGACTATTGATTTCTATGTATATATTATTTATTAATGTTGTTGATGTGGCCGTGAGGCTAGAGAAGTATTTATGTTTGTGTTTGTAGGGAACTATATCACTATACATCGAAAAGGGTATAGGGGACCAACCACAGAAGAATGTTGGGTGTTTTGCAACATGGCTAAATTTGACAACTTATGTCTAATGTATATGTTAATTGCATGCTTAGTTAGGAGGTTCCCCATGGGGAGGTGACATCACATGTGTGGCCATGGGCATTACATCGGTAGTTTTCATGGCAAATAGATGCCATGTGTACATCGCATCATTTGTTCAATCAATTTTGTCGGCTTGGTCGTGGATTTGTTAGATGGCGATTGTTGTTGATGGATAGATATTGGAATAGGGTGGGTGCGAGACCATATATAATCTAAGTGTAAAACAAACCTTCCATGTAATTAGGTTTTTAAGAGATTTTGAGTATTTTAAATATTTTTTAGATAATAAATAATAAATATACATTGAATGATGCAAGTTGCAATTTGTATTTAGTATTGGCTTCAAGGAACCTACAAAAAAATGAATGAGGTAGGAGAAGCATTACCTCGCGCAAGTCCCAACGTGACCATGACGAGAGAGTTGATGGAACCCACTCTAGAAATATGAATTCATGTGCATGTTGTATGTACAATGATCACACTTATTGTTCTTTGAATTTCTCATCCATGGTGAATGTTGTTGCTTATTACGAGCCGTTTATATCTTCTTTTATCAATCAACTATATTAATTGCGGTTGAGATTTGAGTGCAACCATTTTAGTGGGAGGATGGTTTCTAGTAAATCTTGGGAATGGGAGGGAGCCTTTTTGGCTTGTTTCCCTCCCTCACTTGTGTGCCTCACTGAAGCGATATGAAGGATTTACACAAAATGGTTTCTTTTCTTTAAAAAGGATTTTAAAACCTTCAAGCAAATGTGATTAGCAGAGTTAAAGCCAAATTCCACAACCTTTGCCAACATCCTCCCTACCAAAATGGGATCTTTGGAATAGGGTATGGACATCCATGTAAGGATAAGGATTGGGGAATAATGCGAGATATCATAGTTTAACCGCCATAGTAGCCATGTCTGAAAATTTTTAGAGTAGAGACAAGGCATGACAACTATTTGACAAAATTCCATAAAGAAATGTGGGATTTTGGGGTACGTGGTGCGAGTGTAAAAGCAAATGCTTCCATTTATGGTCTTACAATGCCAATGCCATGCCAAATGCACAAGTAATCTCAATCTCATGGAAATTTATAGTGAGGCTCGTTTGAGTGGGGTGCTTGATGTGATACTTTCTACACACAACCCCCACTACAAACTATTTCTCTCATATCTCTTATCTGTTGCAAACCTAAGTTCTAAGAAAGCCATTTTAGTGGAGAACCAGTGGATGCTTGCAAATATTTTGATCAAATGGCTGAAGGAGACTTCTTCTCATGAATATATACCACCACATACCTCTAAAATGTCACCATGACAATCATAATCAACCTTTAGTTATGAGAAAACTACTTTGAGAACTAGTTTTGCAAGTCTGTTTTGTGGGCCACTTGTCATTCTACAACAAGAATGAGTTGGTGTAATTATGATGTTTAACTTTGGAAAGGTGGTTGCA
Source organism: Taxus wallichiana var. yunnanensis (assembly GCA_018340775.1). Classification (NCBI taxonomy): domain Eukaryota; kingdom Viridiplantae; phylum Streptophyta; class Pinopsida; order Cupressales; family Taxaceae; genus Taxus; species Taxus wallichiana. Next base: position 125,205,982 of record CM031241.1, read on the forward strand.
TTATGCATATTAAACCTTAGTTGTCAAATATGAATTCCATTGATTTCAAGGTTTCTTTTTATATAAGGGAGTAGATGGAAACTAACATATTGTGTGTTTGAGTCTTAGATATTGGTTTTCAAACTCAATTTCGTAGCCACTCTAGCTAATTTGGTCACTTTTGTAAACTTGTAACAATAATGGGAAAACTATCGTGGGACCCCTTTAAGCCTAATAACAAATGGGAAACTTTTGGACACTATCACATGACTGTATTGAACCTCTATTTGTTACTTGTATTGAGAAATTTACTTGTGGGAAATATGGTGTTTTTCTCTCCTCTCTCTCTCTCTCTCTAAAGTTGAAAACACAATTAAACTGAATATGTATTTCTTACCCTCTAACTACATGCAAAGAGTTTTGATATTGTTGTGAATGGAAAATATGCAATTGTGAAATGTGTTAGATCGTAGGAGATTGCCATGCCAGCTGTTTGGGATGACCATGCTTTTGGTTGCAGGCACCTTGGACAAAAGGATTTAGTAGCATTGGTATGTTGTTTTACAATAGCATGTATATTTGAAATGTATGTAGTTGTTATGTAATTTCGCTTCTTATCTAGGTAGTGATTAATGGAAATATCATTGTTGTATTAATTCAAGTGAGAACTACTTTTCATGTTGTGAGTGAATGATAATGGTATGTTATTTATAAAATAGTTGACTAATATTCTTGTATGATTAGAAATATGCTTTCCAAATGAACTATAAATAGTCATGGAAGGAAAAAGGTGTCAACATGTTCGTAAGAGAATATCATGATAACTTGAATAAAGGAAAGGAAGATAATGTCACAATTTGGTGAAGGAATAACATCTTTGATCTAATTGTATGTGTGTAAAGATGTTATCAGTAACTTAGAAAAAGGAAATTATAAGCTTGAAGATTTTCTAAACTTTATTACAACCGTAATGCAAGAAAATATTAGATGAAAGTTAGAAACCAAAAACAAACCAATTGATTCCTAAATCTAGTATTCTCAAACAAAACCTTAGATAGAGCAATGGATGGAAAGAAAGGAGAGATTTAATACCTGCACTTACCTACAAGTTGCACAACTCCTTTGATGTGTTGGATTTTCTCTTGATTGATGTTGGATGCTTCAGATTTTGATGGAGACACACAAGCAGTACCTCCTCGATTGCTTGATAATTGCTATGGATGAAGATGAAGGATTGAATGATGATTGATGGATTGATTGAATGATTGAAGAAGATAAAAATGGAAAAGATTTGCTAACTTGCTAACTAATTAGCTCTCATGGAGGAGAAGAGCTCAATTTATAGTTTGTGGGTGGAGGATTCAATGGATAAGATGAAACCATGTTGGATTTAGATCAAGGGTGGAGGATGCATGTGAGGATTAGAGGATTCTAGAGTGGAAGACTCTAGAAATTTGAATTCAAAATTCATGGAGGGAAGAATCTTCCATTGAATTAAAAATTCAATGGAAGGAGAGAGTTAGAGAGGCTTCTAGAAATAGAATCCTATAGGTTTAAAGGTTTGAAGATGTGATTAGGATTATAATTAGATTAGATTACTAAATGGTGATTAGGGGTGAGGTTACATGGAAAGGATAGGTGTAGGGATGTGTAGGGTAGGTGGGTAGGTAGATATAGGAATATTAAATTCCTAGAAAATGTTAATGAAGGATTATGATGATAATATGATATAATAATGGATTAAAAAGATTAATGATGAAAATGGAATATTGGATGAATTAAAAGGATTAATGATGAAATGTTGTGATAAATAATGATAATATGATAAAATGGATTAATAATAATAATTAATCTTGCGATTAATTATTATATGGGTGATGTTGGATATTTGCGGGACAAATTAATCGTAATTAATCATGTCGACATTTTAGATGTCTACATTTTGTCCCTCTTTGAATGGTTATTGCGTAGTAATGTCCATTCAAATAAAAAGAAGAGAATATGTCAGGATGGTGATATAACTCCCCCTCGAGGGGTTAGGTGGGGAGGAACGAGTCGGGTAACCACTTGAAAAGAGGAGAGGCCCAAGTTAGTAGATGAGAGAGGATTAGAGGATGATAAGATTTGAGGATTATAGGAGGGTTGGTCAAGGGGTTGGATTATAGAAATTAGCCCTACCAAGGGGTTTGAGATGAAGGATATTGGATTGAAGGAATAGAGAATAGATGAGGATGCAAGATTAGAGGATTAGAAGATATGACATAAGCTTAGAGGAATATGAATTTAGAAGATTAGGAGATGAGAAGATTAGGAGATACTAGATTTTGGATTTTGGATGCCCTAGTCAATGTGTTAGGTCTTGAGGATTTTGGAGTGTAGGATGCCCTAGTCAAGGGGTAAGGTTTGAATATTTGGGATTAGATTGGAGGATTTTGGAGTTGACAATGTTGGATTTTAGGATTCCTAATATGAAGACATGGTATAAGATGTGGATTTGGAGGAGTAGCTGATGGGGATGTTTGGATGAGAGAATAAGGATTGTTTTTTTTTAGATTGATTTGGATGAATGTTCGAGTTTGATTCATGAGAGGATGTTAGAAGATTCCCCAGCCAGGGGGTGAGGACTTGAGGATTTTGGATGTGAGATGATAAGATTCGGATGTGGATTTTGATTGATTGATAAAGGATTGATTGGATAGGAGGATGAAGAGGTTAGATAGTGAGGTAGATGATGATGAGGATTAGGTGTGGATGATGATAAAGATAAGAGATGATGATAGAAGGGGGTGTGCTACCATAAATTTCCCATTGTTATCATCATTAGCAAGTGTGATTGATGTGGCATAGAGAAAAATGTATCAAGGTATAAAGACCATGATGATTGAATTGCCAAATGTCCGTGTTCTCGTATCATTAGACATATTAATATAAATATTATGGTCTTCATATCATTGGATGAATTAATATAAAAATATGGTCCTCGTATCAATGGACCAATTAGTATAAAAAATATGGTCCTCATATCATTCGATCGTGCAAAATAAAAATAAACAAAAGGGGGTCATATCATTGACCAAATTGTAAATGCAAAAACAAATGAACAAAAACACACATATTGCACTTTTGTATTTTTTTGGATTTTGGAATGTTTTGATTTTGAGATTTTAGATGTTGGATGTTAAATTTCTTGATTTGGGATGGGGAGGAATGATTGAGATTAGGTAAGATGAAAATATGTAGGATGGGATAACTCATGGGGGATGGGAAGGGATGTAAGTGGGATGTGAATTTCTCCTATAAGTCCCATAGCATGTTTGGGTTAGGATGAAAAGGAAGGATTGAAGGAAATTGGATAGGATATGGATTGGTTGATAGGTTAAGATTAGATGTGATGTGAGATTAAGATGACGGATGTGGTATGAGATAAGATGGGTGATATGAAGTATGATAAGATATGCCCCTGCATAGGGGGATAGATTGAAGGATAGATGTGGTTTGCCCCTGTGTGTAAAGTAGGGTGGCTCGAGTGGATGGATGGATGGGTTATATTTTCCCCTAGGTGAAGGGTAGAATGGGAAGTGAGGGGTATCTAAAAATGGATAATGCCTCTAGTGGATAGTACTAAAGTCTCCCCTAGTCATGATGATGACAGTAGAAAAGGGATATGAGGGGGGATTGGATTACGAGGAAAGGATCATCGTCTTCCCACAAATGTTTGATCTAAGGGAAAAAGGATGTGGATGTGATGGATGAAATAAAAATAACATCAACGATGAACAAAATATGAGCCTAACGGAACATGTTGTAAAACAAGAGTTGGAATAAAACTAAAGTGTGACCAAGGTCTTAAAAATACCTAGGAAAATGCAAGCCCTATGTCTCTGTGAGATCAAAGTGTGTGTGATTGTGATGGTTAATTACCACTTGAAGTGAATACTTGATGGGTAGTGTGTGAAGACAAACTAGCCAATGTATAGGGAGTGATTAAGTCAAATAGGTGAATGGAGGGTGAACGGAAGGCTAAGTCATGCATTTCTCCATGCTAGCTATACGTCCATAGCCTCGATAGAGATGCATCTGATTCTTGTCACAACATTTCTCTATTGACAGCCATGCATCCATAGCCTCGGTAGATATGTTGGAAATACCCTTAGAGAGAGTCATGAGGTTGATTTTATTTGATGAAAGTTAAAACCAAAAACAAACCAATTGATTCCTAGATCTAGTCTTATCAAATAAAACCTTAGATAAAACAATAGATGGAAAGAAAGGAGAGATTAAATACTTGCACTTACCTACAAGCTACATAACTCCTTTGATGTGTTGGATTTCCTCTTGATTGATGTTGGATGATTCATATTTTTATGGAGATGCACAAGTAACACCTTAACTTGATTGCTTGATAATTTTTATGGATGAAGATAAAAGATTAAATGATGATTGATGGATTTATTGAATGATTGAAGATGATAAAAATGACAACGGTTTGCTAACTTGCTAGTTCTCATGGAGGAGAAGAGCTCAATTTATGGTTTGTGGGTGGAGGATTCAATGGTTAAGATGAAGCCAAGTTAGATTTATATCAAGGGTGGAGGATGCATGTGAGGATTAGAGGATTCTAGAGTGGAAGACTCTAGAATTTTGAATTCAAAACTCATGGAGGGAAGAATATTCCATTGAATTAAAAATTAAATGGAAGGAGAGAGTTAGAGAGGCTTCTAGAAATAGAAGCCTCTAAATTTAGAGTTGTGAGGATTTGATTAGTATTAGAATTGAATTAGGTTAATAAATAATGATTAGGGGTGAGGTTACATGGAAAGGCTTGGTGTAGGGATGTGTAGGGTAGGTGGGTAGGTAGATATAATAATATTAAATTCCTAGAAAATGTTAACGAAGGATTATGATGATAATATGATATAAAAATGGATTAACAAGATTAATGATGAAAATGAGATATTGGATGAATTCTAATAATTAATGATGAAATGTTGTGATAAATAATAAATAATGATGATATGATAAAATCGATTAATAATAATTAATCTCGCGATTAATTATTATATAGATGATGTTGGAATATTTATGGGACATTAATTTTAATTAATCATGTTGACATTTTATACGTTTACATTTTGCCCCTCTTTGAATGGTTATTGTGTAGCAATGACTATTCAAAGAAAAAGAAGAGAATATGTTAGGATGGTGATATGATGCCCCCTCATGGGGTTAGGTGGGGAGGAACGAATCGGGTAACCACTTGAAAAGAGGAGAGGCCCAAGTGAGTGGATGGGAGAGGATTAAAGGGTGGGAATATTTGAGGATTATATGAGGGTTGATTAAAGGGGTTGGATTATAGGATGCCCCAGTCAAGGGGTTTGAGATGAAGGATATTGGATTGAAGGATTAGAGAATATATGAGGATGCAGGATTAGAAGATATTAGAGAAGATTAGAGGAATAGGAGTTTAAAATATTAGGAGAGAGGATGATAGGAAATAGGAGATGAGAAGATTAGGTGATATTGGATATTATATTTTTGATGCCACAATCAAGGGGTGAGGCTTGAATATTTGGGATTAGATAGGAGGATGTTGGAGTTGATGATGTTAGATTTTAGGATTCTTGACATGAAGATAGGGTATGAGATGTTGGATTTGGAGGAGTAGTTGATGGGGGATGTTTGGATGAGAGAAAAAGGATTGGTTTTTTTATTGATTTGGATGAGTGTTCTAGTTTGAATGATGAGAGGATGATAGAAGATGCCCTAGCTAGGGATGAGGATTTGAGTATTTTGGATGCGAGGTGATACGATTTGGATGTGGATTTTGATTGATGGATCGAGGAGTGATTGGATAGGAGGATGAAGAGGTTAGATAGTGAGGTATATGATGATGAGGATTAGGTGTGGATGATGATAAGGATAAGAGATGATGATAGAAGGGGTGCACTACCATAAAGTGCCCATTGTTATCATCATTAGCAAGTGTGATTGATGTGGCATAGAGAAAAATGCATCAAGGTATAAATACCATGATGATTGAATTTCCAAATGTCTTTGTTCTCATATCATTAAACATATTAATATTAAAATAAGGTCCTCATATCATTAGATAGATTAATATAAAAAAGATGGTCCTCATATCATTAGACATATTAATATAAAAAAGATGGTCCTCATATCATTGGACCATGTAAAATAAAATTAAAAAAAGGGGCCTCATATCATTGGACAAATTGTAAATGTAAAAGCACATGAAAAAACACACACATTGCATTTTTATATTTTTAGGATTTTTTGAATGTTTTGATTTTGAGATTTTGGATGTTGGATGTTAAAATTTTTGATTTGGGATGGGGAGGAATGGTTGAGATTAGGTAAGATGAAAATATTTAGGATTGGATAGCTCATGGGGGGATGGGAAGGGATGTAAGGCGGGATGTAACTTTCTCCTATAAGCCCCATAGCGTGTTTGGTTAAGGATGAAAGGGAAGGATTGAGGGAAATTAGATATGATATGAATTGGTTGTTAGGTTAATATTAGATGGGATATGAGATTAGGATGAGGGATTTGGAATGGGATAAGATGGGGGATATGGAAGATGATAAGATATGCCCCCAAGTATAGGGGGATAGATTGAGGGAAAGATGTGGTGTGCCCCCAATTGTAAAATAGGGTGGCATGTGTGGATGGATGGATTAGATTTTCCCGGGTGAAGGGCAGGATGGGAAATGAGGGGTTTCTAAAAATGGATATTTCCTTTAATGAGATATAGTAGTAAGGTTGCCCCTAATCATGATGATGACAAGTGGAAAAGGGATATGAGGGGAATTGGATTAAGAGGAAGGAATCATCGTATGCCCATGGATATTCAATCCAAGGGAAAAAGGATGTAAATGTTATGGATGGAATAAAAATAACATTAGTGTTGAACAAAATATTAGCGTAATGGCACATGTTGTAAGGAAAGAGTTGGAATAAAACATAAGTGTGACCAAGGTCTAAAAAATACCTGACAATATGCAAGCCCTATGTCTCTATGAGATCAAAGTGTGTGTGATTGTGATGGTTAATTACCACTTGAAGTGAAGACTTAATGGGTAGTGTGTGAAGACAAACTAGCCAATGTATAGGAGTGATTAAGTCAAATAGGTGGATGGATGGTGAATAAAAGGCTAAGCCATGCATTGCTCTGTTGCCAACCAAGCATCCATAGCCCCGACAAAGATGCATCTGATTCTTGTCACAACATTTCTCTACTACCATCCATACATCCATAGCCCTAGTAGAGATGTTGGAAACACCCCTAGAGAGAGTTTTGAGGTGGATTTTATTTGATATATTTTTATTATAATAGGATTTTTTATTTTGTTGATATTTGAAATTTTTTTGCATAAAGAAGTTCCACTCTCTTGAGAACTCTCAAGGGGTTAAGAATCACTAGTGGCTTGATGGGGGATGGAGATGAGTGTGGATATGACATTGGATAGTGTGTCAAAACAAAAATATGAGAGTATTCACCACAATTTGATTAAGTGTGTTAAAGTTTTGGATCTCTACGAGGACAATTGTGCTTGAATGTTAGAGGTAATGATAGACCAAGGTCACATGATTGTAGTAGGTACTATTGTCTTACAACATGTGTGAGAAAGTTGATCAAGTGTTTAAATGAATAGATTGGAAGAGGATATGAATGGATGTGATGATAAGAATGGATGTGATGCAAAGGGATTTGTATGTTGGATGAAAGGATGATGGGTGCTAAGGAAATAACATCCGTGCGTATGCTACAAATTATGCGCTCAATCCATGTTTAGGTGTTTAGTATTTGTAGGGGGATTAAATGATTTGTTAGTGGGTTGAATGTTTAGAATGGTAGGATCAAAAAAGGATTGGTAGAAAGGGGTTTTGGAGTAGTGGGAGGGTCGATGTTAGTGTTATATTTAAATCTTAAGCCTAAGCGACACTGGATTTTGATGAAGGGAGATGGGTTCGTGAATGCCTTGTTCATGGATGCCTAAGCCTTTGCATTGATGTTTCATTTTAGTGAACATATTTTTGGCTATAGGATATGACTTAGACGGGGAAGATGATGTCATGTAGTCATCATGAGACTAGGGGGTTTTAGTTTTGTCATCTGCTAAGATGTCGGACTTAACAAAGGATGAGAGGTGGGATTTGTTTTGATTTTAAGTTGGTGATGGATGTTTGGATGTACGATGGGATTTGGATAGCTAACAATGTTTGGATGTCGAGTGGGATTTTTATGGTGGATGATGGTTAGGGATAAGATTGAGATGGAAAGGTGGTGCATAGGACAAGAATTACTTGGTTAATGAGATTTTGAACATAAGACCTAAATTACATGCAATAATTGGTCGAATGTCCATAGGTGCGATGGAAGTCACAATAATAGTGTTCCTAATACCAAGATGGTTTGGGAAGGTTTTGATTATGTTATTTAATGGGGGTGGATGATCATGTTGAAATTTTTTAGACAATGGAAGATGGTGGTCAAATATTCTCCTAAAGGAATGAAGTGGTTTGGGTTAAATGGTTTTGGGGGAGTAGGAAGTAAAGGTGCAGGATTCGGGTGTATTAAGATATGTTTTGGTGATTTAGATTTATGGGTTAGATTAGATTGTTGTGGCTTAGGAGATGAAGGGGATGTGTGTGAGATGGGGGTCACATTATATTGGGGTGATGTTGGGGATGGAGGAGATTTGGGATATGGGTGTTGTGTAGGAACCACATTAGATTTGTTTGATTTAGGGGATAAAGTGGATGAAGGTGGCATAGGATACAAATGAGATGGGTAGGATTGACATTGGATTTTTTAGGTTTAGGAGTTGGTAACTTAGGATTAACGCGAGATATTTTAGGATTGGGGGTGGTAGGGATGAATTAGGATTAATTAAAGGATATGATAGTGTTAGGTATTGGTGATGAAGGGGGTAAGATAGGATTATGTTTGGATGAAGAGGATGAGGGTGGCATAGGAGACACATTATATGGTTTAGGAATTGGGGTAAGGGGATGAGGGTGACTTAGGAGTCATGGTGGATAAGATAGTTTTACAGGATTGGGCTTAGGTGATGGAGGGGATGAAATAGGCTTATAGGATGAATTTGATGGTGGATTAGGGGATGTGGGACTATCTAGGATAAATTACGTAGGATCAGATTGGGATGATGAATATGATGAGGATGGAGGACTAAGATGAGATGTGGAGGATAATAATTTTGGGTTAAGTTGTTGGGATTGTTGTGGATATGTGAATGGGACTCAATTATAGGTTTTTCGATGATCGATTTAGAAGTTGATATTTTGATGGTGCATGAGTTTTGATGGGATTAAGGTGTAGGTAATAATGATTGATAGGTGGTTTGGAGGTTGGCAGTTGGGAGGGTTTTTGTGGGCTTGGGATTTTAAACTAGATTAGAAAGGACATAAAGGAGGTCCTCTTGGTCTAGGTCAAAGTTAGTGAGGTATTCAAAGTCGATGTAATTGGCTTGTGGGGATAGTGGTTTATGTTGATTAGGTCAGGGTGTGGATTGAGATGATTTGGGTTCCTCAAGGAAGAGGTCAATGGGGTGAGGGTAGGGATCATAGAAAGGGAAATTGTGGATGGGGTTGGTTGGGAGATGATGGTTTAGGAGGTGATTGGTTGATACATGATTTAATATTGGATATTTTTGATTGAGTTGTTGAATGATTTTTAGGATGTTAGGATCAACATGGGATGGTTGATTTGGATGATGAGGATGGGATTGATTGAGGTAGGATGTTAAGTTTGAGATTTTTTGTTAAGGTGTTTGATAGTGTGTGGGATTTCATGATCAAAGTGATATGGTTGAATTTGATGGGTGGGGGATGATGGGATAGCTTGGTTGATGGATTTAGAAAAGAGGTAGGGGTTTGGATGTTGGTTTGGAGAGGATGAGGATTGAGGATCAAAGGCCATGGTTTGATAGGATGCGCGTGTGATTAAGAATGGTGATGGGATTTGGATTGGGATTGTGTGATAAAGGATGGTTGATTATGATGATATTTGTTCAATTAAAATTTGAAGGTGATAGGATGGTTCAAGGTGTTTAAAAGAAAGAAAGAAACATGCAACACACACCCTAACTAGTCAAGTGGGATTTTAATCAAGTTATGGCCCACTTTCAATACCACATATCAGTGATGGTGCCACAATTGTCTCTCCGCCTATGTGCCAATGTGGGTTCGACTAGTGAGTGATCTTAGGGAGTGCAGCCTCCTTGTAATATAGCTCAATATGTGGCCAAATGGTTGCCTAGTCTAGGATGCACAAGTTCACTAGGGGAGTCCCTTATATACCTTGCGGTACATGGGGCCCAAGTCTATGTTACATAGATGTTGTCTAAGGTTTGGGTTTTGGGATGTGGAAGCTCCTCACTTCACGCCACTCTTAAAACAAGTAAGCGCTTAGCCAATAACAAAAATTGTCCAAGAATTTGTAAACCCCACCGGAACACGAGGTGTGCCTACGTGCGTGGAGATGAATCACATGGTTAAAAACCCCTAGGACTATGACAAGTGCGTGGATATCACTTCCACATTGCGATGCCCCTACAAAAGAAAAATTGTGAAGGTTAAGCACTTTTGATCCTTAAGATCGTTCTAGGACGCGAGAGGAGAACATACATGGTTTTGCCTCTAGGATGAACACGTAATAAAGGAAAACACACAAAAGAATGATTAATGTAAGATAAATATGATAAAATGAAATGATAAAGATTAGTATTTTTTTATTACGTCTTCATGAGGAGGCCCTACAAAACAAGGGTTAGTAGTTTTATTTTTCAACTCCAAATGTCTCAGATCGAACAAGCTACAAAACAAGAAGATTAGTAGTTTTGAATGCTACAATTAAAAAACTTAGATAAATATTAAAATGGGTGGAATCTCCCTTATCCTTGAAATATTTTTGCAAAAATAAAATGTTAAACCCTCAGAAACACCACCAAAACATAAAAAGATGTGATTAGATTGATTAATACCAACACAAAATTGTACTACATCAAAGGAATTGATTAACAAATAAAGGTGCTATTTTAGGTCAAATGCGCCAAAGTACAACAAAAGCATTATTACTGAGAACAAATATGCTAAACTACCAAAAAAAGTGCTAAAACATTAGCATAGGTCCTAAACTATTAATAAATGTTCTAAAACTATAGTAGACAATGTTAGCAGAGTTCAGTTTCAAAGAATAAGCATAAGTGTTGAAACACGAAAAAGGTGCCAAAATACGTAAAAGGTGCCAAATTATAGAAAAAGTTGTCGATCCCTGTACAAAACAAAGTCGAAAACAAAATTACTAATGTATGCCACAAAGGTGCAAAAAGATAGACAAAGGCGCCAAAAGATAGACAAAGGTGATGATCCTACATGAATGAGGTTAGAAATGGAGGCTTTAAAGCATGGTACAAAGGCGCCACATGTTTAAAAAGGTGCATAAGTATATCCCTTCAACCATAGAAGTCATAATATCATGAAAAATATTTGTTTCAAGTCAAAGGCACCACTTCTTTTGCATTGGCGCTGAATGATAGGGCAAAGACTCTAAAATGGAAAAATGTCATGAAAATTTAAAATTTTAAGGTGTAAATTGAAACGATTTTTTTTTCAAATTTGAAAATATTGTATTAAATATGAAATGTTATTAGAAAAAGAAATATTTTGGAGGGTAAGCCTCACGGTTGGCACCAAAATGTAATGCAAGAAAATATAAGATGAAAGTCGAAACAAAAACAAACCAATTGATTCCTGAATCCAGTCTTTCAAACAAAACCTTAGATAAAGTAATGGATGGAAATAAATGATAGATTAAATAACTACACTTACCTACAAGGTGCACAAATCCTTCTTTGATGTGTTAGTTTTGTAGTGCCCACTCCTCTTCGACACTATTTCATTTTGATGTTATTCATTGTTAGATTGATACTTAGACATTTGAGTATTATATTTTGATTAGTAGATGATGGACTATGCGGAGATTTGGACTATTGACATTATGTGTTTTACATTTTTATTATGATGCACTAGATGGTGATGATAGACAATTATATATATGTTGATTTGCGATATTCTAATTTTTATACTAACATGTCGTAATTTGGATGTATAACATATGTTGGATGTTTTGAGTATAATTATGATTTTATGGATGCCAAAATCAAATCATTTGTATCATGCTAGATGATAAAATTGCTAATTTCGGATGATGAGCATTGATTTTTATATGTATATTTGTCTCAATGTTGTTAATATAGTCATAAGGCCAGAGAGGTATTTTGTTTTGTGTTGCAGGACATTCTATCACATACATTGAAAGGGGATAGGGGACCAACCATGGAAGGATGTCGGGTGTTGAGAAACTTGGCCAAAATTTCCAAAATATGTCTTTCCTTCCTCCTTCTTTCCTTCAATATCAAATTTTACACATTTCAAGACTCAAAATTTTTTTCTAGAAATAGCTTCATCAGATAGAGAATTTTCTCACCTTTCCGTAAAGGTAAATTTTCCTCCCAACTCCTTGTAAATTTTGAGTTATGGCCGACGGAGTTTTTTTGGGGAAAATTTCCTAAAGCAAGCCCACGAGCCAATGAAATGGTGCCACGTGGTGGTGGAAGTGGGGGAGGAGAGAAAAGTTGAAATTTTTTCCAAAGTGGGCAAAGGGTTTTAAAGGAAAAAAGGCTGGGCTGCGGGGGAGGATGGAGAAATTTGCAAAGGCCCACCGAGCATCGGGGGACGACACGTGTGTGTCGATGGCAAGTGGAGTCGGAAAGCGGTGGAAGAATTTGGAAATTTTCCAAAGTGGCTAAAGCACAAAGGGGAAAAGGTTGGCCCGCACCTCCGCACAACTAGAGAGTGACACATGTCACGAGAGCGGAGCATGGGGAAAGTTTGGGAAATTTTCCCAATGTGAAATCAAAGGAAAAAGGTGAGGTTTGAGCCCATGTTTCATCAGTGAATGGGAAGGTGCCACGTGGCAGCATGGAGTGGTGGGGCGCATGGGGATTTTTTGGGAATTTTTCCCAAACTCAAAAAAGGGAAAAATTTCAAATTTGGCCCGCGAACCCATTTTTGCCCTAATTTTGCCATTTTGCCCTAAATCTTCAGAGGGCCATATCTTTTGATCTAAACTCTGGATTTTTGCATTTTTTATATCATTGGAAAGATGTTGAAATTATCCACATGATGGACTATTCAATTTTGTTTTTTGGTGGATTTTGTGGGAGAAAAATGAGAAAACATCTCTGGCATGCAAAAATATAGAATTGACATTCAACCACCAAAATTAATGAAGTATGGGTCGTTTTTTTGATCTGCAGAGCAAGTGTACTTTGGCGTATGGGTTTTTCCATGAAGCCCATCACTTTTTAGAAAAATTGAAGGGATTTGATTGGTAGTTGAGCTCATAAACCATTTTTCCCGTGTTTTTTTTGCTTTCCCTTCTTCTGCTTCGCCATTAAAAGCCAGTTTTGGCTCATTTGTAAAGGGTTGGATGTTTTTGTTCTTGCAGACTCCCTCTTTCCCTGGCACGTGAATTTGAGGAGTTTTAGACCTTCCATGGAACCTGTGACACATTTTTTTTTCTTTTTCGCCAAGTGTAATGCATTGTATCAAATTTGGGAATGGTAATGCATGTTTTGTGAATGATCTTCCAATCCTCTCATGCGTTTATTATTGTTTTCTAGTCTTTCATTACATTCTGGAAATCTGTGCATGCTTGGTGTTACATCTCTATGATTTGTGTTTATTTGCAAGATATAAGTTCATCACTCCTTTGGTGTATCACCATTTTTACTTAGTTTTGTTTCCTTTTGCATCCTTTATCTCTATCTCCTTGGAATTTAGAGTAGGATTTAGCATTAAACCTCTGCAAAATTCATGCATACACCTAAACAGAGGAGTAAGAACTAACTTTCTCTGGAGAATTTTCTCATCTTGCAGGTTCCCACACCTTGGAGAAAATTCAATGTTGTGTAATCACACTAAATGACCCCATTTTGAACTACAGATCTGGAGGTCATTTAGGGGGTGCTGTAGATTTGCACTAATAGTTTTGGCACACCCGGTGGGACCTTAGAGGTCTTCATCTTCATTACAACAAAGTTGATGTGTAATTTTTGTAAGTTTCTTGCTTAAAAGAGCCTTGATTTACACATCTGGCGACTCCAAAAGGATAGAATCAACTAGTTTCAGCAGTCCAAGCTTGAAGATTCATGAGAAGGATCCAAACAAGGTCAAGGGCTAGAGAAGAGGGATTTTCTGAGTATCTACAATTATCCCTAGAAAGAAGAGAAAGGGGAAGAAGGATTCAAAGGTCTCCATCTCCACCAAACAAGAACTCTATCAACTCCCCCACCTGGTAGACCTTTCACCCAATCAACAAGGGTTCTCAGGCCAATCATAATGGCACAACCCAATCCTTATGTTAACTTTACTGGCAGCAGCCCACTTGCTCTCAATGCACAAAACCCAAGTTCCAATTGCAGCATTGAAGAACATCCCATACTTTACTGGGGAAAATCAGACCACTCCTGGTGATCATGTCAAAGACATTGCTAATGTTTGTGCAATCCATGAGATTGTTGAGATGTAAATTTGTCAAATTGTTGGCATCTTCATTCAAAGGGAAAGCCTTGTAATGGTTTAGGAGCCTTGAGGTAGGCTCTATCCAAAATTGGAACCAGTTGTGCATAGCTCTCCACAACCAGTTTGGAGAAAAGGGGGACAACTTGTCTCTATTGGAGCAACTGACAACTATCAAGAGAGCTCCCAATGAGCAGCTAACAGACTTCAATTTCAGATTTCAAAGAACATGGGATAGAATCCCAGTGACAGTGAGGCCAACAGCTCAAGGTGCTTTCTTATACTTTCTCAAGGCTTTAAATTCTGACATTTCTATGTTGATCCAATCCATGGGAGGTGCAACTATACCTGCAACTTACAACATCACCATTAGGGCTGAGAATTGTTTGATCCAAGCTGGTAAACTTGCACCTAGGCCTCCTATGCCCTTATATCTAGACTTGGAAAGCCCAAGTACTAGTCAAGCACCTACTTTAGCTCCTATTCCCACTCCTAGAAATTAGAGTTCAAATGAAACTTCTACTTCATCCTCTAGTGCCTCAAATGAGCTTCAAGAAGTTATGAAACAATTACAAAATTTGGGCAATGAGCTGGTTACGCTCAAGAGGCAAGCAAGCCCAAAGTTTTAGGCCTTCTTATCAGTCTCAAACTCAGCCTAATAGACAACCATATCAGCCTAATAGGCCACCCAACCCAGCTGCAAATCAAAATCAAGTAAGGCCTCCTGCCAATAGACCATTTCAGCCCTATAACCCCAATGTTGCATCTACCTCTAAAGCCTTAGTGCCAAGTGCAAAATAATATAGCTCAAGAGTATGATTGGTGTTTCCCATGCAATGAACCTCACAACCAGTCTATGTGCTTCAATGGTGCTTTGAACCAAGCTTTGATGGTGACAACAACTAGCGTAGAGAGTGAGGTGAGTCAAGAAACAAACCAACAACAAGGGACATCTCAACAAGATACAACTCCAAATGAGACTACACTTGTGAATTGGCAAGCTGAAGATTTTTGTGGTATGAATCAAACACCTTCTCAAAGTGTAGTAGCTAACACATGGTCAAAGAAGAGGAATATTGGTGAAGGGAAGTCATTAGCTCTAGGTGATCCACAACCTTCCATCACTCCACAAGGTGTTGGCAAGAAAATGTAGTTCCAAATGTGCAAGGACAACCCAAGCCACCTTCTAGACCAGCTCAAATACCGGTTGTTGCAGCCCATGTACAAGAGAAGAATGTGTAGACTAAGGGGAAGCAAAGGGATGTTTCAACCCCATTTAGCATCATTGAACAAATGAAGAAGACAAATGTGAACATATCTATGTGGGAGTCACTATCCATCCTAGGCCAAAGGGATCTACTACAAGCTGCCATGAAGAATTGGTCAACCTCAAATCAGCAAGCTCATATGCAAGAGAAGGTACTCACAAATGCTACTCACCTCGAGAGGGCATCATGGAGGACAGCAAGGTAAAATTTTGAAGCCCCCTCCATTCTATGTTTCATTGATCATTGGGGATAAACTAGTACATAATTGTATGATTGATTCTGGGGCAAGTAGTTCCGTGATGCCCAAGCAAATAGCTGATCATCTGGGCCTTCAATATGAAGTCATATCCAAAGGGGTGGTGCAATTAGATGGGACAATAGTAACAATAGTTGGGGTAATTAAATATTTGAGCCTTACTTTGCATGCATGCCCCAATGTCACTATTTTGCAAGATGTGTCAGTGATAGATTTTCCACCACTCTTTGCCATATGTTTGTCAAGGGATTTCACAGCTAAAATTGGAGGCTACTTATCTATTGATTGGTCACACATGTTGTTTAGGACAAGGTATGGAGCCAAGGCCACAATCAGGTCCGAACCTATTGCAAACTTTCACATTGAGCCTCATACTCCAAGCCCAATCAATGCCAACTATTCAACATTGATCAAGAGGATTATCCAAGCACACATGAAGTTGACACCAAAGTTGGAAGCATTCCAGATTTGACCCTTGATGAATGGGAAAGAAAGATACATGCTTTTGATCCCTACAAGGAAATAGAGGAATCTGAACTAGGAGTCTATTGCATGCATGAAGAAAATCAGCCTCTTCCTAGCATCACCAAGCCAGACCATAAAGATAACAATGAGGTATGGCAGTTGTTCTTTGATGGATCAAGAAGTAGACAAGGTGCAGGAGGAGGAGCTATGCTTGTTTCACCTCAAGGCATTAAGTATTATTCAGCTTTTAGATTTCAGTTTGCATGTTCTAACAACACTGTTGAATATGAAGCTTTGATACATGGATTGCATTGGTCAAGAAAGAGAGGTATCAAAAACTTACAAGTCTTTGGTGATAGTGAGATGATTGTTAATCAAGTTAAAGGACAACATGCTGCCAAAAATGACCTGCTCAAGAGTTATAAGAATAGGGTGTGGGACCTCATTGAGGATTTTGAGGGCTTTGGCATCAACTCCATCCCTAGGAAAGAGAACCAAGCTGTTGATAGGCTTATAGCAGTTGGAGAAACTTTTGATGTTGTGGAGAGTATCAAAAGAGATAAAATGCAGCCAAACATCCATGTGATTGTGAGGCCATCAGTGCTAGACAATAATGTAAGTTGGCAAGTGTTTGAGAGTGACCAACAAATCATCAATTTCTTGTAAGAAGAAGCTGAGTTCTCACCAAAAATTAGGAAAAGTTAGAACAACAATATGGTGATCAAGTGGTACAACTGAGAACCAACAAACTACAAAAGGACTTGTGACTTTGGAGTCTATCTTTAATCCTAATGATCAATTTAGGAAGGAGAAAGAAAATATCCAAGTCAAGGGAGAAGATTCAGAGCCCATCTCAGTTGGAGAAGGCAAGTCACTTCAAATTGGTAAAGTGGCAACCGAGCAAGAAAGGTATGAATTCATGCAACTTTTCCAAGAGTTCCTGGATGTATTTTCTTGGAGCTATGAAGACTTGAGAGGTTTCAATCCCAAGCTAGCTCAACACACAATTGAACTAGATCCAAGTGCTAAGCCCATCAGGAAAAAACAAAGACCGGTCAATCCACACATTGAGCCTCTCATGAAGAAGGAATTGAATAAGTTAATAGAGGCAAGTATCATATTCCCCATCAAGCATTCAAGTTGGGTTGCAAACTTGGTTCTAGTCAGAAAGAAGAGTGGAGAAATCAGGTTGTGTGTAGACTTTAGAGATTTGAATAGAGCATCCCTCAAGGATCACTACCCACTTCCTTCTATGGAGATTTTATAGGTTGTTGCTGGCTCTGAGAGGTTTTCATTGCTAGATGGTTATTCAGGTATAATCAGATCATGGTAAAGGAAGATGATCAGTTCAAAACAGCCTTCACCACCAAATGGGGAACCTATGCATATAGAAAATGCCATTTGGGTTGTCTAACCGGAGCCACTTTCCAAAGGGAAATGGATATGGTGTTCAAGGGATTGATCAACAAAATAGTGTTGATATACCTAGATGATATTACTGTATTTTCTAAAAGTGCAAAGAGATCATCTCTTTCATTTGAGACAAGTGTTCCAAAGATGTAGAAGATTTGGGGTATCCTTGAATCCCAAAAATGTATTTTTCTAGCTCATGAAGGCAAGCTCCTAGGCCACATCATTTCCAAAGAGGGATTAGCAATTGATCCAGAGAGGGTTGAAGCAATAAAAGCACTGCCATTGCCAAGACATAAGAAGGCTCTTCAAAGTTTCTTGGGAAGAATCAATTTTGTTCGAAGGTTTGTTCCAAATTTTGCAGCCCTTGTCAAGCCAATAACTATGATGTTGAAGAAAAGTATGGCATTCAAATGGACAGCTGAAGGTAAGGAAAGTTTTGAGGCAATCAAAGAAGCTATCTCACAAGCTCCAACTCTCATTAACCCATATTTCTCCAAAGATTTCATCCTTTATGCATTTGGCGGTGATGATACAATTTCTGCAATTTTAGTACAACAGAATGAAGAAAATGTAGAGCAGCCAATTGCCTTCTTTAGCCAAAGCTTGGAGGACTATGAAGTAAGGTATTCCTTCATTGAGAAGCATGTTCTTGCAGTGATTAGGAGCTTGAAGAAATTTAAGCATCTAGTTTCAAACAACAAGGTTCAACTGTTGGTTTCTCATGTGGGAGTTAAAGACTTCCTCCTCAACAAAGATCTAAATGAAAAATGCAGGGTGGATTACTCATGTCATGGAGTATGACATTGAGATCAAAGTCACCAAGCTGGTCCGAGGAAAGGGATTGTGTGAGCAATTGGCCTTGAGCCAATCAATTGAAGCAAGCAAAGAGAAGAATGTTGTTTTGGTGTTGCAAGACAGCCAAGAACAAAGAGATGTTCAAGAAGAAAATGGTGGTATGCTCACTCCTTGCTGGACCCAAGACATAATGCACTTCTTACAAATAGGCCTATGCCCTCCAGAGATGAACAAAGCCAAAAGAAGACACTTCAGATTGCAGGCTATTCCATATGCACTTGTTGATGGTGTCTTGTTCAAAAAGGATATCAATGGAGTGTTGTTGAGGTGCATTGAGACAAATCAGATTGAGAGAATGTTAGAAGAATTCCATGGTGGATCAGCTGGGGGTCATTTTTCTCCAAGAGTGACAGCTCTCAAGATCATGAAGGCTGGTTATTATTGGCCCAAGGTGTTTAGTGATTGTTATGCATGGATCAAGAGGTGCAAGAATTGTGCATTCTTCACAGGAAAAGAGAGATTAACAACACTTCCATTGCACCCAATCTCAGTTGACCAGCCATTCATGCAATGGGGTTTGGACTTCATTGGAGTCATTAATCCAAACTCAAGCCAAGGGCAAATGGATTCTAACAAGCAATAGACTACTTCACCAAATGGATTGAGGTGGCACTCAAAGAGGCAAATGAATCTAGCATTCTAGACTTCTATGAGGGGATAACAACCAGGTTTGGCATACCTACCACTATAATATCAGATAATGCATTGGCATTCATAGGATCAAAGGTAATTGAATGGGCTGTTAGAAATGGGATCTATCTGAGCACTTCATCAAATTATTACCCCAAGGTAATGGCCAAGATGAGTCTACAAACAAGAATCTATTAAGGATCATCAAGAGGACTCTTGATGAAAATCAGAGGACTTGGCACACTAAGCTCAAATCAGCTCTATGGGCTGATAGGATAACTCCCAAAAGATCCACAGGTAACTCTCCATTCAGACTTGTTTATGGGAAAGAGGCAATCTTGCCTATGTCACTTGAGTTGCCAACATTGGAACTCATGAAGCAATTGGAATTGTTGGAGTTTGAGCCCATGGAGGTTAGATATGTAGAATTGATGGAACTCCTAGAAATCAGAGAGCATGCAACCCAAACAATGGAGAAGGATCAAGCTTTGATCAAGAGAAGCTTTGATAGGAAAGCTAAGGCTAGAACTTTCCAAGTTGGAGATTTAGTGTTGAAATGGGATGCAGACCGAGCAAAGCCAGAAGGCATTCAAAATTTGATGCCATTTGGAGTGGCCCCTACATGGTCACAAAATGCAAGGACAACAATGCCTTCCAATTGTCTACATTGGATGGTGAAGAACTGCAGATTCCTAGTTAATGGAATCCATCTAAAGCATTACTACTAGAAGGGAAACTTCTCACCTTGTACATATTAGCTTAGATTTATTTCATTCCTCCAAGTGCTATGCACATTTTTTTGTTGTAGCTTAGATTTACTTTTCCCTAAGTGCTTTGGCACAAGTTTTGTTGCCCCAAGGATGCATCTTTTACAGATCATGTTCCAGATCAAGTAATGTTCTACTCTCACAATCTTCATTCTAGAGATTTTCTATGAGTTGAGAGTAACAAGAAAGTTAAGTTCATGACTCCATTGCCCAATGGATTGCTTCAGCAGCTGGTCACTTCATCCAGCAGGTAGATGACCCCTGAGTCACCAAAATTGTTATCCAAAATAAGCCCCCGCTTATTTTGGCTAACTTTCCTTCTTTCCTTCCTCCCTTGTGCTTCAATATCAAATTTTACACATTTCAAGACTCAAATTTTTTTCTAGAAATAGCTCCATCAGATAGAGAATTTTCTCACCTTTCCATAAAGGTAAAATTTTCCTCCTAACTCCTTGTAAATTTTGAGTTATGGGCCCTATGGAGTTTTTTGGGGAAAATTTCCCTAGGCAGGCCCATGGCCAATGAAATGAAATGGTGCCATGTGGCAAGTGGAGGTGGAGGAGGAGAGAAAGTTGAAAAATTCACCAAAGTGGGCAAAGGGTTCAAAGGAAAAAAACGGCCCGTGGGGGAGGATGGAGAAATTTGCAAAGGCCCACCGAGCAATGGGGATGCGACACGTGTCCAATCAGGTGGCAGGCAGGAAGTCGGAGAGTGGAAGAATTTGTGAAATTTTTCCAAAGTGGTAAAAAGCACAAAGGGAAAAGGTTGGCCCACACCTCCGCACCGAACTAGAGAGTGACACGTGTCACCGGAGAGTGGAGCGTGGGGAAATTTTGGGAAATTTTCCCAATGTGAAATCAAAGGAAAAGGTGAGGTTTGAGCCCACGTTTCATCAGTGAATGGGAAGGTGCCACATGGCAGCAGGAGTGGTGGGGTGTGGGGATTTTTTTGGGAATTTTTCCCAAACTCAAAAAAGGAAAAATTTCAAATTTCAGCCCGCGAACCCATTTTTGCCCTAATTTTGCCAGTTTTGCCCTAAATCTTCAGAGGGCCATATCTTTTGATCCAGAACTCGGATTTTTGCATTTTTATATCATTGGAAAGATGTTGAAATTATCCACATGATGGACTATTCAATTTTTTTTTTGTGGATTTTGGTGGGAGAAAAATGAGAAAACATCTCTGGCATGCAAAAATATAGAATTGACATTCAACCACCAAAATTAATGAAGTATGGGTCATTTTTTTTGATCTGCAGGGTAGTGTACTTTGGCGTATGGGTTTTTCCATGAAGCCCATCACTTTACAAGAGGTGAAATTGAAGGGATTTGATTGGTATTTGAGCTCATAAACCATTTTTTTCCCGTTTTTGCTTTCCCTCCTTCTGCTTCGCCATTAAAAGCCAATTTTGGCTCATTTGTAAAGGGTTGGATGTTTTGTTCTTGCAGACTCCCCTCTTCCCCTTGGCACGTGAATTTGAGGAGTTTTAGACCTTCCATGGAACCTGTGACACATTTTTTTGCCTTTTCTGCTAGTGTAATGCATTGTATCAAATTTGGGAATGGTAATGCATGTTTTGTGAATGATCTTCCAATCCTCTCATGCATTTATTATTATTTTTGGTCTTTCATTACATTTTGGCAATTTGTGCATGCTTGGTGTTACATCTCTATGATTTGTGTTTATTTTCAAGACAGAAGTTCATCACTCCTTTGGTGTATCACCATTTTTACTTAGTTTTGTTTCCTTTTGCATCCTTTATCTCTGTCTCCTTGGAATTTAGAGTAGGATTTAGCATTAAACCTCTCTGCAAAATTCATGCATACACCTAAACAGAGGAGTAAGAACTAGCTTTCTCTTCTAGAGAATTTTCTCATCTGAAGTGTGTGAGTTCCCACACCTTGGAGAAAATTCAATGTTGTGCAATCACACTAAATGACATAGGGTTTACTTGTTTAATGTCGTTCTTTTACATTTGGAAATTGGGAGCTTGTTGGAGTTGCTTTTGGGAATTTTCTTGGCTTGGAGGTGTGAAAGACTTATGGAGTGAAGTTTTCTTGGAATCTTGATGGAGAGGTAGGATCTCCATCCTTGTATTTTTCTTATTTAGGTTTGTAAATGTGAAAATGGTGCTTGTTTAATATAGTATGAGTTTTGTGAATGTGCTTTTGTGTGGTTGGGTAGTATGCCTTAAGTTGGGTGTGGGAGATGGACTTATGGGACCATTGGGGAGGGAAAAGGGAGTTTGTGAGGAATGCATTTGGTGGGAGTGTGATTGGGAGTTTCACCTATGGGGAGTGAAAAGGAAATCATGGTCATATTGTTGCATACTTGCAAGGGAGAGATAAGGATATTGTGTTGTTTGTTTTGTGCACTTGGAGGCTTAGGGTGAAACTCCCACTTCACTTGGGAGGCAAAAGGAGGTGGTTTCCCATAGTCCTTGCTCCATTTGGTTTGATATCAAACCTATGTATTGTTTGAAAAAGTTGTAAAACTTGTTGAGTATGTCATTTTAGTTGTGTTGAATATTTTGAAATGTATGTTGTTTGTGGAAGCCATGTTGTTGAAAATTTGTCAAATGTTGCTCAAGATCCCTCATGGTTCTTTGGTTGGGGCTCGGGGGCCATTAAGGGGATGGATTCTCCTCTTAATGGATTAAAGGTTGGGTGGAGAGCATTGCCTATTCCCCCTTCCTTTGTATTGTGATCCTTGTTGTGAAAGATTGAAGTGAGCTAGATTGGAGCTACATTTGGGAGAAGACTTGCAAATTGGAGACTTGTATTTTGGCCTTGTTGATAGCCCTTATGTTGTAAATTGTTCATTTTATTATTCCCACTTTGAGTGGATGATTGTAAATTTGTAAGCTTGAAAGAAAGTTATTCTATTACTTAGAAATCCCTATATTTTGTAAACCCTTCTAAGAGTGTTTGTATGAGAAATTTATATTTTCAAATGTGTTAGTTTGTGAAAGGAAACTACAAAATCTTTGCATTGATTAAATAAAATAGAAAACTTGAAATGAGTGGAAATAGTAATGCATCTCTCTCTTTAATTTGAGTTTGTTTCATTTCTCCTAAATGTTACATGTTTTGTTCTAAAAGAAATGAACATCTTGTTATAATGAACTTACTATGTGAAATGGTTGTCATTTAATAGTTGAAAGAGGAAAAGAAATAGTTACTCTTGTTTTATTAAAGGAAAGGTATATGAAAGAATTTAAACCATAGATGCATTCTAGTCTTGTTGATGGAAAATTTCCCCTCACAAATCTTATTAGATTAAATAAGAAAGTTCTACCAAAATTTCCCCAAGTTTACTTTTATCTAAATTGGTAGCAATCCTATTATTCTTTCAAATTTAGTTTTAAATGGAATAAACAAAAAAAAATATGTATATGCACATCCCTACTTAAATGCAACTATGATTAAATTAATTATATGGAAATGTTTTACAAATTTATTTTATGTATATTAAACTAATTGTAGTTTTCTTTATAAAAAAGGAATTTAAATAAATTTGATTATTTTAATATTATTAATATATTAATATTATTACAATTTAATAATAATATTGAAATAAAATATTGATAATATATATATATATATATATAATATTAATATATATATATATATATATATATATATATATATATATATATATATATATATAACAATTAGTATATAAGATAAACCTTTATTAAAAAAAAAATTTGGTATTGTTTGTTGTTTAGGCATGCGGCCAAGGCTATGTTTATAGTTGTAACATTGGGTAATGGGGGGGGGGCGGCGGGCGGGGAAGGGGAGGCGGGGAGAGTCGTCGGCGACTCTCCCCCTCTCTCTTTGCATTACTTAATGAAGTGGTGGGTGGGGTCGAGCCCCACCATACTCGATTTTAAATAAAACTTTGTCGTTGTTAATAGTATGTAGTCGGCCAAACTTTGTCAACGTAGTTTGTATAACATTTTTAATCCACGGTTTTTATAATATAAAGTATACACACACGTGTGTGTGTGTGTGTGTGTGTGTGTGTGTGTGTGTGTGTGTGTGTGTGTGTGTGTGTGTGTGTGTGTGTGAAAATTGTAGATCTATATTTTTTTAGTAAATAAAATTTGAGATTTAATATTACAATAAATTGTATATACATAGATATATACATGTATATACACGCAATTGATATATATATATATATATATATATATAGAGAGAGAGAGAGAGAGAGAGAGAGAGAGGTATATATATATCCACATGTATATATCCACAATGAATGTATATATTATTTATAAACCAGATTTATTAAAAGGGGCAAATGCCCATTTGCCCAAATAGGGTAAATACAAGAAAAATTGATCCATAACAATGACATTGATATCCAACAAATGAATAGTTTATATCAAACAAGAATTTACAATCAAACCCTAGGAGGGTAAAA
This sequence comes from Taxus wallichiana var. yunnanensis, assembly GCA_018340775.1. NCBI lineage: Eukaryota > Viridiplantae > Streptophyta > Pinopsida > Cupressales > Taxaceae > Taxus > Taxus wallichiana. The sequence goes on from CM031241.1 coordinate 125,230,669, forward strand.
AGGAAGTAGTATTACAAAAAAAAATACAATAGGAGCATCCACCCTAAGCTCCATCTTCTTCCATGGCTTCCTTCTCTTCCTCCTTCCTTAAAATAAGTCAAATGAGAGAATAAAAGTCTCCATGTAGATGTTTAGGGTTACTTGAAATTCCTTAGATCCAATGGCCTAGATTTAATCCATCATATGGCCAAGATTTTCCCTACAAAAGTTAGGTGAGAGTTAGGTGAAATCATCATTTAAATGCATGGGTCAAGTTTGAATGGGGCCACTTAAGTGGTGTAGAAGTTAACTTTAATTTGTTATCCATTATGATTTATTTAGTAACTTTTAAAAATAAAAGGCCCATGACCTTGTGATAATTAAAGTAAATTCATTCCCTTAATACTTAGACAATATTTATAATTGGGGATTAAATTTAATAGCACTTGTTTAAATGGAAAGAAAAATTAGATTTAGCCCCAAAATAATAAATTATTAAAGGACATTTGAGCTTTTATACTAACTAGATAAGTATTATAGAAATGAAGATTTTAAACCTAACAAGAAATAGCTAAATGTTGCTTTTGTTTTTAAAATAAAATAAAATTATTAAGTAATTTTTCTAAATCAATTGTTGGTTGTCTTGGGTTTCGTGTAGTTACATTTGTGGGCGTTACAAATTTACTCTTGATTGATGTTGGATGCATCAGATTTTGATGGAGACACACAAGCATCACCTCCCCTTGATTGCTTGATAATTTATATGGATGAAAATAAAGGAATGAATAATGATTGACGGATTGATTGAATGATTGAAGAAGATAAAAATGGAAAAGGTTTTCTAACTTGCTAACTTGCTAGCTCTCATGGAGGAGAAGAGCTCAATTTATAGTTTGTGGGTGGAAGATTCTATGGCTAGGATGAATCCAAGTTGGATTTAGATCAAGGGTTGAGGATGCATGTGAGGATTAGAGGATTACAAAGTGGAAGACTCTAAAATTTTGAATTCAAAATTCATGGAGGGAAGAAGCTTCCATTGAATTAAAAATTCGATGGAAGGAGAGAGTTAGAGAGACATCTAGAAATAGAAGCCTCTAGATTTAGAGGTGTGAGGATGTGATTAGGATTAGAATTATATTAGGCTAATAAATGATGATTAGAGGTGAGGTTACATGAAAAGGCTTGGTGTAGGGATGTGTAGGGTAGGTGGGTAGGTAGATATAGGAATATCAAATTCCTACAAAATGTTAATGAAAGATTATTATGATAATATGATATAACAATAGATTAAAAAGATTAATGATGAAAATGAGATATTGGATGAATTAAAAGAATTAATGATGAAATTTTATGATAAATGATAAATAACGATAATATGATAAAAATGGATTAATAATAATAATTAATCTTGAGATTAATTATTATATAGGCAATGTTGGGATATTTGTGGGACACTTATGTCAACATTTTAGATGTATACAATAACCATTGTAAGGTTATGTAATAACATTTAAGATTAATGATTATAAGTAATTTATAGTGTGTAGTGGAATATTTACTTGATTAAAGAAATTAACATAAATATCTAATTAGTGAGTGCAGTGTAGTGCCCACTTCCCTTTGACACATGCTAATACTTATTCTAATATAATTGATCACATTATGGACATTATTATGTTTTGATTTAGTATGTTGTTAGACATTTGATCATGGATTATTGTTAATCTTGACTTGGTTATGATGCATAATGATTATTAGAGACACTCATATGTGGATGATGATATATTATTTGACATGGATGTTTTATGGATGTTGTTTGGACATGTGATTTTAGATATTTTGCGATGATGATATAGTTGTTGGGATGAATTGTATGTTATAATGTTAAACTGCCTTGATGTTGTTGTGATTTACATACTTAGATGATTTTGTGATTTTATTTGTATCATATTGGATGTTCTGATATGGCCACGAGACCGAAGGAGGTATTTGTATTTTGCAGGTTAAAAATATCACAACAAAACATCGGGGGATCAGAGACCAACCACCATGGAATTCTAGGTGAATTCGAAAAGGTCACCATGGCAACATGTCTTGTGTGTGTGTGTTGTATTTTGTTAGGGATTCCCATGGGGGGATTTCCTTTATATGTGACCATGGGTTTGTGTATTTTATTAATGTGGTTAAATTTTATTTATTGTTGTATGTATTTTATTAGTGATGTGTTCCTTTCTTTATTTAATTTTGTTGTGGTAGATTAATGTGAGAAATCATATAGTTAAAATTTAAATAAATCAAATTGGGATATGGGAAAGTAATAATGGAAGTTGTTGGATTTTGTATTAAATATGTAAGGGATGTGTAAGTGTGTGTAAGAGTGTGTAAGTCAGTTTTGGAGTATGAAATACTCCACCTCCATGACAAATTCGAATTTGTCCTTGGGGGCTATTTTTGGAGGCTTGTGGGACAAGTAAAACTTGTCCCATGTCTCTAAATTTAATTTACCAACCGTACTTATAGTTGGAGAAGTGAATTGTGACTTTTATAATGAAGTTTATTAATCATGTTGCTTGTTTTGGGTTGCACTCTCTTACATTTTATTTATTTTGATGTCCCTTGAGGTGTGGGTTTTTGGAGTGTGCAAGTAACTTGTCATATTTTCACCCACCTCTTTATTGTGCTTGGGAGAATGGATTTTTGTCTTTTGTGTTTGAATTGGAGGATATGTGATGTGGCATCCTACATGGATCCAAATCATCCTCTTCTATATAATTCAAACTCTCTTCTTGTTTTGGGTTGTTAAATCTTTTTGCAACTTCATTGGGGGCGCATTTTCTTGTGTTGGAGCTCTTGTTTTTGAGGAAGTTTGGAGAAAGCTTTGCATGCTTGGGAGATTGTTGTTTGGAAATGTGTTATTGAATTTGAAAGCTTGTTGTTTGGAAGCAAAGTAACCATGGAGAGGTAGGAATTTAACTCTCCTTTTATGTTGTTTTTTTCTTACCATGTTGTGTGAATGGTGCATGTTTTATTTTATTTGTTGGTTGGTTGGGTAGACTGCCTTTGGGATGGTGTAGGAGGAGGCTATGGGGAATCCATGTTGGGGGGCATAAGGAATGCCATCGACATCAAAATTTTGTGGAGGAGTTGGGTTTGGAATCCACCATGGAAAAGAAGTAGCTTGCATTTCTTACTTTGTGGGGGCATAAGGAAATTTGTGGGGGGCATAAGGAGGGATTTGTGGGGGGCATAAGGATATGTATGGTGAAATTTATTGGCGTTTGTTCTAGTGGATGCCCAATTCCCAATTGGGAGGCATAAGTAGCTTCCCCCATAGACCTTGCTCCTTTGGCTTGCATGATCAAGCTTGAGTTTTGATTGGAATGTTTTTAATTGTAGTTTTGAACTGCTGTTTTGTGTTGAACTATGTTTTATATTGAATTATGCATGTGAAAGAATGTTGTGTGTTGTGGAAGCCAATTGTTGCCATGGGTTGAATCACACCTTTTATTGTATCTTGGTTGGGGCTCGGGGGCCAATGATGAAGGAAGACTTATCCTTTCATTGGATGTCTTGGTTGGGTGGAGAGCATTGTCTTTCCCCCTCTTTTGTTGTGATCAACTTGGAGAAAGAGAAAATGTGCATGTTGCTGTCCTGGAGCAAAGGAAAATGCAGCTTGACAGTCCCTTATGAAAACACATTTATTTGTAATCCTTTCCCACTTGTTATGAATGAAATTTTAATATGTATTTTTTGAAGAAAGATGTATGTAATTTGATTATGAAATTGTATATTTAAATTGTGAAAGACATTTATATTCGGTTACGATTATTGGAAAGAAACAGATGCATTATTGCATTCAATATGGAAAGATGTAAAGATTTATAATTGAAGTCAATAAAGAGTTGAAAGACCTTTTTGTTTCATATGCATTGTTGAATTAAATTCAATGTTTCATTGTATGACAAAAGAGATAGTTAGATCTCTATTTGGAAAGAGAAAATGTACGTGAAACAATGTTGTATTTTGTATTTTGGGAATGTGTATAAATGAAATTTAGTATTTTCTTTGGATTCAGAATGGTTGTTTATAAACAATTGAATGTATTAGATTAGTTTAGAAATGAAATGCCACATTTAAAGGATAAAATTGATATACAAATTTAAAAGAAATAGATCTATGTTATAAACTTTAAACTGACAATAAATTTAAATAAAATGCACAGTTCAGACCTGCACTTAATAATCAAATTGGAAAGGATATAATTTAGCATGCTAAGACATCAAGGAACTCAAATTGACAAAGAAAACTTAAGAAAACTATTTAGAACATTGCAAAATTGAGCCAATCCTTCCCTCAGCCATTTTCTGTCAATTGTTGGAAAAAATTCAAACTTGAATAAATTGAACAAATTTACCTTGCAAAAACACTTTAAACCCTCCCTAGAAAAATTCTCCATTTCTAATTGGTGTGTTGAGAGAAGGAGGAGGTCCAATTTAATCAAATTTAAAAGTTGGAGATTACCAGTTTGCTAATTAAAATCATGTAGATCATTTTTGTAAAATTGACACCTTAAAATTTATCAAATTGTAAAATTTATGTTTCCTATGAAAAGAGGGCATCGAGATATTTCCATAAAGTCCTCGTATTCCCAAAACCGAGCTTTCTAGCTCAAGTTATGACACTTTGAAGTTTTTCGGCCTTGGCGGGAAAATTTTCCCTGGCGAACTGTGGCCCAAAATTTATCGTGGAGAATTCTTTGAAATTTTTTGAAAATTTTACTCAAGAAAATTTTAACTTTTTCCTCTCGGCACGTAGCCAATCAGAGGCTGCCACGTGTCCTCACGGGGCAGCGGTGGAGGTGCGGCATCATTTTTGCCCTTAGACCTTTTTAAAATTTTTGAAAAAATTTCCATTTCGCCCGCCGGCCCGCGGCCTATCACAGGCTGCCACATGGTAGCTTTTGGTGCTAGCGAAGGGGGCGGAACCCTCGTGAGTCATGACCCCTTTTCCTTTTGAAAATTTTTATTTGGAAAATTTTTATGAAAATCTCCGCGGCCCCGCATTTCCGCCCTGCTTCGGTGATGACTCTTTCGTCGGACGCGCGGACCCGCGCGACCAACTATTCCCTTATCTCCCCTTTGGTGAAATTTTCCATATCTCCCCACCACTCCACCTATCTCCCTCTCCCTTCTCCCCCTGCGTTAGTTTGTTGAGTGCCACGTGTCCCTAGGAACCGCTGGCATGTGGGTGCTATTTGTTTCCTTTCTCCCTTTGGCGTAATTGCCACAAGACTCCCACCGCCCTGCCCTTCCTTTCTTCTTTTCGGTGATGACTCAGAGGCCGCCACGTGTCCCTGGAGGACCCACGAGGCGCGTGAGAGCTTAAGACTTTGTGCCCATGTGGAAAAAATTTCTAATGTCGCCCTGTGACCCGCCAACCTGTCAAAGGGTTTTCTTCCCCTCTCGCCACGTGTCCCCTTGGGGAAAAATTGGCCTCTAAAGTCCGCTTGCTCATATCTTGAGTTTCTGAAGGAGTTAGGAGGACTTCTTTATATCACTGGAAAGGTGAGAAAATTTCCTATCTAATGGGAATCCTTTAGGGAAATTTTGGATGTGTTAAGTATGGGAAAAATCAAGTTGAAACTCTGAGTCTATTAGAGAGTGGGTATTGGGGTAAATTACTCCCTAAACCTAACTGAAACTTCTAACCCTGAAAATTGAACTATGTGAACTTAAAAATTGTTAATGAAGGAAAAATATGTTCTTGTAATTTAGATTTGTTCTGGAACCTAATAGGGTCAACTGTTGTCTTGCAACTTGGTTGAGGATACTTCTAATAAAAAAATTATTCCATAATTTTCTAACTAACCCTAGGTTGTTTCTTGGGTCTCAAGTGGGTTGTTTTAAATGGGCATCACATGCGGTGAAAAATGGTTGTATATATATGAGTTTTGCACCATCTTAAGGGAGATTATATATATATCACTCATAGGGAGGATAATGTGTAACAAAATATCTAAATTGAGCTTCTGGTAAATTAGGATCTAAGAGAGATTAGTTACTCAAAAGAGATACAAGTAAGTGGGTCACATGAACATTGTATACCTTGTTAAAATATCCAATCAATTATCATTATAATCATGCAAACCCCCTCTTCTCACGTATCTTTTATAAATAAAATAAAAAGTACGTGTTTGTGTGCATTTAAATACTCTCAGTGGGATAGTTAAGTAACATTATGCTCATTTAAAGATAACTAAGGAGTAATCAAAGGATGAAATTTAATGATTTTCATAGGAAAATTTATAACAATGTATTATGGTAATACTACTATTAAATGTTTTTGGTAATAGATGAAAATAAGGTGGAACCCTTTGGATGAATTATAAATGGTTATCCCCTTTGGATTAATGTAAACCCTTGAGAAATATAATGTGAAATAAATTAATAGGTTGTGTTTTTATTGATCGAAACCAAGATAAGAATTCTAAGTCCTTTTATGTCTCAGTATATGTTAAAAAGATTATATAAAAGTTAGAAACCAAAAACAAAGCAATTGATTCCTAAATCTAATCTATTCAACAATACCTCAGATTGAGCTAGATGGAAGGGAGAAAGAAATGTAATACCTTCACTTACCAATGAAGAACTCCCTTGATGCTTTGGATGTGCTCTTGATGGTGGATTGGATGTTCTTGCTTTAGATTTTGGAGACACTTGGGCAACACCTCCCCTTGATTGCTTGATAATTGTTATGGATGAAGATCAAATATTGGATGATTATAGATGAATGATGGAGTGGATGGATGGTGAATTGATTGAATGATTGAAGATAAAATTGGATGATTGATAAAATTAGTAGAAATTTGTTATGGATTTCCAAGTTAGCTCTCATGGAGGAGGAGAGATCAATTTATAGCTGAGGGTGGAGGATTCAATGGCTAAGATGAAGCCATGTTGAATTTAGATCAAGGGTGGAGGATGCATGTGAAGAATGGATAAATCTTTAGCTTGAGAGAGATCTCCATCAAAATAAAAATTCAATGAAAGGAGGGAGATATATTTGAATTTTTAAATATGAAAGAGGGAAATTTAGAGAGGCTTCTAGAAATAGAAGCCTCTAGATTTAGAGGTGTGAGAATGTGATTAGATTAGGTTAATAAATGATGATTAGAGGTGAGGTTACATGGAAAGGTTGCGTGTAGGGATGTGTAGAGTAGGTGGGAGGTGAGGTGTAGGAATATTAAATGCCTAAAAATATTAATGTAGGATTAGAATAAGATAATAATAATGATGTAAAAGGGATTAAAGTGATCAATGATAAAATGAGATATAATAATGATTTAAAAGGATTAATGATGGAATGATGATAAATGATGAATATGATAAAATGTATTAATAATAATAATTAATCTTGCAATTAATTATTATATGGATGATGTTGGGATATTTACGAGACAAATTAATCGTAATTAATCATGTCGACATTTTAGATGTCTACATTTTCCCCCTCTTTGAATGGTTATTGCGTAGCAATGACCGTTCAAAGAAAAAAAGAGAAAATATGTTAGGATGGTGATATGATGCCCCCTCGAGGGGTTAGGAAAGGAAGGAATGAGTCAGTTAACCACTTGAAAATATGATAGGGAAAAGTGGATGAGAGAGGATTAGAGGAATAGGATATTAGGAGAGAGGATTATAGGAATAGGAGAGAGGATTAGAGGAATATGATATTATGATAGAGGATTAGAGAAATAAGAGATTAAAGATTAGGAGATTAGGAGAGAGGATTAGAGGAATAAGAGAGAGGATTAAAGGAATAGGAGAGTAGAGGATTAGGAGAGAGGAGATTTAGAAGAGTAGGAGATTAGAGGATTAGAGGAGGAGGAGATATTGGATTATAGGATGCCCAGTCAATGATGTATGACAAGGGTGACAATTTAGGTTATTAGATTTGGGGATGTTAGATTTTGAGATGCCCAGTCAAGGGGGTAGGATTTGAAGATTTGAGGATGTTGGATTTGAAGATGTTAGATGTTGAGATGCCCCAGTCAAGGGGTAGGATTTGAAGATTTGAAGATGTTAGATGTGGAGATTCCCCAATGAGGGGGTAGGATTGAAGATTTGGGATTTAGATTGGAGGATATTTAGAAGATGCCTTAGCCAAGGGGTGGGGATTTTGGATGTTGGATGTGAGGTGATAAAATTTGGTTGTGGATATTGATTGGTTGATAAAGGATTGATTGGATAGGAAGATGAGGAGGTAGTTAGCTAGTTAGATGGTGATGAGGATTAGGTATGGATGATGATAAGGTTAAAATATGGTGATATAAGGGGGTGTGCTACCATAAAGTGCCCATTGTTATCATCATTAGCAATGTGATTAATGTGGCATAGAGAAATATGCACCATAGTATAAAGACAGTGATGACTAAATTGTTAAATACCCTTATCATCATATCATTTAACAAATTAATATTATGATGGTCCTCATATCATTGGACCAAAAAGGTATCCTCGTATCATCGGCAAAAATAGTACAAAAAAGATGGTCATCATATCATTGGACCATACAAAATAAAAAGAAATAAAAGAGGCCTCATATCATTGGCCAAAATTTAAATATAGACAGGAAAGCAAACACACACAAGCAAAAAACACACATATCCTATTTTTGTATGGATTTTATGAATTTTTTTATTTTTAGATTTTGGATTTTTTTGAATGTTTGGATGTTTAGATTTTGGATTTTGGATGTTTTTATTTTTAGATTTCAGATTTTTGAATGTTTATATTTTTGATTTTGGATGTTTTGATTTTTTATGTTGGATTTTGGATGTTTGGATTTTTATTTTTAGAGTTTAGATTTTTGGATTTTGGATTTTGGGTGTTGGATTTTTGGATTGTGGATTGTGGATGTTGGATGTTGAGATTTTGGATGGGATAGGTGGTGGTTAAGGATAGGTAAGAGGAAAGGATTCATTATGGGATAGCTCATGGGGTGGGGATAGGAAGAGATGTGGGATGTGACTTTCTCCGATAAGTCCCAAAATGTGTATGGGTAGGATGAAGGGGAAGGATTGAGGGAAATTGGATAGGGTGGATAGGATAGGGATTGGTTGATATGTTAGGGTTAGATGGGATGTGGGATGTGAGATAGATAGGATGAGGGATGTGGTATAGGATAAGATGGGGGATACGGAAGATGATAAGATATGCCCCCAGTATATGGGGGATGGATTGAGAGATGAATGAGGTGTGCCTCAAAGTGTAAATTAGGGCGGTTTGTGTGGATGGATGGATGGGTTTGATTTTCCTCCAAGTGTATGGTAGGATGGGAAGTGAGGGGTATATAAAATGGATGATGCCCCAATGGATGGTAGTAAGGATGCCCCAGTCATGATGATGAAATTTGAGTAGGGACATGAGGAGGATTGGATGAAAAGGCAAGGAGCATAATTTTCCCATGGATGTTCGATCCAAGGGAAAAAATATTTGGATGTGATGGATGGAAGGAAAATGACATCAGTGATGAAAAAAAGATGATCATAACAACACATGTTATAAGGCAAGACTTGGACTAAAATGAAGTGTGACCAAGGTCTAAACAATACCTAGAAACATATGAGCCTTATGTCTCTGTAAGATCAAAGTGTGTGATATTGTGATGGTTAATTATCGCTTGAAGTGAATGGATAGTATGTGAATACAACCTAGCCAATGTATAGGGAACGATTAAGTCAAATAGGTGGATGGAGTGTGAATGGAAGGCTAAGTCGTGCATTGCTCCTTGTTTGCCGACATCCATAGCCTGAGAGATACATTTGATTCTCCTCACAACATTTATTTCTGCCACCCAAGCATCCATAGCCCTAGTAGAGATGATGGAAACACCCCTAAAGAGTCCGGAGGTGGATTTTTGATATTTTTAATTTTAATACTATTTTGGCTTTTTGATATTTGGAATTTTTTTGCACAAAGATCTTCCACTCTCTTGAAAACTCTCAAGGGGTTAAGAATCACTAGTGGTTGGATGGGGTGATGGAAATGAGTTTGGAGATGACATTGGCTAGAGTGTCAACAGAAAATCCCAATGGTCTTCACCATAATTTGATTAAGTGTGTTAAAGTGTGTGGATCTTTAAGAGGACAATGGTGTTTGTATGTTGGAGGTAATAATAAACCAATGTCACACAATTGCAGTGAAGTACTATTGGATTGCAATATGTGTGAGAAAGTTGATCAAGTGTTCAATTGAATGGATTGGAAGAGGATATAAATTGATGTGATGATAATAATTGATTAGATACAAAGGGATTTGGATGTAAGGAGAATGGGCGGGAAGGAAATAACATCTTTGCGTAGGTGAAAAATTATGTGCTCAATCCATGTTTTGGTGTTTGGTATTTGTAGGGGGTTAAATGATTTGTGATTGAGTTGAGTGGTGGGGATGGTAGGATCAATAAGAGGAGTGGTAGAAAGGGTTTGCGATGGAGTTGGGAGGGATTTTGTTAGTGTTAGGTTTATACTCTAAGCCCAAACGACTTGGATTTTGATGGAGAGATATGGGTTCGAGAATGCCTTGTTCATGGATTCTTAAGCCTTTTCCTTGATGTTTAATTTTAGTGAACATATTTTTGGATATAGGATATGAATTGTATGGGGAATACGATGACATTTGGTCATCATGAGATTGGGATATTGTAGTGTTCTCATATGTTAAGAGGCCTAACTTAACAAAGGATGGGAGCTAAGATTTTTTTGGTTTTTGGTCGGTGAGGGAGTTTTGGATGTACGATGAGATTTGGATAGCTGATGATGTTTGGATGTCGAGGGGGATTCAGATGGTGGGTGATGGTTATGGATAGGTTTAGGATAGAAAGGTGGTGGATAAAGTGGTGTAAGGACAAGAATTCCTTGGTTGATGAGATTTTGGACATAAGACCTAAATTACATGTAATGATCATCAATTGTCCATGAGTGCGATAAAAGTAACAATAATAGTGGTCCTAATAACAAGATGGTTTGGGAAGGTTTTGATTGTGTGATTTGATGGGGGATGGATGATCATGTTGAAGGTTTTTAGATGATGGAAGATGGTGGTCAATGATTCTCCTAAATGAGTGAAGTGGTTTAGGTTAAATGGTTTGGGGAGTAAGACGTAAAGGTGTGGGATTGGGTGGATAATGAGATGTGTTGGTTGATTTGGATTTATGCGTTGGATTAGATTGTTGTGGCTTAGAAGATGAAGGGGATGGATTAGGCACAGGGGGTGGAAGTGGATGTTTTGGGCATAGAGGCTGAAGTATATTTAGTTAATTTTATATTTATTTGAGTATGCAGTTTGAGGTAAATGGTTTTGGTTTAGGATTAGTAGATGTAGATGAAGGTGATGGTGTAGATTGAGATGAAGGGGATGGGTGTGATACGTGGGTCACATTAGATTTGAGTGATGTTGGGGATGAAGGAGATTTGAGAGATGGGTGTGGTGTAGGAACCACATTAGATTTGGTCGATTTAGGGGATGAAGGAGATAAAGGTGCCATAGAAGATGGGGTGGGGAGAGAATTGGGATTGGATTTGATAGGTTTAGGAGTTGGTGACTTAGGATTCACATTAGATGTTTTAGGATTGGGGGAGGGTGGATTTGAAATAGGATTAGAGGATAGGATAGTGTTAGGTTTAGGTGATGAAGGGGGTGAGATAGGATTAGGTGTGGATGAAGAGGATGAGAGTGGCATAGGTTCCACATTAGATCATTTAGGTTTGGGGGTGGAAGGGGATGAAGGTGACTTATGAGTCACGATGGATGAGATAGTTTTGAAAGGATTGGGAGTAGGTGATAGAGGGGATGAAATATTATTAGTGGTGGAATTTAATGATGGATTAGGGGATGTGGGACTTGTTATGGTGAAATCACAACACCCTTGATTTCTTGCAAGTGGATGGTTGAGGCAGTCAGTGTGATTCGTCAAACATGGAGTTATCCCAAAGTGTGGGACTTTGTAATCGGGATAACCCTTCGGATGAAGGCTAGTTCCTATTCCTCTATTCTCGATGCACACATCAAAATTGTAGAGGATCTACTCTAAAATCTACTCTAACTTTCCAAGGAGACATGGTTAAGAAGATTACAAGAAATTAAACCTAAACTAATAGAGGTGATGCACCAAAAGGAATGTTGAACACCTACTTTGCATGGAGATGGAAACCACAATCAGATTAAGAAGGATGAAAATACACCACAAATCAATCCACTGATGAGAATCCACTAACCATTAAACACAAACCATTAAACATGTAATACAATAACCATGCACAGATAACCAAGATTGCAATGAGAGATTAGAAGAAAGAAATGAACACAAGAGAGGGTTGAAATTCATCCACAAACTTATATTATTGCTCCACATATTTGATACAGTGCATTACAATGGCCAAGAGGCACAAACTTGCATTACAACTTGAATGGGAGGTTTGAAATCCAAAAATTCACTTACAGACAAGAGAATAAGGGAGGGTGCAAAGAAAAATTATCCAACATTAGAACAATGCTCCTCTTTACAATATATAGGAAAAATGAGAGAAGGGGAGAGAAGAATTCGAAATCTTGCTCCAACAACCCTAGAATACATTAAAATCTCTTGCAACAATGATGGGTGCCACTGCAAAACCCATATCTCCATGTACTATGCCTTTTTGGGCAAGAAAGGAAGCCCATACGTTCATCATTTAGGTAGGTGAAAAAATTGGAAACATCCTCTAAAATGGAGGACTATATTTCTTCATTTTGAAGAAATTATTCTCACTCAAATTCTCACTATTGTGTAGAGGACGTTGAGAGCTTTCCAAAAATTCCTATCTTGTGTAAATCTGAGCTCCCAACCAAAATTTATGGCCATCTGAAGATTGGGATGCCATACTACATTAAAAATGAGTGGTTTGATCTATTTCTTCGGACTCTAAAATGCATCGCAACCTCTGAAATCTAAAATTTTATACTTTTAGGTCTTTTGACTTTGGAGGTTAATATTACTGTTCATTCAGTTGGGCATGTGGAACCTCTCGAAACTTTAAAAGCCCAAAGTATGAAATTCAAACTTGGGTTTCGGACCTTGTGCCTTTTCGGACTTGTGACACTTTTCATCTTGCCGACCCACCAAAACTTCCGAACCTCCAGAAACCCCAAAGTCCGAAATTCAAACTTCGGATTTTGGACCCTTCTCCTTTTGGGCTTCTCACTATCTCGAAGCCCAAAACAAACCCACGAAACCAGGACCTACAAAATTCTGAAATGCCCTTCGCATTGACCCCAAACTCAAGTTTGACCCCGAAACACCGAGCCCTTTCTAACTTTGGGTTTTCAAGATTTTGGGCATTAGATCGTGCTTTTTCATTTTTTCGGTGAAACCCCCAAACCTCAAACCTCCAAACCTCAAAAGTCTGAAATTTGGACTTCAAAGTTCGGACTTCAAAATCCCCGATCCATGGTGCCATTGACCCCAAAATCCCCCAAGCCTTTTGGACTTCGGATTTTTGGGTTATTAGAGATTTTTCTTGCACAGTTTCGAAACTCCAAAATCTAAAACCTCCAAAGTTTGAAAATTTCAGACTTGAGTCCCCATTTTTTCACTTAGCTTGACCACGAGCTTCCTTCAAGTTCCCGCCTGTGAGCTTGGAGCTAAACCACCCTTCCATTTCTTTCCTCCAACATCATTTTTTATCTGAGCTCGCTCTCACTCACCATGTATTTGGCTCGACTGAGCTCTTTTTCTATGTTGACCAAGTTGAGCCTTCATTCCACCATGTGGTGCTCTGCGATCCACCAATGCCAAGTGTCCACCTTGAGTGAACTCCTGCATGTTTGGTTCGGGCCACCAAACTTGTTCCTGTTAGCTCATCATCCTCCTTGCATGGTTAGCCCAACCCATTTGGGCTCGAGCTTGAGCCAATGTGTCCTCCCGAGCTCAACGAGCTCCTCCTCCCAACTCACCCGAGTTGGTTTGTGACTTACTATGGCCGATGCATGACTCAGCTCACCGAGTAGCTCGCCGAACTACTCGGCAAGCTCCTTTTAGCCATGTAACCACTTTTAGGACCTTGTTAGGAATTTTTTTCCCATGGGGACAAAATTGTCAACAAGACTATCTAGGAGAAAGTTTGTAGGATTGGATTGGGATGAAGATGAAGAGGATGGATAAATAAGATGAGATGTGGCGGATAATAATTTTTAGTTAAGTTGTTGGTATTGTTGTGGATATGTGAATGGGATTCGATTATAGGTTTTATGATGACTGAATGTAAGGGTTGATATTTTGGATTGGCTTGGTTTATCCACATGAGTTTTAATGGGAGGAAGATGTAGGTCATGATGATTGATAGGGGTTTGGAGGTTAGGGTTTGGGATGGTTGTGTGGGCTTGGGATGGGTGGCTAGATTAACAAGGACATAAAGGAGGTCCTCTTGGTCTAGGTCAAAATTAGTGAGGTGGTCAAAGTCGATGTAATTGGCTTGTGGGGATAGTGGTTTATGTTGTTTAGGTCAAGGTGTGGATTGAGATGATTTGGGTTCCTCAAGGAGGAGGTGAATGGGATGAGGGGTAGGGATTGTAGAAAGGGGAAATTTTGGATGAGGTTGGTTGAGAGATGAAGGATTAGAAGATGCTTGATCAACACAAGATTTAAGATTGGATTTTTTTTTATTAAGGTGTTCAATTATTTCTAGGATATTAGGATCGACGTGGGAAAGTTGATTGGGATGAGGAGAGAATTGGTTAAGGAAGGATGTGAGATTTGTTTATTAAGGTGTTGAATAGTGTGTGGTACTTTGTGGGCAAAGTGAGATGGTTGAATTTGATGGGTGGGGGATTATGAGATAGCTTGGTTGATGGATTTAGTAAATAGGTGGCAGTTTGGATGTTGGTTTGGAGAGGATGGGGATTGAGGAGTAGAGGCCATGGCTTGATAGGATGTGTTGGGGATTAGATTTGAGTTAGGATTTTTTATTAAGGATAATGATGGGATTTTGATTGGGATGTTGTTTGATTAAGGATGTTTGTTTGATTGATTAAAATTTTAATGTGATGGTATGGTTAAGGGTGTTCACAAAAAGAAACAAACACACAACACACACCCTAACTAGTCAAGTGGGTTTTAAATCAAGCTATAGTCTGCTTTCAATACCACACATCTATGGTGGTGCTAAAAATTGGCTCTCCATTTATATGTCAATGTGGGGTTGGCTAGTGAGTGATATTAGGGAGTATGGACTCCTTGCGCTATATTTTGATATGTTCTAGGATAAACAAGCTCTCTAGTGGGCATCCCGATATACCTTGCGGTACGTGGGGCCCAAATATGTGTCAGAAGGATGATGTTATCCCAAGGCCTGTGTTTTGGACGTGGAAGCGCCTCACTTCACACCGCTCTTAAAACAAGCAAGCGCTTAGCCAATAACAACAATTGTCCAAGAGTTTGTATACCCCACCGAAATACGGGTGTGTGTCTACGTGCATGGAGATGAAGCCCATGGTCACAATACCCTATGCCTATGAAAAGTGCATGGATATCACTTCCACGCCATGTTGCCCCTACAAAAATAAAAATGGGAATGCTAGCCACTTTTGATCCTCAAGATCGTCCTAGGATGCGAGAGGAGAGCATACATGGTTTCACCTTTGGGATGATCAAACAATAAAGGAAAACACATGAAGGATGATAAATGCAAGATAATTAAATGTTAGATGATAAAATGAAATGGAAAATATTAGTAGTTTGATGATTGGGTCTTCAAGAGGAGGCCCTACAAAATAAGGGTTAGTAATTTGATTTATAAACCCAAATGTCTTGGACCGATCATGCTACAAAATAAAGGGTTAGTAGTTTTAGATTGATTTTTATATTTGGTAAGCATAGGAAGTTGCACACAAAGTGTTAGTAGTTTGGAACAAGAAAATATAACTCAATGTGTAGTTAAAATGAAAAGATTTAGTAAAATGAAAACCATAAATAAATTATGTTATAAAATTAAAAATTAATACTTTCATTGCAGAGATATTTTTGATACCTTTCGGAATTAAAAATGGAATCGTTTTGAGTTCGAGAATCAAAAGTTATGGCTCTTGGAAGGTAGGAAAAAAAGAAAACAAAGGTTCCAAAAAGAACAAAAGCGCTAATTCAAGACATAGGTGCCAAAACATAACAAAAATGCCAATTCAGAAATAGGTGCCAAAACAGAACAAAATATCTTATTCAAGACATATGCGCCAAAACACAGGTCATAGGCATCATTTCGTGTGAAAAACGGTAGATGAGCACAAAATTTCAAAATTGAAGGTGTAAACAAAAGTGAAAATTCTTGAAACTTTGACAACTTGTTCTAGGGATAAAATAGAGTTAAAAATAATAAATAAGTGGGGGTAAGCCCCACAAAGTGGGAGCCAAAATGTATATGTTAAAAATATTAGATAAAATTTAGAAACCAAAAACAAAGTAATTGATTCCTAAATCTAATCTATTCAACAATAGCTTAGATTGAGCTAGATGGAAGGGAGAAATAAATGAAGTACCTTTAGTTACCAATGAAGAACCCCTTGATGATTTGGATGTGCTCTTGATGGTGGATTGAATGTTCTTGCTTCATATTTTTAGATACACTTGGGAAATACCTCCCCTTCATTTCTTGATCATTTCTTTTGTTGTTGCCAAATCATTGTGCCCCGAATGGCCTCGAAAACTAAATCACGACATTTGGTGTGATTGGGACACATGGGATCACCTCTTAAGTTGTGGGACTTGGGCTTGAATTGAACCTCTAGAGAAGGCCGACTTCCTCTTCCTAAACTAAGTGTTGTACTAATCCTAGTGTGATAAAAAGGCTATCTAGTCCTATGCTAACATCTTTATGGGGTTTTAGGGAAATAGATTTATAGAAATGAAACTATACTAGGGATGGTGATGCACAAAATAAATGGTGTTGCTATACAACTTTCCGAGTGCCGATGAAGAGAGATGATCATGAGAAAGAATGACATGCATTACAAACCCACTTTTACATATAGTACTTCACTCCTTGATAAGCACAATGACCTCCAAAACTTGTAAAGGAAACCTGGTTGCACAGTTTACCTGAAAACATGAGAGAGGCATATAGAAGCAACAAAATCATGAAAAGGACATATAACTGATCACAAAGCACAATTCTCATTACTTCAAACACTTGCACAGTGCCATTACATCAGTGAAAAAGGCATAGGCTGCCATTACAATTTGAGAAGAAAGGCTTGAAAGCCTACAAATCACAGCATCTCAGCTTGTGAAGAGAGGGGAAGCTTGGAAAGTGTCTAACTTGTCCAACTTGTATGACCTGTCAGAACCTACTGGTTGGAACCCCCGAAAATGAGCTTCCAACTTACATTTATAGAAGAAATTGAGAGAGAGGAGAGGAGTCATAAATTCCCTTCCTAAATGGAAGGCACATGATGTATTATTTATTACATTTTGTTGAACCACTTGAAAAGGTTCCATCATGCATCATTAATGCTTGTTGACATAGTCTTCTCAATTAATTAAAATAATATTTAAATAAAATATATAAATAATAATAATAAATATTATTATTTAAAATATTTAAATAAAAATATTAATTTAATTAAATTATTGGTGGGCCCCATGTTGACTGGTTTGTGATGATGGGAAAAAACAAAAAATGGCCCAACTTGGTGGTTGGCTCGCCGAGCCAACTCACCGAGTTGGATCTGAGCTCTTTTTGGCCCACCACAACCGAGCTGAGTCCTTACCGCCGAACAACTCCCATCGAGCTTCTTTTCATTCTTGCGAGCTCTACACGACCGGACCCATTGAATTATCCACTGAGCTCATTTTGTAATGCACCGAGCTTACCTTGAATCAAGCTCACCTTAAACTCCACATGAGCTCACGTAGAATTGAGCTCACCTCTTCGCCGAGCTCTCCTCTCCAACTATGTTAGTTTGTCTCATTGACTCCATATCATCCACATAATCGAGCTCCCCCATCGAACTCACAAACAAGCTCTTACTCGACTCTGAGCTAACACCTACCATCACGAGCTTCGCCAAGTTGGTTGGCTCTTCCATGTAGCTTCTCATGACTGGTTCCGTCTCGCAACACGGCTCCTAAACCTGCTTCCAATGCTCATCACTATGCCTAGGCTCGAAAAATTGAGATTCCTTCCATCGCCGCGACATCGAGCCGAGCTCCCTCGCATTAAGTTGAACACTCTTTTCCTCACCGCATCAAAACCAATGAACTCGAGCTCCTTCTATTCCTCGTGACCGAGCTCCAACCAAATGATCTTTGTGTCTGCATTGAGCTCATTTATCAACTCAGTTCCTACCACCGGTGAGCTCCTCGACAGAAATCTCTACCAAAACACTAAGCTCCTTACCTTGATGAGCTCCAAAACTCTGTATTCACTTTCTGCCTTGAGCTCATTGCTGATTCGATCATGTTGCACCCACTACCAACCCATTTGGCCTTTGATGAGCTCCCCTTCCATATGCATTGAATCTCATGAGTTAAGCGTTGAGTTACTTCACAAGTTCCTCATCGCAGAGTCGGAGGTGAAGGTTGAGCCATCGCTAAGTTCCTCATTAGTTTGCCACTCCACAATTCAGCCAATCAAGATGAGTCACTCGATGTTGGACTGCTTCCAACTTTGCATTGTTATTTTGAGCTCGTTCCTACTTACAATGAGTTCTCACCTCCTTGATATTCTTCATTTTGTGAATCAAGTTGAGTGAGCTCACTTTGTTGCCTCACTCAAGCCAATACCATGTTGAGCTTAACCCTAATCCACTCACTCCGAGCTACTCCCGATTCGAGTTCCCTTTAGACTTCCATCTTGCTTCCATCATGTAATGTAGTCTGTGAATGCCATGTTGACCTCAAAAAATCTCACATCCCCATGGAATTTCATACTCCCAAAACCACCTTGCAACATGATTCCAACTCAGTAAGAACTCTCCCTCATCGAACTCACAAATGAGCTCTTATTTGACTCTGAGCTAACACCTGCCATCACGAGTTGATCTGTCATCCATGAGCTTTCTGGTCTCAAAATAAATGACTCACCACACTGAATCTGATCTCGAGCTTGTGTTCATTTCACCAACCTCAACTCTTCTTGCCGAGCTCTGTGATTGACTCGAGCCTCTTCTCATTCGCCGAACTCCATTCATGAACTGAGATCTTCAGTTTAAGTTATCTAACTGTACTATCTATGTCGTATTGGTTTGCATTAGTGATCACCTTGTTGATTTCACATATCCCCGAGTTCTGTGAGCTCAATCATGTGCCAATCTCACTTGTTTGACCTAGCTACGTGGAATACGCACTGAGTTACTCAGTTTGGGCTCCTCCCTTGATTTTCTCAGTGATCATCCAAACCACCGAGTTAAATGGGAACTATTCCACCACGTCGTCGCTTCCAACTCGAGCTCCATCCATCTCTGCGATCACCGACTGACTTGTTAGGCTTTGTGCTCCATTGACTCACCTCCGAAGACCAACCGAGCTCACCTTTCAGGTTCCAAAACTTAACTTCCCACTCACCAAGCTCGATCACCCCAAACCTCCAAACACACACACTTCTAAATCCCAAAACTTGAAACTCCAAATTTGAGTTTTGAGTTTGGGCTTCGGAAATATTTGACCCGTTTAACGTTTCTGACTCCAAAATCTCTCGAAATTCTGAAATGGAATTGTCTGAAAAGATTTTTGAAATAAAACTCCAAAAGATTGACCTCGGCCTACCTCGTTCGAGCTCTTGGTCCCGCGATGACTCCACAACCTTCATTTCTCACTGCCTGAGCTCTGTCCCCTTCCTCGAGCACTCAATTCTCCCAACGCATGCTTCCATGTTTGAGATATCCTCTTTCTACATCCGACTAAGTCGGTCATGATCGAGTTTACATACAATAAAGATCGAAGAGCTTCCTTCCTTCTCTACGTGACAATACTGAATTGTTCCTACGATGAGCTAAATACAACATTGGGCCTTTTTCATTTCAAGTGGATATGCCTCTACACCATAGTCTAATTCATTTCCATGCCCATGTTCATGGCTCACCGTCATCAGGCCTATACTGTATTTGAGACTCCTCTTTTATCCACAACTCGGCTTAGCTCGACCGAGCGAGCTTTGAGCCTATGCCAAACTTCAACCACTATCAACCTAAGCCCATTTGCTACTGTGACAAGGTTATCAGGCTTGGTCATGCCAATCCTATGTTCTTGGCCTCCATGAGTGGCTTGGCATTTCATATTGGGCTCCTCCCATCTCACCGAGTCATGATTTAATCTCCCCTATACGCCTTGTGAGTTAATCATGAGATTTAAACCTCATTCCTTACCAACTCGGCCATTCTATGCACCCGCTCCTAACTAAACCATCCTTTCAAGGTAAGATCTAAGCTCGATGCATCACACTACATTCCTATGAGCCTACTTTGAATTTCCTTGACTCGTTAAATGTTCATGCGCTTCTAACCGTGCGCCAAACTTTTATCCATTTACAAGCTCTATCATCTATGAGTGATTACTCCATGACCTGAGCCATGTCCACAATGATGAGCCGAACCGTAACATGACTCATGAGCTCTTATTTAACTGAAACCAAGATTACTACGTTGATCTCCTCCATCATGCGATCAAGCTCATACGTCAAGGATCGAGCTCCTCTAGTAACCACATCAAACTTCATCCGAGCCCTTCACGATGAGTTCTTAATTTCAACTCAGACCGTGACTACCGAGTGACTAATTCACTACAATATTTCTAGTGAGCTCATCCAAGGCTTAGTCAACTCACCCCTAATGACCTTCTTTGATCTCTGATATGGACAAGATCCAAACTCACTTGCAATGCATCCAAGCTCAAAACTAGATACTTCCGATCCTTGTGACTTACTGATCAGTTTGCATTCTATATTGCCTCGGTGTAGTTGAATCTCCTTGCAAGCTTCTAGAACCAAAGAACCTCTTCGTTTGAGTTCATTTGTGGTTATTTTAACAACATGTCTAAGAATCTGCTTAGATGAGCCCTATCTCAACCGAGCTATTCATGAGGGCCCAAGCTAACTCCCCACCCCTTGTCAAACACCATGTTCCAACATCGAGCTCGAGAGATTAATTCAAACATAAGCTTAATAAAAATTATTTTAATTTGCATTAATGCACTTATGTGTTGATTTAGGCTCAACTGAGCTATGTTTGAGGTTCCTTCTTCTTATGTGCTTTGAAGATCCATGGAAAGGCACCATGAAAGTATAGAAGATCCTTGAAAAGTTTATATACCAACTTTGACAATTTTAGCTTGTAGACCCATGTTGTTCATTTTTACTCGGGGAAAAAATGGACAACTATGGATGAAGATCAAATGTTAGATGATGAAAGATGAATGATGGAGTGGATGGATGGTGGATTTATTGAATGATTGAAGATAAAAAAGGATGATTGATATAATTAGTAGAAATTTGTTATGGATTTCCAAGTTATCTCTCATGGAGGAGGACAACTCAATTTATAGCCGAGGGGTGGAGGATTCAATGGATAAGATGAAGCCATGTTGGATTTAGATCAAGGGTGGAGGATGCATGTGAAGAATGGAAAATTCTAGAATGGAGAATTCTAGAACTTGAGTGATTAAATAAAAGTAAATAACTATGTAGTAATGGGGTTAGTTAATCTAAGCTATGCACAACTATAATGAAGTAAATAAATGTAGTAAAACAATATGTAAATAAGCTAAATAACTATGCAAATAAAAATGATAACCCTAATGTGCAAGAAGGAAGAGGAAAGAACTCAATTGACAAAATATTCTCACGGGACTATGTCACAGAGGAGATTGGAAAAAGAAGAGGCAAGAACGACTATGTAGAAATGCCGAAGTGGATCGAACTAGAGGATCTAGTTGGACCGAAGCACTGGAGGAGGAATGGGGTTCTCGGGCACTGGGTATGCAATATGGGCACCATGGTCTATGTAAAAGCTTTGAATCTAATCTTCATAGGGAAGAAAGGTGATTTGAAACCCTTGTTTTCTGTTATATCAACTTCATTGTACCGTGTCAGATGTCACCAATAACTCAAGATGAAAGAAAGACTTACAAGACCCCAAAACAAACATCAAACCCTAAAAAAGAAAAACGCATATGAAGGGTTCAAACTAACCTCAGCTGACACAATGGTGGACTTACTAACTAAACGTTGCACTACATCTCTAACCCAATGTAGTTCTATGTGCAAGTGTGTGTGACCATGCCCTATGTTGCTCTTGCTAGTCGCACTTTGTGAAGTAGCGAGCAATAAATGCATGTAGAAAATGTAGTAGAATGTGTGTATGGAATAGAATAGAATCCCTCCCCCTATGAAGTGTGTGATGTAGATGACCTAGCCTTATGCCTTGTGATGGAGCTATGTGGATGGAAGTGATCTCCAATGCAATATATGGATGTAACTATAGGTGGATGATAGTAGTGACTAGTGCTTGGTTCCTCATTGTGGTCTCATAAATTTATATTTATAGGGTTCTCTTGATCTAATTTCGTAATTAACCCCAAAATGGTTGACCACTAAAAAGATAAGAAGCTAAAATGAGATAGAAAGAGCCTAAAAATGGAGGGAAAGATAAAAAGATTGGGGCGGGGCGCCCATGGTGGGACCAGGGCACCCATGCGTGCCCTAGTCGAGGCTAAAATAACAACAAATGACTGACACAAACTAGGAATTTGTATGTAAAATGTCGAGAATGATGAAATAAAATAAAACAAGATGGCCAAAAGATGGGGGTTAATTAGTACTTTCTTCACTCAAGAACCTTCTAAATAATATTATGAAACCAGGATTAAATAATATCTAAAGTGCATGATTTTGTGACTACATTTTCCCCCCACTTTATGTTGGTGAGTGGAAAGCTCGGTAACATAAAGTAGATAGAGATGTGTACCTGATGTCCATGAAGATTGTAGTAGAAAATGAGTGAAGGACTAGACAAAGTGTGGAATGAAAAATATGGAGGAGCGTGGAAACTAAAGATGAAAAATATGCAAAGAAAAAGTGATGAGAGTGAACCTAGGGTGGAACACATGTGTGTAGTTGTCGCATAGTGTAGTGTACCTACATAAAAATGTGTTGTGTGCACTATAGTGTGTTATCATATAGTGTTGTTGTCATTGTCATTATTGTTTTTGTTGTTACCCCATTTGACTCGTTTATTTCTCATACGGTCGGACGTGCAAGGAGAAAATGATCAAGAAGTCAAATATGTATGTATGTATGTATGTATGTATGTGTAAAAACACAATGTAAAATACACATGCATATGAAATTATGTAAATGTAAAATATGAAAATGTAAATGGAACATGTGCACCTGATCCATCTCAAGAAAGAGAGTGTAGAAGGATATCTTGTACTGCGAGTTTTGGGTGATCTCATGCCATAGGCTGAAGAAGTGTAGGGAGGAAATGCTTTGTGTCCTCTAGGTTCTAACTGCTTCCATGAATGGGTGTGAAGAGATCTCTATATCGTCCTGGTATTTTGGGTGATTCGATGCCACTAGTCAAAGTAGTGTAGGGAGGCACACCCACTATAACCTCCAAGCTTGTAATTGCTTCCCAAAATGCTAAGGACACCATGTCCTATAAAATTCATTATGTATGGGGTTTGTAGACTAGTCTGAACCCACTTGTTGTATAAAACTGAACCAAACTAGTGTAGAATCTCTGTGTTAGTATGTAAAACCCCAAATGATGCCCCCTATTTAGGGGTGCATGCGACGTCACTGATAGGAGAAATGATGCCCCAAGAGAGGACCAACCCATGTACGTTGTATCCCCGAAAGTGCTTGGTAAAAATCAAGGCACGCATAAACAAGAAGGCTAGCCAAGGACAAATGCACACACACATGCATATATAAAACAATGTATTAGCGACACAAACAATGTGTAAGATACAAGAAAAGTAATGTAAACACACAAGAAGACAAGTAAGCCACACAAATCAAGTGGGTGCAAAAATGGGCCATCACTCATGATGTCATAAGACACTCAAGGTCATCATGGCCGCAAAAAACAAACAAGTGTACACACTAAACAAAGGGAAAGACCGCAAACAATAGCAAACAATATCAAACAATGTAAAAAGTATGGAAACAAATATCCCCGCATAAAAATGCCACACATGAAGCACTTAGTTAGCATGTTAGAAAGATAACTAGTATGTCAAAAGTGTGTATAAGAAAGTGATGTAAAGTGATAAGTATAAATGAAACAATATCACCTATAAGCGATGAATGTGGATGCCCCCAGCAACTAGTGTAGGAAGGGTAGAAGGTGAGCATATGTATTGCGTGTAAAAGACTTGTACTGCAATCAAAACTAGAAAAAGGTGTGAATGCACATGTGTGTATGATATAGATAAATGACATACAAGTAAGTTAACTAGCATGTGTAATAAAGTGACCATGAACAAGCAAAAGTAAGCAAGAATAAAAGAAACCATAATATGTAGTATGTTATGGATGGATGGAATAGAATGCAAGATGGAGTGATAGGATTCATGTGCCCCCGAGTGAATGGAAATGTATGCAGTGAGGTTCATTTTGTTTTCCCCCTCAATAGTAAAAAATGAACCGTAAACAAGAGTGTGTCATCGGGAAATGGTCGAAGTGTGTGTTGTGTCTAACGTGTTGTGATGAATGTGTAGGTGTAGTTATGAGAGGTGAATTGGTGACGATGTGTGTATGAACCCTATAGCTAAAGTGTATATCATGACCAGATGAATGTATAAGTGATGATTTATCCTAAGCATATATCACTATAAGATGAATGGATGAGTAATGATTTATCCCTAAATGTATATCACTACAAGATGAAAGAAGGGAGTGGTGTTGTAACCAAAGGTGTATACCACTACAAAATGATAGAATAGGTGATGATTTATCCTAAAGTATATGTCACTAAGCTCGAAATGTCACATGATGAAAGGTCAAATGATAAATGTGTATGGTCCACTTGATTTTTAAACCCTTGACAATCGAGTATTGACCGAGGAACTAAAGTGCATTATCGGGAAATGAATGCAGCGCGTAGAAGAAAATGTAGTATATGTAATGATAAAAGACGACCATATGATGAAGAGAATATGTAAAAATGTGGTGTGTAAAATGTGATGGTAGATGTGTAGAATGTATAAAATGTAATGTATAACATGTAATGTAATACATGTAGATAGATGAGTAATGTAGTATGTAAAATGATGTAATGTTAGACTCATATGTAATGAAGACTAGTATAGTATGTAGAAAATGTATGACATGAAGACACACAAGTGTATGATGTATGGTATATGACTATGTATAGGATGTGAGGAAATATGCATAAATATCCTAATAGTGTATGTAATGCATAGGATGAATAGTGTATGATAGTAAACGCGTGGATGATATAAGTATGGTATATGTAAGATGAAGACTAGTATGATGTGTGATTTATGTATGATATGTAAATGTAAAATGTAGGGGGTATGTATGTCATGCAATGTGTTAATAGATGCAATGTGTAATGCCTAGAGTTCAATGTGTAGGGTTCAATGTAGTATTAATCCCTCACTAGTCAAGTGTGAACCAAAGCACAAGATTGCGTCATCGGGTAATGACGACGCTAAAACGTGTGTATGACTATACAAGATGAGATGATGTTGTGAATGCTAAGAGTGTGATGTAGTACCATGCAAAGATATGTATGAATGATAATGATAATATGGAAGGTGTACCTATTTTGATATGATGATGAGAGATAGGGATGTAATATATGTTATGCCCCCTAAGTGTATGATAATGCGTGCACTAGTTGATAAATGATGTATGAAGGTGATGAAGTACTATAGATTTTGTAAGATCGATTCAATGATGAGATATTGTATACAACAAGCGATAGATTATTGTAGATGTGTGTATGTATGGGTGGGTATGTAATGGATAGGTATGGTAATGTAAGATGAAATGAGGTTCTTTATTATAAAAGACCCTCAACAGTCATATAAAAACCATAAGAATATGAGTGTGTCATCAAGAGGGTAGAGTAACAAGAGTCACCTACCAAAGACCAAGTCTGCGTGCGGTGGAACCATGTTGGATAAAGTCAATAGGAAAACTATGTGATGGTGGTGAAATTGAAAATATATCGTGATCACTAGTAGGAGGATTAGTTATTGGGATGAAATTAATTGGTTGGAGCTTAGATTTGAGAGGAGGCCAAGTTGCATTGAGTCTCAAGGGAGACTGCTTAGGTTGACTTGGTAATGCAGTAGACGACTTAAGAGGAGGGGTTTGTGAACTAATTTTGATAGGTGGTTGACTTTTTTGACTTGAGGATACCGTAGGTGATTACTTAGGAAGTGCTTGTCTATTTAAAGAAGGTATAATAGAAATGGTGACATGATGCTCATTAAGTGGAGAAGAAGTAACATTAGAAATAAGAGAATCATGTGATGGAACTATAGTATTTTTCTGACTAGGAGAAGAATCATTATGCACATGTGAGTGATTTTCAACATCAAGCATGTAATAAATAAGAGAATCATCTAGAACTTCCTTAGAAATATTAGAGTGAGGATCATTAGTAGCTCCATAAAATGGTATATAAATTATAGATGGGTATGTCATAGGTGATTGCTTAGACAGATCTTGACTAATCAAAGGAGGAATAGACTTAGGAACCCATGTGGGTGTAACCTTTGTAATAAGATGTTTTGTATTAAATGAAATAAGACCTTAACGCTTAAGACTTTGGATTATGCGATGCAAATTATGGCAATAATTGTCATTATGTCCATTGATTTGATGATAATTGCAATATGGACGACCTTAACATCTCACTAATCAATAGGGAGAATAGTAATGAGTAGGTGGTAGGTTAATCAACTGATGACTAAGGAGTTGAATAAGAATGTCATGTGGCATAGTATTATGTTCAAATATGAGAGGCTTAGGTAATGGTATGTCTTGAGGTTCAACTAAATGACATGTAGTGGACATAGATTGTATATAAGATGTAGAAGGAGCACAAACATGCGATTGAGAAGCATCCTTAAGTTGTTGAATTTCAGATCTAAGGGATGTAATGGTTGATTCCATAGCCTTAAATTTTTCTTGAAATAAAACATGTAGAGATTTAATTGAATCTAATAAGGGTTGAGTAGATGGAGGATCACTTTGGGATCATATTTTTCAGATAAATGATCGAATATAGAACTGATTTGGTGTGGTGGTGTATTGTCATCCAGATACATCCAGTCTAGCTATTTTTGCAAAATAACTTGGAAATGAGGATATCGTAGGTACCCAAAATTGTAAGAGTATGTATCGCCGAACAACGTAACAAGTGCCCCAATGATGATACTGAGTCTCCTCGCAAGGTGTTCCAATGCTGGAAAAGATCTCCAAGTGTGCGTTAACATCCCGCATGCCCCGCTTAGCCCCCGCGTCCTTTATTTTTCCTTTTTCCCCTCTTTTCTTGGCCTTTTTCTCTTGATAAACCGCCACCTTGACTGGGGCGGTGGTGTCATGCCCGCTATAACCGCCGCCACCGCTCGAGCGGCGGTCCTTTACGCATTTTCCAAAAAGTGTTTTAACGTGACTCACATAAAAATCAACGTTTCACCAGCTTTCCTTGCCGACTTGGGCTTGCATTTATGTTTTTGGTCCCCTGGAATAGTGTTTGGCCATTGTTTATAGTTTTAGAGTTCAGTTTGGTTTTGATCTTTGGGTGAATGAAAAGCTATAAATGAATGGATTGTGCTCAAACAAATGGTCCGCCCCTCAATTTACCTCTCATTTCCTCATTTAGTCTTTTAGTTTGCTTAGATTTCATAGCTTAGTTCATTACATGCTTAGTTAGCATTGTTTACTTGTTTCGTAAGCCACAAATCCATCTTGTGCAAGCAGTGTTGTTGTTTCATCCAATCCATTGGAATAGAATAGCTTAGGAAGCCATTAAAGTTACAGGTTTTTCTCCTCAAACAGGATAGTTTCAGTTCTGGACGCTTCATGTTGCATGACTCGCAATAAATCCCGCTAGGAATTACATAAGCCAAGCTCTGTACTCTTGCACTATCCCTCTCCTACTCGCATTGTATTCGGTGTGTATTCTGAGCTGCCTTTATCCAAATATCTACTTCTGTTGATGCAAGCATTACACGCTTTTCTGGATCCACGTGAACACGAAAGAACGAGGAGATCACACTGAGGGGACAAGATCACATACACCATCGGATTCGCCACTGTTCTGCAGAATCCAGGTTCTAGCTTTCAAAGTTTTAGTTAAAAACATATCAAATAGAGTAGTTAATTGCTTTATTTCAGTAAAATTCTATTCTCGATACGCTGGGGAAGTCAGTGAGGATTGATAGTTTCGAGAAACTATGATTCACTCCTCACTTCTGAGGTAGGATCGAGAATCTTGCAAATAGATTAGGAAGGTTATTTCATTGTTTAGAATAGATCTACAAATTACACAGACAAATAGCTACACTCGGTTATTTTGTTTGTTTTAAATTATTAGCTTAGCTATCAATTCTAAATATTTTAAATAGTTGCTTTCTTAAAATTCATATAGTTCGTCAGAAAATACAAAAATAGAGAAATCATATATGCTATAGATATATTGCAAATAGTTAATTTCATTTTGTTACGGTTGTTTATATTGTTACTTTTGCATGACCATCACGGGACCTAGAGAGCCCAGGGAATACGTATTCGAGCCAATCGTGCCTTAGCCCAATCTCATCATGGAAATAACCGATATAGATCAAAATCTTAGGATCCAAGTCTTCCGAACAATGGTAAGCTTGCAACAAATCAATTCGGTTGAGAGGTGAACAGAGAAGATGACCAAGCACACATATTTTGGTCAAATCAACCAAACTACAGATTACCCTAGGAAAACATTCACATGGTGTAGGAGGATTAGAAAGAGAACAAACCTTTGGCTGTGATCCTTTGGTCCATGCAGCCCAGTGCGGGAGATACACTCACGAGACATAGATACCGGTTTAAGGATCCAGGTTGTTGCACGAAACCTGTGAGGATATTCCGAGAAAATTACACAGTTATTGGCCTTGAATATAGAAGTTGAGAAAGTGTACGATTCTTTGGATATTAGGGATTAGGACTTGATTTCGTATATGACCATAGCGAGGACCGCAACGACAAAGAGTCTACGGTTGTGATCCACAAATCCCACACCCAACGAATCCATAAATCAATCGAGATATAGATACCGGCCTCACACACGTTAGTATTCGGATCTACGCCACTTCCACCCACCATCATCGAACAATTGTCCTTCTTTGGATATAGCGGCTAACAAAGCTAGAGAATTCGGACTAGGCTAGAGAATCGCCCATAGATTCAATTGTATTCACTATCCACCATATGACCTTATCCGGGAACGCATACGAAACTATCCCGGTCATTTTCCACGTATTCCACAACCCATAGATCGAATCACGCGAGAGCTTGATATTGACATTGGAGCCTTGACCAGTCATCCTTTCGATCAATCTATCACACCAGTCCAAGTTAGAAGGGCCTTCTTTGCCTTAGATTTGCAAATTCATTAGTGCGTGTCGAAGACATTAGATTGCCTAACTATTTTTCTACATCCCACGCATATCCCATCTCCATCGGCGTTTATCTAGGCACGACCTCGGGGGAGGTCGGGTACGCAAAAGAGTTACTGTAGATTCCCACACTCGCTTATCGCTTTTCGGCGTACAAAAATGGTGAACCCGACGTGAAACAAACAAAATTAGAAATCTAACGTAAACTTCCTACTTTCTTGTCCTGGAGTCATAGTGTTACATTTTCATTCAGTTTAGTACACCTTCTTACCCACCTCATTAGCTTTCACAAATCACCTTCATTCCTTCCCATTATTCTGCGGGTATTCATATACCCCCCGAATATGTCGGGATTCGATGCATATGGCAGACCCCTCCTAGGTCTTGAGGCATACTACGCCCAACAGAATAGACAATCATCACCCTCGCTCTCAATATGGGGTGACAACTATTCAACTAATCAGTTGTCAACACAAACTCCAAGGATCAGATATAGCTCGTCCTTCCAAACAGAGGGGTTGGAACAACTCGCTCAAACGCAACAAATAGAGCCTTCAGGCTCAAACAATATGACGTTCACTCGGAGAATCTGGTTCATCTCCTCAGGTACTACTTAGACCACAAATTAGTAGACAATCAGATTCATACCAAGGTTTAGACGATGAATATTCAAAGCAAGTTATGCCAGAATGACCAATGTTCTCGAAGTATGTATCCACGTAGGAGGTTTACAACCACAACCCGAGGTCTCTTTTCAAGAAAATACCTCTATGCCACCGCATGCATATAGGAAATACTCTCAAAGAAACTTGGCAGGACAACGATCAGTTCATAGCAGGGTATCACATGCCTATACAAAACTATAGTATACAACAAACAACACCAAGGTAGAATATCGTGACTTCACCAAATGAAGTCATTTCAACTCTAATAGAAAAGGTTAGAGGGTTAGAACTTGCCCAAGCAAGTCAAAATTCGCAATTCATGCAAACAGGGAGTTCCAATCCTCCACACCATCCTAGCCAAGTAGATCTCCTCATAGGAATAGGCATGTTAGGCATGACTCCTCAGTATTCACAACTATTGCCAACTAAACCCACTATCTCTAACACTATTCCTCCCGGTCTAGTACAGAACAATCCATTCCTAGACATAGCCCCGTCATACTTAAACATATACTCAAAATCACCACAAGGGGATATGTTCTCCTCTCCCGGCATGTTTGCTCAAACACAGGGGCTTCCTTATGCCCCTGCCAACGCGTACGTTACGCCATATCAACAACCCATTCCAACGCCACTTCCTCAACAAGCACCATCAATGGTCGAAACATATGCGATAGGGACTTACTCAGAATATTTGAAAGAGCCCTTAGATTTCACCATACGAAGCATCATGCTTCCAAGACCTCTTCCGATTTTCCCAAATACAAAGGTGAGGGAGATCCGAATGCGCATATCAAAGCTTACGCTACAGCCATTCGAGAGCTACTCCCATGGGATGGGGTTGTTGCTAAAATATTCCCAAAAACCTTGGAAGGCATTGCTCTCGATTGGTATTATAGAATACCTGAGGCTTCATACATTCATTCAAACAACTTGTGTCTGAGTTCATCAAGGCCTTCGACATGAACAAACTGTTAAGAACAGGAATCAGGGAGTTCTTACACATCAAACAAGAACACAACGAATCTGTCGCCCATTTCATCCAAAGGTGGTGTACAGTCCTTTATTCCTCGAAAGCGCTCCAAACATGGATCAAATGGAACTATGTGATTTATTCCTTCATTCGCTTAGCAGAGAAGTGAAGGAAGAAGTCCGAAGTTCCCATTACTAACTTATGATGAGGTACATTGGAGAGTGCTCTTCGAATAGATCAAGCAGTGATTGATAGTGGTTGCAAAACATATGGAGCAAACGGGAGGTTAATCGCCCCAATCAAAACTCTACAAATTATCCCACTAACGCAAACGCCAATCAAGGACCTAAAATCCTTAACAAAAATCGGGGTGTAACAACAGATGGAGTAACCGACCAGCCCAAGAAGGTAAATATTGTCAATACTCCATCACAAACAAACAACCAACGAAACAACAACTTTACCCCGACAATCAACACAGTGGATTTTAACCATCCACAACAACAACAACGGTGAAATCCCATACAAGGGCCAAGCCAAAATTCAACTAGGTATCAAGACCAGAATTCAAACCAAAGACAACAAATGCAAAATTTTAATAGACAACGATTTGATCAAAATTTTGGGCCACAATACACATCAAACCAACAAGCTAGGAATTACAATCCTAACTCATATTGTGGTTTCCACAAAATTTGGGGCCATGACACTAGAACGTGCCATGACTATAATAAATTCATACAACGCTTGCCAAATGAACAAAAACAACTGTTTATGGATATGTTCTTAGCAGATCCTACGTCACCAACGTCAAATACCTTTTCAGGGGCAGTTTCCCCTCAAAACACACCCCTAAAGATCTTTAATGATCCACTCCCAAATCACGATAACAACAGACTAAATCCAACTGGAACAAACAAGGGTGCAATGACAGGAAACAATGATCATGAAGCCTCGACTTCACTAAATCCATTAGTTGCGCCACAACTAGGAAGTCAACCACGACCTAAGGTAGTTGGATTAGTAGAGTTAGACTCGAATTACCCATCGAAGCTGTAACAAGAACACGAGAGTATTTCTCTCAACCAAGTCCAAGTCACCTGCCAGAAATGGATAACATCCAACAAATCAGTAGCAAACCTGTGGGTGCTTATGATTTAATTAATGATCTAACAAAAACCTTCTCACATATTTCGTTTCTCGACTTGCTAAAGAACTCTCCTGCCCACAGGGCTGCTCTTTTAGAAGCATTAGGTTTAGGTCATTTAATCAACATCACTCCACCTCCTGAAACACAGGTAAATCATATAGACTTTGATGTTCATCCTCCGGGATAGGCGGATAGGGATGTCGAATTCATATTCGAGATAAATAAAATGCCTACAGATGCTGAGATCGCACGTCGGGGTGATCCGACTTTACATTTGCAAGTATGGGTTTATAATAACTACGTAAAACGGGTAATGGTTGACGATGGGGCCGCGGCTAACATAGTCCCCTTCTCTTTTATTCAAAAACTAGGATATGGGGAAACAAACTGTTCCACCACTCGAAATACATTGAGAGGCTATGATAGCCTTAAAGCCACTTCGATAGGAACCATAATACTATCGGTCACCTTAGGACCCAAAACAATCCTGACGAGTTTTATATTATAGATCGAGAAACTAACTATAATATGATCCTCGGCCGACCATGGATACACCGCATGAAGGCAATCCCTTCTACACTATTTCAAGAAGTAAGGTTTTTACATTTAGGAAAGGTATTTGTAGCCAAAGGTGATCCAAAACCTTTCGATATACACCTAGCCGACTTAAAGAAAAGACCAGGTGTGCACTCGGAATTTGAACTTCCAACAAACCAACTTAATAAACCCACTGACGCAAAACTAGAGGAGAAGTTGGTACCTACAACGGATCTTGAAACTATCAAGCATAACCAAGACAACCCCAACCCCCAAAGATAAGGCTAACACTATAGAAACAGTATCATTAGGGACTACTGCAAAAATCGTTGAGTTAATAGAACAAGATTTACCAATGTTCTTACCATTTGATTCAGTAGGCATAGGATATTCCCTAGGGGTTGGTTCTCTTCCAACAGAGGATCTCTGCATGGTGGAAGTAGAATGCGCAAATACAGCAAATACCCCAACATCTATACTCCCAGCTAAGTATTGGACTCTCCATTTTGATGGGGCTAGGTGCCGTTATGGAGCAGGGGCAGGTATAATTCTTACTTCGCCCGAGGAGAAAGTCTTGCCATTTGCCTTTAAACTAAATTTTGAATGCACAAACAACAACACTGAGTACAAAGCCCTCCTCCTTAGCCTCACCTTAGCCAGGAGAATTGGTGTTGACAACATCAGAGTCTTAGGAGACTCGCAATTAGTGGCAAACCAAGTTTCTGAGGTATATGAAACTAAAGCCGAACACTTGCAGACTTTACAAAAATGTTGTATTAGATTTAAGCAAGGCATTTAACTTCATATCCATTGAAGCAATCCCGTGAGAGAAAAATATTCTCGCCGATTCAATAGCAACTTTAGCATCACGTTTTACTCCAAGCAATGAGTTAGAAAATACCCATTTCACGGTGTCCATTCATGATGAACCATTGATAAAAACAATGACAAATCCCCTTTCAAGCGGAAGTGAATCTACCACCCCAGACCATGTTGATAATGATATGGCCACTTTGGAATACTTAAACGCCTATGCGGCATTACATCTCTCCTATCATATGCTAGATTTGTCCTTAATTCCACATTCGTCTTCGTCCTTTGGAAATCCCATGATGAGTTTTCCCTCACAAATGGAACCTAGCATATACGCAGTAGAAAATGGGGCTGATTTGGATTTACCCCCAGTACCGCCTGAGTTTGAAGAAGGTAACGCCTCTTTGATCGAAGAAACAATCGATGTCAACATCGGAACGGAAGATGAACCAAGAATCTTGAAACTAGGATCCTCGTTAACCCCAGAAGAAGTAGAAATACACACTCGGATCCTCAAAGAACATCAGAAGGCATTTGCATTTAATTATAAGGAGATGACAAAGGCGTCGCACCCCACATCGTGGTACACAACCTCATCACCAAGTCTTGATGCAAAGCCAGTCAAACAAAAATCGAGACCCATGAAACCCAAGGTAGCTCTTATGGTAAAGGAGGAAGTAATAAAGCTCCTCCAAGTAGGATTCATCAAACTAGTCGACTACTCCCAATGGGTATCTAACATTGTTCCCGTTCTCAAAAAGAATGGAAAGATACGCATCTGCATAGATTTCTGAGACATCAACAAAGCATGTCCTAAGGACGATTTCCCGTTGCCATCCATTGATGTCATTGTTGATGCAACAGCTGGGTTTGAACTTTTATCTCTCATGGATGGATTTTTGGGATATAATCAAATTAAAATATCTGAGCAAGATCAAGCTAAAACCACGTTTATAACTCCTTGGGGAACCTACTGCTATGTTGTTATGCCATTCGGTCTCAAAAACGTTGGTGCTACATACCAGCGAGCTATGACATATATATTTCACGATCTAATTCATAAAATCGTGGAATCCTACGTAGATGACTTGTTGGCTAAGGCCAAGAAGCGTTGTGACCATCCGGAAGTACTCCGTGTCATTCTCTCACGTCTGATAGAATACGGAGTCACGCTAAATCCAGAAAAATGTGTCTTTGGTGTAATGGGAGGGAAGCTCCTAGGTTACATCATATCGTCACGAGGGATAGATGTTGACCCAACCAAAATTCAGCTGTCCTCGAAATGGTTCCACCTTCGGATGAATCTGGAATCAGGTCATTTCTCGGAAAGCTAGGTGCAATCCGAAGATTCATCCCGGACTTAAGCTTCGCCATTCATCCAATCAACAATTTACTCAAGAAAGACTATAGCATTGATTGGACCGAAGACTGCAATGAAGCTTTTGATGCAGTTAAGCGTTTCTTATTGTCACCACCTACGCTAATGCCACCTAAGCTAGATCGCCCGTTAATTTTATATTCACGAGCTACCAATGTCTCGTTAGCTTGTATGTTGGCCCAAGAGGACGATGACAAGAGAGAACGTGCGATTTATTTCATTAGCCGAACACTGCTCGACTATGAAACACGCTATACACAAGCAGAACGAGAATGCCTCGCCATAGTCTTTGCAACCAAATGCCTAAGACATTATATGTTAAATCAAGAAACAAGGGTCATGGTAAAAACGGACCATTTACGAACTTTCCTCACACAAGGGTCCTTGTCTAAAAAGGCTGGACGTTTTATAACCTTAATGGGAGAATTCAAATTAACGTTTGTAAATCAGAAGTCTAGTTAAAGGACAAATTATCACAGATTGGTTAGCTGATAACCCATTAGATGGAGGTGATCTAGTAGATTTAGATTTCCAGGATGAGTGCGTATACTACATTGAAAACTCGACCCGCTATCTCGAGTGTCCCTGGTACGCTGATATCATTAACTATATAATGGACCATACATATCCAGAAGGAGCTACACCACAACAAAAAAGGTGGTTACGTATTATCGTAGCTAAATACGTCATTATAGAGCAAGTGCTCTATGAAAAGTGTTCGATGGAATGCTCCTAAGATGCGTCGACACAGAAGAGTCCAAGAGGATTCTCCATGAATCGCACACAGTGGAATATGTGGAGGCCACTTCGGTGGCCATGCCACCACTCGAAAAATACATCGAATGGGCTATTTTTGGCCCACTTTAGAACATGACGCAATAGAGTTTGCACGCAGGTGTCATAAGTGCCAAGAATTCTCCCATGAGATTCACATGCCGGCACAAGCTCTGCAACCGATCGCTACTCCATGGCCCTTTTCTACATGGGGTCTAGACTTAATAGGGAAATTCTCTCCCTCATCCACAGACGGCCATAATTTTATAATCACGGCCACTGAATATTTCACCAAATGGGTAGAGGCTATGCCTCTTACCACTGTACCTGGTTCTGTAGTCGCCAAGTTCATTTTGAACCAAATCATTTGCAGGTACGGTATCCCGCAAATCATTATCTCCGATAATGGAACTTCTTTTAAGAATGAAGAGGTTCGCGAGCTATGCAATAAATTTAAGATAAGCCATCATACGGCTTCCTTATATTACCCTCAAGCCAAATGGACAAAGTGAAGTGACAAACAAAACGATGAAATCCATTCTCCTTAAAACAAGAAAAGAAAATAAATGAGATTGGCATTTGAATTTATATCCGGCCTTGTGGGCCCACCGAACCTCAATAAGAACACCTACGGGAGCAACGCCTTTTTCACTAGTATTTGGGGTAGAGGCAGTTCTCCCACTTGAGGTTGAAATACCAGTCTCCGCATTTCATTACAAGGGATTCTGGATGAAGACGCTTACAGAGAAGCATGTCTTTCCCAACTTGAAATCCTAGATGAAACTAGGTTAGATCTTTGAACAATGACATAGGGTCTATGCTAACCGGATGTGCCGGGTAGTAATAAGAAGGTCTATGAACGCGACATATACAAAGGTGATCTAGTTCTAAGGATGGACAAATGGATCGACAAGAAGACCGCGAAGGAAGGAAATTTTGGCCCAAATGGTTGGGCCCATACCGAGTCATAAAGGACTATGGAAATGGTGCATACCTCTTATGTACGCTAGAAGGTGAGGAATTTGGTGAAACAGTCAATTCCCTTCACCTCAAGCGTTTTATGCGTAAGTAGCTAGCACTACTTATATAACTATCTACATTACACCTTCATATAGATTAAGATCATTTTTTCCACTTGTTTCTTACATAAATTGTGATCAAGGAATCTATTCTCAAAGCAATTCATTACAAACTCATGATGTTGTTGGCATAAACTCTTTAATCGTACTCTCCATTTTCAAGATATCATCAAAATATCTCAGAATCTTTTATCAAATAAAATCAGACATGATGAAGTCTTAACGGTAACCATACCAAGATCTCTGCAAGTTTATTCTCGCTTTGATTTCTTCTTAGGGTAGGTGTCTTGCCTATGGTCTCTTCTAGAAACTTCATGGTGTCACATCTATCCCATATGCATATCTCTTTGGGAATAAGCACATACTGACATTTTACTCAAATAAACAAATCAAACGTTGATCAAACAAAAAAATTTAAATTTACACATTTCCTTGCCCCACCAACCTTCGGTGATGAGCTTGCGTCTCTTACTAGTGACGTAGGGTTGGAAAAGGATGGAAATGCCCTTACTCACCTATGCCTTTCCCACGGTGATAAACCCACGCTTCTTACTAGTAGCGTGGGGCAAAGTGTAGGGGGTCCTCTTGACAAATAAATGCAAATGGTCATACGCAAACAATTCAAACTTTCAAACTTTGAGTCAAAAACAAATGAAACAGATGTTCAAAATCCCAAAAGAGTTAAAATCCTAAAAACCCAGATTTTGTCTACTATGTGGCCATCTACGGGTCTAAGTCTGGATAAACCGCAAAGCAAGTTGCATCCAAAACTATGAAGTCACTCGAGTGGAGTAGACTTGTGGTGTCCTAATTTGGTTCTGCCAAAGCTTTGTCTGTCTTTCATCACTATCATTTCAACACATTTCATAACTTGTGCCCTTCTTGACTCTTGGTGATAAGCCCTCGCATCTTACTAGTTGCGTGGAGTTAGGAGTGGGGCAAGTTAATCTGTTCATCATACTGGTTATATTCATCACTCTGCAAAACAAACATGAGGTATCCAAAATTGCTTACAGAAGCTAAAATTCAAAATCACATTATATCTACATATATAAGCATCATGAAACACAAAAGAAAACAAGCATTTGCATCATTTGTTCTCCATTGCATACATTCTAAAAGAGCATATAAAACATACATCGTAGTATACATGGAGAAACTGAAATAGAAAGGAAAACATGAGTGCCAATATTTTGATCCAAAACAAATGCATATATATAAATAATCAATGTTTCTATACAATGCCATCACGCACTAGGCATGGTCAAAATGCTCAAAGAGCCCGTGGTATACAAAAGAATATATAATATAAAATACACGAGAGCCAAGTGGCTTCTCAATCCCTACCCGACCCTCTCGAAGGTGTGCGCCCTCGCTCAGGACTCGGCTACGCCGGCGCTCCGGAATTTATGGAGGGCTCAGTGTCTCGAGGAGAGCACTGCATCTCACCACGAGAATGGCTCCTCATAAGGTGCTCGGCAGTCCTAAAGCCCGCTAACTCGTGCGGAGGGTTGATACCATCTTGGCCACGTGCCAAACGGGAGCGAAGACATCGGTGGCCTCACTGGGCTTGAAGGCTCTCCCAACATCTACGGATGCTCTGCCGCGGGTCCTATCCATGGGGATCATTAGGGAATAGGTACATACCCGCGGATCAATTCCCACCACTCGTCAAAATCTCTCGCAAAACAAAGGAGAAAACGAATTAGAAACTAAGCAAGAGGCTAAAAGATACAAAAATAGCAACTAAAAAGAGCCTACATATAAACGTTAAAAGGGAGAAAGGGTAACTTACTCAGATCACCAGGCCTCCAGGATGGATCGCTCGGGAAGACTGCCGCGGATGCCGCTGCCGACTGAGGGGCTGCTCCTGTGGCAGGAGCAACGTGTCACCCTACAACGGACTCATCCTCTCCACCATGGCCCTGGGAGAGTGGCTCCTCTGAAACTAGAGTCACCCTCTCTGCGCTCTGCTCAGTCCTCTCTGCCTGCATAATGTCCTGAGTGTCATGCCACTCAGGATCACTCATCATCTCTTCCTCCGACCCTCCCTCCGTGAACTCCTCGGACTCGGAGTCAATATCTATGTGGTCATCGCCGATATGGGCGGGACCCGCGCAACCAAGTAAAGGTGCCCGAGGCGCACCGGCTCTCCCTCAGCACGAACTATCCTCCGGCTGCAATAGGAATGCCGGGAGTGACCACTATCCAACCTCGGCCCCTAGGCCCCCTCGGCCTCGCGAACCGATCTCGTAACCGGCACCACCGGGGAAACATACCCATGTATGGTAGGCCAAACTGCTGAGGAACTCGGCCAAAAGGATGCACCTCCACTTGTCCCACTCGATCAATGAGCTGCCTGTGGTGGAGCAGAGATCGTGGTAAGAGTCTCTCGCCCCATATATACCAGCCATAAGGCAGTGGCACGGTGTCACCTCCATGTCTGCGCAGTAGTAAGGGAGGCAACTAGGCGATGAGGTGCTCGAGCATTGACATGTCCGTCCATCCGGCTGCCCTCACAGGCCCGGGATCTGCCACCTCCACACCCCTGCCATAAGGAATAAAATGCTCATAGACCCAACTTATGACTAGAGTTGGGTGGCTCAGTGACTGCCCCTGTAAATGGACCACCCTGTATAGATCGTGGTAGGTGGTCCCAAGAATGTCTGAGCCCCAGGCGTATATCCGGCCATGCCCCTCTATCTGTGCAATAATAGGGGCCCAACAGTATAACAATGTGTCCCCTCCCTTGTCCCCGATCAGTCTCGAGGCAAGGATCCCCATGATGGCCTAACGAAGTAAGGGGATAGGCAAAGAAGGAATGGATCGAACTCTCACCCCCTTCTTCGACCCCGTGGAGATGACTGCATCTCCCATATATGCTGCCCACCTTGCAACGATCGTGCCCGTGAGCTTGCTTTGTCTCTAATGTAAGTTGCCTCCCGATGATCGGGACCCCCAGAATATGGTAGACATCCTCTAATGTAATGGTCCACTCACCACGGACCCTGGCAGTCGGAAGGTGTTCGATCTACATCCCAGTATGAGAATAAGTCACAAAGGATGTGACTAGATGGTGCAACATGGGGCATGCGTGATATGCGCAGTATACCAGCCCTCTGAAGTATGTCCTCCTCGTCCTGTGAGAGGGCATCTAGTACCCCTGAGAGCCAATCACACTCTCTCTCCCTACTCCATCTGATGTACTCCTCTCTCGCCTGCATACATCCAAAAACAAACAAACAGAGCAAGTTAGTATCCGAACAATACCGAGAAAGTCATAAAAATGCGTAGAAATGCTAAAAATACAAACACAACCTCAAAAAACAGTTCCTATTGCAACCTCGTGTAAAACCGTCGCCTTAAAGGCGGCGGTCGCAGAAACCGCCACCCGAACAGGCGGCGGTCGTGGTCCAAAACCCACGCGGTTGTTTAACCTAAAAACACCTAAAAAGTCCCAAAAATGACCATTTAACTTAAAAAAAAGAACCTACCCAGTAGGCGCCCCCTAGATGAACCTTTTAACACTAGCATTTTCAAAAATAACCCCCCCATTACAAAGTATTCAGCATTTCAAATTAAAAGGGGGAAAAACACAAAATTGAAGAAAACCAACCTGTGATCTAGTGGGGCGGTGTTCCGCACGTGGAGGCATGATCACAATCTCGCTACGGATGTTTCGACTCTACTCACGCAAGAAACCGTCACTGTGGGTCCCAGAGCTCAAAATCAACCAAATCGACTCGCGCAAATGAATAGGAAAATGGGCCCACTTTCATATATATAGCACTCTGTTTTGTTTTAAAATGACTTTTCACAGGTTTGGAGCGCTGATGGAGGTAAGTTCCTATCCCCGCACGAATGGTACGTTCTCATTCCCTGTTATTCTTAGCGTTTATTTTTCGAACTATTGTATCTATCTGCACTTGAGTTCTCTTTTCATTTTACAGGTAGCGGGAATTTTGGATGGCATCATTTCAACACACGAACGTGTAAGGTATAACTTCTAACTTCCCATTTTGGGACTGCCATACTCGGACCCACCGTTTTATGCCTCTTCATGGCTAAAACGCTTCTCTGAGGGGGCAATATGTACGTACCCAAAATTGTAAGGTACTGTAGGAACAACGTAACAAGTGCCCCAATGATGATACAGGTCTCCTCGCAAGGTGTTCAGAATCCGGAAAAGATCTCCAAGTGTGCGTTAACATCCCGCATGCCCCGCTTATCCCCACGTCCTTTTTTTTTCCTTTTTCCCCTCTTTTCTTGGCCTTTTGCTCTTCAGTAACGAAACCGCCGCCCTGCATGGGCGGTGGTCTCGTGACCGCCGCCCTGATCAGGGCGGCGGTCTTGTAACCGCCGCCCTACTCAGAGCGGTGGTCCTTTACGCATTTCCAGAAAGCGTTTTAACGCGACTCACGTAAAAATCAACGTTTCACCAGCTTTCCTTGCCGACTTGGGCTTGCATTTATGTTTTTGGTCCCCTGGAATAGTGTTTGGCCATTGTTTATAGTTTTAGAGTTCAGTTTGGTTTTGATCTTTGGGTGAATGAAAAGCTATAAATGAATGGATTGTGCTCAAACAAATGGTTTGCCCCTCAATTTACCTCTCATTTCCTCATTTCAGTCTTTTAGTTTGCTTAGATTTCATAGCTTAGTTCATTGCATGCTTAGTTAGCATTGTTTTACTGTTGGTAAGCCACAAATCCATCTTGTGCAAGCAGTGTTGTTGTTTCATCCAATCCATTGGAATAGAATAGCTTAGGAAGCCATTAAAGTTGCAGGTTTTGCTCCTCAAACAAGATAGTTTCAGGTTCTGGATGCTTCATGTTGCATGACTCGCAATAAATCCCGCTAGGAATTGCATAAGCCAAGCTCTGTACTCTTGTGCTATCCCTCTCCTACTCGCATTGTATTCGGTGTGTATTCTAAGCTGCCTTTATCCAAATATCTACTTTTGATGCAAGCATTACACGCGCTCGGATCCACGTGAACACGAAAGAACGAGGAGATCACACCGAGGGGACAAGGTCACATACACCATCGATTCGCCACTGCTCGCAGAATCCAGTGTTCTAGCTTTCAAAGTTTTAGTTAAAACATATCAAATAGAGTAGTTAATTGCTTTATTTCAGTAAAATTCTATTCTCGATACTGCCAGGGAAGCTGTGAGGATTGATAGTTTCTGAGAAACTATGATTCACTCCTCACTTCTGAGGTAGGATCGAGAATCTTGCAAATAGATTAGGAAGGTTATTTCATTGTTTAGAATAGATCTACAAATTACATGACAAATAGCTACACTCGGTTATTTTGTTTGTTTTAAATTATTAGCTTAGCTGTCAATTCTAAATATTTTAAATAGTTGCTTTCTTAAAATTCATATAGTTCGTCAGAAAATACAAAAATAGAGAAATCATATATGCTATAGCTATATTGCAAATAGTTAATTTCATTTTGTTACAGTTCGTTTATATTATTGCTTTTGCATGACCATCACGAGACCTAGAGAGCCCAGGGAATACGTATTCGAGCCAATCGTGCCTCAGCCCAATCTCATCATGGCAATAACCGATATAGATCAAAATCTTAGGATCCAAGTCTTCCGAACAATGGTAAGCTTGCAACAAATCAATTCCCAGTTGAGAGAATTGAACAGAGAAGATGACCAAGCACACATATTTTGGTCAAATCAACCAAACTACAGATTACCCTAGGAAAACATTCACATGACTGTAGGAGGATTAGAAAGAGAACAAACCTTTGGCTGTGATCCTTTGGTCCCACAGCCAGGTGCAGGAGATACACTCACAGACATAGATACCAGTTTAAGGATCCAGGTTGCACGAACGCCTGTGAGATATTCTGAGAAAATTACACAGTTATTGGCCTTGAATATAGAAGTTGAGAAAGTGTACGATTACTGGATATTAGGGATTAGGACTTGATTTCGTATATGACCATAGCAGGACCGCAACGACAAAGAGTCTACGGTTGTGATCCACAAATCCCACAGCCTAACGAATCCATAAATCAATCAGATATAGATACCGGCCTACGCACGTTAGTATTCAGATCTACGCCACTTCCACCCACCATCATCGAACAATTGTCCTTACTGGATATAGCGGCTAACAAAGCTAGAGAATTCTGGACTAGGCTAGAGAATCGCCCATAGAGTCAATTGTATTCACTATCCACCATATGACCTTATCTGGGGACGTACACGAAACTATCCCAGGTCATTTTCCACGTATTCCACAACCCATAGATCGAATCACGCCAGAGCTCGATATTGATTGGAGCCTTCGAGCAGTCATCCTTGCCGATCGATCTATCACACCAGTCCAAGTTAGAAGGGCCTTCTTTGCCTTAGATTCGTAAATTCCGTTAGTGCGTGTCGAAGACATTAGATTGCCTAACTAGTTTGTCTCGCATCCCACACATATCCCATCTCCATGGCCTCTTGGCACGACTCGGGAGGTCGGGCACGTGGAAGAGTTACTCGTAGATTCCCACGCTCGCTTATCGCTTTTCCGCGCATTGATACCTCTCGAAGTAAAGTAGATAAAGAGACTTGAGAAACTTGGGGAGCCATGATAGAAAATATAAGAAAATCCCTACAATGAAGGTGGATTTGAAGGTTGGGTTCACCAAAATGATTAACTAAAATTAAATAACTATGTGGTAATGGGGTCAATTAATATAAGCTATGCACAACTATAATGAAGTAAATAAATGTAGTAAAACAATATGTAAATAAGCTAAATAATTATGCAAATAGAAATGCTAACCTTGATGTGCAAGAAGGAAGAGGAAAGAACTTAGGCTGATAATGATGCTCATGGGACTATGTTGAAAGGGGCGGAACGAGCAGTGTGCGAGAAGTGTCAAAGAGGATGGAACTAGAGGATCTAGTTGGATTGGAGTGTTTGGAGGAGGACAAGGGTGCATACGAGTGCTCTTGTCATAATCTGGGCACCTAGTCCACGCGAAAGCTCTAAATATGATCTTCATAGGGTAGAAAGGTGATTTGAAACCCTTTTTGTTTGTCGCATCAACTTCGTTGTACTGCAGCGTGT
Source organism: Taxus wallichiana var. yunnanensis (assembly GCA_018340775.1). Lineage (NCBI taxonomy): Eukaryota > Viridiplantae > Streptophyta > Pinopsida > Cupressales > Taxaceae > Taxus > Taxus wallichiana. The sequence goes on from CM031241.1 coordinate 125,274,759, forward strand.
AAGATGTCACTTATAACTCAAGATGAAAGAAAGACATGCAAGACCCCAAAACAAGCATCAAACCCTAAAAATAAAAATGCATATGAAGGGGTTGGACTGACCTCAACTACCACAATGGTGGACTTACTAACTAAGTGTTACACTACATCTCATACCCGATGTAGTTATATGTGCAAGAGTGTGGCTCTTGTGCTTGTCACTTTTTGTGAAGTAACAACAATAACTAAATGTAGAAAATGTAATAGAATGTGCGTATCGAATAAAATAGAATCCCTCCCCTATGAAGTGTGTGATGCAGATGTCCTAGCCTTATGCCTTGTGATGGAGCTATGTGGATGCAAATGATCTCCAATGTAATAGATGGATGCAACTCTAGGTGGATGATAGTAGTGACTAGTGCTTGGTCCCTCATTATGGTCTCATAAATTTATATTTATAGGGTTCTCTTGATCTAATTTCGTAATTAACCCTAAAATGGCTGACCACCAAAAATATAAGAAGCTAAAATGACTAGAAATAGCCCAAAAAGTGGAGGGAAAGATAAAAAGGATCGGGGCACCCATGTGGGACTAGAGCACCCCAATACTAGCACAGGCGCCCTAGTCGAGGCTAAAATAACGACAATTCGATGAAATAGACTGGGCATATGGATGTAAAATGTTGAGAATGATGAAATAAAATAAAACAAGATGGCCAAAAGACGGGGTTAATTAGTACTTTCTTCACTCAAGAACCTTCTAAATAGTAGTATGAAACCGAGATTAAATAATATCTAAAGTGCATGATTTTGTGACTACATCGAGAGAGATCTCCATTGAATTAAAAATTCAATGGAGGGAGGGAGATATATTTGAATTTTTAAATATGAAAGAGGGAATTTAGAGAGGCTTCTAGAAATAGAAGCCTCTAGATTTAGAGGTGTGAGGATGTGATTAGATTAGGATTAGATTAGGTTAATAAATGATGATTAGGGGTGAGGTTACATGGAAAGGCTAGGTGTAGGGATGTGTAGAGTAGGTGGTAGGTGAGGTGTAGGAATATTAAATTCCTAGAAAATATTAATGAAGGATTAGAATAGGATAATAATAATGAAATAAAAGGGATTAAAGTGATTAATGATAAAATGAAATATAATAATGATTTAAAAGGATTAATGATGGAATGATGATAAAGGGTAAATATGATAAAATGGATTAATAATAATAATTAATCTTGCGATTAATTATTATATGGATGATGTTGGGATATTTGTGGGACAGATTAATCGTAATTAATCATGTCGACATTTTAGATGTCTACAATTTCATTTCCAAATCAAGGAATCAAACATGTTAAATCTTATAATGTTTTAACTTTATCATGAGACAATGTCACTACACAAAACAAGGATGAGCATTTTTATGGTTTTAAGTAGGGAGTTAGATTCCCTTTAGTAACTATGGTGATAAATTCCTTACAATTATCATGTGAATAACATCAATAAATGAATCCCTTTCCTATGTTAATAGATGAGCATTATTTCTCTAATTGTGTTATTGAATGACTTAGACCAATGTGTGAAGAGTATCTTTAGCCAAGATTATCTTTTAACGTGAAATTGTTTCCTTATAACTCCTAGTGGTTTCATAAATGATTTTCTTATCAAACCTTGCTCGTGTGTTAGGCTTGAGTGAGAGCCTCATACACTAGTTAGTCTTGTTTCTTTGTGGCTATTGTGGTCCTGAGAGAGAATCATGTATAGTGGATTGGGAGTGACCTAGAATCCGTAGAAATATGGTGGTTATTAGGAAACTTGTTATGGGATAAACAACTTAGTTGTGAACATCTCACTTCCTTAGTGAGGACTAGTGTGCATTTTGGGTCACGACAGAGTTATACACACTTCAAGCTAGCATGTTTTGTTAGAATAGAAATTGAATTTTTGCTTTGAAAGAAGTAATGAGAACAAAAATATGGAAACTAACTCATGATTGAATCTAAGAATGAAATGAACCTCATCTGCAATGTGGTATTGTGTGACATAATGACTTTAATTGTGCTTCTGCAGATGAAATGCCTCTTAAGTAACAAAATGCAAAGCATACAAAATCAAAACTATAAACTAGGATTTCAATGGATTAATGCAACTATAAGTGTTAGTGTTTATGTGGCTCAATATTGTGTTAAACAACAACAATATTTTTAAAAAAATGTTAATTTTATTGTTACTTTTTGGGTTGTGAAATTTTATTGTTACTTCTCAAAGGTCAAATTTATTAAGTTTATCCCGATTCCCATTTCAAGGTTAGCCTTAATGTAAAATCAAATCCAGTGGAAAGGTATGAAATCAAACCAAACTTTCTCATTTATGTACTTGGAAACATTGACAATCATCTAACTCCTACTTGAAAACAGAAAGGAACACTTGATTTTCATCTCCAAACATCTAGAAAATCTTTCATAAAGTTCCTTAAATCAAGAGTAGACATCGAAACATGCCCTAAGCAAGTTTTAAACACTCCAAATTATTCCAATAGCATCCCAAGCTAAGTCAAAAGCATTCTAAAGTATGAACAAGTGTTATTAAGCACCCATCCACTAAAGGATACTTCAAGTGTTTCTATTTATAAGAACTCTATTTAGGCCCTTTACTTTAGCACTCTATTGCAACACTTTAACTATCATAAAGACACATTATATTTATAGTTATGATCTCTATTTGTGTTGAGGAATGAGGGAAAGCAATAGGGGAGTGGCTTTCTAGATTGTATTCACACTTGCACAAGCACTAAGAGAACTACATAGAGTTTGATTCCCTCATTTAGGAGATGTGGTAAAATGTTTATTCAAAATCAACAAGGGGCTTGGCCCGTAAGTAATTTTAACTCAACTACACTATAATATCCAACTTCTAGGATCAATAGAAATATGCAAATCCCCAAACCTTCAATGCACCAATCAACTGGAAATAGCAACAATTCAATCAACACTACTTCAACTATTTGTTAGATGACTCACTGTGCATGGTAATTAATGCCAAAAGTAATCAACATCAGACCCCAGACAACCCTACTCAGATCGCTGGTTTTTGAGAATCCAAAACACAACTAAATTATGCAAGATCCAGTCGCATAAACATAGAATTATATAGACTTTGAACTGATCACTAAATACATGGGAAATCGCTGCCAGCAGACAAACCAAAGTATAACATTAAGTCACTGATTTTAGCAGCTCACTTCACACTCCCAAACCATACCATTTCACTCCAACTGAGATCGTTGTAGCTAACAAATGAAGATTAATTAGTTCGCTGGGCATATAGACTTCCAAACATACATCAAAATATCAAATATTCACTCCAAATAAGTCGCTGTTATAAAGGATGGATCAGCAATCAATTTAGATGAAGTTCAGTTCGCTAAACACATGGAGTTAATACCCAAACTTGCCAAAACCAGTCTCTGAAGTGGAAGAAACAATACCCAACAGCCAGCTCAACAAAATACATCTAAATCAGTCCACATACTAATAAGAGAAGTCGCTGTCATATAGAAGCCATAAATCCAAGTCGTACCACTTCACAATGCATTTAAACAAGAGATCACAATCATACAACCAGCCAATCGAATCACATAGAAAACTCGTATTTAAATCGGTCCCTAAATCACCATAATGGAAATCACTACAACCGGAATGAAGTTCCTACATCAAATCTACAAAATATGGATACATCTCGGTTACTTCACTTCAAGGAATAACCTAACTCCATCTGGTTGATTCTAACTTAGTTATCAAATACAAAATAGCTCACACATATCAATAACACTTTGATTTGATCACGAAAACCCAATGCTTATAGTGACGTCGGCTGCGCAGTTGATTCGCTACTGATAGTAAAAGGTAGATTTTCACTTGCAAATTTAATCAAATGCTTGTCAAAGCCAAAAACATGGGTCTCACAAATAATTACTTCAATTGAATCTCAAAAGTAGCTCAATACCACCTCCCACGCAAAGAGAGAGAGAGAGAGAGAGAGAGAGAGAGAGAGAGAGCATCAATGGGCATGCATCCCAACTCCAAGCATGGAGCATAAAATAAATATCATCATAACATAATAATAATAGTGATCCTAGCACTCCTTTTATAAGCAAGGAGGCACAAAATTCGAAATCCCTAGGAGATGGAAATTATTAAATAAAAGCAGTTTGTCTTCCCTAGGTGTGGCATCCCCTTTTCAAAGGGTGATTTAATCAATAAAAGCCACCTAACTATTTATTTAATTAATTCCCCATTTTATTTATTATTATTATTATTATTCTAGGAATTAAATTAAATAACTTTTATAATTAAATAATTAATGCTCTAGGCCATAATATTTACTTATTTAATAAAAATGTTCCCACTTAACATCCCAAAGCCCACGGGAGATATAGGCTAAGGGTCTTGAGAAATGGGGACATTACATACACACAACACTTTATTTTATTATCTAATTATGTGTTTGAAGTTCTAGTGTAGGAAAATTAGGGTTTCGGTCCCACACGTGCATGTGTGAGGGTTTCGAGAGGAAGTGAAAGTATTGGAAACATGTATAGTTAGTGAAGAATCATCCTCGTTTACAAAAAGTAGAAATCAATTTCCAAACACCGATTCAAATAGGATAAGAGCACTTGAAACCCATGTCCGAGTTTGACAATAATGTATAGGATAGTTTCAAATAAGCTAGATTTATGGGAAGATACATATTGTAGGTGTACAATGATTTTTACAACTTTTGTCAAGCATTCTCCCAACTTGTGTGAAAATGATACCTTTGCAGTAATGAGGTATGAAAAACCATAACAAAAATAAAAAAATTAATGTTTATTAAATGTTGTTGTAAATTCCATTATAGAGTCGTATTTAAAAATAAAATTAAAAAATTCAATAGACATCCCTCCCCATGTAATTTTCAATCACTTTTCAATTCACATGTAATTGCTTTAAAATATATCTATATTTGCATTACAATGTATGTGGGTAGATAGTTCTAGTCCATTACTAATGTAAAACCAATTTCCACGTCTATACTTATATTGATTTTGATTAGGTCACCAAATCACCTCTGCAAAGATTTTAAACTTTTCCTCTTCAAATAAATTCAACCTAGAATTTACTTTAAATGTACTTAACTCAAATATATTTATAAATTAAACTTTGAAACATGAAACTCTCCTCTATTTTTACATCAAAGTCATTCTCTTAATGAGAACCCTTGACTTGAAGCTCTTTATTATTTCACTTGTTAAAGCTTTGTATTTATGGTACATGGTTTAAGCATCAACAATGAATGTGCTTAAGCATTGGCAATGTATATTTGTTTGGTGGGAGTATAAACTAGCAATCGCACATGAAATGTACGATGGAAACGCCGAAGGGGATATTTTGAAGGAGTCAAATTTGAGGGAGAGAAACAATAGGAGAGGAAGAGGGGTGAAGAAAGAGGGGTTACGGTGGTGGAGAAGTGAGAGGGTGGCAAAAATGGAAAGGGAAACAATTTAAAATTGTACCGTCCAACAACGATAAAAAAAATATGTCAAAGCGCAAGCACCAAGTTAATTATATCTTGTAATCAATCTATGGTATATTTTTATTTAATGGAATCAAGGTTTTGGAATAGTGAAAGATAGATTTTATTTGTCAATCAATCTTGTTGTTATATCGTTTTGTAGTACTAAGGGTTCCAACATGCGGCGATTTTCACCCTCAATTTTATTTTTATCATTTTTCTTTGACTTTGGAGTTACTATGTTTCAAGAAGAATTTAGTTTTATTCGAGTATTAGGTGGTCATACCCATATTATTTGGGCCTACAAGTTTTGAAGACTCAAAGCTTGAGCTTATATTCCTGACAGCGCACGTTCAAGATAAATATGAACGAATGCGAAACTATATAAATCATTTTTGTAAAAGACATTAAAATAATGTCAAAACACCTTATCTTAAATTTGTAACATACTTGTAATCATTTGAAATATATAATTTTTATTATGGATTACAATGTTGAGAAAAAAATACAAAATACATACAGAACTATATAGTTGGGTGTGATAGTGCATCGAAAAATATCCTTGAATTGTCAACGATTCAGTGATATTCCAATTGCAATTACGGAGAGCTGAAAGATTATGCCCTGCACTCAACATAGATTCCTTGAAACCAAATATAGTAATAGCTTTGATAATTGAATTCGGGAAAAGGAGTAGAATTGAATTTGGATGCAGAGCCATGTAGAACATCATCTCCAAGCAATAAAGGGTCTTCTTTCCGAGGAAACGGCCTCTGCACATCGTAAGCAATAAGAAACTTTGTTTTTAATGGTGTCATCCAACCGAGAAACCATTGAAAGGTACCCTCTTCCGAGCTAGACAATATTGTCTATGCCATCAATGTAGCCATCTTGCTTGTGGGTCGTATCAAATTAGATCCCGCAATGATTTGAGTTATATTTAACAGCCATTTAGACGTTTTTCATTATTTTAGCCAGTAAAGTACTTGCAAATATTTGCATTAACCGTCGCATGGAACTTGCAAATTTTAAGAATGACCGTTATTTTTGTATAGGTTTATATATAAAAAAATTGATTAAATATATATAGAATAATCTTTTGTATATTTTATTAAGAGTGTAGAAGTAACTCTATTTTACATTTTTTAAGGGAAATATTTAAAAATTACCGTCTCCTAAAAATGTTTGTTAGGCATAGGTTCCTGCCAAATCAGTTTTGTCTAAATCAATACGTGGCATATAAGGCGCCACACGAGCATATTGTCAGCACTTGCCACCATAAAAGAATGAAATTCATGTCAGAATCATCTTACTTGTGTTTTTTTTATAGGTGCCTCACGCAACACAGTCAGAGCTAAAGCTAAAACCCAAGGCACCATAATTCAAAAGCAAAACCAGGGAAGAATAATTCAAAAGCGTGTACTTATTTCTTTCAGCCAAAAAACCAGAAGTCCACTGTCATCTTATTTCTGAAGGGACCGAATTTTGAAAGGAGGACTGAGGAGCCGCCAGAGATTTGGTTAAGAGAATATCATTCCGAATCACTTAATGCCATACAGGAAAAACCCGACTCCCGGAGAGTTTAGAGAAATATTTTAGAAGTTCGTCATCTCGAATATTCTAGAATTTTGGAGAAAGACACCTGCAGAGCTCTGCTGTAAAATAAAGAAAAATACAGAAGGTTCAAGAGGTATACCACCATGATATCTCCGCTGCGGCAAAGTGCATTGAGGTGGCCCACTCGCACTACCAGTGGAAAATCTGAGTCTCAAACGATAAAAGTATTCTCAAAGATACTGAAAAATATGGCCATGGAAGCCGATGGGAATTTATCACAAGAAAGCGTGTCAAAGGCCGAGGTAGCGACGTGGAGCATTGTCATCCAACAGATTTCACGCATGTGCAAACAAATGTATGCACCCTTGATTTTCTGACATGTATACACATTCTAATTGTGTATACGCCTTCGGCGTAAATATATTGTCAATGTTTAGGTAAGTAAGATTTCATTTTCCAAAAATTATCTATATGTGAAAATTTATGTCAAATTGAAGCGTCGTACAAGACCACGTCGGCTTCATGTAAAAGTTTCAAAGTTTTGAAGATTAATTGCTTTATTACTTACTTGTTGGTCGGCGGGCTCCATATATTTATGTCGAAAGGCGTGTTCTAAGTTAGAAAGCCCGAGGGCTCGACACTGACGACATGCAATGCGAGGGCCGAGATCGTTTGGTCGACAAAGTACGTCCAATCTTCCGTCGTACACGTGTCATTCCAAATGGTATGCAGGTTGAGGTTTTTTTGGGGCACTGTAACAGGTAATTTCGATGCCTCTGATAGGGCTTTGTTTTCGATGCAGGCCTGCAATAGAGAGGCATACACACAATTATCTGGTTGATGTGTACCAGTTAAAATGTGGAGGGCCTCTTTTAATCGTCGCTGCTTAGATGGTGATTTCAGGTTTCCCCCACGGCTTTCATCAACATTATAATTACCTGCATTTTCAAGTCTGGTTATGGCATTGATCGTCAGAGGGTTAAGCGCGGTGATTTTTTTGTGATTGCATAGTCGTGCCATTGCTTGTTGAGGTAGGACAAGGATAAATACATGGCGCGAGTAGTGAAAAAACAATGTATGCCACGGTGGTTACAGACTTACAGTCCTCCTAGTGTGAGTTAAATTCTTCAAAAGATGAGATGGTAACGAGTAGTCTTGGAAAGCCAGTTAATAATACAACTACTTGCTCCTTCTGGGATGTACTTCTTGTTTCAGAAGAACAAATTTCCCCGCATGAAAAAACCAAAAACAAATTGGAAACAAGTTTATAACATTAAACACGGACGAATACATTTCAAATTTTACACACTCCATTGATTAATAACTCTCTTATTTTCTTTCCGATGGCTGGTTGTTGATAATTCAACAGCACTACCAGTCTTTTTCCTCCAAACTCCACTCCATAGTTAAGATATTAAGATTTTTACTATTGGAAATGCCCTTATATTAATATTAATATTAATATTTACGCCGAAAGGTGTGTTCTAAGTTAGAAAGCCCGAGGGGCTCTGACACGGACGACGACAACGAGGGCCGAGATCGTTTGGTCGACGAAGTACGTCCAATCTTCCGTCGTACACGTGTCACTGCCAAATGGTATGCAGGTTGAGGTTTTTACTGGAACAGGTAATTTCGGTCAAACTCATACCTTATTTTCACTCCAGAGGGTAGCTTGGTTAAACTGTGGCCATTCGATTCTGTTTTAGTGGTAGTGGAACAACGGTCGCATAGTTGAGTACTGTTGTTGTCTTTTGTCAAAGATTTCAAATCTACAGACGCAGTAGAGGGAGACTCAATAGTGGGGATATTCTCATCACCAGCCGAGTTCTGTTTGGTATTGGCTATCATAAATTTGTGAGATCCTCGACTCTTCGAAGAGGAAAACGTGTAGGGCGTTGCAGAGAAGCGAATGTCGTCTTGAAAGTTTTCAGTGAAATTTTCAGATATTGCACTGAATACATCACATGCAGTGCAGTCTCTCACAACGTCTTCAAGATCTCCTCCATTGTAAATCCTACACCAAGTTTCCATTAACCCCATAAAAATAAATATATGGAACTAAATTTGTTGTTTCATTTGTTTCCATTGATGGCGGTTTTCCTGAACTGCTTCCGCGTAGGCCATGAGCATGTGCACGAGACGGACGTCGGATTCCTGTGAATCCGCACCCATCACCATGGGACGGTCCGCCGAGAGGAACCCGTCTGCGCCGCTTTTTTCCCTCCGTCTGCTTGTGGTGATCGTCTTGCGTTGGGCTGGCTGATGTGCCTACGGTTTGGTGGTACAGGTTGGTTGGACTTCAAGGAAGGAGTTGCTCGAGCTTGGGATCACCACAGTCGAAGGAGGCGACGACTCATCACGAGAAACCAACGCCTAATGCTGATGTTGATGCCGTTGCTGTTGCTGCCCTATCACACCTCTCGGCGCCAGCTCTACATTGGGATGGGATCGACCAAAGTCTGCATTGGTTCGAGTTTGCAACAAATGTGATTCATGCATTATACAGTGAGTATAGATTGGCACACGGGTAGATGCTCTCATTATTAATGTGAATTTATGTACTTATATTGAAGTATATATACAGTGAGTATATATTGACTTGTGAGTTTAACACAACTCACAAATGAATGTGCTCATTGTGTATACTCTTCACGCATGTTATTAATGTCAATTTCTACAGACTTTAACCTGTGTACACATATTTAAGTATATATAAATTGAGTATATATTAATTCGTGAGTTTATGTATATATGCAACATACAGGGGGGTTCAAGTTGTCGCATGGCGTAGGAGAATGGACTGCTGTTGTGTTCGAGATTGTGATGACATTTGGCCTAGTCTACACTTTGTCATGCCACAACCCTTGATCCCAAGAAGGGGGATTTAGCCACAATTGGTCCCATCGCCATTGGGCTTATTGTTAGTGCAAACATTTTAGTTGGAGGGCCATTTTCACGAAGCATTTGGCCCTGCTCTGGTTAGTTGGGCATGAAGGCACCATTGGATTTACCAAGTACGCCCTTTTGTTGGAGCCCACCTTGCTAGGATCATTGATGAGTTTTTCATGATTCGATCTGAACCCACTCACCACCAGCCATTGGCGACTGAGGATTATTGAGCTTCAACCAGCGTTAAATGGTGCCTTTGTTTTCCTCGGGGTCGAACTCGTGACCGGAGAAGGGAAAAACTTGTTTTCTTAGTGTTTGTGTATGGTGGATGTATATTTGGTCTTATTGTTTGTATTGTGTCTGTGTCTATCGCGAGAGTATATGTACGTACTTCATTTGCTATTGTAATGTGGTGGATTCTTATGAATAAAATGGACTCCTATTATGATTTATTAAATTTGGCACACCCTTGGTTTACATTTTCCAAAATATTTAGAATTTTCTCAATGTTTTCCAAAATAATATGTATAATCGATTTAACACACACACACACACACACACACACAAAATCTCATTAAGTAGATACAGTAAATATTGATGATGACACTTCTACACTGCAAATGTTTGGCTATAAAATGTTTTGTAATTTAAGAAACAATAAAAAGGGGTAAACTAGGCTATGATCACACTTTAGTTTTACAAGAGTCTGCATTGGTTCAAGTTTGCAACAAATGTCACTCATGCATTAAAATTATTTTACATTGATGAGTCTCGGTTAACGCCTTTGGATCTGAAATAAAGTGTTTGTATTGTTATGCAAGGAAAATGACAGGTCTGAAAGGCCATTTAGGGTGCGTCACTCTCCATGTTCTGCCCTAGGTTTTGAAGAGTGTGTAACCCGGTTGGTGGGTTTGTTTGAAGTATTTTTTCTCATTCAATTTTTATTTTGTTGTTAAATACATGGAGAAGCAAATAGTAGATAATTTTAAAGCTATAAGATTCATATGTTATCAATCTAAGGAATATTTATATGAATGCCCTTTAAATGTGTTCTTACTCTCCAAACCCTAAATTTCCTACATTAAACTTAAACTATTGATAATGGCGTAGCGATGAGGATAAATCTAAAATATCCTAAAATTTTAAAGCTATTTGATTCATACGTTATCAATCTAAGGAATATCTATATGAATGAATTTAAACTACATTAAACTTAAAATATTGATAAAAAACGATGAGGATAAATCTAAACTATCTTAAAATTTTAATACGCTAAAGAAATGCGTAACGCTCCACCCCATTTTAAAATTTACTAAGATAGTTTTTTTACTTGGATTCATCGATCAAGGGTTTTAAGTTTAATGGAGGTCATTAAATTCATCTCGATATAGATATTCTGCTCGAAAGACTATGGTGAAGACGTATGAAATCAAGGCATAACTTCCACAAATATTGGATTTTGAGTGGGTTTATGCATTTGAATGGGTCTTGGCAATTGCACTCTGGGAACGAACTCAAGAGCTTGCACATTAGAGCTTGATGAACGTTTTGGTGATACATTTAATGGGGCATTATTTGTGATTTTAATATTCCTTTAGTTTCATGTAAATTGGTGGTAGAAGTAGAGTTTAGTTTTATTTAATTTTTAAGCTTTTGACAGGCATTTTCTTCCTTAATCGGGTTTTGTCTGAAAAAAATCTTCATGGATTCAAGAGCAACGATTACATCACTCTTCAAAACCCAGGGCAGAACATGGAGAGCGACGCACCCTAAATGGCCTTTCAGACCTGTCATTTTCCTTGCATAACAATACAAACACTTTATTTCAGATCCAAAGGCGTTAACCGAGACTCATCAATGTAAAATAATTTTAATGCATGAGTGACATTTGTTGCAAACCTGAACCAATGCAGACTCTTGTAAAACTAAAGTGTGATCATAGCCTAGTTTACCCCTTTTTATTGTTTCTTAAATTACAAAACATTTTATAGCCGAACATTTGCAGTGTAGAAGTGTCATCATCAATATTTATTGTATCTACTTAATGAGATTTTGTGTGTGTGTGTGTGTGTGTGTGCGCGTGTGTGTTGGTAAATCGATTATACATATTATTTTGGAAAACATTGAGAAAATTCTAAATATTTTGGAAAATGTAAACCAAGGGTGTGCTAGATTTAATAAATCATAATAGAGTCCATTTTATTCATAAGAATCCACCACATTACAATAGCAAATGAAGTACACGTACATATACTCTCGCGATAGTACACATACATAATACAAACAATAAGACCAAATATACATCCACCATACACAAACACTAAGAAAACAAGTTTTTCCCTTCTCCGGTCACGAGTTCGACCCCGAGGAAAACAAAGGCACCATTTAACATTGGTTGAAGCTCAATAATCCTCAGTCACCAATGGCTGGTGGTGAGTGGGTTCAGATCGAATCATGAAAAACTCATCAATGATCCCAGCAAGGCGGGCTCCAACAAAAGGGCGTACTTGGTAAATCCAATGGTGCCTTCATGCCCAGCTAACCAGAGCAGGGCCAAATGCTTCGTGAAAATGGCCCTCCAGCTAAAATGTTTGCACTAACAATAAGCCCAATGGCGATGGGACCAATTGTGGCTAAATCCCCCTTCTTGGGATCAAGGGTTGTGGCATAGACAGTGTAGACTAGGCCAAATGTCATCACAATCTCAAACACAACAACAATCCATTCTCCTACGCCATGCGACAACCTGAACCCCCCTGTATGTTGCATATATACATAAACTCACGAATTAATATATACTCAATTTATATATACTTAAATATGTGTACACAAGTTAAAGTCTATAGAAATTGACATTAACAACATGCGTGAAGAGTATACACAATGAGCACATTCATTTGTGAGTTGTGTTAAACTCACAAGTCAATATATACTCACTGTATATATACTTCAATATAAGTACATAAATTCACATTAATAATGAGAGCATCTACCCGTGTGCCAATCTATACTCACTGTATAATGCATGAATCACATTTGTTGCAAACTCGAACCAATGCAGACTTTGGTCGATCACATTTGTTGCAACAAATGTCACTCATGCATTAAAATTATTTTACATTGATGAGTCTCGGTTAACGCCTTTGGATCTGAAATAAAGTGTTTGTATTGTTATGCAAGGAAAATGACAGGTCTGAAAGGCCATTTAGGGTGCGTCGCTCTCCATGTTCTGCCTTGGGTTTTGAAGAGTGTGTAACCCGGTTGGTGGGTTTGTTTGACACGGGTCTTTTTTTCTCATTCAATTTTTATTTTGTTGTTAAATACATGGAGAAGCAAATAGTAGATAATTTTGAAGCTATACGATTCATATGTTATCAATCTAAGGAATATTTATATTGAATGCCCTTTAAATGTGTTCTTACTCTCCAAACCCTAAATTTCAGTACATTAAACTTAAACTATTGATAATGGCGTAGGCGATGAGGATAAATCTAAAAAATCCTAAAATTTTAAAGCTATTTGATTCATACGTTATCAATCTAAGGAATATCTATATCGAATGAATTTAAACTACATTAAACTTAAAATATTGATAATGGCGTAGACGATGAGGATAAATCTAAACTATCTTAAAATTTTAATACGCTAGCAAATGCAGAACGCTCCACCCCATTTTTTGCATTTACTCACTCGAGAATTTTTTACTTGGATTCATCGATCTGGGGTTTTCAAGCAGAAGTGGAGGTCATGTTTTGCATTGCTCGAAAGACTATGGTGAAGGGAGAAATGGTGGCAAGGCATGAAATCCACAAATATTGGCCTTTGAGTGGGTTTATGCATTTGAACAAGTCTTGAAATTGCACTTTGAGAACGAACTCTGGAGCTTGCACATTGAGCTTGATGAACATTTTGGTGATTGCACTATGGGCACATTATTTGTGATTTTTAATAGGTTTTAGTTTCATGTAAATTGGTGGTAGAAGTAGAGTTTAGTTTTATTTAATTTTTTAAGCTTTTCGACAGGGCATTTTCTTCCTTAATCAGGGTTTTGTCTAAAAAAATCTTCATGGATTTCCTCAGAGCAACGATTACATCACCTGATTGTGTTGTAAATGCATTGATGTTTTGCATGGACACTTTGAGTTTCTTTTCGGACCCCATGCCAAGAGTTCTTCAGCTTTTCAAGATGGCAGAAGGAGCGATGAACCTGCAAAAAAAGATTAATTCAGGGAAATAGATTGAAGAGTGAGTAGCAAAGAAAATTACCTGAGCAATGTCGCATCAAAGGCCTTTTTAATGGTGGACTTTAGGCCTCGATTTATGAACATCCCAAATCCACCGTAAACTCGAGCATGCACATATTGTGGGACAAAACGAAGAATAGGATGCTCGAGGTGGAGTGGCGAGGAAGCTAAAAAGAGGGCAAGAAAAAGGAGGAGAAAAAAAAGTGATGCACAAAAGAAAAAGAAACCAGAAATTAAAGAAATCATGTATTTTCCCAGACAGCTACACATATTGATAGCAATTGAGTAGCTTGGGAGGCCATGTATTTGTAATCTTGCATGAATCACTCTTGGCTTAGAATAGTTGTGTCTTGATATGATTGTGGGTTTATCTATGTTTGAGTAGCTTATACTGCTCCACGTCATCACCCAACATGTAATCACTAAAGTCTACATATGGTTATGTGAAAATACATGCATTAGACCAACATCATTGTCTACGTTTTGATTTTATGGAAGTATCCAAGTTAGCATTGGTTTCCTTACCTACCAACTCGAATCCTGTGTAAAATCAATTCCTGAACTCGCCAACACGTTCACCTTAATTCGATTCAAATCTATTATTTTCCATCTCAGGTTGCTATCTCCATGGAAGCTCTAACAGTTGCAACCATATTTTTTTGTTACCCTTTTGAATCTTCTATTTTAACAAACTTGCATTGTATGTGTTCATCTCGACATCGATTAATCAACCCATGTAAAACTTCGCAGTTGTAATATATACAAGTCCATTCACTGTGACTCGTTTTCATTCTAAATCTTGGTTGAAACATTTTTTGTAATTTTTAATAGGTTTTATTTTCATGTAAATTGGTGATCGAAGTAGTGTTTAATTTTAGTCTAATTTTTATAGCTTTATAAACTCAAATAGACGATCTTCGTTTTATTGATATTTATTCATCTTCTTAGTAAATATATACATGTGTGTGTGTAAAAAAGTATTATTTTATTGGGGTATAGTCCCTCCCAAAAAACTATTTGCCAATAATAAAAAAACTATTATTTAATAATAGCTTGTAGCTATATTAGATAAGTTTCTCACGTTTGTCATTTAGTCGCAGTCAATGCGTGTCTTATACAGTTTAAATGTTAAATATAGAGTTGTCAATGTTGTTATTGTTTTATGAGAGTCATAACTCAAAACAAAATTAATTGTAAAAGGAACAATTGAATCAACAATCAAATTAATTTTATGGCCTTTGAGTACTCATTTCTCTGAACACCGAGCATACTGACTCATGATAGGCTAATTATGGTTCAATTACAACACAAACTTCTTCTCTGCGTCAACCAAAACGACATGCTCTCTACAAATTTGTGGGGTGAAACATGTCTTTTAAATGGTGCTATTGGTTCTATCCTCGAGATTGTTTGCACCATTTCATTTCAGCCCACCTAGTTTGCCTTCATTCATCATCGTCAAATTTGATCCATACACGGGGGCCCAATTGGATACGGAAAACCCTTCCCATGTTCAAATTCCACCAATTTCTAGAGGTGCACGGGGCAATGACCACTTGAAATAGCTTGGGCATTCTCAATCCATAAATCTGAAGGGCTTACTTTGCGGAGACCCATTGCTGACATTAGGGGTGGGTTTACCTTCCCATCTCTATCAAGAGTTCCCTCCATATCCACCCTTCCAATTTAACCCCCTTTTTCATTCAACCGCTATGAAAAAAATGTCTTCAACATCTCTTCCTTAATCACGCATACAAGAAAAATTCCGACTTCATTCCCTACCCTTCACACTCCCCTCTTAATCCCCAATGGGGCTTCCCTTTCAAACTGCTCCACTTCTTCTGCAATATAGATATTTTCTAGCTCAACTCCCAAAGGTCAAAAAGTGGTGTTATTGTTAATGTCATTTTCGTTCTCAAGGCTCCACCATTTCATCATCATAATCCTCTCGTGGATCCTAACTCTGGCGATTGTAGCGGAGATTAATGCCTACAAGTTTTGGTCTAATGACAATCGTGGTCCAACAAATGGTATCAAAGCGATAGGTCTCGAGTTCGAAACTCACTTGGGTAACGCTGGGGAATTGTTGGCATGTGCGTTAAGCACCCCTTGAGTTTCGTGACATGAACTAACCACCTCTCGTGGATCCTAACTCTGGCAATTGCAGCGTAGATTAATGCTTCCAAGTTTTGGTCTAACAACAATTGTGGTCCAACAAGTGAATGCTCCTTATTAGAAGTTTCTTAGACATTAAAACAATTTGCTACCTAGTCATTAAAATGGTTTGGTCTAATGGGAATCGTGGTCCAACATGTGAATGCCCCTTATTAGAAGTTGTTTAGTCATTAAAACGGTTGAGGCCAGGATCGTGCCCTAAATTTTTTTGATAGTGTGGATGCCCCTTACCCATAATTACTTAACCATTAAACTATGTAATCGATTAGTACAATCATACCCTAAATAATTTTGAGCATGGATACCCCTTACCCATAATTACTTAACCATTAAACTATGTAATCCAATGCCTAATTGTTTCACACCCCTAAATATGCTCAATAAAAAAAATATTAAAGAAAAGATAAAATATTAAAGTTGAACATGAAAAAGTGGTGGAGCCAAATGCATGTTGATAACACACATTGATTGAGACCACGTTATTATACTGCCGAAGGTAGACTATATAGGATTCAATTTGCAAAAACATTTAATCTTAAAAACCAATAACATTACTCCATTTGTCATTTCTTTTCTTTAAGCTAAGTTTTTTGAAAAATAAATATTTATTTCTTTTTTAGAAAAACTTATTCCTTTTTTCTTATTGGCCAAAAAAATTTATAGTCATATTTGAGATTTTATGATTAATTTAAATAGGCATTTTTCCTTCCAACCAATAAATTGGTGACATCTAACAAATATTTTATTTTCTATAGTTCAAACATTATAAATGTTATAAAAAGACATAAATAAATTCCATAAATAACTTACCCAATTAATATATATAACAAGCTTGTACATTTTGCATTAATAATTGCCATTAATAACATTTAAACTTTTCTCGCTTCACCATTTTATACACTTCTGTCTCTCTCGTCGTGTCTGCAATAATCCACCGCCACCCTTTTCAAGTGCGATTTTTATTTACAAGTCAATTAACTTTAATTGCTTGGGAGGGGATGGAAAAGCTCTGCTAGGCTTTTAGGATATTCCGAAAAATGTCATAAATTATAATAATTTTTGCAAATCTTATGACGGAGGAGACAAAGAATGAAGATGCAGACACCCATATGATTGTTTTCGAGACCCAAAATTCAAAAGTAGAGCTTCAATCGAATGCCCATCTGCATTTTTATTTCCAGGTAATTTAATCTGTTCTAATCTACCTGTTGACAAAGTAATAGTACACTTACAATGTGTACACCATAGATTTGGTATTTCGTTTATCGCAGATTGCACTTTTGACTCTATGGCAATGCATTCATATTTCTTTGAACACTCTTGAGAAAATTTAGTGATGTGTAAGCCTGTCTTACTACAATAATATACTTCAGGCTTAATATGAGACTACTCTTGGTTACTTAGGTTTACATAGGTTCAATGGCCGATGAAGAATTAGAATCATAGATAATTAAGATGGAGAATGCCACACTTGTAAAACCCCATCCCTAATTGTTTCTCATTGGAGTTTGATTTAGTGTAGAAATCAGACTTCATATGGCATTGGATATATTTTGAAAGTCATCATATACTGCAGCTATTGATACTTCTGATTGAGCTCTGTTGATGCTATAGTTGTTCTAACCTTCTTGAATGCAGGAATCTGATGATTTTAAAGCACGCTTACCAGATCTGTAGCCCTTAAGGAATTAGAACTTCCATTGATAGGTGGTTGGATTAGGGAAAATGTAGCGGCAACGTTGTATTTTCTGGAAACTAGTTCTGGACTGATCCATGAAATGCCTGAAGATCATTGTAGGTTGACCGATTGGAATTATATGAGAGGTAGCCAAGCAATGGGGCATTCAAAACCATAACTTGGAATGAGATCAATAGAAGATGAGCCTCAACATGAATGGTTGCGTAACAAGAGGACAAGGTTCTTTAGCATGCATAGTTAACGCGGGAGTAAGTGTTGTTTTGGATGTGATGAGGCGAAATGCCAGATGGGCAGATCATTTTATGGTTGGAGACGATGAATTAGATCATTAACTTATACACTCTCTCAAGGCATTACAACAACAAATTTTCAGCTGGAAACAAGAATGGCAAAGTATCAACCCCTCTATTTATTTGAAACCCTTTCTAGATGTTATATGTTCTGATGAGACGGGGGCACCAATTACTAGGGTTGTTTTCTCTGATGTGTACAAGATTTTGACAATGGAAGTGTTTGATCTGCATACTATTCATGTTGATCATGCAATGCATTCTACCGTGGATGCTATGACTGGTTGTCGGTTTGAAGTAACCGATCCTCCATCTGAAGAGGTTGTCTTGATGAAAATACTGCAAGTTCTTTTGGCTTGTATGAAAAGCAATATGTCCTTAGTTCTGAATAACCAACATGTGTGTACCCTAGTGAATACATGCTTTGAGTAGTTCATCAGGCTGGAACCAAAGGGGAGTTGCTATAGAGAACAACATGCCATATGATGCATGAGCTTGTGAGGTCTATTTTTACTCGTCTAGCTGATCTTGATTCCACTGGCAACCATGCAAATGACATGAAGAGGTCTTCCATCATGTCCAATTCTCATGTAAGCTACCTTTACTTTCCTATAGGTTATGGATTTCTACTTTTTGGGAGCGTTGAGGTATTGAAAAAATTGTTTGACTTCCTTTCTGCATGCTAGTTGGATGTACATGTATGTTCATTTGGTTTGTTACAGAAGTAATTAAAGCAGAGATAATATTTCCAAGTGATTCGGTTTGTATTTTCTTGGTTCTTTCCCCTGCAGATCGACAATCTTGGAAAATAATATGTAGGTGACGATAATGATGGTAGTAGCATTGATAATGGTAGTACAGATGTTGATGCGTTGGGAAATCATTTCCAAGTACATTGTCTTATGAGGGTTCATTTACTGTCAGTTCTTCTGTAGTATTGGATGATAATACGGATGATAGCAGAATCGATGGAAACTGGGAAGGAGGTAGCCAATGACAAAGTTTCTTGGGAGCCATATGGTCTTGCTGGCATTGTGGAAATTTTCCACTTCTTATGCTCTCTTCTAAATGTTGTTGATACTATGGGTGTAGGAACTGGGTCAAACCATTTAGCAATTGCTGAAAATGTTTCACTTTTTGCTTTGGGTCTGATAAACGCGGCTATTGAATTAGGAGGAGCATCAATAGGTAGGCATACAAGATGAACTTTTCCATAATTTGATTCAGTTTGGGCTGTTATCGAGCCCTCCTATATTTTTTTCCACTGTATGTAGCATTGTTCTGAACCTTATCATCATTTGCGCCGCGAATTGAAGTTATAGATGGAAGCCTTTTTCATTTGTGTCATAATTAGGCTGGCACAAGGCAAATATGGCGCATCTTACCAACAACAAGAAGTGGCAATGGAAGCACTGGTGGACTTCTGCAGATACAAAACATTTATCTTTGAGATGTATGCAAATTTTGATTGCGAGGTTACATGCAGTAATGTGTTTGAAGACATTGGTAACTTGCTGTCAAAAAATGCCTTTCCTGTAAATTGCCCATTGTCTGCTATGCACATTCCGGCATTGGAAGGGCTGATTGTAGTTATTCACAGCATGGCAGACAGGGTAAATGCTTCATCCTCACTTCCTGAACCAGCCCTAGTAAGGGACATTGAAGAGCATGAGGCTTTTGGGCGTAACTTGTGAGAGCTATGAGGATCCTTCCCATTGGGTGCCATTTGTATGGCACAAATAGTATATTAAAAGGAATTTGATGTTTGGAGCTGATCATTTCAATAGGGACCCAAAGAAAGGTCTCGACATTCTACAAGGTATTCATCTTCTACCCGAGAAACTTGACCATTTCAGTGTTGCTTGCTTTTTTCGATATACATCTGGTCTGGACAAGAACCTTGCGGGTGATTTCTTGGGCAACCATGATGAATTTTGTGTGTGGGTGCTTAAGGAATTTGCAAAATCATTTGATTTTGTTGATATGAGCATAGACACAAGCACTCTGCACATTCCTTGAGACCTTTCATTTTCGAGGAGAGTCACACAAAATACAGAGGGTGATGGAGGCATTTGCAGAAAGATATTATGAGTAGTCACCACAAGTTCTTGCAGATAAAGATGTTGCATTTGTACTATCATACTCCCTTATCATGCTTAACACAGATCAAGCACAATGTTCAAGTTAAGAGAAAAATGACAGAAGAAGACTTTATCAGGAATAATGGCGCATTAATGGTGGCAAAGATCTTCTCAGGGAATTTCTTTCGAACCATACCACTCTATTCTCAAGAATGAAATTGGAACAACTTATGAACAAAGTATGGCTATTCCTGTGATGACGACAAGCAGGTGTATCGATCTCATTCGGAAATCTCAGAAAATGCCTCCTTATATTTTCGTGATTCTAGACCTTTCCTTGATCAGGACATGTTTGTTATAATATCTGGTCTAACCATTGCTGCTTTGTCAGTGGTCTTTGACCATGCCTAGGATGAATATGTTTTTCAAGAATGCGTGGATGGCTTTCTTGTTTATTTATACACATTCACGTTTTTAATCTTTTCTTTTGGATTAAGAAATCAACAATTTTACATAGATATCAACATATAGTATATATATATATATAAGTTATAACATATCAATATAATTTTGAAATTTATTTATACAACATTTCAAATAATGGTATTCAACTAATTTTCGGTGATGACATGGATTTGGACATATGAATGTTGCAATTAAAAAAATTGTAGATATAATGTACACAATAATTCATATGCCAATTGCATGCTTCTACATCTTGTCTGATCTTCTTTGTGCTTTGGTGCATGTAAAATATTAACTTCATAAACCTAAACTCTAACAAGACCATTCGCTTTTCAATTTGTTTAAATATTTTGCATATATAATTTTCTTCCAAGCATCCTCAAAATCATCTCCATCGGCAGTATTTGCCATATCATGGCCTTGTTCCCAATTTCCCCACCCATGAAAGTCAATATACCAGAATAAACGATCATCATATATTGTGGATGATTTTTGACTATAAAGGCCAAAGATGAGTGACACGTAACCACCGGTTTTATGATATTTTTCTTCCAAACCATATAATGCGTGGGTTTATGTAGAGGGCTTGAATTCCAACCAGAAATTATTTTTTTGTACAAGAATATATAGAGGGCTATTGCAAATGAGTATAATTACGCCGGAGAGGGCTTGAATTTTATGTGTATAATATGGTTTGGATGTAAAATATATTCTGATCTATGATAGATGTTTGAGCGAAGAAAATAAGTTACATTTTGCTAAACAGATTCACATGACTTTATGTAAGGTTCCACATTCACTGCATACATGTCTATCAAAACATTTCAGCAACTATATCTAACAAAATTCCTCTATATTTTGGCACAAAGTTGGGAGTACATTGGAAAATTTAAACTAATTGGGTTGGAGCCCTGTTTGTTGCATATGGTGAAACAAGGCGAGGAGTATGCTGGCAAATGTAAACATGAAACCACTCTCTGTGCCTGAGTGGTGCAAGCGGTTTCTAAAAGCGATGAATATGTACAACGGGAGTAGAAGCGGATGGATAAGAACAGAAAGATGGAAGCCTCATTTATAAGAAGCGTGGAGATGCTCTTCCGCTACAACATCTTGGGTATCATTGGCAGGTTTCTTAATCTCATCTACCCACCAAACATAAAATTCCCTAGAGATATGTCATCTCATGGAATGAAGTGATTGAAGGATACTAACAAAATGGGATTGTTGTCTATGCTTTGGGAACATTTAAATGCCAAAATATGAACTTTTGTAAATAAACGCCAAGTGTTCAACCAAATGATACAACATATTATCTTTTAAATGAATATCATAGTTGTATCTTACAGAAGACATGGTCATCGTCAAGAGACATTGTGATTGTTTCATCAAATAAAACAACTATATATTCACCCCGATCAACTCACCTATACCAACATACGTGTGGCCCATAACAAAATACGAGCTTTCATAAAGAACGCACGGACATCCATCAAGGCATAGTAGGCAATGTTTTTTTGTTGGAAGTTACTATATTGTCCTCTCCCCATCACACAAACTTAAAATAGAAAAATTACAACTCCAATAAACTAAACATTGTTATCCTCTCCGGCGTAAATTGCAACTCATTTAGAACTGCATCGGATTCTTTAATTGACTTCCAGAGAAAATGCACCATAAGACTAATACAATGACTTTATTTTAAAATAAACACATAAAAACAAAATTAAAAATAAATACTAAAACGTATTAAACAAATATAAAACTAAAACTAAACAAAAGAATTATCCCCACGCATTTCACTTTTAAAGGACCTCAAAATTAAACCAAATTCCTAAAAAAAAATTATAATTACGTAAGACTTAACATTTAAAAAACAAACTTTAACAAAGACTCCAAAAGATAATTTGACTCTTTATAAGAACAAACTATTTATTTTCCAGGCACACGTATTTAAATACTAAATAAAAAAACTTATTGACACAACACACTAAAAAGTTAAAACAAGACAATTAAAACTTACATAACACGTGAACCAATAAATAAATTAAAAACAAGAGTTACAAGTCGATGGAATGACAGGAAGTGAAGCTAATGTATTTCCAGATTTAAATGTGCACGTTGAGAATTTTTATAGATGCATGTAAAGAACTAATAAGACTGCAACCATTGATAAATTATCAGAATATCAGTAAGGCTCAGACCGTCTAAATTACAACAAGAACTGATTTAGCAAATCCTCGAATGTGCAATGATTTAGAACTCGTGAAAAATTGTTAATGTAAAATTTGAATTCATGGAAACAAAAAAATAAACCTATATCATCGATGGCAAGTCCAAAGTAATTAGTGCCGTTGAAACAAATAGGATGTGGAGTCAAAGATGAATATCTAAAATAGTAAATATTTAGGAATTACAAAAATATCTAAAATTCGCACTCTGTAAAAGTTAAGCCACCTAGGAATTTGACACTTTCCAGCAATGCTTTCTTCAATGTAAATGCCTCCGCGAATAAGTAATCTACATGAACTCATGCAATATTTTTTTCTCAAGTTTGGTTATTTAAGGGCAACGCACGCAAATATACGTGAGGTTATTTTGTAGTTTAATATTTATCATTAATGGGATTTGAATTGGTGCACTCACACGCCCGCTCTCGTAGATTTCTATATAAAAAAATCAGATTCCATTGTGTTTGACACGATGACCAAGTTGGCTAAACATTCGAATGTCGTGCCTCCGTCTACTCTCGAATGTTTTTCCACGACAATTTTATTGAGGTGAAATCATTGGTGAGTTGGGCTATTCCTTAGCCCTTTTGCATCTTCTTCTTCACCATGGAGTAGGGTATTCAAGATCTTCAATTAATCATTCAAATCAAAGGGTGTGGGTTTTTTTTTTTTTTGAGGTTTCAATTTTTCAACATAACTAAAGGGAGGTTAGTTTTCTTTCACGGGGCCGACTTAAAGGTCGGGAGCGCCCTAGGCAATAGTTTGAGTGGGCGCCCTCCTCAAAATTTATTTAATATTTTTTTCCATAAAGTAAATAAATAAAATATGTCTATATTTTTGTATTTTTAAATTTACATCATGGTCATAATAAAAAAATAATAAAAATATATTATTAAATTATCATGGAAGGATGAAAAATATACTGTGGATGGAAAAATTTAATCGTAGGAGATGCTCAGAATGCAAAAATACAATATTTTATACAAGGCTTCTTACAAGTCTAATTTAGCCTTATCAAGTAGGTGACATGAACTCTATCCTGAAATAAAGCACCATTTTTTTCCAAAGAAACAAAAACATTTATGTAGCTCCCATGGTTTTGTGAAGAGTCGTATTTGGACTAGGCCTACAGATTCCTCCATAAAAAAATAATAGAAAATTTCCCCACAAAATTAAGAATAGAAAATTAAATACTTGTTTCCTTTAATTATACTCACCTCTACTAGATACACCAACAACATTATAAAAAATACATTAACCTTTTTCTAAAACAAATTACACACCTATATAATCTAGAGCTATATCAGAGAATGTGTAACAATACCAAAAAAATCATATGTGCTTATAAATATGTGATATTTTCTTTTACTTGAAAAAATATTACAAAACTTTTTTATGTGTATGCATGAAATTTATGTTACTATACAATAATATCTATAAATGGGTTGATCAATATTAAGTCTTCAAATAAATTATTTTAAAGTTAAGTTCTAAAATTAACAAAAAAAAAGGAATTTTTAGATTCAGCGCCCCGACGGCTGGCGCCCAGGCAATTGCCTAGTTTGCCTAAGGCTTAATCCCCTCTGTTTCTTTGTTATCTTTTGTTGATAAATTTCCTCAATGTTAATGTTCATAGTAGGTAATTATCACCACATGTTTTGTATAATACATCTTAGGCATGAAAGAGGAAACCTTAAAAGAATCAAAGGCAATGACTTGATTACTCCATTACGAAACAACCAAACAAAGATTAGTACAAGATGATTCCCTTATTTAAGGAAATCTATATTGTTGTGTACTTTTTCCTAACAAATTTAGATATGGAAATCCAAAGGTCCTTCTTTAACCTCACATAGTTAACAATCAACATGAATGAGGACATGCTATATTGGATCTCTTTTGAATTAAGAAAAAAAAAAGAAATGTATGATTATGGGATTTTGAAAGTTAATATTATGCTATTTCATATTTGATCAAATGACGAAACATGTGGATTGTAATATTTAAGGTAATTCTCATAGCCAAAAATTCATAAACTCGATGTTTGCACATATTATTATTCATCATTGTTGTGAACATGGTTAATTGGGTGTTGTTATATCATAATGTAATAGTTTATGTCTCATACAATTTATTTTAGTGTTGTTATTTAGAATCACCGGTTGTTAATCAAACTATTCCAGTTGTTAAGATTGTGTAATGGAGCATTAATGTTAGGGTGCATCTAGAAAATTGTTGAAAGCTAAAATAATACTCTTTGTTGTTTATATTTAGAGAACCTTTATTGTTAAATTATAAATAGTTGTGTTGAAGATGAAATTAGTGGACCGAATGGTGGAGAAGACTTATGAGAAGTGGCGTGGATGTCAAACAAGTTTAGGAATGTACATTTGTGAGTGGTGGCATTTTCTAAGTGTGGATTTACAATTCACAATTACATTTCCTTCAAATATTCCGAGGCATTTCAACAAACCCATTTTTCCCACATTCTCCTATGTCATTTCATGTAACATTTCGAGTTTTTTTAATTTCATTTCTTTGATGCATACAAAACACACAAAATTTATTGGTCACAATTCTATATTGTTTAATATACGTTTTTGAGTAGACAATTTCATCATTGTAGAGATTATGACATCAAAGAAAAACAACCATTTACGCTCATAACAATTCACATTATCTTTAAACATTAAGAAACGACTTTGTTTTCACCACACATTTGTTTTAATAGGTATGGTTATTGATAGAAAATGTGAGAATCCATTATCTCCTATTAAAATTGAGTAATTGAAATCCAATTTCCATTTAAAAATATAAATATTTCACATCCGCCTACATACTTTTACAACCTTTGGAAGCAAATTCTAATTATTATTCCTACACTATATATATATATATATATATATATATATATATATATATATATATATATATATATATATATTATGGGAGAAAACTATATATATATCCGATAAACTATATATATATGAGTGCTTGAGTATCCCGCATCAAAATAATGAATGCATGCTTAAATACTTTGGTGACATGAAATTTCATTTTACTATGATAGTTAGAAAAATCAGATATGATTTCCTCCCCCACCACCTTAGGCATGGATAAATGTTGCAAGGGTGGTCCATGAAGACGATAAATGCCGAAAATTTGTTCACTTGCCTGCTTTGAGAATAGAAGAAAGCTCATGCCTCTTCAAATAGGAAGATTGCATTTTACAGGGGCAACCATGAGACATACCAAAACCTACTGCAGGTGGCATCATTTCTCTAGATGTTTGTGGACGAGGTTATGAACATGGTGAGGCTCAAAGGCTTGGTCCAACAAAGTAGAAATTTCCAACATGTGAACATTCACATGTGCAGGTTCAAGTAAAAATGATACTATGAAATTTATGCATATTAAAAACATTGTTTCATTTGTAACTTTAATGAAAATTAGGGTTTCTGTTTGTGTTGATATAAATTCACAAGGCCACATGCTCAAAGCCTTACAAGATGTAGAAACGTTTGTAATGTTGGAAAATCGTCTGCCTTCTCAACATATTGTGGCGTGGGATCCTTCACATTCACTCATTGTCTTCCTACTTGGGGATAAGTTGTTTCCAAACAAAAACATATATATAGAAATAAAGCAATAGTACATAACTTGGAAATATGACAAATCCTATTATATCATATCTATGTAAGATTTTGCAATAGCTTAAAGATTTTACTCCAAAACACAACCAGGGAATCTAATGAAAAATCAATTCCAAACACAAGCGTACCGATCATGCAAAGATAACACAGACATGTAAAAAGAAATTCTAATATATCATGTTATGGGTTTTGTCCAGAGATGACAAGACTAGAAGACGTGGGATTATTTTGATGATAAAAGGAGTTGAAAGTGGTATTCTCACAATTTTATAAATATGAAGCTAGGATGGAGATCCAAGCCATGAAAAGAATGACAATTTTGTAAAATGTGAATGAAATTGGTAGGAAGCGTAGGATGGAGAATGTGAGCTCAGTTTTTACCTACAACAACCTTTGGTAGACATGGCTTTGCCTTTATGTTTCTGCTAACATGTTGGTTCAAAATTATGAAATCAAAGATGAAACTGAAACCTATTTCTGAGATACCTGGAAAGACAAAGTTGTAGGAAGGAATAAATTTAAATAGCAAAAGGAGCAAGATATTATCTGTGCCTTAGAGAAATAAAATTGTTGAAAATTTATGAATTCAAAGATGAAACTCAAACATATTTTTGGAGTAAGGCTTTAGTTGTATAATCAATAAAAGACATCATCTCATCAATTATAGTGGAATTGATCATGTTCCTAATTTTACTTTTCTGTATTGGGTTCGGAGGGGATTAAGGTCTATGCAAATTAGGTAACCGCCTAGAGTGCTAACATTTAGGAGGCGCTAATTTATTTTATTTTAGTATGGTTTTTTTGAAGAGTAGATCAATTTATTAGTTCCATATATGCTAGTAGTTAGTGTCCAACCTTACATACCAATTCAATTCACTTCATTCAAAATAAAATTAAAATTACATATTTGTATTAAGAATATGATATTTAGGAGGACTCAAATATTTATTCAAGTGACTTTGTTATGGATTTATTCATATCTTGTATTGTTTTGAAGTCTTGAAAGTTTTTTGGAGGAGAGATCAAGAAAGGTGAATATGTAAAGAATGTGGGAAAAATAGTTGGGAAATATATGAGAAAAAGAAGATTATGATAGATTATATGTTAGAGAATTAATTGGGGATTTTAGGCATAAGTAGATACTCTCGGATGGTAGAGGCATAACATATCAAGTAATACGATATTTGGTCACGGTTAATTATTTTTTCTACTATAGATTTTATTTATTTATAGAATGTGTTAGCTCTAGTATTGCCTATAACACTCATAACCCTTAGTTCGGCTCGATTGGGTTGTTTTTTCAAACACAAATTTCAAATCAAAATTATGAAATCCAAAGATGAAACTCGAGCTTCTTTTTAAGATGTTTGGAAAGACAATACGTACATCAAAAGGAATAACTACAATTAAAAAAGGAAGACCCGCAAAACATCTCTCTAACATGTATTTGGATTGCAGATTGCTTCTAGTCACAAATAGTTCAAGTAGGCATATATGGAATCTTAGAATTGCATTCAAATAATTGATCACATATTTTTAGATTTGAAGGATGAAAAAAAAAGGCTTTGGAGCACCGAGTAAAAATGGTCATAAAGTAATTATGTCTCACTTACACAATTGACATGTAAATTTGATAAATTAACTTCTCAAAAATCTAATAAAATCTTAATTACACAGAGAGGTGTTCCTATAATGTCGGGTGGAAGGAGAGTAATGGCGTGTGTTGATTGAAATAACTTTTTTACACCGAAACGTGTTCCTACAAAGTGGTAGGAAGGAGTGTAATGACATGCGTTGATTGAAAAAACTTTTTATTTACCGATTAATATTTAATGGTTAAAATAATTTATTTTACTCAATGTTTAATAAATAAAATAAATATATGATTATGAAAGGAAATGTAAGTTATTTTAAAAGTGTGAAAGATAACAAGTGGGAATCGGTAAATAATGTATGAGGATGGAAGATAATTCTTGCTAAGTAAATCATTAGTGTGAATGGGTAAGGAACTATAATATTATTGTGTTGACCTATATTATTTTTAGGTTTTAGTTTTTTTACTTTTAAATGTATTTTTACAACTATATTTATTTTTAGCGGAATATAATTAGTGCCGAATGAATAATAAATATGAATAAGTGTTATTTTAGTTTTTAAATGTATATTTACTTTTACATGTATTTTTACTTTTAAGTTTTATTTTAATTTTAATTTTTACTTTTAGATTAATTTTATTTTAGTTTTTACTTTTAGATGTGTTTCTTGCTAGTAAATTCAAGATAATTAGTTTGGGGTATTAATTTTTATGGGAAGATAATCACTACGATAAAGAAATAATAAGTGTGAATGGGTAAGTAACTATAATATTATTATATTGATCTATATTATTTTTAGTTTTTAGTTTTTTACTTTTAAATGTATTTTTACAATCATATTTATTTTGTTTTATTTTAGTTTTTAATTTTAAATGTATTTTTACTTTTAGATTAGTTTTATTTTAGTTTTTACTTTTAGATGTATTTTTATTTTATTTTATTTTAGTTTTTACATTTAGATGTGTTTTATAAATAAAACATATAAATAAATGTTTATATTTGTAATTAAAATTTAATAAATACAATTCTATATTTTAAAATTAGAATATATTTCTTAAATACATCTATCTAAAATACTCGAGAGATATCAATCTTGAGGTGCCTATAATTGTTTTTTTACCGAGAATAAAATTTTAAAATGCAAGTCTAAAATCTCCACCGAGAGTGGCTATCATAAGTCAAAGATTTGTAAGTGTCTTACCAAGTACCCTGTTTTGGTGTTTTGGTGTGGACTTACATTTACAAGTTAATTGACTTGAGATCAAATTGCGTAAATGGCATGTCTATGCCATGCAAGTCTAAATCCTCCGCTTGAGAGAGACTATCATAAGTCAAAAATTTGTGTGTGTCTTACCAAGCACCTTGGTTTGGTGTTTTGATGTGGACTTATTTACAAGTTAATTGACCCAAGATCAAATCATGTAACTAACATGTCTATACCATGCAAGTCTATAACCTCCGCTTGAGAGAGGCTATCATAAGTCAAAAAATTGTGAGTGCCTATAAGTAAAAATTTGTAAGTGCCTTATAAAATCAATCGACGTGGGATCAAATCCCAAAACCTCCATTTGTGAGAGACTATCATAAGTCGAAATTTATAAGTACCTTATAAAATATTTCGAATTTCATTAAAAAGTAGCCAATATAAATAAAAGGAATGTATCTTTCTATTTTATGTTTATTTTTTATAAGAAATTATAAAAGTAAATTCTCCACATTAAAACATAAACATTCATTAAAAAATACATGTTATTCAATAGCTCATAAGTAAATTGTTAAATGAAAAGTGAATAAATTGCAATTTTCTCATGATTAAGCTATTAATAAAGGTAAGAATCCAAAATAGTGGTCTTCTCCTCGGAACAATGGAGGGATCTTGTTTTAAAATAGCACATGAACAAATACCATATAAGAAGGTATATATTTATTAAAAAGAACATGTACATATTATATATATAAATTCATTAAATCATCTTCACACGTGAGTAATTTTGAATTTGGGAAATTGTTTTTTTATAAAATACTAAAATTTAAATAAATTTGAAATATTAAATGAAAAAGATAGAATATGTTTAAAGTGAGAGAGACTTTATGGTCACTATTACAATCCATGTTTAATCTATACTTAGTATTGACTATTGTTTACATGTATTTACGGGTTTTTGACAATAAATATTTAATAATTTCATAGTTGTTTTATAAGTTTTTTATTGATAGTTGGTAAGAAGTGACACGATAATTTAGACGCAATCATAGTTTATTGTGATGCTTACATCATAAGAGGTGACGTTGTGATGGACGTGACCCTCTCACCAATATAATATGTTAATGGCAATGACACCCCATCTTTAATTTAGATAATATCTCTAGCGTCACGCCGGAGGTGGCGTGACAACACACACCTTTAATGCAACACCACCGAAGGCGACGATGACATACATTCTTAATGTTGTAAGTTAATTTCATTTGGAATTGCTTTTATGACTATACACACTTTACATTCTTTACTATTCTAGTTAGACATATATCTTCAATACATCTTAAATTATTATTTTTTTATGAAAAGAGATCTTATATTATATTAATTCAATAAGATACAAGATGACTTTCAACAAAAAGTGGGTGGTATGAGAGCACGCCCCAAAACCACAAACAAGCTAGGTCGAGCCTAGGAGAACGAGAAACAAACTAGGTTGAGCCTAGGAGAAAACAAAAACTAGGCAGTGCCTAGAGGATTACAAAAGACCAAATCAAGCAAAGAGTAGCAAACATGCCCGAAGCGGGTGGATCGTGATCATCCGGCCAGCCCGAGCCAGGTAAGTCTTTGCCAACATCTCGAGATATCCCAACTAGTGGGATTTTCTTCTTCTTGATCTACCTCTCCTCGAGTGGGGATGGTGAGGCTGAGGCGATGAAATTTTCGGAAGAAGGTGGAGGCGGGGTGGATTCCACCCATCAATGGTGTGTTTCTCAAAGGCTACAAGAGATCCCCATCTGTGTTGGTGAGCCAGTGACCCCCAACCTCTTTGGCGAGTGGTGAAGGAATCCTTTTGGTGAGGGCGTGGTGACCCCGACCATGTTGGCGAGATGGTGAATAACTTCTTTGGTGGAGAGGGCCCGGGAGCGCCAAACTTGGCTGAAAGCACGCTGCTGTGTTGCGCAAATGGCGCCCGATCACCACGGCCAAGTGGTGAGGAGTGTCGAGTTGGAGAAGGTGGCACATGGGAAACATTACATGGGGCTTCCCCCAGTGTCAAAGAGGGTCTGGAGGTGGTCCACCTCTAGCATGACTTTGTTCGCCTGGACTTGTATCTGTAGAAGACATTCGAGATCACCATAGATTTGTTATAAACAGAAAAATGTTGATCAACTACAGAATTAGCAAAGAAAAAAGCATTTCTTTCTTTCCATATCCAAAAAGAATTTCCCCTCTGAAAACATGCCAAATCTGGGTGAACATAGGCAGAAGCTTGGGATTATCCCCCAAAAGGATATGTTGTCAAGTAAAGCAATGCGGTCTAAGTGGAAAGAAGAATGAATGAATCCAATTCCAGGCAAGTTGAGCTTTCAGACAAAACCAGAAAAGATGCATAATAGTTTCCAAATGGCCGCAAAATGGGCATTTGGGAGTTGGGACCCCAATTTGAACAAGGCGAGCCCCGATAGGGAGACCTTGGTGCAAAATACACCTAGAGGAAGTGGGCAATCTTGGGCTCCACACAGATAGACCAAACAGTGTCAAATCGCCTACTCCAGGAGGACAGAGTGGACTGAATTCCCCATCATGTGTTGAGTTTATCCACCATGGGTAGATGAGGTGAAAGCCAATGGTAGCCTTTATTGGCTGAGTAGTTACGAAATGGAGTATCCACATACCATTTCCAATCCATCCACCAAGGGCGAGAAGAATGCACAACTATTTTGTGTAGCATGTGGTTAGGGACCAAGCTGATCACTTCATTATAACTATCCTGATCTGGTTGGAAAGCTGAAAACGAGTTTTAATTTCAGGCCAAGAGAACCAAGATTGTGAGTGTTTACAGAATAAATCTTGAATGGTGCAAATTTCGTGTTTGAAAAATTTGAGCGCGGAGATTCCAGAACTTTTGCAAGACACTTATCACGCACTGGAATATTGGTGACCACCAAAGGGATTGATGGTTAATGGAAAGCCCATTACGAAAATCGTCACCTTTCCATTGAAGCCAAGGTTTGATGCATTCCCATGCTTTCCAAATGCTCTTGAGCACAAAAGTGCCAATCACTTTGACAAGCACTGGGGCTATGAGTAGATTGATAAACCCCAATCCTTTCCATGCAGGGTGGCCATAAGGTGAGCCTTCTTCAATGCCATGTCGCAAGAGCACTTTCCAAGCTTCTTGGCCAGTGATGCTTCTAACAATCCATTTCGTGCATAGTGCCCGCCCTTAGCGCTGAATGTCAATAAGGCCAAGCCCCCCAGAGTTATGGGAAGGCAACATATTTCCCAAGCCACACGATGAAAACCTTTTCCTGTAGAGGCATTAGCCCATAAAAAGGCTTTGAGCAACTTTTCCAACTTTTGAATAGAGGCTTTGGAAGGAACCCAACACGAAGAGTAATAAACGTGTGTGGCCGCAAGAACTTTGGAACAAATTTGGAATTTCCCAACCAATGATAAAGGTCTAGTAATCCAATATTCTAGTTTTTGGCCACTCTTTGAATAACATACTGCCAGAGCTCGGTCGAAGAGGCTTGAAAAGCAAAAGGAATACCAAGGAATTTAAATATTTCGCCATGAGCCAGAACCTTCCATTCAAAAGTGGCAAGCCAATTAGGCGTAGGAAGGAAATATTATCGATAACACTGGGTTTTTTGCCATTGAATTAAGGAACCAGATGCTAAACAGAAAATATCCAGGCATTGCATGGCATTGCGAATGTTGGTTTCATCTTCAATGAGCATAAGGAAGGAATCATCTGTGAAATGACCATTTAGCAATTGAGAATTGGGCGTAGAAGGTAACGTGATTCCCCTAACAAGCACATGACAAGGAAAATTTTAAGGAACCCCCTAAAAAAACTTATATAAATCGTGGCAAATGTTCTAGTAATCAATTTTGTAGTTTTGGTGAATGCCCCTATAACCAGCTTTTTTTGGTTCGATGAAAATGGTAAAAATATAAAAAATAGTTGCAGATCACATGGCAAATTTCCTAAAACTAGTTTGACGAATCTCCAAATGGATGTCGCCATATATTCCCCGATGTCACTCTTCCTTACTTAATCGGACTGAAACATTATTGAATTGGTTTATTTTGTGAGCTTGGAGCACATAATGCCTTTTCCTTGAGGATGCCTGGAATCTCACCACATGTCCGCTCGATATTCAATTCCTGGTGTTAGGGCTCCTTTTGTATATCTTTACGCTCAAGTGCTCGAAATGGGTGACACTTGGCCACTCCTCATACGATGAGGCTTATAAAAATTTTAGTGGCTTCCTAGGAAGTTAATGGGGTCTTTTAAATTTGGCGGGTTTTCTAAAGGTTTAACGACTTCCAATATAGATCTCTGTGTGTGTGTGTGTGTATAATATAGAATACATATTATATATATGGCGAATTTAATCAAATTTAAAAAAATCCTAAACATGTCGGCGAATGAGACCAAATGAACAAGAAGGTTCCATATATTTCTTAGCGATCCAAGAATGTTTTAAAACCCTGACCCATCTATCATGTGGCGATTCAATAAAAAAATATGTTGGAATTGGAGATCCATTGGCTATTCACATGGGACAAATTATTGTTTGTGGAATTTTTGGGCGAAATGTGGTCGCTGCCATGGTCGTAAAAATAGCCAAATCCACATTCCAAAATTTCTAATTTTAGCCAAATTAAAAATATTCACTGCTAAAATTTTACTCGGCCCTTGAATTTGGATTGGGCCGATAAATACCCAAATCCTTTAACAACCAACACATAGAGCACAAAAGCCAAAGGGCAGCCTTGGCGAATGGAGTTGAAATCCCAAAGGGTTCTGAGCTGATGTCATTGATGGTGATCTGAGCAGAGGCATCGACAAAAAGCATACTGACATGTTGAATAAAAATAGGGCCAAAGTCGAGGGCTTGGAGTATGGCAAGAATAAACGGCCATTTAATTCGATCATATGCTTTCTCAAAATCAATTTTTATGAACATGACAGATTGATTGGACATGCGAGCCCATTCCATGCCCTCCCAAACAACAATGATGTTATCCAGGATATATCATCCTTGAATGAATCTTGTTTGTTCTGGTTGAATAACATCCAGGAGGATATTGTGAAGCCACACAACCAAAGCTTTGGCAATGATTTTGTAGGAGACATTCAACAGGGTGATAGGCCGCCAACAAGTAATTTGCTCTAGGTCTCCTTGTTTAGGAATGAATTTAATGTTCCCTTGTTGATTCATGGCCCTAAGGATTGGTTCTGAAATCCCTCGAGATAAACTTGAAAAAGGTCTTGACCAACCGAATCCCAAAGGGCTTTGTAGAACTCACAGGGGAACCCATCACAACCCGGAGCTTTATCATTGGCCATCTGCATGGTAGCATCATGAAGGTCTTCAATGGTGAGCATTCGGTTGCATATCACCTTCGAGCCTCAGACAACTTGCACGACACAACACCCAAACATTGATCAAGAGAAACTTGTCGAGTTGTAAAGGGTTGTTGAGCTTGAAACACAAGCTTGTAGTGGCGCACAAAGGCTTACAACATAAGTTGGGGATCGGTAACCCGAGCTTCACCTTCCATGATGGCCCAAATTTTTTGAGATGGTTTCTTGGCTCTAAGGGAAAGAAAGAATTATTTTGAGACTTGATCACCAATTTTGAGCTAGTACAGTCGGGCTCGGATCTGTGCTCCCCTAACATTGTAATTGTCAGCAATTTGAATTTTTTGGTGAAGCTTTGCAACATGAAGTTGCAGAGTTTTAGAGAAAGGATCGCCTTGAAGTGCCACCACCGCTCGACTAAGAGCCGAGGTGTTAGCGGAGTATGAACGACACCGATTTTGGCCAACTATCTGCCATAGATTCTAAGGAATCTAGTTGTTTGAGTCATCGCATCCTCCCACCATTGAATCCAACTGGTATGCATAGGTGGATGATAACGTTGATAATGAATAGGTTGAGGAGTTAAGTGCCACACACGCTTGATATGATTAAGTGTGGGCCCATGTTGCAATAAAGTAGTATTAAGGAAGAATTGACCTTTATGACAAAAAGTGTGCGTATCATGCCAAGTGATACGAAATTGTATATGAGAATGATCCGAAATGACAAAGTCAGGCATGACCTCCACTGACATGGAATAAATGCTATCAAACTCAAAATAATCTTGAGTTGACAACATAGCTCTATCGAGCCATTTAAGTACTCGATCTATTCCTCCTCGGAGATTGGACCAAGTAAACCATGCTTTAGATGTGGGAAAGCGAGAGGCGTTAGGGTCATAAAACCCAAACTTATTACGCATAAAAATCCATGCCTCCCTTTTGCCAATTGTCCACCTCATTGGCAAGTGGCCACATTTGTCAGTGGGTGACTCAACCATATTAAATCTCCATTTATGACCCAATATGCATTAGAAATTGTGTTGGCAATCCACCGCCACAGATTGGCCCTTTCGGCCGCATCGTTAGAGGTGTAAATATTAATGAGGCCAAAAGGGTGACCATCAATATTAAATAGGACCCATATGGCACGGTTGGTGGGGTTGATGCCATGGTCAATTAACAAGGGCCGCCATTTGGGGGCAAAAAGGGAAATTAAACCCCACGCCCTACTTCATGATTACTACAGAAAGCCAAGTTGTTAGGCCAGATGGATTTACAAACCATTTCAGAACTGAAAACCTGTAATTTTCACCTCCTGCAAAAATAAAACATCCAAATTTACAAATCTTTGCCAAGTTTCACGAACAACATATTTATGACAGGAGTCTATAAGACCTCGAACATTCCAAGATAGACAATTCATGGGAAACGATGGTCAAGAGCCATGTCACCATCCTCCAAGCCATTAAGGGCGTCATATTGGTTTTGCAGGAATTGAGCAGTATTATGCTGCAAAAAATCCTACAATTCAATTTTTTTTGCTCGGCGTATTCGATGTTGTACTCCTCTTCGGTTGAGTCCACACTACGAGCCGAGCTATGATCTTGAGAGATGCGAGAAGGACTTCGGGGCCTTTTGGAGGGCCCTTGTGAGCTGCTTGGCAAGAGTAGTGGCAATGATTGCAACATGGTGACATTGTAAACAAAATTTGTCTAGTCCATGAGAACCAAGGCCACTTGGGGCGTGCTAGAATATTTTGGCAACTGGATAGCTGAGTTGGCAGCGACAGTTGGTTCTTTAGCAGCAACAGTTGGCTCTTTAGCTTGTATGCTATGGGGTTGTTCCTTAATAGGTGGCTCCGTTGGCCATTGGAGCCAGAGGCCTTAGGTTGTTGGGTTTTGTTCTTGTTCTTCCCCCGACAACTTGCCAACCTTCCTCTGTTGGGGTTTGATTGGTTCGACAACTGCTTTGGCCACGAGGCGGTTGCGAGGGACATGAGAGAGAGGCGATCTTTGATTTTATGATTGCAATGGAAGCAAGTGTTAAGCAAATTGATATACATGACCCGCTGAGAATAACGTTTGTCTCCCATCTGAATGTCCACAAATTCTTTCAGATCTTGAGAGAGATCAACTTCAATGCATACACGCTTTTGCGGGTGAGCATGGTAAAACCTATCTGCTTCGAGGAAGACTACCCAACCAATAGAAGCGGCAATCTGTGGCAGAAAATGCACACATGGCAAGGGTAGGCCAGGGAATTCAACCCAGACGAGCACTTTAAGGGTGGTATATTCAAATACCACGAAATCCTTGTGCCATGGGGACAAAACAAGCAAAGAGTTGCGAACATACCAAGTGGCTTGCCGAGCTAGAATACTAGGGGCATTAGCAGGATCAAAAAAATGAAAAAGAAAAAAATTTAGTCATATTTTGGACACTCTCAGTCGACCCCATGAGGAGTCCACACCGTGTGTTGCACATTATGTTGACCCGGGATTTGAGCATGCTTTCGGAGGGAATGCAACCCACAATTTCAAATTACTTTAACTATACAAACATTCATATTTAACTATGAATATAACATTACAACTCGTTTATATATATATATATATATATATATATATATATATATATATATATATATATATAACTTTAATTCGCGGAGGCGTTTCTTATGAAGTAGGCTTTCTTTGGAAAGTGTCAAATTCTCGGAACATTTTCCGGCCTACCTTTCCGGCTACCCACTTTGCTCTTTCCGGCTACCCAATCTCATAAATTGTAGACAAATCGAAATCTCATAAATAATATTTTTTTATCAATATTTTAGTCACATCATATAACTCTATTTTCTTCTTAATGATGAGATACAATCCAAAATATTCGTTCAAACATCACATAATTTCTTTTGAAAACCTTTTTATATATACTATGGGCTCTAGAAGCGTGAAATCTCTAACTAATAAACTTATTTCTCCAATTTAGCGTCATGGTTGACTCTTAACTTTAAAAACAACTATATTCTAATAAATTATGGAACAGTGGCTTTTTTCGGTTTTTTATCAACTGGACTTTAATTCTGTAGACGTAATCAGAGCATTTATTTTTGCGTCCACGTAGGAAATGGAAAGAGCGATAACCATGAACAGCTTCAGATTCATTTATAATGATACTTTTAAACTTATACAGCTTGGCGGCTATGTTCAGGGTCGGTGGTCCTGCCTGGCTACCGCTGAGCATAAATACAGTCACAGCTATCCACCGGTTCGCAATAACTCTCATTGGCATTTGCACACTGTGTATGCATCAGGCGAATAAAAGCTTGTGAATAAAATATACGTGCTGTCAGAATTCTGAAACAGTGCAAAGCTGATGTTAGAAACAGTGTGCGTTGGTGCGATATTTAGAGGAGTAATTGCATTTCTTGCAGGGTCGGTCATTCTTTGTCCCTGTTGTCCTCCTCTTACAGGCTGCTTAAACTATCTCTCTCTATAAATACACCCCTGCATTTTTAAATTTACATCCTGCACCATCTCCGCTTGATTGTTATTGCCAGCGCTTGCAACACCCTCTCACCTCATATACGCCACAGTTCAGAGCTATAATAGGTTTGCAAAGTATTGTTTTATGTTTCTCCTGCTTACATTCTTCTCAAATTTTATTGCTCAGTACCTGTTGTCCTCCTGTTTTATAATAACACCGTAAACCTGGATAAAAACGGCTTGCAAAGATCTTACAGGGCTATCAGATTTGTGGTTTTTTATTTCAGATTGAGAAACTTCGGCATCTGAACAATTGTGGCATTTTTATTCCAAGTACGTCCAAGAATTTAGGTGTTCGTAACAGTTTTTAAACTTCTATTAGGTCGAGAAAGCTAGGTATATGAACAATTTGCGGTTTCTTTTAATTAGGCCTCGAAACTCGGGTATTTGATCAAAGTTTGGCAATGTTTCTAGCCGATCAGCATAAATACATACAATTTTTATGAGGATATCAAATGTGCAGTTATTTTTTAAAATTTCAATCAGCTAGACAAGCTTATGTATTTGAACCGGTCTCAGAAATGTTTCTAGATGATCGGTATAAAGAGCTTTAATTATTACAAAACTACCGAATACCCATATCCGACATGAAACCTCTTGAAGGCCAAGCCCTAGCAATCTTCCAAGAGCGTATGAGTCCCATACATTACATACTCATAGATGAAATGAGCTTTATAGGTCCTACAATGTTACACAACATCAACAAAAGACTTCGTGAGGCATTCCCCCAACATAGTAACCACGCGTTCGGTAACTGCTCAATGATTTTGGTGGGAGACTTAGGCCAGCTCCCTCCGGTCAACGATGTACCATTATATGTAGGCAACAAAGTAGGAAGCTCCCTTTGGCATGCTTTTGATACCGTGATCACCTTGGACACAAACTTTAGGCAACAAGGATTAAACTCGACACAACTTGAATTCAGAGAAATGTTGACCAACATCAGAAACGCAGAAGCAACCGTTAAGGATTGGTCTCTTCTCATGTCACGTACCAAGTCGTGCATGTCTACCTCAGAGCAATCCATGTTCATGACTGAGAAGCACCTATTTGCAACAAAGGACCTAGCAAACAAGCACAATAAACAAATGCTAAAATCCTTGCACGTACCAATTGCAATGAGCATCGCAGAACAAAGCAAACATAACTCTGACTCAGACATCAACGACACTCAACTAGACCCGGTAGTTTTCCTATGCACAGGACAAGAGGTCATGTTGACATCTAACTTATGGGTTAGCTCAGGATTGGTTAATGGTGCACTCGGGCAAGTGACAGATATCGTGTACAACCCAGAAACACAACCACCGGACTTGCCATCCTTTGTTGTTGTCAACTTCAAACACTACCAAGGGCCCCCATGGGACATACTCAACCCAACACACTTGCCCCTACCTCCTGTCACACGTGGAAATCGTCGCCAAATCCCACTAAAAATGTCTTGGGGCCTCACCATCCACAAATCACAAGGCCTAACTCTTGACAAGGCCACAGTAGACATCGGAAACGTTGACCGTCAAGGACTAACATTCACAGCAATGTCAAGAGTTTGTGCCATCAACGATCTACAAATCCAACCAGCTTTTACGTTTGAATGCTACGCACGAATGAGATATACCAAGAACGTAAAATCACGCAAGGAGGAGGAGAAAAGACTTTACAACACAGCATTGGCACACGGCGTACAAGGCATGGAAATACTCCTTCCCCCATCATGCGCACAAAACAATACCACGATCTAGGATCCATTGGCAAACTCCAACATTAAATAAGTAAAGAGTTGTACATATATATACGCAAACCCCACTTGTAATGCAATACAAACACAAATCACCTTCACCTTGTACCCATACTATATTGTATACACAAATCTCATTCCCTCTCCGGCGTAACTTGCAACTCATTTGCAATTGCTAGTTATATTTATGTCTATAGGCCCTACCCACAAATTGTCAGCTCAACCATTTCAATATCAAAGCATCCACCAAATGCCAAAGAGGCATTAAAAACTATTCAATCTCCGCAACAATTATTTTTATAAAATCCAGTTGATAAGACCGACATTTTCTGGGTCGCCTGCATTAAGTGTCCGAGGCACGCATATCCTACGGTGTACAAAATCTCCCACCTGTTTGGAGAAAGCGCAGAGCGTTGGATACATATGAATAACTTGCTCCGCCTCGACACTCTGATAATATCAGACCGACTTGGTTGATAGCGATTCAATTTCATCAATTTTGACGACTTTGACGAACAATCCGAGGTTCAGGGCGTGACCGGTATGATCGGTCGACAGTAGGTTATCGGGTTATTTACCTTAAAATCAGATATCAATGACACCGTACACGCCTCAGCCCGTCACGTTTCGAACGCTCCATAACGCCAACCTACTTAACTGCAGCAAAAACGTGGCGAACTAGGGTTTTGAAGCTGTGCAGCCCCTCACTGGTGATCGAAATAAGGTCTTACCGACTTTTCAGTCGCCTATTTACATTTATACTACGAGATCCTAGTTCGTTTACTCGGGGCGGTTAAATTAATGCTCGAATCTGCGAAATTGAGCAGGAAATGCGAAAATGGCGAGGATTTTTTTGTAAGCTTCAAATGCTTTGTAAATGGGGAGGAAAGTTTGAATTTTAAGACTTAATGTTGGCGAATTAAGTAAAAGACGAACTCTGATTCAGTTATTTGTTCGTGAATTAGTTTTGAAAGGATCAAAGCAAGCAAGAATCAAATGCTTTTCAAAACAGGCAGAAGTATTTGAATTCAAAGGCTTCAGGTTGCAGAATTGAGACTGTAAGAGGGAAAGACTATCTCTAGTTCGGTTATTTGCTAGTGGTTAGCTTTGCAACGCTAAAAAAATAGTAAGATTCAAGTGCTTTTCAAAATAAGTAGAGGTATTTGAATTCAAAGGCTTCAGGTTGCGGAATCGAGTCTCTGAGAAGGATTAACAGCTCTGCAAAGCATGATTCTAATTCTCTGAAAATAGACCGATATTATTTCAATTTAAAGATTGGAAGGTTGCATCATTGAGCCGCGGAGAAGAGACGGGGTGCTTTGATTTGATCATCTAGCGCGAAATTTAAGTTAATTGTCTTTGCAACCATCGAGCTTCAACAATGGCGCAGGCAATCCAGGGTTTGATGTCTATACCGTGTAATCCGCAGAAAGTATCATCAGTAGCCTTCCAATCGAAGTTCAGGCCGAGTAAACGGTTTCTTTTGGGGACGAAACAAAAACGGCATTGGAACAGGGTTTCCGTTGTGGCTGAGATGGACAATTCTCCAGTATTTGTCAATCCCTCTGAATTGGCGTCAAGTGTAGGAGAGTCTTTTGGCGGCAACGGAATTTCCATCGCCGTGTCCTCTTCGAGTGCGGAGTCTGGTTTGATAGAGGTGGATACGGTAAGCGAAACCGAGATGAAGGAAAATGGTTTCCGTAGTACCAGGAGAACTAAGCTTGTGTGTACTATTGGCCCCGCTTCTTGTAAATTTGAGCAGCTTGAAGCACTCGCGATGGGTGGGATGAATGTTTGCAGGCTTAATATGTGCCACGGTACTAGGGATTGGCATCGCAATGTGATTAGAAATGTGAGAAAAATGAACGAGGAGAAGGGTTATGCTGTGGCTATTTTGATGGATACTGAAGGGAGTGAGATTCATATGGGCGATTTTGGAGGTGTTGTTTCAGTCAAAGCAGAGGTTTTTATTCAGTCCTTTGCTCTACTTTGCTTTTTTTTCTTCTCTTTTGTTTCTTATGGAGAACAGAACACATTTTTATTTAATAGCCACCATGAATTCGAGCACAGGGGCGAGCACCTCTTCCCTACTCGTATCTTCAGGTGACCTCATTTATATCTAATACAGCTGTATCCTTATTCATTTAAATTTTATTCTCGTTAAATGTTTTGAAATGTCGGTCTTGTATCTATAACCCACTTCTTCACTTGACAATGAGCCTTTAAGAATCTTGAACAGAAAGTTGAATGGATATAAATTGATTAAAGGTTTGAATTTTTCAGAGGGAAACATTTTGTAAGGAAGTTCAGAGTGAATGACCCGTGTACTATTTTTGGAATTCTGATGGCTTGGGTCGTTGACTGGTTATAAATTTGCTTGGATATGTAAAGATTTTTATGTTAGGGGATGTGTATGCTTTAGTAAATTTGATATTGCTCTGTTACTGAGAAAGTTTAGGATCCTCTTGATTTTGCTTGTATGAGGTGACGAACCACCCTTAGGTTTGTCAGTATTTGCATCAGACATGCAATCAATTTTGTCCTTTTCCTTTTGTTTTCTTTAGGTGTGGATCTAGTTTTTCTCTGTTTGCATCAAATGTGAAACCATTATGCCACGTGTTTCTTTTGCACAGGATTTGGTTTTATTCTCTTATTGCCCATGTATTTTGGCCTGAAATAGCTCTCATTCGACTGTTTGTGCAAACTT
Organism: Taxus wallichiana var. yunnanensis; assembly: GCA_018340775.1. Classification (NCBI taxonomy): domain Eukaryota; kingdom Viridiplantae; phylum Streptophyta; class Pinopsida; order Cupressales; family Taxaceae; genus Taxus; species Taxus wallichiana. The sequence goes on from CM031241.1 coordinate 125,317,731, forward strand.
AAAGTGGGTGTAATGTAATGATAAGTGGATCTCATTTGCGAGCTAGCACTAATGATTTCAGATTTTGTGGAGTTTGTCAATTTTTGTTTTTTTGAAATCAGCTAACAGAGATATCTATATTAATAATGGTCAGTTTACAAAACTGTTCTGTTCTGTACGTATGTATACAGAGCAGATGCTTGGGAAACCTGGGCAACCGATATTAAACAAAATGGACATTATAAATCCCAAACTGGCCTGATGATATGCCAAAAAGATACAATTATCATCCCGAGACGTTCCAAAACAGAAATAAACGTAACCATAATCCGCTAAAGATGGACTATACTGAACCCAACACTAAGTTGCATTAATACCAGGGATGTCATACTTCCTCCTGTAGTCTCTAGTCTCTACATCTTTAAGGTCATATTACTGTATCATCTCCAAGTGTTCAAGCAGGCAGGACAGGGCACCCATTTCATCATGCTTCTTATTAATAGTGTGCTTTCGAGTGTCATTGCCGCCTCTATTATTCGCTGAGCTCTTATACAATCATTCATTATTGCAATTAAATCATGTATTTTTTCCATTCTTGTCTGTCATACTTTTCACAAATCTGACCATGATGTTGGCAATTTCATTGATGTGAGTCATCCACCTTTGATATCAGGTGCTGACCACCCTCCAACATGATGTTGGACGTGCAGATATGCCACACCTTGACAGTATTGTATGTAGGCATTCGTGTTGTGGCTGGTATAGGGTTGGAAGGAAACTCAGGTGTTCTCCACAGACAGTCGATTAAAGTTTGACCAGAAACCTTCACATTCTTACAAGTGGATTGCCACTGGTGGAGCATGAGCCTCTCCTTGGACAGATCTGTATTTCAAAATCGGAGCAAGTTCCTCCCCCATTGTAGTGTTAGTCATACAGGGACTTCGTGAATCGTCCATGATGTTCAAACCATCAAAATCTTGTGAGAGCAAGTCAATAGTAAACAAGAGATGAATTGTTTCTTGACCGTCGGGTTCCACAACTTTAGAATTTTGTCACGAAGCCTTTATGTATCTTCTTTGCAGACCTTTATCAATGATTGAAGAGCCTTTCCTTCATTAACTGTTCATGATGATTTGAGATAAAAGATTTCACTTGTTTGTTAAGTGTCACATGGTCGTTTTCTATTTCCTCACATCTTATTATCATAGTAGCACAGGGTGGCATCGAGAAATCGCTTAATTGCTATCGCCACAAACACATATCTGAGAGCAATTAACACCAACAGTTGATGTCCTTTAAACATTAAATACACCTTTAATCCTCCCATTTTGGCATCACCATGAATCTGCAACATCGGTAGTAAATGTCTGTCCTGAAATGCAACAGACAGAATCGCTTACTCAAGCTCCATCAATCATTCTAGTTGTATGTGTGTGTTAGCTAGAGTTTGAGATCTTTTATGCAAATCTTTGGATTTTTACGTATTTTGCAGCTGCAACCTGTACCTCTCTCAAGAATGTTGCAAGGTCGTATCAGAGATTTTTTCCAATCCTTGCTGACGATGACACTCTCAGGTGTGTAGCATGTGGTCTAGCCGGGTTGGATTGCTGGCAGGTGCCCAAGCATTCAAGCCTGGAGGTTTAGGAGGTTCAGTAGTCAGGACCCTTCGGGGACTCATATTTAGAAATTTCAAATCCCATTCTAGGCCATAAAGTATTCACTTTCAGAAGCATGTGAAGAAGATTGGCTGTCCTTTGCAAAAAAATTCACTCCTGGATGATTGGAGAAGTGGCAACCACACTTTCTTCCTTATGCCGATTCTTGACGTTCAACTTTACATCCTCAGTTTGGATGAGGTTGCCCATCCTTTCTTACGTTTAGGAAAAAAATGGAGACACCTAAGGTGATTTCAACCAAGTAATGGTCCCCAGTATGTGGAATCTGCAAGATTAGTAGGGATGCTTCTGCATCTGACTCCCCTTGGCTAAATTGATTGTGAGCGCAGTATAATAATGTTCTTTGCCCACAATCGAAGGGTGGAGCTTGGTCGATGTTGAATCTAATAGATCAACCACAGGATATGATGCTCATAGTTCTGTTATGAGAATTCTCTTTTCTCAGATGCACTGCTTTCAAATCTTAACTGCTGACATCTTTCTTCTTTAACCTCATTTTCTGTCAACTTTTTTGTCTTCTTCTCAACAACTTATCTTTAACTTTCACATGCACCACTGGTATGCATTTTGTTGATGCTTCAAATTTGATACTTTTCTTCTCCTAAGTTCAACACAGCTACACTAGATTTTTCATTAAGTGCATCACATGTACTTCTGAAACACTTGTCTACTTAAGCCGTTCCTTGATGCCTTTGAACCCTTTCAGATTCTGCAACAGTCCTTCACACCATGGTTCAAAAAAACATTATCGGTGATTAATTGGCGGGCCAAATTTTGACTCAGAAATCAGGAATCGGCAATTTCTCAGCAATTTATCGGCATTAATCGGCAACTTTATCGCTACTTTAAAAACATTTAAATTCATAAAATAAACTTAAATTAAATGTAAAACATTGTTAAATGACACAAAAAGTGAATCTATAGAATGCCATAAGCCTATAAATATATTACTTCAAAGCAATATCATTAAAATGATTTGTTCAACATTACTTCAAAGCAGACTAAGAGCTGGTAATTTTCTTCGAGACAGTACTCACATGCAGTTTAACTTGGCCAGCCCTGGAAATATATTCATATGTTTTGACATTAAGATGACTTATGCAAAGCATTTAGCATTTAGCATTTAGTTTACCCACTCGACTTCTCTGAAACATTTCTGCTACAGTACACAAAACAGCCCTGCAGACTTGCAGAGCACTTTAGCTGACAAATAATTCAACATGACAAGATGCAATAATACATCCCGCCCAAATGACAGGAACCTAGCGAAAACGTGAAACTGAAAACATGAAACCTGAAAATGTATTAGCTTTGAACGAATCAAACCTGCTCGTGCAGCCAAAAACCCTAGCGGTTCTCACGCAAAAATGACCAGCAGCAGAGCTCTGAATGGATGTTGAAATCACGCAGCAAAAAATGACCTCAAAACACATGGAAAAGGGCACTCTTTTTTTTTTTTTTTTTTTTTTCTGTTTTGACGTATTAAATTAAACCCACGATTTTCCACGATTTTTACCCATTTAAATCGCCGATTAATTGCTAGCACACAAATCACGATTTTTTGAAAGATGAATCGTTATATCTGCACTTGGCAATTTATCGGTGACAAATCACGATTTTCGAATTAGAGCTTCACACAACCACTTCAAAAAAAAAAAGATAGTCTTCCATTATTATTCCTTTCTATTTGCATTTCTATCCTGCAATCCTTGCACTTCCCTATTTGCAATCTCTAATGCATTCAATCCTAACAAAGGGTTCACTTATGCTTGAGCCTCTCTCTGCACTCTGGACTCTTCTTATTTGCAACTTTTAATGTTAAGCTTTCTGTAGGGACACTTTTGCTGAAGCTTGAAACTAGCATCAACTTACTTCTTTCTCCCAGTTCCTCTTTCTATAGGCAACAACCGGACCGTTTTTATCCTTTGAACATTTGCTTTGTTCTTTCTCCCATCACACATTGCCCTTTTTCACGCTGCCCAGGTTTGTCCAGTAACATGTGGCATGCACACATGGCTACCAAGTCACACACTGCTTCATCTTGGTAATTCCCATTGTGGAAATTCATGTTACACTGCATAACGACCATTGCTTGATGATTTTTTGCGATCAAAATCTTATTTTGATTTGGGTGCAGGTTACATACCAAACTGAAATCTTGCACTACCTCTACAGAAACCAGATTATCAGTATCACCACCATCAATTATCAATTTGCAACACTTACCTCCAACTTTAGATGTGGTTTTATAAATATCCTCTCTTTGCCACGGGCTTTCCGTATATTGAATTCTCATCCTCCTCAGCTTCAAGTAGGACATTCTCTTCTTCATCTGACAGTTCATCTTCTGCTTGAGCTACATGAGCTCTTGCCTCACTTCTATTGTCCTTTTTGCTTTGGACATTCATATGCCCAATGGCTGTGTTTGCCCCATACAAATACACATTCCAATTATACATTTCTCCCTTCATCACACCAACCACCTACACAATTGCCAAAATGGGTATTACTATTTCTTGTTTCAGTCTATGCAAAATAACCAAGATAATACAAATTCTGACATGGCTTGAAAATATCTGCCTTTTAGCTGAGCTACTGCACTAAACAACCTTCTTGAGTTGTTGGGCAGTTGATTTACTTGTTTTTGGGTGGTGAGTAGATAACATGATTGTCAGGTGACGACAACTAAAGTCTTTTACTTCGTAGTTTTGTAAAATTTTATTCGTCAGCAGATATTGTTTTGTTATTCCGTGTGGTATAGATAATGAGGATCATTGAACAGGTTCTACACATGTCGACTCTTTAATTTGGATGAAATTGTTTGAAATTTCTATGCAAGTGTGATAGACTGATAGTTCCATAATTATGATATATTTATCAAATTCTTATGTAGTGTAACATCCAGGCTTTCACACTACATTGAACCATTATCAAAAGCCTCATGGACTTTCTAAAGGTCATTTTGCATGCTTTCTAATTTCTTGCCTGCTCTTGTCCATTTTTCCTGTATGTTGTAGTATTCACATACTAGGTTGCAACAGTAGTAGTTTTAAATGCTTATCATTTTAGAACTTTCTTCTACTCTGTTCCACCTCAATGGACCACAGAGCTAATATACATTTTTCATCAGGAGCATTAAGATGCAACAATATTTCTTGTAGATGTTCATTATCATAAAAGCCGGTGCTCTATTGCCACTCAGACATGGAACAAGGAACTCCATGATCTCTCCACACTGCAATTTCCTGCCCATATAGTACAGCAATCCATATATTAGTTGCTCATATAGTCTAGATCCAATTTCATTAGAGCTTTACAAATCACATTCCCAAGCAAATTGCCATAAGGCTCCATCAATTTACATTTCTTTGGGTTTAAAGATGACCTTTCTTCCCATATCTAGTATGTGTTGGCTTCCAAATGATCATCACTCATACTATGGATACATCAATCAACTAAGAAGGTCTTTAAATCTATCTTCGACATTTCCTGAAACACGAACAAGACTACACTTGGGAATGTTGCTGGAGCATTACACAAGTTAAACTGCATATGAATTGTTCCAAACTCCAAAATGACTGGTCTTTAATTTATCCTCTTCTGCAATACTAATCTGATTTAACCTGAAAAACCATTGAATAAGGGAATAAATATCCCTACCAAGAACTTATTCAAGTATGGTGTCTGGAAATGAAATTGAAAAAGCATTTTCTTTAACAACTTTTAGGATTCCGATATCACTGCATGTTCTCAACTTATCTACGTCTTTCTTCTGTGCAATCAGAATAGGGAGACCCAATCACTTGTTGCCACTCCAATGTAATCCCAATATATACCGTCCTCTCTTTTTCTTTATTTACCCTGTCAGCATAGCAAGGGTTTGACCTTTCAGGTCTTCATTTAACAGTCATCACTCTCAGTGTCAATATTATATTATGACAACATCATGATGAATCAATTTTCAAGCACTTCTTTATTTTTGTTGCTACCACTTGAATTGAACTTCAAATGTTAGTGGATTAGAATATGGACTAGAATGCAGATTAGAAGCAAAAGAATGTAATTTCTTGCTTAATTTAGTAGAGAACCTTTAACATTTGAAAGGAAATAAGCAGAGCACACATAACACAAGGATTTTACCCTCGGAACCCCAGTGTTGGTGGGGAAAACTAGCTTGATAGCGGTAACTGATCACTATCCCCTACTTCAAGTTTCAACAATGGGACATATTACAAAGAACACAAATGGAGTATCAGAACTGGCACTATACTGCTGATTATTTCTCTCAACTCTTTTCTGCAACAACTGAATTCATCACTCATTTCTACACTCATACACTCATGTCTTGTTCTATACTCCATGCCTCTCATTTACACTAGTGCTGGAGGTGTTCCTCATACACCAACAGACCCCTAATTGTGAAGAAACTGAAAGACATGATTTACAGGTGATACTGCCATTCAGGAGCATCGCTTGTCTGGGCAAGGACACGCAGAAATACAATTGTGCAATTGTCGGTTTTCTGCAATCCTGTGGCTGTCTAATTTGAACAGCCATTTGATCTCAGTGTACTGTCAAATGCACAATCACTAGTGTTGATTGCAGGACCACTTGTTTGCAGGGCAGGACTGGCAATTAATGTCTTCGATTTTTCAGTGGGATTGTTATCATAATCTTATATGTATCATATAGATTGAGATCTCCTTTGCCGCAATTTTTTGATTATTAGATATTTTGTAGACGCATCCTAGATCTCACTCTGGAATGCTATGGCTGCCCCTGGGAATGATTACATACATCGCCAAGATTGACCCATATTAAGCAGAAGCTGTGGTTATTAAAGCCCAGTTTGCAGAGTATGCTTCTAGACATGGACATTTTGGTGACATTAGTGCAAGTGATGATAGATGGTGTCACCAATTGAATTTTGGCAGGCCTTTCATGCAGCTGAAGTAGGTGAGTTAAAAATACATGCCATCTGTGTTCTTTCACGACTGATTGGTTTGTCAGCATATGGCAATTGGAGCATTCATAGCTCTATTAACTATTAAAATTTTACAAGTTGGATTTTGAAAAGGCGGAAGATTTTAAGTTGATCAGTACTAGTCTTTCTGAATCCTGATTATTAACCTTATCTTTTGAAAAGATGAATACTCGTAACAATGTAATGAGCTACAAAGGATGGAAATTTGGTTCCAAAATCTTGATGTCAAAGACTCGAAACAGTTGTAGCAAACCTTGATGTGTGAGGTGCTTCAACAGGTAGAGGTTCTTTTAAAGGTTCTATCTTGCCAGCAATCTCTCAAACGGAAACCCATGAGAATAATGTGTCTATTAGATGTGTGATTATGTTGAGCTGGATGATATCAACTCTTTTCAATAATTACATCTATGTGGCAATGGCCTGTTTTATTGAGTACATGTCTTTAATTTTGGATGCAATAACTTTTGAATTTGAATATTAGCGAGATAATTTTTATTGTTGATGAAGCTGTGTTCTAGTAGTTGAGATATGGCGCTGCCACATAAAGAACCCAGGTTCAATCCTTCGTGGGCTGAGAGCCTTCCATATTTGTAAACTTTGGTAGGTTGGCTAGCCCATTTGGAGAGCAGCCTTGTATTGTCGTGCTTTAAGTAAACATTTAGACGTGAGAATGGATGAGGCTTGCTGCAAGTCTTTAGTAGATTTGATGAAATAGTTACCCCCTAGTCATGCCATCTAAAGCCTGAAAAGCTGTTTTGGACCCACCAAAAATCACTGATTCATGAAAAGAGAGATCATGGTTGTGTACTAATATTATCTTCTAATTTCGCAATTCCATGGTCTTTGAGTTTGATCCTAATACCATTTCATCAATATATTTTAATTAGTAGTAAACTATTTGGTTTAGTCAATATAAATGTATTGTATATATATTATTATATGACATGTTTTTCCCTTTTTTGAAAACTATGGAAGTGGCATTTCTCAAAGCTTGTGTACCTCTTTTGGCAACTATTTCAATTGCTCTGTTTCAGGTGACATAAGTAGAGATTCTTAGCTAATGAGAATCCTAGTATTTACTTTATCATATTCTCGATAGATATTGTAATTTTATCCTCGAAGTGTACAGCCGAGAGATTTGGTTGGGTTGCAAGCTTCTACTCAAGATTAATAGGGGTCTGAAGTTGAACTAGTTACCTATGTGCTGGCTCTGCTGTGCTTACTCCATTGTAACTTGATTGATATCTTGTAATCCTCCTGCTTGTGCCCTTGTCCATCTCAACCAAAGAATAGCATGTTTTTCTGAAAAAGACATTCGCATTTTGTGGAAAAAAATCTCCAAGTAAATGTTTGGATTGCCCTAGAGCCTATTAGTGCATGGATTTCTAGTTTGGCTCTTGGACTTGGTGGTGCTTGAAATTTTAAATCTTTTCACCTAATGGAGATGAAAATAATAAATTCATCTACTCCGAGCATTTGGATTAAGTTGATTAAAGCATAGAAATATCAAATAACAAGTCAATTTGGCATAAAAATATGATATCTTGAGAAAACTTTACTGCATACAGAATATTTCTAATTAATTAGAGCGACCTGTTTGGTTAGTATGCCCCCTAGTAAATTTGAAGTATATGTTTCACTTAAAGATATTCTGCAACTCTTTCTTAGAATGCTCCTTAATCCACCAATAAGTTTCTATAGTGACAGTGTAAGACATTGATGAGTTGTATGATTTAAATTATTTGTTTGCAACACACTTTTACAAGTCACAAGGTTCATGTTCGGCGAGGATATAATTCGAAACAAGGTTGCCAATCAGTAAAAATCAGGAAAAAAATCACGATCAAGTTTGAAGAATATAAATAGCATTTTTAAAATTATTTTTCTTCTCAATCTATAAGAAATAATTAAACAAATGCACAAGAATGTCAAAATTGATAAATATTAAATATTAGTAAATAGCTTCAAAAACTATATAAGAAGATGAACCATGATAAGTTTTACCAAAATTAGATCATTAAAAGCATGTGAAATCAATTTTAATTTTTTTTTTTTTTTTTTTACTTCAGGTTAGATTTTATTTGATTAAATTTTGGAAAACCAGAATAAATTCACCGAAGTTCAATTTAATTTGCCAACATTTGACTAAATTCACCAAAATTCAAACTATACGAATTTTCTCAGAAAATATGAACACATCTTAATGCTTTCGATTAAATTTGCCAAATTTCCAATATTTTCAATGAAAAGCGGCAATCTCTGTGACAACAGTTTTTCTTTATTCTACTGCTCGTTAGGTTTTCTTGGCAGAATATATGACTGGTTTGGGCTTTATTTTTCAAATGATAAATGTAAATGTAAGATTGTTCCTGATATTTTAATTTCTTGTTCATCTTCTTCTGCTTGCATTAGTGTACAAGATTGAATGGCAAGTTATTTGAAGTGTTCCCAATTTTGAAGTGAAGAGATGATTCGAACTTTATGTATTTCATATTATCTCTACTGTGGGCATCTGATCTTAATGATGGCAAATTTGTTTATGACAATCAAGAGGACTATCGTTATATTTGGTTGATTGACTTAAATGCTTGTTGCTTATAAATGCATTTAGAAATAATGAAAAGTGCTGTATGAATTTCTCTCTGAAGTGCCATTTAAGAATGCTTTCTGTATGCAGAACATATTCAATTGCAAGATGCCATAAAATGCATTTAACAATTTATGATTGAAAATTTCCGTCTTTTTGATACTTTCGTATGTCTAAGTTTCCCTATTCACCATTATTTCTTTTAATATTCATCATCCATTGATGCTTCCAAAAGCTTTTGTTCAAGATGACTCATGCTCATTTCAATTTTGTAGGATGGTGAAGTTTGGACATTCTCTGTGCGTCCTTTTAATTGGCCTCTACCGGCCCACACTATTCAGGTCAATTATGATGGCTTTGCAGAGGGTAAGTAGGCGAATAATTTCTTAAGGTTTAATCTTGCAATAGATTTATGGAACTTTTCTCCAAGGAGGTTTATTTTGAGCTCCAGTGAGCATTTGCCATTTATATGGGAATTTCACTGGAATGTTGTTTTATAAATTTATGCTGATATGTGACATTTGGCATTGTAAATGTTCCTGTCAAATACTTATGTTTGATTGAAGACCAAGTTGAATTGAAGATTTCCAACTCTGTTATATGATCTGTAATTGATTGTGTACCATTTAAAGCTAATATACAAACATCCAATGGTATCTGGCCTGGCTATGCATAAATTTTTAACATGTGGTTTGTTTGGACACTGAGAAATCTAGTTTGCTTTCTGATTGTTTTGACAGACATTGAGGTTGGGGATGAACTGCTTGTGGATGGTGGCATGGTGAGGTTTGAGGTGATTGAAAAATTTGGACCAGATGTGAAATGCTGCTGTATTGATCCTGGGTTGCTATTACCACGTGCCAATCTGACATTTAGGAGGCAAGGCAGATTGGTGCGCGAGAAGAACGCCATGCTGCCCACAATATCTTCCAAGGTTGGCTGTTCTTGTTCTCAAACTAGAAACTTGTAAATTAATTCAGAAACTGTGTCAAACTTTTGCAGATACAGCTCTGAGGCAAGTTGTTTTGTATTCAGGATTGGCTTGATATAGATTTTGGGATTTCTGAAGGTGTGGATTTTATCGCAATATCTTTTGTCAAATCAGCCGAAGTGATCCAACATTTGAAAAGCTATCTTGCTGCTCGGTCTCGTGATCGGTAAGGAATTTTAATTGCTTGCGATTATGTATTTATGGCAGATACTCAGGATTATTTTGATTTACTGTTCAAATGATTTTAGATTCTTCTGTAATTTTATGAGAAAGATGATCATGTTTAGGCTATAGTTTTAGATTGCAGTTTATAAAAAATATTTCTGAAAGGATATTTTAGAATTATATTGATGTGTATGAACTATGTTGGAAGAAACCTTGAGGAAACTTGAGGAAGGCAATAGTAGAGTATGTTGTACTTCAACATAAAAACACCATTATGAAAAGGGACAGGATTATGAGCTATAGGAGTACTGTACAAGTACAAAATTTAATGTGATTTGGAGAGAAGTACTTCAACCCAAAGACAGATATGGTAGAATCAGATTGTACAATATTAGTGAAAAGTTATCTGGAGGATGGTTCAATTCATTTGACTATTTTGAAAGAGGCCTCTTGGAAAACCAATTCTACAAGATTAAGCTACAACTCTCGTCTCTATGTTCCAATTTGTTTCATGTAAGGAATACAGATTGAAGATATTTTGCTTTTCAATAATCATGAAATTCTTGTACCTTATCTACAACTGAGTCTCAATTTACTATTTAGGCATGTTATTGATTCTTGAAATCGATATAAGGACAACGAGATCGCATTATCCGTGATGACACTATCTCTCCTTGAAATGTTCTATTATCTTTACATTTTGATTTTGGGTACAAAGTTGTGCCCTTGTGAGACATTATTTCAGAGAAACATAAAATTTGTATCCAAGCATAGAAGGATACCATGTGCATGTCAATGTACAATTGTGTGTGTTCAATAGTACACATTTGAATTGTTGCAACTTGTGCATGCCAATGTACAATTGTGTGTGTTCAATAGAACACATTTGAATTGATGTAACTTGTAACCCAAAAATCCTTGCAAAGGATCTACATAAAAAAGGGTGGAAGGAGTTTGAAAGCTAGTATGTCTATAGTGCAATCTAATGATGACATCATTTGGTCACAATTTTTTAATTTCTTTATATTCGGTCATATGTGTGTATGTCTGCACGTTTGCAAATGTATGTTTTTTAGAACACAACTTCAGTAGTTCAAGCAGGAGGCTTCAAAAGCACACACAAGGTCGTAGTTTGGAGAGGATAATCAAAAAGTAGATTTAATTTAGTATCAATTGATATCCTTTAGCAACATCTCACAGTGTTCAGTTTATTGTCACTAGGTTCAGACTTGCCTTGAACTTGGAGTGGGAGGCCTGGATATCAGCAAGAGTAGGCACATATAAAATGCGTAAAATATCAAATTTTCAACAGGAATAAGCAGTTTCCCATATTAAGTGAAATTAAATTCATAGAAATCAAAAATACACAAATACACCTCAGATAAGCACTAAATGGTAAATGTGCTTCAAATACTACAAAAATCTAACCAGTAACAACAGTTGATTTTCATTTAATTTAGCCAAATGTGCACTAAATCAAGCACTAAACAGGAAAACGCCAATAAAAGGTTTATATGACCCATGAATCATCCTTCATCTGTTAAGTAGCCTCCATGTAGAAATCATTATAGAAAACAGAACAAAATAGTTGTAATTATTCTTCCCTTTATCAGTATAATCATGTCTCGACAAGCCACTTTTGCAGTTTTAGTGAGTTTTAGTGAGACATACTTAGTCTTTGCAAATATTGCAAGACTGTCTGAGTTACGATGAGTTGTGCTCAATGAGGCAACTCAACTTGGTTTCCCAGATGCTCAGCTGGATACACGAGTCTTAGTGGTTTTGAACCCAATTCTTTCACTATGGTTCATCTGAACGCTAATGGAAACAAAAAATCTAAGAATCAATTCATAACCTAAAAAGGAGCTCCTTTTCCTCAAAAGTGAAAAGACATTTAGTGAACATACTTTCGATAGAAAGAGTTGCTAGTTGTCTGGGATTTTTCTTCAAAGATCTCTATTTATGCAGTTCATATTCCGCTCTGTCTTATAGAGTGTAGCTCCTTGATGATTGGTGCAATTCTGGGTTTGGATAATTTTCAAAATGAGCAAGTTCAGAAGTTTGGAGATTGTAGATACCACACAACCTATGATGCATGGAAACGCCCCCACCCCCCGTACCTGCCTAGAAACGTTTCCAGACGGAAACGTCCTGGAAATGTTGGGGATGTTTCCGGAACATGCCTGACGTTTCTGGGACATTTCCGTACTTTAAAAGCCAAAAACAATAAAAAAACATTGTTTTAGCATTTATTGCTTCTAAACCTAATCTACCCACCCAACCTTCCTAAAGACACTTCCTAAAAGCTATATAATGACATCTTTGGTCCATTCTAAATCACACTCATTTTTTCTTTTGTTGAATTCATAGTTTTATTAAACTAACATTTAGCATTGTGAAGAGCAAAGAGACATCAAGGAGCAGCTTGAAGGAAGAGTTTAGGAGGTGTTACTAAGAGCTAAGAGCATCAAGGAGTTTAGATGATATATTCTAGAATCTAGATTATAATCATGTATATATGAAACATTGAAATTGTAACCATGTTGAATGATGAATCTTTTGAACTTCAATGAATACAAAATATTTTGAGTGCTTTATCTCTTATGGTCCATGGACTAAAATTTTGAAAATGAGTACTATGAGTATGCATATATATAAATTTAATTTTTTTAATAATATATTGTACGGACGTTTCTGTAACGTTTTGTACCCAAGGATTTTTGAAAATCGGTGTTTCTATGTTTCGGACCCATATCCGTTTCTTGACAACATAGCATATGACTTGTTCAAACTATTATTACTTGGTTTTGAATAGGGGCTCACTTTATGAATGCTGACAACATGTACAATTTTTGTTTGAATGTGATAATATAGGTGCAATTAATTTCTCATGTAACCATATTACTATTGAGATGCTTTTGAAGAACATCAATCTCATGATTTTGTGATGTACTTATCTGCAACATGCCTTGCAGTATGCCATTCTTAGTCACTTGGTGGATATACCACAGGACTTGTTCAAATTATTACTTGGTTGTGAATGAGAACTTACTTTATAAATGCTGGCAGTATGTACAATTTTTGCTTGAATGTGATGATACGTGTGCAACCATTTTCTCATGTAATTGTATTGAGATGCTTGTGTAGAACATCAATGTCATGATTTTGAGGTGCACTTAATTGCAATATGCCATTCTTCGAGTCATTTGGTGCATATACATCTTTTTGATTGGGGTCCCTCAATAAGAATTCCAAGAGCTGATCTGCATCTTCCCTCTCCAGGCATCTGATATCAAGTAAAAACCAGATACTCAGTCTTTGCTACTTGTATTATCTTTGATTTATGGTCCTTTCAAGTGTCATTGAACTTACGGATTTAATTTTGACATAGAGGCACAGTTACAATATTAGCCTTGCAACAACAGATTACCAGTTTTGCTCTATGCCATTGAGAGCATTTATTTTTGTAGGACATTAATTGACTCAAGGTTTCTAAAAAGGTAATATCGGTTACCACTAGTCTTTAGTGCTTATAAAATCTCTGTTAAGTCTGTTCATGAGTTGGTGTTTGATGTATAACTTGTGAATTGTATAGCTTGTTCCATAATTTGCAAACTCGGTGCTCAACAGACATTTTTTTGACTTGGCAACTTAAAAATATCTGAATTTCTTTAAAGAACATAAATTGTATGCAAAATATGGTTACAAAATGTATCAAACAAGTCTGTAAAGCATAAGTGTTTTGTATTAGATTTGAATACAAATAGAGTACAAAATTGCATCATCATGTGAATACAACCACCAATTGATAATTCCTATGAATTGATGATGAAAATCATCATCATAAGATGCATATCTATGCAAATTACAAATTACAATAATTTACAATTTCCTCTTTCCTGCTCTAAAAAATTGGGGAGAGGGTCTAGTGACTCTACCAGTCTTTGCACTTGATTGCGACTGCTTGCTCCTCCTAGAATGCTGCGAATGTGGCTCCACCTTGGTATTAGATGGCAGGGAATCCTCTGCCGCATGTTCGACATCATCTACAAAGATGTCGTCCAATCCAATCTCACCTATCGCTTCACCCTCCATAACTTCTCTCTCGAAAATAACATTCTCGTTTTTCGTGAATGTGGGGATCTCCTCTTCTTGCGTTGTCTAGTCGTATAAATGAATCTCATCCAAATCAATAGGCTCATGCAATGTGTCCACCTTCCTTGTGCGAAGAATTGAAGATTGTATTGCACAAAAACTAGGTCATTAAGGCGTCATTGAGTTAATTTGTTGCGCTTCTTTGTGTGAATGGCCTAAAAAAAACTCCATTGTGCTCATATTTAGAAGGATTACAAGGTTGAGATAAAATTGGAGGGCTAGCTTTTGAAGATTTGGGGTATTTCCACCCCAATCTTCCCACCAAGAACCTACAAACAAGATATTCAAAAGTTTGTAAGTAATTAATAATTGTAAATTTGTAACTTGTATGTCATTAGCGAGAATGCTTCTCGCTTCGATGCTTAAGCTTGATGCCATTGGATGCTAAGTTATAACCTACAAGTTCAATTTTGTTTTTATAAAAACATCATTTAAAAAATTGTAAATTTGTAATTGTCAACCTCAATCCTAAGTACAAGAAAACCCTATGTAATTGTAATTGTAAACCCTACAAACAAGAATAAATACATTTGAAAAAATAGCATTTAAAAAATACATTCCAGCAATTTTGTTCATTAATGATGATAAACTAGTGTAAATCACAATTAAAATTAATGGGAATTGAATGGAATGCATGCAAATTTGCAAATCATGTTTGGAAACTTAATTTTAACAATATAGAAAGAATTTACATGTTTGAAAAGAAGGTAAAAAGAATGGACCTCCAAATGAAACTCTTCAAATTCGCTATAAAATCCCTTCAATTCACTCAAAGGATGCTCAATAGCTGCATGATTACAAATTGTGGGGGTTTAGGGCTAATAAAGGAGAAACAATTTTTGCGTATCTTCCATGCTTGGACTGTCAATTCTGCATATTTTCTGTGTATGACGAGTTTTAGTGCTGTACTCACCGTGATTAATGGCAAAAACTTGCCCTTTGAAACACACGAGTTTTCATGGAGTTTACTTGCCCGACAAATTTTCAGGCGAGTATTTGCTGAGCTTGTATACTACAGCTTGTTCATTTCAGTGTTTTACCAATGGCGCATTGTAGTTTCATGGGGCAACGTGGCCAATTTCTGTTACCCTAAAGTGTGTGACCTTGTATTGTAATTTTATAGGACCTTATACCAACCATATGGTTTTGCATGCGAGTGCTTATTTTAGTGTCTCTTGTATTACAATAAACCAGTGTTTTAAAAACCATTCCGGTTTTGGTTCGACCAGTTCATTAAAAAAATTGCAAACCATTAGAAAAACCGAACCAATGACCGGTTTTGTACTGAATCGATCGATCTTGGAAAGGTCAATCTGGTCAAACGACCGATTCCGTATTGGATCGTTTTGAACTAGTTAAGGGGCAGGTTTTGCTGCAATTTTTTACCCCAATTTTAGCTTTTAAGTTACCTTTTTCCAACCCTAACCCTAAAATGATGTTATATAGACCCGTTTGGAACAACGGTTAAATGATCTCATCTTTGTGCAATACAACCTCCGGCTAAGGCGCAACCAATTACTGAATAGGATACCTAATACAAATCCCATTGTCTTGGATGATATTGATCCAAACCTCAAAATGGGCAGAGGAGAGTCACTGGCAAAGTTTGACCCCGATGACTTGGGGTGGATGGCTTTGGATGATGAACCACTAGTAGCACCAGACATGGCAAACACTAGCCGTGCTACAACTACTGCAGATGTCCCTGAGGAGTCCGATGTGTCTGAGCCAAAGGAACATGATGACATTGATGAGGATGAGGATCCCATTCTTAGCAGTGGTGTTGAGTTTGATGATTGATATCAAACATGTAGTAGCTTGTAGCATATTGTTTTTTGGACTCTATAGGCCATTTAGATCCTCATTGTTTATGCTGTTCGTTTCGGATATGGAGTGCACTTGGCGCCATTTTGTTATATTTACCCTTACATGGTATACACATGAGCAAACTTTGCATATTTTGTCTCTAATTGTTTGTAATATTGGTTTGGAATCATTAAAATTTATTGTTTTCATTAAAATTGTAATATTTTATGTATTTTTTAGTAAATCGGCTCATAAGTTTTAAACTGGTCCGGTTCCGGTCCGATTCTGGTTCGGTTCCGGTCTGACCCTTGGCCGGTTCCGAGTCTGGTTCCGATTTTTAAAACATTGCAATAAACCAGTGGAACAGTCAATAAATCATGCTTATGAAATTTTATCATTTAGATTTGGAATTTGCCATCTTTAAGACTCTCTGAAATGTCGTAGTACCTTTATATTTATTTCATTTCCTAGATTCTATGAATTACGTGCCTGGATATCACTTCCTTGAGGCTGTATGAGCAAAACAAACAATAAAAATTCTAAGGAAGTGGCTTAAATATCTTAACAATATGCTATTAGAAAATAGGTTAAAGTCTGATAGTGCCCAAGTGTGGCGTGTTACTGTTGGAGATTGAACAAATTGAAGAAATCCCTTCCCAATTGCTGCCCACTACTAAAAATACAAAGAAAATGAAGCTGCTATAGTTTCCACTGTCACACAAGAAGGATTGAAGGTAAAAATTATTCAAAAGGCTTTTATGCAGTCGTGCAATTGTCTTGCTGAGAAAATCTTTCCCTGCAGAAATTGACATCTGAAACTGAGAAGAACTTCCTTTTTCTGAATTCAGGTATTTTATGCTCACTGGCAAGTCCATCCTAGCAGGCTGGGCAAGTTGGACGATACCATGCCTTGGAAGTCTTGTCAAACTCGCCTTGTCCTAGCGAATCATGGCTGAGTCTGTGCAGTTGGAAGACTTGGGTTGGGTCTCCCTATGACTTGGGCAGCATTGCGACTCTAGCCAGCAAGTCCGAACCAAGTCCTCTTTCTAGGCTTCAATCTTGTAATATTCCAGCGGCTTTCACATTTTCTGATATATGACTTGCGTTCATGCTGCAACTTGGATATATTGTACTTGTTTGTTTTGTTATTGATGTTGATGATTCTCAGAGTTCTCAGAGTTCTTATAGTTGATCTACTTCATTTTTAGTAATACAAAAATCTGTTTTCTCCAGCATCAAAGAGAATCTTCTCAGCTTTGACAGCCTTTGCACTGTTTGGCCTAAAAATCATATAATGTTTCATTTCCAGCCCTTTGACTTGTCTTATCCTGATGTTTCTGCTTTTCTCAATGGAAGGCATTTTTCCTTTTCCTGATTGGATCACTTGGAAGTTATTAGAAATTGACCTTTGTCAGTGACACAATTTTTGATAGGGCAGGCATACTCCACTGTCCTATTGCTCATTGTCCCGTGGATTAGTATTAACATTCCTTTCTTCTCGCAATGTATTTTGATGAGAAATTTGCATCATCATGGCATCTTAGCACATCTAATCCCTCAGTTTCTTAGTGCAAAACCATCTCATGTTTTTGTTTTTGTGAAACCATGCATCTTAGTTTTGGAATAGTCGCAAAATAAATCTTGGGCATAGCATATAATAATTAAAGGTGCTTCTTAGTATTCTACGCTAATCTTTGGACCTTGGAGTTGGAACCACTGGCTGAATTTGTGGGTACCTACTACCAAATGCATTATGCTGTTTAATATTATGCATGTTCAACATTCCATTAAAATGCTATGGAAGGTTTTTCTTTGATGCAATTTGGAGGAGAATAGTTTGGATTTAATTCATAAACAAGTCACTCCTGCAATCAGCCTTATGTACATGATATTCATCCGTGTTTACAAACTTTAATCAGCTCCCGTGAAATCTTTTTTTCATTCATAGAATTCATGAGCTGGCTAGACGGAATAGATCCAAACTATATAATGGAACCAAAATGGCATCATAAGCTGCCACCAAGCTGAAAATATATCTCATATTATAAAATTATGTAACCAATAATCAACAAACACGACCATTGCTATCATGCACCATCTCCATTTTCTGTTAAAATATAACACATTATATAGAATGTAAAAACAGTTATGTAGTTGTTCGGTTGGTAACTGTTCAACCACCTCTCTCTCAATAAATAAACCTCTGCCTGTATCATTTGTACAGTGCAGTTTTTGCCTTCTATCTTCTTTCTTCTCTTTGCATATTCCAACATTGGTATCAGAGCGGTCAGTTCGCAGTTCGAGGAAGCCTTGTAACAGGCACGAATTGGAAGTTTGGGGAAGCCCTAGTAGGGCACAAACTGAAGAAGATACTTTGCCGCTTATTGCAAAAGACTCATGGGAAGGGTCTGAATCGTGTTTGCTGGTGCGTGTCATCATGAGGAGTTTCTGAGCCTTCGTGGGGAGAAAGGGAAATGGCAGCAGAATCGCTGGAGGAAGAAATACGTGAGAATCATTACAGCAAGTCCATAGAAATCGTGGTCATCACAGGCAGAATACGTGGATCGTGGTGAAGAAAAACGTGGGCAGAAACAATCGTTTTTTGCAAATAGTGTGAAAGGAGACAATCGCAGAAACCGTGGAGCAAAAATCGCTGGTTCATCTTCACGAGGGCAGCACGTTCTTCACGAGAGCACCAGCATCGAGGGCAGAGGGCAGCACAAGCAAAAACAAACGTGGAGATCCAGGGCAGAGGGAAGCCAGCAAAAATCGAGGGCATCGTGGGCACTTGCAAAAACGTGGGCAAAATCGTTGGAGCAAAGTCGTGACTCGAAGGATTCGAGGGCATCATTTGATTTATTTTCTTCAAACTGAAAAGTCTGATGGAAATTTTCCCACAAAGGTACCTTGTTATTTGAAAAATTAAAATTTGGTGGAATAAGTAATACTATTTTAATACAAGCAACTATAGTTGAGTGATTTGCATAATGTAATATTACTTATTGGAATAAGTAATACTTGGTGGGATAATACATTGGTGTGGCAAACTTTTATTTTATTATTTTCTGTTACTTTGGAATAATAAAATGGCAAATATATCACACTTGACGTTGCCGGAGACACAAAAATTAACGGGCACTAATTTTAATGTTTGGAGTCATAAGATTTTAACGGTCGCGGAATTTCGTGATTGTGATAAAATAATCAAGGGTGATGAAAGTCGACCAGCGACGAACTTTGAGGATTATGACAAACGTCATAAGGAAGCATTATTGCTTCTCAAGTTATCGGTGTCGGATGATTTGATACCGGAAGTGCGGAATGCCACTGTGGCAAGCACGTTGTGGACCAGTCTGAGGGATAAATATTAGACGTCAGAAAAGAGTCGGGTTTTATACCTGAAAAATATGCTCTTTTCCGTAAAGTTACAAGAAGGTGGATCATTTGTTTGAGCACCTACTTCGGATGAAAGACCTCCGAGACCAGTTATCTTCCATCAACAAAAAGGTGGATGACGATGATATGGTGGCTCTGGTTTTGAACAACTTACCTTCTTCGTATGAGTCATTTGTGGAGGCACTCCATTTAATGGCTGAAAGTCAAACACTCACGTTTGACAAGGTGAGTTCCTACCTGTTGCAAAAGGAGCGGAGACAACTTCAAGCAGAATCTAATTGTGACCATTCAGAGAGTGCTCTTGTCACTCAGTCAAAGGGAAAGTGGAAACGTCAATTTGGTGAATCTTCCACTCGGTATCAGGTCACATGCTATTACTGTCACAAGGTTGGGCACCTCAAGAAGGATTGCCGGAAGCGGATGTATGATCTTTCAAGCAAGAACAAAAGCCATGTAATGAGGAACATGTGGCAGCAGTTGCAAAAGAACGGGATTCGGATGACGAGTATGCTCTTTATTGTCTTACGACATCATGCTCGAATGATAGTGGTACCAGTTGCTGGATTATTGACTCTGGTGCGTCTGCACACTTTTCATGTCGTAGGGACTGGTATGTTTCATTTACTGCAAATATTTGTTTTGAATCAGTAGTACTAGCTGATGGAGAATCACTTGCAGTAGAAGGGATAGGAGATATATGCATTGTATTGAATAATGCTCATAAATTGTTGGTACGGAATGTTAGATATGTACCTTCTTTACAAAAGAATCTTCTATCTATTCGTCAATTAATTGAAAATCCCAATATTTTTATGGAAAGAAGTGTGTTGTCTCTGATGTGAAACAGAGACGGATAATTGCCCTTGGTATTGGGGTAGGTGGTCAGTATCGGCTTGTTGATCCGGCTGCGATCAACATGAATGCACGTGTGGAGGACAGCTCCACCATTCAGGATGTGCAGGAGGCTGCAATGCCTTGGGAGGAAGCCATTCCTCACAAATCTGTTGACTTGGATACAATCAACCTACATGCACCTATTGTGGAGGGAATATCCACTATACTAGGTGTACGGGAGGCGGACATGCCTTGGGAGGATGGATTTCCTCATTCTGAAGAACAATTTGTTGTGGATGGAGACTCCACTATTCCAGATGCATTGACGATGCATGGTGAGATGGCATGCCTAACCACTCACTTAGAGGTTCTTGCTCGAAGGATAGTAGAGCATGAACAATTTGCTCATTGTGTTGTGAAGGATCTTTCCCAACAGAGGGGGATAGATGAGCAAATAGATAAGACGGAGATGGTTATTTCTCCTGTTGAGACGGAGACCACTGCTGAGACGGAGATGGTTATTTCTCCTACTATTGAGGAGTTGGTTCTAACTCCTGCATAGATGGTCACATTCCTCTTCTTGAAAAAGTTGGATGAGCACTACATGGTGGTGCAAGGACGTGATCGAGGTGACTTCGATTACAAGATAATTGAGTCTTTGTACAGACTCCTACTGAGCACACAAGCCTGGAATAGATTTTTAATCCACATCTTCGAGGTTCTGATTTCAGCACTCTGGAGATGGGGCTGACACTCTCAGCCATTGGTGATTCATCACTGGTCAATGAATCACGAAACAGAGAACCAGTGGACCACTTGCCATATCTTTTGTTCATGGGACCAGATTTTTGTTTTGCGGTTCGTCTTCATTTGACAACTGCAACACAGTCCAAGACTGCTGATTTTAAAGTACAACTTATGGCACAGTCTGTAAATGTAATGACTAAACATATGGGCTTTAGGAAATTTGTAAAATTTCGGGACAAACTTTGTCTTGTTTCCGGTTTAGTCATTAAGAGGGGGTGTTAAAATATAACACATTATATAGAATGTAAAAACAGTTATGTAGTTGTTCGGTTGGTAACTGTTCAACCACCTCTCTCTCAATAAATAAACCTCTGCCTGTATCATTTGTACAGTGCAGTTTTTGCCTTCTGTATTCTTTCTTCTCTTTGCATATTCCAACATTTTCGGTCCTCAACAAAACAACCATAATAGAACACTTAACAAATGTTTGGTGCAATTCTATTTCCATAATCCTAACTTTTATGAAATTGTAATCATACTGAAATCATGGAGGTGTTCTGGTTGGATCCCATAAATTCAGACCATGCTTCTGATTTATTATGTTAAGAATGCAGTGTCACTCATAGAGCTCCAAGTTTTATCGTGGTACACAATGCTATACCGAAAATTTTATCGCTATAAGTTATTTTTCTGACAAAGGGTTTCATACATTGCAAAAATCATTAGAATGTTGCAGATTCTTGTGGTAAACATAGCAATGCTTGGTGACATTATGACAGCCATATCAAGGGCTTCAATTGAAGATCTTTTGATCTTTTAATGTCCTTATTTACTTTTGTCTTTCATCTAACTTTATGCAATTTAAAGCACTCTTTTGGAATTAGATGTCATCTAAAGAGGATGGTTCTCTTAATGAATGTCCCGAATCCTCATAAGATTACATGAACCAGAGAAGCTTTGTCTCTTGGTCTATGCCAAGGATTCTATACTTCTCATTAAAAGCTTTCCCGATTTATAATTTCATTTACGGTTAAATTGTATATCTTAAAGTCTCTGTCATTTCAGATATTAAATTTTATCAATTCTTTTTGTTTACTTATTTTTATTTTTGAGGTTGCTGAATGATATATTGTAGTGCACTTCAGAAGATGCATACATGGAAAGTACTGTTTTTAATACAACTTTTGCATATTATTCTTGCCTTTTACTGTTACAGTGATATCGGCGTCATTGCTAAATTTGAAAGTGTTGATTCTCTGAAGTTTCTTGACGAGATCATTCGATCTTCAGACGGAGCCATGGTTGCAAGAGGGGATCTTGGTTCGCAGATTCCTCTCGAACAGGTTCCCTCCGTCCAGCATCAAATAGTCCAATTATGCAGGCAGTTAAACAAGCCAGTTATTGTTGCCTCGCAGTTACTTGAGTCCATGATAGAATATCCAACGCCAACAAGAGCTGAGGTGATTTTTTTCAGAAGCCTATCCACTATTGATTCATATGGAAGAAAAAGATAGAAAGCTAATCTGCTTTAGTTCACTTGAAGGAATTAGAAAACTATTTTTGATATGTATTATTTTTGCTAGTTTATGCAAGTAAGGTGTGTAGTGGATTTGTAGTTCTCAAGGAAATTCCAAAATTCCTGTCAACTAGCAACTATTGTAGCTACAAATAGAATGATTAATTACTCAATCAAATGATAGAACTTGGGAGGTAAGCGTGTGCTTCGATATTTTGGTTTATTTGGGATGGTAGGAAGAATCCTTTAGAATGGTCTATATTTCTATGAAGGGAAGTTTGCATTTTTTTCCTTGTCTTGTCCATTTCGTTACAGTTCTCGTGGCCATTTTCCACTACAGCTAGTATAACTTTTGTCTGATTATTCTTGGAAATAATTATATTGCAGCTTATGTTAGTTTTATTTTTTTGCACCTTTGCGTAGGGTAAATACAAACTGATCTATCTATCATTGTTTCATTCTTCATCCTTATTAATGGTTTACATTGTTCTTGTCCCTTTGCCTTTTTCATTTAATGTATCTCTTTTCCGGAGTCCAATTGTCGTTGATGGGGGACCTTCAGATTATTAATGGCACTTGGAGGTGGCATTGATCATGTTACTTTTGGTTTTATTAACTTCTTGTACACACTGTGCCATCTTCAGACATTAAATCAATTTTTACATGGTACTAAGCATGTTCTCTCATATTTAAACTTGTGAGGTCTTCTTCAAAGGTTGGTTGTAGCTGAAATCAAATGTTCAAACATTAATGGGACAAACCCTTATATTAATTCCATCTTTTCCACACTGTGCCATTTTCAGACTTAAAATCAATTTTTACATAGTAATAAGCATGCTCTCTCTTCGTAAAACTTGTGAGGTTTTCTTCAAAGGTTAGTAGCAGTTAAAATCAAATGTTCAAATGTTAATAGGACAAACTTTTATATTATTAATTAAGAGCAACCATTTTGATACGTGTTCTAGCACACTGTCCTTGAAGGGGTATGATAATTGCTTATACATTTTTGTTTGGCAGACTGTGAACAGCATCAAACTTTGATAAGTTTTTATAAGTTTCGAAATTTTAAGGTTAAATGGTTGATTAGAGATGGTTAATAATTTTTTTATAGATACTCATCATGATGTAGTCCTCCTAGTTGACATATATTTTGTACATTTCTTCCATTCAAATATTAAATTAATTATATTTTTGAGGACCGTGTCATCTTGTCAGTTCTTGAAATGTTAATGGTGTGTCTAGTGGTCTTCCTGTCCTTGTGTCCCGTGTACCAAATATTTAAGGAACTTTGGTTTCCATGTAATTTTCCCATACTTGGCTTAATGAGCGCCTAAATGGTATGTTCTGCTAAACAAAGCTGATTTTTTCAATTTTTTTTTTTTTTTTTTAAAAAAATGCATCTATTATTATTTCACTGAACAAAAAGAGTGACAACAATCTAACAACAAATTTACATGTCTCCCCCAACAAAACTAAAAAAATCTAGCATCTGAGCTTGTGCCTCAATAGGCATAGACTCCACATCTTTATGAACACTTGAGTTTGGCTTTGACTATCAAAGCCACATCTTTCTTGAAAATCTACACCTCCCTGAATTGATAGATGGGGCCTCGTCAAAAGTAGCCTTGCACCTTGCACCTTGACATTCACAGGAATCCCATAGCAATCGAGCAAACTGTGTGGTGTGAAGGTTTGCAACTGCTCAAATTATAGCAGAAGCATATCTCCAAAAGATATGGACAATAGTTTCCTTTTATGCACAGTGTACATAAAGAATCAGTAACACCAATTCCTTTTGAACCTTCTCCTATCTGCTAGGCTATGGTGGAGCATTAACCCTCCTTGTACTCTTGAAAGAAGAACAGTGCTCTTTTTATTATATTTCTTCCATCATAGTTAAGCATACTCAATGTAATCATCTTCTACCATTCTCATTATGGCTCACCTTTTCTCGAAACATTTTATAAAGAATTTCACCTAAGAGGACAACTTTGACTAGCCTTTAAAACTTAAATAGTTAAATTATATATTCATAAACTACACTTTTTTGAGTTCAAATACATTGTTAGATGGACTGCAGGTGTATCCAGGACGTATCAGTACCATATACCGGATCTGTATTTCTGCCTGTACCCCACTGTATCAGTATCACACCATTAACCCTACGAGTCTATGACACATCACAGGATTTTGTTCTCTCCACCAGGCTTCTAGTCTTTGTTTGTTTTGAGAGAAATTTGGAGGCCCTCCTCTCCTTTCCCTCCCACTTTCTCAAGATCTCTATTGCATTTTCTGTGAGAACCTTTTCAGCATTTTTCTCTGCCATACTTCTCTCCTGCCTTCTCTTCTCATTTAGTTCTACTTCTCGACTCTAATTGCAATGCATTCCTCTCAGTCATAGTAACCTGTTATGGTTATTTGTGCCTTGATATTGACATTAATATCAACATCAAATTCTTTCTTTACTATGTGCTGGTTAGGTTTTAGTTCTACCTTTTTGATCCCATCAGCCCAGTTTTTATTCATTGTGAACTTGCATTTTGTAGATATTGCAGATTATGTTCGTAATTTTGAAGTTTACTAGTTCTAATAATGCAATACATAATAAATTTAATGTACCATTGTTCATTAATTTACCTGCATTGGATAAAAATCTCAAAACAAGTATAGCATATTTTGGAGGGTGGTCAGTACTGACTATCTATTAAAAAATGCATTTTTTATGTTTGATCTGAAACCCAAAATTGTAACTTTTTCTGAGGATACTTCCTAGATTCTGTATTCTGGGTGTAGATGGATTGGCAAGGTTGGGTTTATTCCTGACCTTGGTCATGAGGTCAAAATCGAGGGGGTATAAATTTGAAAACTTTATATGGTAAATGTAAAATCTCCTTGTGAATTAATACAATCGAGGTCTTATACACCAAATTGGTGTATGGCAGTTCCATGTTCGTAATTTTGAGCTTTACTAGTTATAATCATGTAATTAATAATTAGTTTAAAGCTCTGATTCAAAAATCACGATTTATCGCCGATAAATCGCCAAGTGCAGATAAAACGATTTATCTTTCAAAAATAGCGATTTGTGTGCTAGCGATTAATGGCGATTTAAATGGGTAAAAATCGTGAAAAATCGACCCAAAAATCGTGGAAAATTGCGGGTTTAATTTAATACGTCAAAACAGAAAAAAGTGCCCTTTTCCATGCATTTTGAGGTCATTTTTTGCTGCGCGATTTCAACATCGATTCAGAGCTTTGCTGCTGGTCGTTTTTTGTGTGAGAACCGCTAGGGTTTTTGCTACTCGAGCAGGTTCAATTGCGTTCAAAGCTAATACGTTTTCAGGTTTCACGTTTTCATGTTTTGAGTTTCATGTTTTCGCTAGGGTTCCTGTCATTTGGGTGGGATGTATTATTGCATCTTGTCATGTTGAATTATTTGTCAGCTAAAGTGCTCTTCGAGTCTGCAGGGCTGTTTTGTGTACTGTAGCAGAAATGTTTCAGAGAAGTCGAGTGGGTAAACGAAATGCTAAATGCTAAATGGTAAACCGTAAACTAAATGCTAAATGCTTTGCATAAGTCATCTTAATGTCAAAACATATGAATATATTTCCAGGGCTGGCCAAGTTAAACTGCATGTCATTTAACAATATTTTACATTTAATTTAGGTTTATTTTATGAATTTAAATGTTTTTTAAAGTAGCAATAAAGTTGCAGATTAATGCCGATAAATTGCTGATAAATTCCCGATTCCCAATTTCCAAGTCAAAATTTGGCCTGCCGATTAATCGCTGATAACGATTTTTTGAACTATGGTTTAAAGTACCGCTGTACCTTGATTTACCTGCATTGGATAAAAATGTTAAAACAAGTATTTATATTTTGGAGGGCTGTCAATGCTGACTATTTACTAAAAACATGCTACTTTTTATATTTGATCCAAAACCCTGATTTGTAACTTATTCTTAAGATTCATCTGGAGATTCTGTACTCTGGGTGCAGGTGGGTCGACAAGGTTGGATTTATTCCTGACCTTGGTCACGAGATCAAAACCCAGGGGTATAAATTTGAAAAATTCATATGGTAAATGGAAAAGATGTGAATTTCTACAAAGGTTTAGACCAAGGTCAAAACTCAGGGGTTTAAATATGAAAAATATACATAGTAAATTGAACAACCCCTTCGTGTACTTCTACAGTGGGGGTCTCATAAACCAGATTGGTCTTTTTGCAACCTTTAAAACCTACCTTTACCTTCCTCATTATTTCTTATAAAATATTGTTGTTTGGTATTCCCAGATTGTGTAGATTTTTGGGGGATATATTGAGTATATTCTCATCTGTCTAGTGAATATTGATATACTCTATTTTTTTATGAAATGGATATTTATCTCATCAGTTATCTCAATATAAAATATATTGGGAAAATTATACTGAAACTTTATAAAGAGCGAGTTCATTTCATAGTTACCTATTTGATGTATTTGTTTTGCTACCAAAACATATTGATCTCATATTTGCTTGACAAGCATGCCATATGGAATTCGTACTGTGCTGCTTTTGTTGGCAATAATCAGTATTTAAAACAGAAATGTTATGGCACATGATTAAAAATTTAAAACTGTAAATATGCAGGTGACCTTTATTTGCTTATTCTAAAGTGGTTATGCTTCTAATAGTTTGGATTTCACATAGGTTGCTGATGTATCAGAAGCAGTAAAACAACGTGCGGATGCTTTAATGCTTTCTGGTGAGTCAGCCATGGGCCAATATCCAGAAAAAGCTTTGGCTGTTCTAAGAACTGCGAGCATACGCATCGAACGGTGGTGGCGTGAGGAGAAGAAATATGAATCAATGAACCTTCGAGATATTGCTTCAAACTTTGGAGATAGCATCTCTGAGGAGATATGTAATTCTGCTGCAAAATTGGGTAAGTTTGATAGTTAATTGTTCAAACTGTTTTAAATATAATGATTATGTTTACTTAATTTGACTTGGTATGGATAGCAGTATGATTATAAATGAAATTTTGAGGAGAAGGAAACAAAGCAGAAACAATAGCAGATTCATCTTCTTCTACAATGGAGAAGTAATTTGAGACCCATGTTTGTCACCTTACTCTCGTTATTGTCTTTTTTTTAGCGAACAAGTTGGAAGTGGATGCTATCTTTGTATATGCAAAAACAGGACATATGGCATCCCTTCTGTCACGATGTCGCCCAGATTGTCCAATTTTTGCCTTTACTACTTCAACAACTATAAGGCGGAGATTGAACCTTCAGTGGGGTCTTATTCCTTTTAGACTGAATTTCTCAGATGATATGGATAGCAACCTAAACCGCACCTTTGCCTTGCTTAAAGCTAGAGGTATGGTCAAACCAGGCGACTTGGTG
Organism: Taxus wallichiana var. yunnanensis; assembly: GCA_018340775.1. Classification (NCBI taxonomy): domain Eukaryota; kingdom Viridiplantae; phylum Streptophyta; class Pinopsida; order Cupressales; family Taxaceae; genus Taxus; species Taxus wallichiana. The sequence continues at coordinate 125,345,957 of CM031241.1, forward strand.
ATTGCTGTTTCAGATATGCTGCAGTCCATTCAGGTCATGAATGTCCTTTCCGCAGTGAGGTTGGCTTCTTCTGTCTGATTGTTGTCTTTTCTTGGCATCTATGCTGCTAATCAAGGACTAAGCATTGTTTTTGGGAGTAAAATTTTAGGTTAGTGGCTTCAAGATAATATTCATTATGAAAAGAAGTCAACTGTAAGAAAACTTATGATTATATGTTTCAATGACATGAGCTGCAAGTAATGTGACGTGCTCCATTTAATTATTCTCTGTTCAAAAGGACAATACATACATTTGCAGGTAGAACTTTTGTTTGCATTCTTGTAACAAAGAGTTTAGGTCCTTGCATGCAAATGTATCTAATACCACTAGGTGGGTTGACGATTATAGATTCATTGAATGTGATTTCAAAAATATAAACAGAACAAAGTTGCGCTGCATAATGGTTAAATTACCCGTGTGCATGGACTGGACTTGATTTGAAAATAGCAAAAGAATATTATCAAACGACTTTTGTAGCTTAATACCATTTTGTTTCCCTCATTGATTGCACATATACCAGCATTTATTGAGTAAAATAGAAGCAACTATAGAGTCTTCAGGAACACGCATTGATAGAACTATTAGACTCTTGTAAACGATCAAGATTTGATTTGTCAAAACATTCTTCTTTTGTTTCAAACTAGAGAAGAATCTATAATAATTTATATTTTAACCGCATGTCTTTGAATCTAGAGTATGGAAAATACTTTTGATTGGTTGCTAGTAACCATAACATCTATTCAAAGGGAAGCGGGCACTAATAAGTTGATAGCTAGGATATAATAATTGCTCGTCTGTGAGCACAGAATCGCACCATTGCTCATGAATATTTGTTGGGAATAGATAATCTGGAATTCTCTGTGAAGAGTCAAGACCACTCTCCTGCTGTGTGTTCTTTCTCTTGTAAAGTAATGGACCCAATTTCCGAGAAAACCTGATACCAAAGTACTGATTCCTCTGTTCGATCCATTAATCAATCTAGCACATGCAAAACCCAAAAATTTAAAATTAATTACGACAGAACTTGTACCAAATGTGTACACCCTCGAATAAGGAGAACTCATTTAATATTTGTTATTATTACATGTTTTGAAAACAAGAGATATAAGAATGTTTGATTTTGAAATATAAATATATAGACATGATTTAGTAATCAAGAAATCACAACAAAAATGAAGCCATCAAATGGAGTACCTAAGCATCAGCCAAGTGCGGCACTCCTCTGGACTATGGAAGTAATGTCATAGTGACAAGTTCTTATGTCCTGAGAATGACACAACCAGATTGAAAATATGAGATAAAATGTTATCCAGTTATAATGCCACCACTGGTCAAAAAGATGCAAGGATGTGGGTTATGTACATAGTTACCAGATCATGCCGGGTCCAGATTTTTAGATGTACCAAATTGATTGGATCGGATCTTTTTTAAATTTTTTTTTGGCTTTTCTTCCAAAAATTAAAATTTTCATTTCTATGCAAGCTCATGTCCCATCAAAATTTCTTTTGCTCAACCCAACAATTAAAAGTTCACATATGATTGTGTTATATAATATTTCTGCATATAGATATCCTTTTTTAAATTTAAACTGAAATTTTAGCCCCACCCACGCCCCCTTCCCAGTGAATTCAAAATTTGGAATTGGTAACTATAGAACTTATGTAGCAAGACTGTAGGCACTCCGACAAATCCAATACAGGGATTATCTTTATCTGTTTTTCAACTTTTTTAACAATTATTAGTCATAAAATTGCATTAGTCAACTTGACTTGGGTGTTTGTTGATCAGTGGTCCAGATTAGGCTCTTATTTGCATGTTTCCTATTTTTGGTTATTTTTTGTTGTGTTCCCCCGTCTCTCTCTCTCTCTCTCTCTCTCTCACACACACACACTCTACTTTCCACGAGTTATGGTGTTTATTCTAGAGTCTTATTTGTACGGTTCTTGGGCTTTTGTTGCATGGGCCCTGTTGAATGTTCTTTGGGCCCCCATGATTTTGGGCATTTTTTGTTAGTTTTCTCAATTGTTGTGCACCGGCCTACATACCAATAGGGTCGTAATATGAAATTAAGAAGTCTATAAAAACAGTTGCACCTAGAAAAGAAATGAAATCAAGAGATATATCCTCATCGTGAATTCAAAAGCATTTACAGTAGGATCCGATCTGAAGCATTTATGTCTACAAAGCATTCATTCTATCCCAAGAGTCATACAAAGCAGACACTGCATTACACTTGATTGCCTAAGAACTATTATGCTGTTGCAATTGTGATCATAACAGATATGAGACATCTTACTGACAAATGCATTAATATTTAGACATAAAATCCAAATCCTCGTTGAAGGCAATCAAATCTATAAGAAGGAACCAACAATATTGATTGGATTAGTTGATCAACCAAATCTGCCAAACCATGGTGCCCATCACAAGATCTGTCATTGAAGGCAATCAAATCTTAAGAAGAAACCAACAATATTGAATGGATTAGTTGTTCAACCAAATCTGCCAAACCATGGTGCCCTTCACAAGATCCAACTAATGTTCATATGATGGATAAAAGGTACCAACCACAAGCTTCTAGAGGTTATCTACTTGATGGATTCATTGGTGTAATGAATGTTGATTCCTCCAAGAGGGGGAGTTTTCTCCCATTGTGTTATCTAATAGGGAAATTCCAACCTGACAACTTTTGCAATATACTGCTGAAAGCACCCTAAACTTTACAAATCAAATTGCATGACTAAACAAGGAAAGCTAACACCATTGCCATCCATCTAGCCAATGTTCTAAGTCTAGGAATGTAACATTAAGATAAAAACTTAAAAGAATGCTTAACTAGTATGAAAACAATACAAAATCTAACTAAACATGTCTAGTAATATACTTGAATTACCTAACATAGGCCTAAATAGACCTAAGAGGGCAATGAAATGGTTATGGTTGCTACTCTAAACAAGGTGAAATGGCCTCTCCAAATGACTACTTGGTTATTTTAGATATCCATCTACTAACCCCATTGAAGATTTTAGGCAAGGATTGAACTTGACTATATATCATATTTATCATATGAAATGCAAATCAAAGCATGGTGTTAAGTATAAAGGAATGAGGTGCACTCTTTTTATGGTTTTCCTTTTGGGAGAAACTTGTATTTTGGTGCATGTAAGATTAAAAATTTCAAATTAGATTAGAATTGTTAATCATGATTAGGCCTTACTAATCACAATTAGTGAATACCCAAGTGATTAAGAGGTGTGGAGCCTTAATCAACCGCTTAGGGTCAACTAGGATAAGCTTTTGAAGCTTGTTGAGACATTGTAAAGGTGAATGGGGTTATTTTGAGAGTAGAGGGGTTTGAGTCAATACTAGGGTATATTGACCAAATCAAGGGCAAAATAGGCTTAATTAACTCATAATCGTGAATTGTTTGTTTTGAAGAGGATTTTGACTTATGATTCGTCGTAAAATGGCATCTTGAATGCGAAAGAGGTTTGGTCATCAACGAAGTGCTTGTTAACCGACCAAAGTGGCAAGAAATGTTAGTTAATTAGTAAAGAACACTAATTATAACTGAATTGGAAAGAATAAGAGTGATTTGTATGCGTTTTGGCAATAAAATTGCAAAAGCGGAATTTAGGTGTCTACAATTGCAATTTATTTGAGCTCTTATAGCTACATATTCATAACAAACATAGTGTTATGATTGATAACCGTTTTAGTATCAATGTATGCACATAAAAACTTATTGATAACCATGGATGTTACAAGCGAGATTTCATGGGAACCACCACAATTATTATGGGATATAGTGGAAATATCGGGAACCATTTGGTTGTATATACATACATATCACAAGTAGTCATAAAACAATTTTAACTTGGTTTCATGTGGTGCTTGACAATGATTCCTATGATGTTTTACTTGGAAGTTTTGGATTAGTCAAATGAGAGCAATACCATCCACTTGACATCAATGTTTGAAATTTGTACACAATGACTAAGTCATTACCATACTTTGAGATATTTCTTCTACCCGAAAGAAGTTCAAAGATATGGAAGCCATACCTTAACAACCACCAACTACTATACCTCAAACGAGTGAGGAATAGATTTGAAGTTAATGCCAAGCTTCCAAGGTATACTTAACAACAATTTCTTATTGCAAAACCGAAAACGTTTTCTTGAAAAAGATCCAGTGTTTAAAGTTTAATGTTAAAATAAAGAATCATATCATTATGCAAAGGTACAACATAATGTTGATAATAATGATGATGGCAATGAGTTCTCTTTTCTACACTCGTGGAGACTCACTCATCCCAATCTTGCTCTGGATGACACACAAGCTTCCTAGTGTATAAAATATGACGACGAATCCCCCGAGTATGATTATATGATATGTTAGTTATTTAGCTAGCCACTTGTGTTTACAAATGAGCCCACCCTAGTGTGATGTGTTTCTTATTATACTTACTCTCATTTGTTCCTTTTCTTATATAGTTTACATTTTCTTGCACCTAGTCTCCTTGCGTTCCTTTTTTACATAGTTTCCTTTTTGTTGCACCATCTTTTGGTTTGATGTCTCAACTTTCTTTCTACGATTATCTTCTTTTTACTCCTACACTTTATATATGATTTTGATAAATATGTGATTTCTCTAGCTTTCTTTCATTATTTGATCACCCACTTGGGTTGTAATTGCTTTGTAATGCCCCACACACATTGCCTTTAATGGGCTAAAACATAGTAATTTTTTCTTTTCTATTTGTATTGTTAAACATTTTGCAACCATCAAATAATCTTCCTTATTTAATAAGGTTTGCTTTCTTTGTAAAAATATCTCAACAGGGGGATAGAAAAACATTAAATACATTGCAAAGAATTAATGGACTTGATATCACTTAGACACTTTGAAACATTTAAGAAATCTCAATCAATTTTGAATTGAGAAAAAATCCATGTAACTTTCTTAACTCGGGTGAAAGGAAAGTATAACAAAAAAATACATAAATGATACTGAGAATGGGACCCAATCATTGCAACTCTTTTGCTTACAATTTATTCAATAGAAAACTAATGCAAAATTAATCAATTGTTATAGACTTAATATTGCAAAGTAGAAACATGCTACATCTATCATACAAATTTTCTTTCGAGTTGTCATAATAGTTAAGAGTAAATTTTCACACTCAATATTGTGCATTCAACCAAGTCAACTATTTAGTTCAACATAAATGAGTTCATAAATATGCACGCATGTAACTGTAACAATTGTGAAACACTTCGTTGTAAATTAGTTCTCACTTCAACTCTACAACAACTTTAATGCATAAAGGGGAAATCTTGTCCTCCCAACTTCGTAATGTCCTTGGATAGAGACATCAACCATCTCGCCCTCATAAACCCCCGAGCCCAAGGAGTTTTCAAATGACCCAAAAAGGTTTTAAACACAAAAGCATAAAAAGTTTAGGTGTAATAGGATCTTTGACTTATTGAAGTTTGCAACAAGGATATATATGAAACAAATGGTCATAGATATTAGGGGAGGATGAGTAAAAAGAGACTAAAGTGTAGGACTTTCTACATATGCATAACGATACATTCTAGATATTTAGAGTGCACCTTTGATTATTCATTTAAATGAAGATCTCAATGAAATTTTAGGAAGAGAACTAGCGTGTAGCCCCATGGCCCCAAGTTTTGCTTCAAAGATATAGGAAATCCTTCACTTGTCCCCAAGTCCAAAACACAACAATTCACACATATTTCTCTTTAATATTTTCAATAGATACATAACATGACCATACATATTAGAATCCCTACTTCAATCATGCAATATTATTACTTGCTTGTCCTTTGCTCTTAAGATTCCTTCGCTTTTTGTAACTCACTCCCTCTTGTTACCCCTAGCTAGAATAAGAGTTCCAAGAGAGGGAATGCCTCTAAAAAAGAAGAAGGTCTGCAACCATATATAGCCAATCATGAAGGGACAAGTGTCCATTCTTGGCCATACAACTCTACTTCTCTAAGTAACCTAGAAGGGGTTGACCTTGGGTAAGGGGCTTTCTAGAATGTCCCAAACATTTTACACATACAAGGCATCTTAATTTTGGCCAATAAGAATGCGGGAGGATAATTTTGAGAATTTGTAATTTTGGCTCTCAAAGCAAATTTCAAATTCCTCTATTTTTTGGAATGGGTCCAAGGACATACATAGGAAAGTATTCTCTTCAAGATATTTTATTCTCAAGGACTTATATTGTTAATATATTATATGCTTCACACATGACAAATTTATGTAAGTTAAGAACCTTAGGTTTGTTTTCTCTAGGTGATACATAATCCATCCACATGTAGGTTGGGACCAATACAATATGTATAATTTACAAGGTTTAATAGAGTCCATAATAACATGTTTTTGTGTTAGGACAAAACAACTTGAAACACATGGGGCCCCTAGGCTATGTCTAGGTCGAAGCGGGTCATTGGGCCTATCAATCTTCCTTGGCTCCCTTATGGTCTTCCCCTTATTACTTGCACAATCAATGCACCTATTAAAACCTTCGCACAATTGTATAATACTAAATGACATAAAATACACCATTTCAAGATGTAGCCATAGTCTCATGAACTATATCACGGTGTATAATCGATGAAAATCCTTGATAGTGCCCATATTCACAATTGTAATTCATAAGTTGCTATAGTCACATAATCCCATGAACTCTATCCTAACACATAATTTGATGAAATTCCTTGATTGTACCAATATTCCCAATTGTAAATCACAAGCCATCACATCATTGTGCCTTCTCTTGAGTGTATCATAAAGGCATCCAAAGTGTAAAGAGGCTAGAAACATGTATCCCACGCACACAATACATACATCCAATCATGATAATAACAATAACCAACCAAACTATTGAGTAGGATGCAAGTCCATAAGGCAAATGATAAATTATAAACACATCATAATGATTCACACAAACAAAATCAATCATAATAAGTATGACTGTATATGAAATATATTATATCAAAATGAGGAACACAAATTATTCCACACTTTTCAAAACATTTGCATAATCGAGATGAATATATTAAAGCAAAATCATGTCCAGAAAATCTACCACCACACAGTTGCATATATAGTTATAAGAACTAATCTTTGAACATATATAAACATGATAATAAACCAATGGTAATGAATCAACATTGTAAATCAACTAAGGATGCTATAATCAATCTTTTGAAACGTGTCCATATGTAATTCATACAAGTGTTAAATAAATTGAAGGATATTAATCATGTCCATAATTTTAGGACATGACAATGCAATCTTCGAAGAGTCACATGAAGTGAAAGGGCAAATAGAGATTGAGCCCGAGTTACTCTTCGATCCTTTCACTATTTACAATCATTTGCTACATTTTCTATCTTTTTCGTGGTCACATCCATGAATGTCATCACATATCACATAATTCAAGATACATGAATCTCAAATAAATCTAGGGAGAGAAACAACATGCAATAGGGTAAATTTTAGTGGTGAATCTTCGCTAATTCACAAATATTTATATTTTTGAAATTTGCATTTGGCAATTTTGAGGAGTCGTATGGAGCAACATTTCGCCTAAAATTTTGGGATGCAAGTTACTTTTGGTCGACTACCTAGTGTTTAAAATAAATTTCATACTTATGCATGTATATCACTCGCTACCTCGAAACACCAATCGGGTACATTCGCCAATACATACTAATAACAAATCTACGCATCTGTGAAATTCAAAGGCTTTTACATAAAAGATGCCCGACAGACGAGCTCGACTACATAGTCCATATGCATGCATTTGTAGATGTCCAAAAGATGAGCTTGACCACATAGTTTAGATGTTTGACTACGGAGCGCATGACAACATAGTTCGAGACCCGACTACATAATTTTTGACATGTGGATCACATGGGAGCATAGGCCATCAAATGGAGGCCATATTGAGACTATGGTGGATGGCTAGAGGATGGTGTAGAGTTGCGGTGCATCTGACACACGATGTGATTGAAGGACCGATTCTCGGGGGTGGTTGAGTTGTTTTGTAAAACAAGCTGTCAAGGTAGTTTGGTATGGCCCAGGATGTGCCCTTGGAGCCATATGTTTGGGTGAGGGCCACTAGGGCGCCTATGTGGCTAGGAGGAAGGTCAGGCCCCATAGGAGCATAGCCGGTCCCTCCCGGCGGGATGAGGTGGATGCGGCCGTAGAGGCGATACATGATGTACCCAAGATTATATCGAGTGGTGGGGCGGCGATGATGGGTGTTATTATTTCTAGTTGCCGTAGATGCGGCGAGTGCACCACCGGTTGGAGGAGTAGAGGGTCAAACACCTACCCACGATGGAGATGACATAACAACGACGCTAGCAGAGCGTAAGTATTTTTGTTGTTATTTGTGAATTGTGACTTGGTTATTATATATGAGAAATGGGCATAGTAACTAATGCGTGGTTGTATGGTTGCAAGTGATGCTTATTGGTCCTTGATTATTGATTCATTGATCCACATGATGATGCAGAATGTACCTCTGGATATGCTTGTGGAAGGCGAGATCTTGGAGCGAGTAGATGTTATTACAGGCGAGCATGCCCATTTGTTTGAGTGAGTGTTGATAGCGACAACCACATGTACCTTACTATTGAGTGAGCGTGACGAGGCGTGGGTGGAGACTCAATGAGCTAGGGAGGCTATAGGAGGAGGAGCCCTAGCATAGGATGTGTTCATGAAGTATGTGGAGTTGCGGGGCGATTCACGGAGCGATCGCTTGAGGTGGTGTTATTACAGAGGCATGTTGAAAGATATAGGGCTGCGACCAACGGCGTAGATTGAGTGGTGAAGCATCTAGTTCTAGAGCTCTTGAATTCATATATAATGATAGTGATGATAAGAGATGATGTATATACATGTAGGGGCTTGCTCCCAACGATTGTATTTTGTAACTATGATTTTGTATATATATATATATATATATATATATATATACATATATATGTTTATATATATATATATATATGTATGTATGTATGTATGTATGTATGTATGGATGTATGTATGTATGTATGTATGTATGTATGTATGTATGTATGTATGTATGTATGTATGTATGGTATTATTGTGTTGTGTTGATGTTCATTGATATGTGATGTGATGATTTTTGTTCATATGTTGGTTTGTGATGTTTGATTTGTATTGCGTAAATGATTATATTGATTTGAAATAGATGATGATGTTGATAGGAAATAGATAAGTAATGCTTGAAAATTGGATTGTATGTATGAATGAGGATAGATAGTATGTGATAGTAATAGATGTATGTGATGTAGTGTAGTAGATAAAATGAATGAGCCATGGTATAATAAAATGATACATGATGTATGTGAACGTGTGTGAGTATGAGGAAGAGGGGGGAAGAATAGCGATGCCCGCCCCAGTGTATGTGTAGAAAATATGAGGTTCATTTATATAAGACCTCTTGAAAATCAATAATGAACCATAGAATAAGAGTACGTCATTAGGAAATGGTTTGATATTGTATGCTAGATAGATAGATCAATGAAGCATATAACGTAAAGATGGAGCGAGGTTCTTATTGTAACATATCCCTCAACAGTCATGTAAGAACCATAAGAACACAAGTGCGTCATTGGGTAATGAGGTGAGAAAAATCACCTACCAAAGATGAAGAGGCTTGCGAGGAGTGGTGGAAGCATGTGAAGTGGTAGCAACATGAGTGTAAGAGCCAAACTGAATGTTGGATGAAATCTTTTGCCAATCATGGGAGATGTAGCGGTAGGAAGCATGAATGTTGACGGCTTAGGAAGCTAATAAGTTGTAGTAGCACTACGAGGAGGATGAGATGATGTGTAGGCGAGATGAGCTAGGTGGAGGACGTAAATGAATAATGATCTTAGGAGATGGATGAATGACGACCTTAGAAGTGGGTGGAGGAGACAAGTGAATATAAGGGGAATCACGTTTATGCGGAATTGGAGAAAGAGACCGCTATCGAGAGCGAGAACCAAAGGCGATGACACCCTTATCTTCTAATTGTTGTAATTTTTCATGTAAAGCATAACAATCATTGTCTCTATGGCCATTGATGCAGTGAAAATTGCAATAAGGCGATCGTCATTGGTGATGCAAGTGGTGATGAGGATGATGTTGATTAGATGGAAAGAGAATTAAGTGCTTATCAAGAAAAGCACACAAAACATCATGAGGCTTAGTAACATGCGAGAAATGCAATGTATCACGAGTAGAGAGACGGAAAAGACTTAGGTGGGGAATGATGATCCAGAGGATTTTTCACTATGTATATCTTCCCTAAACTTCCCTAAACCTGGACCATCTTTGAAGGGATTCTTGATACCTTTCCGATGGTATGATGAACTTCAGAATCGAGTTTGTATGCAAATTCTATTACCGGTCAAAGTTAAGGTTGTAAATGGGTCAACCCTAGTCAACAGGGCAACAAGTGGACCAATGACAAGGTGGCATGCGGCAGTTGGTGACAAGGAAAAATTGATGGTCTTGTAATGTTTCAAAATTAGTTCAATTGTATAGAGCTCTTCGCATGCTTTTCGAGGTATTTTGAACGGACCGAATCTGAGTTCGTATGCGAAAGATACACATAGTCAAAGTTGTGGTCAAATGATGATGTGACACACTATGACATGGACAAATGACATATTATGGGCGTGACACTTGGCAAGTTTATAGTGGATTTGAATTTAAAATAATAATAATAATTTATTTAATCCATTCCACGTGAATAAGCCTAAATCCCATGGGATAAGGAGGATTTTGTGGCCAAAAAGTTATTTAAAGGCTTATCCTATCCCTTTCCCACCAAATGTGGGGTCAATGGCTAAATTGGGCACCTAAACCTATGGAAGGGGGATTTGAACCCTTGACTTGTGCCAAAATACTTATCAGCTTTACCAACCCGCCACTTTTTAGCAAGTGGTAGAAGATGAGATCACTTCTATTTAAAGGGACCTTTTGGTAGGTTTGTTAAGGGGACAACGAAGGACCAGTTTGCAGAGATCACCATTTTCGAGGCACTTACAGTCTGAATTTTGTAATGGTGTAAAAATAAAAGTTGTTCATAATTCCAAGAGATTTCTAGAAATGTAAATTTTGTTACAGGAAGTTTTGTATATTTTCCTGTGTAGGTGTTTTTCCATCATAGTTTCACAGATCATGCACGAGGAGCAAACAGAGATTTGCATTTTCCAACCACTTCTGGTTTGAATCAGGCCATGGAGTAAAAAGGGAAGTTTTTCATAATTTCCTCTAGTTTCCAGAAATGTAAACCTATTTTATGTAGGTATTTTACATTTAAATTTGTAGACATTTTTTGAACATAATTTGCAGAGGAAACTATCAGTGAAAATACTATAGGGGCCATGGATGGACTTGGGAACATTTCTGGTAAATTGTAGAGTTCCAAGAGGTCTGAATCAACTCATTTGCAGGTATAAAGGTCTATTAAGTCAATAGTGAAGGGATATTGTACTTCATTGGGAAATAATAGATCGATTCACTTTTTGTGAATCAAGACGTAGCCTTGAGTGAACTCCATTATCAAGTTCTTGTGTTGTGGATTTGATTTCAGTTTTTAGAAGCTTTTGATCAGATAAAAACATTCAAGTTAGTTTATTTGATTAATTATTAAAGCAAGCACAAAACTGGAGTAAATGGATTGAATGGAAATTTCAGTATCCATAACCCACAACAAGATCTGAATACACTTATCAACTTGGATTCAAATTTCAGTTTGAGTGTATGATTTGAAATCAATTGTGAATTTTAAAATGGATTTGTAATAGATTCAGTACATTCACTTAAGTTGAAAAAATTAAGGATAATTGATTTATTCGGAAGAATTTAAGGATTTGGGTTTCAAGAACTCCCAAAATTGGCTTAAACTCTTAATCAGTTGTCAAATTTTTAAATATGAGAATTTTCTAAGTACTGAAAAAAATTAAGTACCATTTTCAGATCAAGCGACGTGGGACGAGAGATGGAGGACGCTTATGAGGTGGAGGGGATGGAACTTGCTTGTGAGGTGGAGGAGATGGAGACCTTCGAGGACACTTAATAGATAGAAGAGGAGAAGAAATAGAAGACGATGTAGCAGTATGAGTAGAAGGGGGTTTATAACATGTGCAATAATTAAATCTTGTTATAGATCAATGACCTTATAACATAAAAGCGTAAACAATTCACATGTATCGTATTGTAATTTTTATTTCAATGCAGAAATAAAACGATGACAAAAGACGAATTGCTTCTCTAGATCAATAGGCTGAAATACTAACTGATGCATGCAAGAATTGAAGCGTAAAATGTAATCTATAATAGGTTCTTTCTTTCCTTGATGCAAGATAGGTAAGCGATCATGTGTAACTCTAGGACCATTGTTAAGCATAAATCATCTAAGAAAAACATCTTCCATTTCACAATATGTAATAATAGATCCATAGGAAAATGGGTATACCATTGAAGAGCATCATCAACAAGACTATGACAAAAATCTTTTAGTAACAATTGATCATTCGAATAAGAAGCCATAGCTAAACGATAATGCTTAAGATGCAAATATGGATTGCTAGTGCCATTGAAACATGAAAATGTAGGCATGATAAAATCCTTAGGAAAAGCGAGAATTGTGAATTTTATTTGGAATAAGATTGCCATGAAGAGAGTTATTATCAATAGAAGCATAGTAGGCTTTTCTTTCGAGAGTAAGAGATTGAACTTGAGATTGTAAATTGCCAACAACATGCATGAGTGATAAAATATCATGTGAAGGAATTATAGAAGATGTGAGAGGCACATTGAGAGGTTGAAGCTTGCCATTATGAGTGATCATGGGAATGTGAGAAGAAGAAGCAAAAGATGAAGATGCTATGGGCACACTAGATGTAGATGTAGAAGAAATAAGAGGAGGTATACTAGTAGAAATAGAAGAATCAACATGAATATCATCAAGGGAAGAAGAAGAGGAAAGAGGAGGAGAAGAACATGGAATGTCAAGCGGAATCGCTAACGGTAGAATCGAAGAAACCATAAGAGGTGAACTAGCGCAGTAGTGGTAGAATCACTATAAATAACATTGGAAATAACCTCGAAGTATAAGAAGGCAAAGTGGGAAGTTCACATTCGGTAGTCTTAAGAGAAGTAACATCCTCACTAACATGTTCATGATCATAAATATAATCAACATCGATTATCAGGACAAAGTTTCGCATATGGGTATTTCATCAAGTGAATCATTAACATATAGAGTAGGATAAGAACTATCATAAGATATATCTTTGTAATCATTGAAAATATTTTCACAAGTAGAAGAAACATGAGATACAACTTTACATTCATCCCGACTAGTATGAGAAACATCATCATGCGCATGTACATTTTCAACATTGGTTATAATTTTTTTATCTCGACAACACAATCAAGACCGAACATGTAATCGATAAGAGAATCATCATGTGTTGTAATAGAAATAGAAGAAGGTGGAGTAGCTTTGGTGACTATGGAAGAAAAAGGATGACATCTAGTAAATTTTTGGTCCAGTGAAACAATGTTTATGCTAGAGTTGTAGAAACTAGTAGGAACATTGCGCTCATTTGCAAGAAGTTGCCTTTGAATTTTGTCATCAAATCGAGAATTGTGATAAAGGTCATAAATTTCAGCCTCAACAACATCATCAAGGATAGGATTCACACTAACATGATGCATAACTTTCTTAGGAGAGGAGGATCTATTTTTAGCCATGAGGGTTTTGTGGATCCTAGGGCAAGGAGTTCTAAGAGATGGGTTCACCAAATGATTTAATAAAATTTGAATATTAAATATAATTTCAGAGTCACTATGATGATAAACAACAAAATACAAATGTTAAGCACTCTAAATATGCAACTGTGTAAGCAATGAAAGAGATAGGGAACTTATATGATATTCACTTATACCGAAGCAAATATGAACTGGAGCAACTGATGAACATGCTAGCAGAGTGTCGAAAATGATCGATATAAATTTTGGAGCTTATGGACCGAAAGTGGACATGGGCGCTGGGTTGGAGCGAGGACGTTTGGGCGTTAAGATCTTACGTAGACACCCGTGACTACGCAGAGATTCAAAATCTAATTTTTTCTTTGTCTCTAGGGTTTCATTATCATTCACTATTAGTCACCTGTATATTGTTGGGTGATCGTTGAATCCATTTGGTCACCTGCAAAATAGATGATATCCTGTAAAACCCCAAACTACATCAAATCCTAAAATAGAAAGATGCAAATGGGGAGTCGGACTGACCACGATGGTCACCCGACAGAGTGAACTTACGATCGAGCACTGCACTACATTTTAGACTCCATGTAGTTCTATGTGCTTGTGTGTGAAATCATTTCCTTAGGTTTCCCTCACGCCGATGACGCCAAGATAGCAGGCTATAGCTAGATAAAATGCAAATGTGTGGGATGGAATTCAAAACTTCCCCTTCCTATGTAGTGTATGCATACTAGTAAGTCTAAATGAAGTCCCTTTGATAGTATGTAGATATGCTTACCGTTTAGAATTGACCGCCCTTATAATGGTATGTATGTTGTGTATATATAGGGATCTTTTGCTTGAATTTCGACACTAGTGACACGACATGTCAACTAGGACCTTGGGATAGAAGTAAGAAAACCGATAAGGGCGACCACAAATGTAAAAATATGAACAAGAACAAAAAGGACATGAGCACCCAGGGTGGACAGGAGTGGCTAGGCACTAGTGTCGAGACCAGGCACCGTGTTTTGAGATAAATGACGACAAATGTGAAGAGACCGATAGACATGGATCCCTGTGACCTGACCTAACGGGTACATAAGTGAAAAATGAGAGAGAGAAAGACAATAAAAACAACCAAGACAAAAAAATGGACTAGGGAGTGTGTCACCAAGTGAATACTTTTCTTACTCAAGATCCATACATATAACAACATACTTGGTGGTATAGTAAAATAGTAATATGTACGTGATTTTTGTCTACAATGACAATTATTTAGAGCTTGTATTCTCTTTTATATTTGGAAATCTCAAAATTCTATGTTATTCCAGAATGATCAATATGTTGCTTTATTCTCCACTAATGAAAAAGTGGTTATCTTGTCTACTATGTGCATACAAATTCCATCTCAAAAAAATTCTCTTGAACTTACCCATTTGAAGAAATTGCTCACACATAAGGAGAGTTCTTCGTGTATGATGAGTCGGGTCCCTCTTGACCCTTTGTCACTGCCACCTTGGCCATCTCGCCTCGCCTCCCCCCCGCTTGAGTCCGCGTCATAGAAGCTGCTCTCACAGCCACCACTCCACCTCTCCCTAGGGTTGCCCTTGACTCTGTCATCTTCCGGGTCGGGTGGAGTCCTTCGAGGGGAAGGCCATGGCGGGATCTCCATGGTTGGCCTCTCCTCTGCATGAAGATTAGACTCTTGCTCGCTCTCCACCCCCTGGTTGGGGAATTATTGTGCCTTTGTAAATGTAGATGTTAGATCAAAATGGCTAACAGGTTGATCCTCCTTCGACCGAGCCATCGAGTGGAGCTTTCATCTCTCCTTGGGATGATCCTTCTCCTCCTCCCACAGAGATGAATTTTGCTTAGTGCTCTCTACTTTTATGTAATTCTCGTGCTTTCTGTTTACCCGTTTGGATGTTTTGTGGTGCCTAGGTGGCGTTCTTGTGGGACTATGAGTTTTTCGGTCGCTCCTGCTCTTGTAACTCTTTTTATTTTAATTAATATAAAGGAAAATTCCAATAGTAAAAATCATAATACCTTAACCATATTATGGAATTTGAGTCCTTTTTCTCCTCCAAAATTTTAGATCCCCATAATGTAACTATGTATAAGGTAATGAAATTAGTATAAATATCTTAAATACATCTCTATGAAATATGGTGATAGATATCAATCTCGAGGTTCTTATCTTGAAAAGTTCACGTACCACATTGATTAATAACCCCACATTACCCTCTTTGTGCATTTCTCACCAATTGGTGAAAAATAACATCCATCTAGCTACATCATAGTGATGGGCTCAAAAATCTTGTTAGGAAAAAGGGCTTGACCTTCACTAGTTGAGCAAGATATTATGATTTTTGTGTTTACTTCTCCATGCAAAAAGAAATAACACGAAAAGACAGTCAAATGGACGTCAAATTTAGGGTTGAAATTTCTTTGTGACCATCAAAAAGACATCAAATTTAAAGTGAAACACAAAATTGAACATCTCACTCCATTTCACTCCTTTGTGTGAAAAATCCAAAACGTGAACATCTAGATTGATATCTTTGACTTCGAGATAAATAGTTAAGATATCTTAGTAGTTATAGAATAAACAAATAAATATTTTGACTAACTTTTCTCCCCTTTTTTTGGGTTAAAGGGAAGTATCAAATTAGAAAGACATCAACATCTCTATCTCTTCCTATCTTTAAAATTATATATAGCATACTACTCTTTTGTCAAGTAAGGATATATCTAAATCAAAGGCTGCCTTTAACAATGAGGAATGATCGACCCAATCCATTTGACTCTCCATATCCACTACATGTAACGGTGGGCATGCGATTTGTAGGAGTTAGTAGTGGTGCACCTAAGTTAAGGGGTCAACAAAATCAATTCTATACCATGTGTAATGCCCGTCGATGTTCCCCTATTCCTGACATGACGACCATGCTGCTAAGCATGGGAGGGTTGTGGGCGTGCTCTTGTTGACCGTGTCCAGGGCGCAGTGAAGATTTTTCACCTTCCCTCTCCTTCTTGCCTGTCGGGTCATTGTCGACACCTCCAAACTGTGGACCCCGTAGCGTCATGGATGGTTATCCGGTTAAAGGAAAACTGTGTGCTCGATTTACCAAGCTCGTAAGTTGGTTCTTGTTAAGGTGATTAATAGGTAGTATTAAGTTATAATAATAGTTAAAAAAATAGCAATAATATTATTATTTTAATTATCGATCAATGGTAACTTCGTTATCTGATCGTCGATTTGTCATAAACTTTGTTGTTAATTATCGATAAGTGATTTTATTGTTTAGATTGGTCACTTCGTGGATCGATCCTTGATTCGCGCAAAAAGGAGGGTATCCTGTTGCGACGTTATGGTTGGCCCTTGTCTTGTGTTCGTTTTCGAAACTGCTATCTCTAGTCCCTCCTTGGTCGACTAGGTTTGCTTGCATACTTGTTTTGTTTGTCGTTTTGAAGGTGAAATGATATTGCTACCACCTGAGCTGACCAAGTCTCCACTCGTATTTTATATATATATATATATATATATATCTAAATTAATGAGAATTTTTATGTTTTCACCCACGTTAGCCACTTTTGTTGCGACCACCATTTCGTGGAAATGCGTATTATTATTATTTTTAGACTTTGTTTGGTATGGAGGCACCACGCAAAACCCCCCACCATATTTTCTTCCTTGCGAGTTGTACACTTCAGTTTTATTTAATTCTGTCAGTTGTGGAAGTGCGTTGGAGGATGGAGCCTGCATTTCCTTTAATTTCTATCAGGAGGAGGCGTGTTGACCCTTGCTTGGTCTTAATTCCAGTTGGGAGGTGGCCGCCTTTTTGTTTTTTTTTTTGTCTTCCCTTTCTAGTTGTCCTCCAATTAAATCGGACCTGCTGCCTTTACTGGCCCACACTGCATTTAATGTGTTATTCACGCCATTGTTTTCTTTTGTTTTTGCCCACGTCTGGGGGAAGGAAGTGCGTGTTCTTGGAGATCGATTTCTGTTCCTTTTCTGTAACCTGCTAAACGTCATGTTGTTGGCCGCGTGGAGAATTCTGGTGTGGGTCTCATGTGGGACGGTGTGTGCCTCTTTTGCACGATGGATGTCCCTTCCTATTTCAAATTGTAATTTTCTCAGGCTGCGCGAATACTGGTGAAGGCATACTGATCAGGGTTGACCATTGTTTGTTGTTTGTGATGACCTTTTTGCGAATATCCAGCAAGGATAGCATTCCTTGAGACCACCTCTCTTTGTGGCGTTTTGTCAAACACTTTATCTGCGTTTTGTTCTCTCCTTTCTGCTTGCGTGGCCCTTGAGTCACCTGTGACTCCTTTGGGCAGATTCATTTTCCCTTATGCTGAGAAGGATGTCTTTGTCATGCTCTGGTGCCCATATTTTAACGCAGGCTGGAAGGTATTTGGAGGGTTGTGCAGTCTGGCCTTGTCCCTGTCTTTCACGTGTGTGCTGGGATTATTATTTTCCATTAAACCCATCTTGTGCATACCGCAATATTGACACCCTTGAGACCAATGTTCTTTCCTTTCGATGTTGCTTGTAAACTGGAGCTTTCTGCCCGGGTTAAGCATAGACGAGAATGGAGCTTGAGTTCCCAACTGGTAGAAAAAGGGAGATGCGACCTGAAGATTGTTGCTGTTGGTTCGTGCGGTGTCTTTGCGACCTCTTGAAGCTGGAGGAGAAGGCAAGATATTTCTACTCTTTGCTACTGTTACTATATTTAATTTATCGTGAAAGCAAACCGCCATTTCCTTGATTTGATTTGTCAGTTGGACGCCATGTTGGGAGTTCTCTCCTTTCTGCTTGCTTTCTTCTTATTTTAGTTGTTATCGTTGCCAGTATGTTAGTGGAATGCATGCAGGTGTTCTCCCCTCTGAGTGTTATGTTTTCCCTTCTCGAGTGATTGACCTTCGTTCTCTTATATATATATATATATATATATATATATAAGCCCAGTAGAAAAAGGGAGATGCGACACGAAGATTGTTCTTCTTTGGTTCGTGCGGTGTCTTTTGCGACCTCTTGAAGTGGAGGAGAAGGCAAGATATTTCTACTATTACTATATTTAATTTATGAAAGCAAACCTCCATCTATGATTTGATTTGTATTGGACGCCATGTTGGGAGTTCTCTCCTTTACGCTTGCTTTTTCTTATTTTAGTTGTTATCGTTGCCGGTATGTTAGTGGAATGCATGCAAGTGTTCTCCCCTCCCGAGTGTTATGTTTTCCCTCCTCGAGTGATTATATATATATATATATATATATATATATATATATATATATATTTTCTCTATAATGATTGTGTTGTTAATCAAGATTGGACAGTTTCTATGCACATATGTACCTTAATGTTGGTGATGACAATTGTCTTGAACGTTATTGACCTTGGGGAAAATTTTCTTGCAATCGATAGTATTATGGATTCATAGCGGAAGGAGTTGTTTTGATAATGACACTTAGTAGTTTATGTGTGTACCTATGTTGAATGGTTGATTTCGTTATCAAGGGTTGACTTAAATTATTGTTGTTTTAAAAAAGGAGGTAATTTCTTTTAAATTAACCGAACTTTAGAGTTACCGTGGAGGTTTGTAAATCCTTAGTGATATAAAAATTTGGATGGCGTTTTGTATACTCTTGTTTGACGGAATTCCCTTCTTCTCTTGCATGTTGTTACTAGCCTTTAAGGCATTAGGCCTTCTTGAATGATAGGGGAATCTCTTGGAGTTAATGGTCAAGACTAGTAAACTTTGCCTTCGCCTCAAACTTATGCTGTGTCGTGCCCTGTATTTAATTTCAGTCTTATACTCTATGTGATTACAGGTTTGAAATTCTATTATGCTTGTCTTTTCATGTTAATGTTTGAACACCATGGTTTCCCCCTTGTTGGGCTGGTCAACTCTTGTCTTTTAGAAATCTAATATTAAAGCCTATGCTTTTGGTACCTGTTGATAATTTTAGATGGATGGCATGTATATCAAACTTCAATCTTGTAATTATTTAATTGTTTGATGGGAATCCTGTTTCTTCTAGATTGTTTATTTCTTCTTATAAGGTCAAGAGTCATTCTCGTATGATTGTTATATTGTCGTTGCTTTTGTTCATAACTGAAGTACAAGGCCTTTCTTCTTGATTTGCATGGTAGAGACTTTATCGTAACTTGAGGTATTGTTAGTGGTTAGAGAATTGACCCAACTCTTGTAATAAAGTGTGTCCTTTCATGGTATTGTAGATATTAGTTATTGTGGCTTTGTGTAGCCTTATCTTGCTCAGTTCTCGCGAACTGACTCTTGTGGAAAATTTGTTGCAGATGGCTTATGCGAGTAGATGGGGGATAGACTTGTAGATTTTTGTAACCAACCTCAGTTGAGAAGATCTTTTACATGATTTTTTTTTATGTGTTCACCTATTGATAAGGTCCAGTGGAAATTTTAGAAGAGGGCCAGTGTCTTAGCATAATGTATTGTGGATTTTATCTTCTTAACTTCGAGAAACCTTGGATTGTTTGGCTTTCATGGAAAATATAAGAAAATTTGATTACCGCTTTGTTGAGTGACCTTAATAGATTATCATAATTTTAAGAGTAGTTTAGCGCTTCTTGGTCAATGTTATTACTCTCTTGTTCCCTGTTCATAGTTCCTTAGAGTTGGTATGTCCCTTTGGCTTTTGTATCGTGCTGGAAAGAATCGATGTAACCTTGTTTTGTTTTCGTAAATGAGTATTGTTAAACTTTACCCTTGAGATTAAATGTTGAGTTAAAGTTTTCTAAGACTTAGTAATGATGTGTTTTAATTAAAATAAAATGGGTTGGCTAATCCTTATAGAAGTTTAACTAAAACTTATATTCAGATAAATTAACGTAGAGGTGACCAATTTGAGAGCAAGTAATTCCATAAGTGATCAAAGATGAAACTATCCTTTGTAAAGTAAAATTATATAACCTGCTAACCCTAGTTAGGCTAGCGAACATTACCCTTATATGGTGAATTCCTAAACGAGCTTAAGGGAAATCAATGGTTAGTTCTGGAAGATAATAAGATTTAATAAGTAGGAGAAATCAATTTAGAAACCACGCAATCTATCTCTCAGCCATTTGGAAAGAAAATTGTTTTCTTTTGTTAAACTCATTCAGTGAAGCCTAAGTAAAATCTTTACTAATTCTGGATAAATTTTCAAACTTCAATTAAATCCTAGTAAATAACTAATGAGGTCCTAAAGATGAATTCAATTCGGCCTCCTTCCTCTAACGTCTTCCTAGGTGCTTTGTATTTTTCCCCTTAAGAATGTTGAAAGCGAATCCATATTATAATAAGGGTATGAGCGAGTTTTAGTAGCATAAGTGTGGATAAAAGACCTTATGGAATTTAAATTACCTCTTTAATTAAATAATTGAAATAAACAAAGAAATGTTATAATGGAGAAGACTTAAAGCTAGCTACTCAGTGTAAAAGGGAGAAAATTATCTTGGTAAGATGAATTGTACGAATCATATCCTGAGCCTCCTTGGAAACATAAGTTAAGAACTTCAATATATTTTATTAAAAGAAATAACCACCAATAATTTCTCACTATGGCTGGCCCTAACTGTAAGTGTGTTATGTGGTGGTTTACTATGTTTTCTTGTCAAAAAAAAAAAAATCCTGGTATTTTACTGTTGTTTTTGGGTGCGTAAAATGTGGGCACTACACCATGTGGGATCGCAATTTTTTCACCAACATGTAGTTCAAGTTTTTCTTAAATTATATTTTTCTTTGGAGCATTTAGTTGGAGGGATAGACACATTTTGAATTTATTTAAAATAATAAATACGAGTTACACTAGGAGAGAAGCCAATTATTGAGAATGGACCAATACTTGTGAGGGTATATGGAAATTAGGAGTTAGTACATGTCACTTTATCATTTAAATTTTGAATAAAAAATGTGCAATAGAATAAATCACATTAAGTCATTTCACCCCAATTAGCCAATGAAATGATAATAGATAGGTAGAAACAAATATGTGACTTAATTAAAAAGTAATGGTTCACTTTTAAATTTCTTTGTATTTAAAATAATCAAATTTAAACATTTTAAAAATGTCCCTTCCACATTGTTTTAATATTTAAAACAAAATACATATAATAAGGAGAACATAACCTATTAAAAGATATTTTTGTTTTGAATTATATGATGTTTTGTGTCCTTAAACTTTGGGTGCACAAAGACTCATTCCTCTCTCTTAAAGGATGATTGAAACCAATACTTGAACATGAGTGATCATTCTTGAACATTTAATATTTAATAATAACAAATTTTACATGTCATGACGTAATTAGGTGTTGTCATGTCGAAATTAAATAATCACTAAATAATTCTATGACAACTATCAAGTTGTACTATGACAACTATTGAACGTTTCTAATCCCGACTCTATGTCCAAAATTGAACCATGCTCAAGTGGTGGTGGCTCTCCCCTATTTTATATCCATCAAAAACATTTTTGAAAAAATTCAATGAGCAATTCGCCCCTTCACAATTTTTTTTTTTTTAACTGAAACAGTTGTCTTTGTTTGTCTCTCATCACCATCAAAAGTCTCAGGATTTACAGAGAAAACCCAAAAATCTTACGACATACCAGATCCTGCAGAATTGCTGGCTTATTTTCCGGGTGGAAGGCACAAACTAAAATCCGGCTGCCGTAAATGTTCAAGCCCGACTATTCTGGATCTACTCGGATTCCTGCGCGGAGCGCCAGGTGTTTCCATTTCCGTATTAGCTCGAACCATCTGGTTTCTCGGCGTCATGAGCGCATTTTCCTCGTCTTCCTGAATGTCTGTATTTTCTTCATTAGAATTTTTCCCCTGCAGCGTGTGAAAATCAGCATTTTCGTTGAAAGACGTATCTAAATTTGAAGACGTATCTAAATTTGAAGACGTTTCTAAATTTGCACTGAAATCATTTGGGGGTTCAAAATTTGGCAAATCTTCGTCGGAATCAGAAGATTTATCTGTTGCTGTTGCGGCTATTTCTGTCTCTGTTTCTGTTTCTGGAGTAAGAGGAACCTCATTTCCATCACGCGTAAGGCTGATCAGTACAGCATAACGGTTACTCTCGTCATCTTTCGAAGCCATTATGGAAAATTAGCCAAAACCCTAGAAACCCTAAAGACCCTAGAAACCCTAGCTGAGTTTCTGAGAGATATTTGTAGAGAGCTGAGGGCAAGGAGCAATGTTGAGCTTTGTTGTTTCACCGCAGCAATGGATGAGCCGAGACGAACGAATGTGCGGTGTACGGGGATTTGGGAACCTTGCAGACGTAAATAAAAAAATGGCACTTCAGATTTTGGAGAGTTTCTGTAATGTAACTGATTTTCCACTTCGTATTCCAAGTTTTGGAGAATGAAGGGTCAGAGCATCCGTCTCATGGGCTCTTTCAAATGTGCTGCATAGGGCTACTTTAGGCTATTATTATTGCTAAAATTTTCAAAATTACTTGAGGATGTAATGTAGATAATTAAATTTGAGAGTCGGTAAAGTTGTTGAATCAATTTCAAGATGCACTAAAGAAGTATGTCTAACCTGGATATTAAGGTATGGTGTGGAGTGTCAAAAAAGTAATACTAAGATGCATTGAGTCCTCATCGTAGCAATTCCAAGGTGTATCGAGCCCTCATGAAGCAATTCTAAGGTGCAACGACCGCAATGCCAAACATGTTTGTTGCCATGCCTTTAGTGGCGTCGACAATGTCTCCAAGCTAAAGAGCATATTCTTCAAAGCACTCTACTTTGTTATTAGGAGTGTCTTGGGTAGAAAATGAAGGATCTAATTGAATTATAGACTATTACTATTATAATAACAATATAATGATTGATTGTAATTGTAAGTCCCAATCATTAGACTAATATTATAGGTGCTTAGATATTATGACAATTCGGCATATCAATTTACTTGTCAACATTTTGCAATGTCGAAATTACATGTAAAAGGACATATATTTATTTGAAAAGGAAGACCGAGACGCGGGTTTCCTTAGTCACGAAGGTAACACCAACTACAAGTAGAAGACATATGAGATACACTTCCCACAATTTGACATATTTGTGGGCATAGCCATAAACATCCACACATGCATGGTTATTTCAACCAAACCCCCTCCCAATCTACACATGGAGGAGAATGGCCTCGCCTTAAATGGGCATAGGAAGAGTTTCAAGGCATGGATGGCGACGACTAAATTCCCAATAAAATGTACATGTATACATGCATGCCCTTATTTAATTTATGTGTGCCCATTCATGGGTGGGTCCTATCGTCGATTATCACATCACAAGTATGTTTTTTTTTTTTTCATATATAAATTTGACGATAAAAAGTTGCATTTGTTCCTATGTAGCTTAGTTGGTTAAATCGTGCCTTTGGTGAACGATATGTTGCAAGTTTGAATCCAACAAATCACAAGTAAGCTGGAATGTGTTTTTCAATAATCTTGAAAAACACACTATGTTAAAGATGTATTTTTCAACATTATTGAAAAACACATTGTTTAAAAACACGTTGTTTTTCAATAGAAAAAAAAGTACAAGTACTCGCGACACATATGCAACATTGCGTTTTTATGCGCATATGTGCAAAACAAAATATAAATACACGCGATACGTATGTATGGGATGTATGCATGACATTTTTATGGACATAGGTGCATTCTATCGGGAGAATAGCCCTCATGGCACAAATACCCTCACATGATACTCACAACTATCAAAGCTTAATGGAAAGAAGATTTTTGTTAGATGGTGTAGTTATGAATGTCCTCAGAGTAGATACACATACCAAGCATAACTAAGGAAGATGCGGAAGCATAAACATGACACACCATGCTTGCATGATAGACGTTCTTAACATGTTTTTAAGCCTTATAGAAAAGCACCTCACATCTGTCTTCTCCTTAATTACAAGTTGTCGGATTGGAAAAATGGGTTTGTTCGGCTGACCTCAACGACTTCTAGGGAAATGAATGAATACAAGATTTTAATAACGTCCACGAGTCCAAGCGATCTATGGGACCAAGGGCAAGCACAAGATCAATCCGAGCCAACATGACAAACTAACATAGGTGGTGCCTTATTATTCTTGTTGAATTTCTAGGCCCTTCTCGATGTTAAGTCTTTTGCTACGAGATCTTGATTAGGAAACTTGTTTTGTTTTACCTCGTCTCCTCAAAAGGTCGGTTCTACATGTTGTCTTTGTACTTAGTACGGATGTCACTATAAGTTACACTCCATCATGTAATGTCATTTTGTCTCCACTATTCCCTCATCTGCGACCATTTCCAACATCCTTCCGGTCTTTGCCATGTCTTTCTACACATTCCATGTGACCGTGTTGTTAGAAGCAGCCCGAGATAAGATGAGGTGTCTTCCTAATTTCGACTGACAGGCCTCATCCTTCTTGAGCTCATTGTGTGATTTTTCTCCAGGCTATCTCCACGACTCATCGCCGCAAAGCACATCTTCACCTTCATAGACTTGTCTTGTGTATACGCCCTCTACAACCGTGTAGTGCCGACATTTTACGCACCCAAATACAACAGTAAAATACCAGGATATTTTTTTTTTGACCTACAATGCACGCTACACACAACACAGAAGGGCTCCGAGTAGGAAACTCGACAACGTATACGACACTTACAAAAGTCATCAAATCACATAGACACATGATAACACCAAATACATGCTGACGCTACACTTTTCCCAACGGAAGGTTGCTAGTAGAGACCCAACCACAAGAACCTGACTTTAGGAACGACGAACCCACGACATATCATTACTTTAAATGTATTTTAGTTACGGCTAACTTTCCAAGATCCTTATTAGGTAAGCATGATTTTCTCCCTTTTTCCACCTACATGTTCTGAAAATTCGTTTCACAGATCACCTATTGTTCAACCATTTAAATTGCTCTTTACCCTTATGACAAATCTTCATGATTTACATAAGTATTCTCCATATTTCAAAATGCCTACAAGATTCTAATTTTCTCATTCTTATGTTAAGATTTTGCTTCTCAAACTTTTATTTAGTGTATAAAATTTACTCTTGCTACACAAGAGATTCTAACGTGATGTCCAGATGAGGTATTGGGATTAAGGAAGACATAGAGTCGAGATAGCTCCCCAAGAACCTCCATCGATCACGGAATAGTTATTTCGCTACCATAGTTAATAAAGTTCAATAACTTATGGACTTCCTTTTATATTTATAAATCTTTTGTTTGCTCGAAGTTTGGTCGCACCAAGATAATTTATATTCTTTGCAATGCATGAAAAAGTTTAATTAAGGGATAAGGACTCTAGGATTGACCTTAATCCTAATCTCAAATCTCGTGTGCAACATCATATGATATGCTCTTATATCACACTAAGGTCTCGTTCTTAGCATCGTCTTAACACAAAAGAGTTACGACAGCACTTGTCTGACATCAAAAGGAAGTACAAGGCTAGGGGCATTAAAACTACACATAACCACAAATGATCTATGTTCACGAAGATCTCATATCCTTGCTTAGCATGTTTCCGCATAAGGAATATTCTTTATTCCTTAATGCCATAGAATGACATAACAAGGGATTATGAGACAAGAATGCAGTTTCTAAGGTTCTCTAAAAACAACCTCTTTCAACACAATTTCGTATGCAAGGAGTTAGAGCATGGTTTTCTAACCACAAGTGAACATCCTAGTCGATTAGGGTTTAGTCCCATTCCAATTTTTCACTTAGGGCTTTACGCTCTCTTATAGATTAGATTAAGGTTTTAAACACATTCACCCTATAAACCCTCCGTAAGAGATCAGAGCACTCTATTGTCACTAGCCAAAGATGGCACCTATAGCTAGGAGGATCTATTCATAAGCAAAATTTTAAGTGATAGAACCACTATTTCACTAGCTCCAAGATGTCATCTAGATCTCACAAGAAATTCATTCGATGCAGAAGATTTATTTGACTGAGTTGCTCCTATGTGTCTAGTTTATGTCGATGTCACCAAGCGTACCTATAAGACGACAAACCCCTCTTCTTGGGATCTTATTTTCCTAAACCAAGGTGCTCCATCGGGTGAAAAGGTTAAGTTCGTTCTACTGATTTAAATTTCTTATAAGGTAAAAAGGATCACACATGCATGCAAGTTAAGCATGAATATTTTATTAGGGTTCAGTGTTCCCATTAAAACTCTTTATTACGTTTACAAGGTAAGAAGATAACCCAATGATTAATTTAATCGTTTATCGAATGCTGAGGAAGTACTACAATATATTAGCTTCAATTTCAATTTATTATGTATAAATCAAACACTTTTTGCCATACACAACTAAGAAACAAATTAAACCGGTGATTAGATGCACATTCCCTAAGTATCCCTAAAACTGGCATATCATGCATATTAACAAATTTCATTTATAACTTTTCGGTAACAAGAGACTGCATTAGACATTTATTCATTTTACAATGACCTATAAAAATTACAATAATAATAATTAAATTACACAACGCTTTTTCGTCGTCGAACTTCCATCCTGCAAAACCCACGTGAGCATGATATCGGTGATAAATCGGCATGGCATGGCATCCAACCTAAAATAGTCATAATTATCATTTTTCAGTTCCCATTTACATTTGACAATAATTACAATATGCAATCGAAATAAAAAGGGTCTAGAAACATGTAATCATTGCATTTCATTTTTCTTCATTTTATAAACACAGGGGAGAGAGAGAGAAAGGAAGAGAGAGAAAATATCATTTTGTCTAAAGTTCCAATACACACAAGTTTCATTAAAGTGTTTTAAACAGCTTATTATTTACGTGTGTTAAAAGTTTCAGTGGTGATTTGGCAACCCTACGAGGGTCCGCACTTTCTACTTTTACATTTTCTCACTAGCCGCAAAAACGCACAAAATGGGCTCTGAGGCTAAGAAACTTCGCCTAAAGGTTATCTTTCGATGAGCATGCACATCACGATTAACTTTCTACGTGTCCCGGATAAACCAAGAGTTCATTGAATCGATGAATTGAAAAAGAGAGAACGGTTTGCGTTTGGCGGTTAGTTCTCCGGGGCCACTGGTCGTAGCTCACCAGTTATATAATGCCAAAAGTTAACTCGAGGGCCCAGAAACCCACGTCCATAACTGACATTCGAAGGAGAAGCACGCAACGAGACATATCCTACTAGTTCCCCTACCTAAGGAGAGTTCATCAGAGTCGACGGGGCTGAGAACTAGTAAACCATTTTCAAATGGTGACAAATTTTCTGGAACAACAAGACGAAACTGGACCAGTTTGACCTCGTCAAACTGTGACCGGAGGCCTACAAAATGGCTTCGCCAAACTATCCCGAAAATTTCTCTTTCCTATACTGAATGTTCCATGCATTTGTCTAGTATAATCGCTAGAGGTTTGTGAAGATGGGAAGTGATTTCTCTTTCCAGGTTTCAAATGGCGATCCAAAACGAAAGCCAACTTTCTAGTTTTAACAACTTTCTACTGTTGTAAACCAGTGTTACAGGGCTCCTATAAGGGCGTCAAAAGGATGTCATATGATCGTTTTGGGTCAAACCAGAAATCAAGGTGACTCCTCGTATACCAAGGTACCCGAATGAAACTTCACATCCTGTTTCCAGAGTTGCGAAGGGTACTTAGTGAGTCTCCGAATAATGCAAAATTTAACTATTTTAAGCAGGAAGAAGGTCAACTTAATCAATGGAGAGTCAAATTTGTCTGGTTGATAAAACGATACTGGAGCGATCAAAAGGGGTAAGAGTTTTCTAGATCATCTTGAAGCGAGGGTGATAGTCCATGTTTTAAAGTAGGCGAGTTATAATGGCTTCGAGAGTTGCGACACGACACTTTATTGTTTTGCAATGAGTTGAAGAGACATTTAGCTGTATTAAAAATCTAATAACTTAATATTCTATTTAGTTGCAAAAGAGAACTAAAACACGAGAATTATGAGAGGTAAGGAAAGGAGAACCATGCCTGGAGAACGAAGTCGGTCGAAGCCGCAGGCTTGGGTTCAGTCTCTTGCTTGGGCACTTCGCCAACCGGTTCACGAGCCTGGATCTAACCTCCACCACGTCACACCCACTTCCCGATCACTTGAAGTTTTCCAACAGAGTAAGCAGTTGCTTGTGCGTTTCCAAAACCTTCTAAACAGATCCATTATGTGCACATCCTTGCATGAAATTTCAGCTATCCACGTGGGCTAATCTGTGTTTATTTCTTGGAGGAACTTTGTCAAACGCTTCATGTGCTTTGTCTCTAATTCCAGGCTTTGCATTCAGGTCTAACCAAGCATTTACAACTACATGCAATGACCATATCCATACGACTTGATTCAAAGCACCCATTTTAACATAGTCTGGGATATACTAGCAATGGCAAATATGTCCATGAAGACACTAGGTGTTTGCATTTGAAGGAACAACCACCGAGCTTCAGGGCGATTATGTGGTCTTCTGGACTATCATGGACGTCCATAACCTGCTCCTACGTTGCCATTTTGGCACAAACACTAAGGATGTTGGAATTGCATATTGTCAAACAGTTTTGTGCCTTTTCTACACATCCATTTTGTGCATATGCTGCCATCATGGCATTCCATGAGACAACATTTCTTTGAGGCATTAAATCAAACAGTTCCACACCTTTTAAACAGACCCATTTTTTTTTGCAAATCCTGCTATCATTGCAGTCCAGGAGGCCACATATCTTTCAGGTATTTTGTCAAAAGCTCGCATGAGTTGTGTATGCCTTCACATTTTGCATACGTGCCAAACTGGGCACCTGACAAGACAAATAATAAAAAAGAAAAAACTATTATCTTCCATGTTGTTTGATGGATGTCCATGCGCTGTTCTAAAGCTCCCACTTTGACAGTGGTTGGGAGGTCTAGCTTACACATGCCAAATACATTTGATTGGAAGTTTCCAAGGCCTTTTCAACAAACCCATTTGTGCATATCCTGCCCTCGTGGCATTCCATGAGCCTGCATTTGAATAACGACCCAAATAATCACAACACGAACAACACAGTGAAATACAGGATAATTTTTATTTTATTTTTGACTTGCTTGACACATAACATGACGCAACATGTCATCACCAAGGATACAACTAACACTGTGAACAACTTAATACAAGGATGGCCCTAAAGGCAGCACGGAAATGTTCACACCTTTCAAGGACAATTTACTATTCACTTGCGAAAGGACATGGCAAAAGACCAACCACATTACATAGTTATAGCTGAAGACATCCCACTGTGAAAATCTTCTTAAGATTACTGATTTACTAGAGCCATCTTACAATTCTTAGCTTACGTTCTAGAAGGTTCATGATTTGTTTCATACCATTCTTCTTATAGGATTAAGTTTCTTTTCTTTTATATAACTTGAGGACTATCCTAGGATCACCTATAATATGAAAATTCCTTGATTAATTTGTTTACAAAACCAGGTGGTATACAATTCCACAAGGCTATCTATCTAAACCCCCACTACTGAAACTCGTTTCATACCCACATTGCATAAGGAGGCAAGCGTAAGATCAAAAGGAGAGGAGTATCGTTAAGGTTCAGAACCCTAATCATCTTTGATCAAGAATTAAAATTTTATCATAGCTTAGACAAGGACTACAAGGTACCATGGTAATGGTTAGAGAGAGAAGATAAATTTATTTTATTATGATCTATTTAGTTATTAACCGGTCTTTTAATGAGTCTTAAGAGTTCAATTGAATTTTGGTAAAGCTTCATTTAGAAATCATCTTGATTAAGTTCGTCGAGGGATACACAGGGGTTCCCAACATGGAAGCCTTATACTTAATGTGTTTTTATTCAAACTCCTGTACTAGATAAGATCTACCGATATCCCCAAAAGCCAACAGTGATATTACTTTTAAAATTGATTAACGTTTCCCAACAAGAGGACAATGTTTAATCCATAGCTTAAGGTTAGCAATGGCAGATTTTTTTTTATTTTATTTTTATTTTTTTACATCGTTAGATAAACACTTTCTTCCAATTAAAGACTCTTAATTTTATCAACCAAATACAACTTCATTATTATCTTCTTTATTTATTCATCTATGTTTTCCTCTTCTTTTATCTTTGATTATCTTTAGAGAAAGGGGGGTTTCAACCCACTAAATATGCCTAGAATAACATTGATACTAGTACCATGGAGGGTTACTAAACCAATAAGCATTATGACCTGAAAGAAGAAATTATCGTTATTTAACAAGAACACAAACCACGGTTATAACATTTCCATTCAACATGGCACATGAACCAAAGGAGTCAAGAGATTGGATTTCACTTGGGTCAAGAACAAGAAGGTAACAAAATAAGCCAAGCCATGCTACAAAATTTTCATGACTGTAAATGATATCACCAAAAGAATACTCATAACAAGGTCAAGATTGAATATTATTTCTCACAAAGGTAATTTCAAGTTTGACTACACAAGAACAAGACACTTTATTTCACCATTACCGAACAATACAAGGCAAGAGGTCATATCAACTCTCTTTACAAGCAATGTTACACAATTTACAACACATTGGACATTTTTACAAGGAACTTCATAAATTGTACAGATGAACCTTTAACACTCTTTTCCTCTAGTCTACTCGCATAATCCATCTGCACAAATATTAACTAGAGTCAGTTCGCTAGAACTGAGCATGTTAAGACTACCAATGCAACAGTAAGCTAACATTTTATAATATCATGAAAGTAAAATTCTAAACTCAAGAAAGGATCAATCACAAACCACTAATCAATATGTTTCACAAGATGACGAGATTTAAACCAGCCAACAAGGAGGAATCCCAATATTCAAGTGAGAGAGATATTCCAAGACAAACAAGGTGAGACCTGATTGGTGAAGACAACAAGGTTGAGAGTGTTGAGATTTCAGTCATATAATCCTATGGATTACGTGATTGAAATCTAACACCCAAACATCATTCTATTATTATTAACCAAAAGATAAAGATCAGTCAAATGACTTAACATATTCAAAATTGCTTGTTAACAAGACTGCATTAACGCACATCCATGTTTTAAGAAGAATATAGGCCCCAACCATATATAAACACAAATCAGTCAAAGATTAAAGTTAACTTCACTCGGCTGAATAAACCAACATACATATAATACTCACAACACTATAACTAAATCTGAAGGTTCAATATACCAAGCAATTCTCACCGAACCTAATTATTTTTCATCAAGAAGTTAAATAAATTAGATTCTATCCAACTAAAATTACATACAACAACTATAGTTGGATTACACAGGCAAGGATCAAGAAGAAGTCTTTTCACCAAAGGTTGTTATTATCTTACATCACATAATCAGCAATAAACCCGTAATCCACCCCTCGTATGATCATTGTAAGAGTTAAGGACTTAGCTCACTAAAATATGTAACTGAGTCGATTCATACCTTTTTCATTTTCATACAAGTCTAACCCAATTCGAAGAAAGATAACCATTCTATTTTCACACATGCCTCAGTCAACACTTACTCAGAAAGTCCCTACCTGAATTATTGAAGGTTTGCTAAGCTACAAAATGGATTTAATAGAAACCCATTTCATTCGATACTTGAATTTAAACAAGCAAGGGATAGTCTGTTGAAAATATAAGTGAATCGACACAAGATCCTCTACCGTGACCCAACTCGAGTCACCAATCACAAGGTTAACAGTCAGCGAAGGGGAAAATACAAAGCAAAATACTCTTCCTACGAACTATGCCTTCTCTTCCGTCTCTAAAACAACATATGAATAGCTTGGGTATACCCATCTATCTCACGACAGTCTACTCGACCTATCCTCATAGTCGCTCCAAAGAAAACATCTGCTACTACAGAGTTCGATTCACAAGGAAGATAATTTACATAGAATGTCTATAACATCATACACTTTACCAAGAAAGAGAAAACTCTACAATTTTAATTTCTGCCTTTCACTATTACATCCATTTAGAATAAAAGCATTATCAGGCAGTCATAAAGCAACCTAGCCAAAAAAATTTAAAACAGAATTAGAATTGTAATCGGTTTGAGATAGCTTTTCATAAATTACCATTATTGATCAGACAATTGCAGTAACTAATAACATAAACAAAGGTTAAGTTTTACTGTTTACCTAGTTCATTCATTTTGTCCATTGTGAAATAATTTTATGCTACAAAATACCATTTTCGAAGCCAGAGAGCAATTAATTGAGGAGCAAGGAAAAAGCAGAAGCCCATTCTAAATGCCATAACAGATAAAAGAAAATAGAAGGACATTCAATTCATGACATAATAAAAGGGTAGCAGAAGATTGCAAGGGCAGGTTTAACATGCCTGGTTTAAAACACCATCTCGATATGCATATGATTGTTTCAATGCCGTTGCTTGCCCTTAACCCAAAATGCTCTGCGAGCTCGAGCTAGCGCCACATTCACGCGGTGAAAAACAGCTACAAAGCCAACCCCATGATTTGAAGCTCGGACACAAGACATAAAGATTACATCACGCTCCTGGCTCTGAAAGGCATCTACCGTAATGATAAATAACCTTTTCCTCCATCAGGTTTGAGGACAGCATCAAACTCTCGGTGCAAACATTTCAGCTGTAGCTTGTAAGGTGTGATAATTCCAACAGGAAACTTTATGCCTGCCAACCTGGTGACTCATTGAAAAAGCTCATATAATAACAAGGCAAATTGTGTTTCATGAATATTCTGATATGAAACAGATCGGCCTCTATGAGGTTCTCTTCCATGGGTTACATCGTACAACAAGTGTAGCAGATGTGCGCCCTTGGTGGTGCTTCTCATCACGGCCCCTTCCATTAGCGGCTTCCAAGACAAGGAGATCCATTCTTGGAGTGCAGGTAAACCTAGGCATATCTTGTTAAATTGGAAAATAAGGAAATTTTCTTTGAAAAAGCCTCTATTTCAAGACTTCCGCCCTGAAACTTACTATAGGAGCTGTCTTAGCATATGTCATAGGCTCAAAATGTGGGCCAGTAGAGTTTTTAGCAGCATCAAGGAAGATCTTGTATCTGTCCACACCTGGTAATTTCACCCCAGATCCGCGTCCCCCCAAACCATCAACACCAACTTGGAGCAGACAAGTGAAAACCAGTGCATCTGTAGCAAGGACGTGGCCCTAACAGGGGACACGGGGCACCCCACGTCTAAAAAAATCTTCCACCCGAGATCGCTGCAACAGAGAAACCTGGATGGCTAAAACCAGCTTTTGAGCTGTCAACAGAACTGCCACGCTCAGATCTACCACTGCCCATATTTTCAGAAGGGTTTTGCAAAGATCCAATTCCATTTCCAAAAACGCCGAAGTCAGGGCCATCGACTTCAAAGGGAATACTATCATTGTTTGGGATAGAACCCAAAGTCCTTCCATGGCCGTCTGAGGTCCTGCCGCCACATACACTAACACCACTTCCTTGCCTCCCTTTTTCAGTTCCTCGTGTGACTGGAAACCACACCAAGCACATGCTGGATCAAGCGACTTTCCAAAATGAAAAGGCAAGACAACTCAACTAAAACTTTATCTCGTTCTTCTACTACAGCTGCAAGATTTTGCAACAACTGATCACGACTGTGGTCGCGTGCAACCAGAACATCAGGATCAACACCAACGGCTCCTTGGGATCACCTTGCGCGCAGTTTGTCGCACTTAACTCTCTCTGGAGGCCACTGATTTTCTGAGATAAGTTTACTTCTCTACCCTGTAGCTGCTGCATATAGCCAGTTACTTCCTCACGGCACTCTCCTAGGAGAATTTCAGTTCTACGCTCCACTGATACTGCCTGTACAACACGATTTTGAGAACCCACACCCACCCTCGCAACAGGAAGAAAACGTCTCTCACACGCCTCCGCACGCAGTCCAACAACCAGGAGAAACTCACGCGGTCAAGGAAGGATAATACAGGCAGCAAGGGACGCAAGAGATTTGCAAATCAGAATTAAATGAAGGTGGGGCGGCTGGCAGAGGTAAGGCCAGTGGGAGATGGCCACGCACCAAGCCTAGCTGACAGAAGGGGGTGAGGGACGGCAGAGCCCTAGGCACAAGGACCTAAAGTTTTGATTTTAATTCAGTCTCCTCCAACCTGCGCCTCACACCTACCCCTCCTTCTTTCCACGCAACCACAACATTCTTTTATTTGTTTATTTATTTTTATTTTTTATTTTTTTTTTACTTATATTTTATTTCATTTCATCTTATTCTTATATCTATACATGTATATATATATATATATATATATATATTTAAATAAATAATAAACCAGGCTTCGAACACGCAAATTTCCATTAAATAGGGAAAGAGTAACGGTCACCGCGGGGGCCAGCACAGGAAGCGTTAGCAACGACACGAAGGGAGGGGTGGGGGAACAATTAGAGGTTACACTCAAGAATGAACACGGAGTAAAGACTACCATGGCGCCAAGACGGGCAACCCCTTCTTCAGCGCGGGTTGGGGTTCGTCCTACAACACGACACCAGTAAACACGATGAAGGGGGAGATGATTGAGTATTCCCTGTGACTAAGGCGAAGCCCACCAATGATCGACGAAGGCACAATGACGCTCCATGCTTAGCACTCGATCGCGCAGATGAACAGTGTAACGAGTAAGGTGGCATTACAATTTCTTTGAGGCATTCTAACAAACCGTTTTATGCGCCTTCTACACATTTGTTTTGTGCATACATGTCGACCAGGGCAATATCAACTGCAACATCTGACCAAAAATGCCTCTCTAGTTTGTACTTTAGCATTTTTCCACGCAGGAATAGGTTTCCCCATTTTTGGCGCTGACAGGGGAAGAAAACAAAGCGGCAAAGAAACAAAAAAACAAATTTCCATTATGCTTTGATGGATGTGCGCACCCTGCTCCAAATCTCCTCTTTCAACACAGATCAGGAAAGCAAAACGTGTGGCAATGTAAATCGGCCTGGTGGAAGAGTAAACGTGGTTCAGAGTTCTCCCCACCTCCCTCCATGGCAGTGGCACTTTCCTCCAACAACAAAACCAAAAGGATGAAATACGACCCCCAAAGGAGCCCGAGCCCTAAATTCACCCCAACCAAGAATTCACGGGCTTCGAATTTTAAAAACTTTTATTTTATTTATTATTTATTTTATTTTTTTATATTTAAAATGAGGCATTACAAACCGCCAAGGATTTGTTAAGCCTCCATATGACCACCGCTTGTCTTTTCCGCCACATCCACCATAATAGATATATACGAACAAAAATAATCATATTTAAATTATATGTCTTACAATTCATGAAGAATTTATGAAGCATCTTGAAATAAATAGGTGAGAATTTTTTCAGATCGCCCTGGTGATGAAACATGGCTCTTGATCTCTCGGTGTGACCACCAAGGTTCTGTGCAAGGCGGACAAAAGCACTCTTGCCATGGCCGAAGTAATTAAAAACAACACCACATCAACACACATGACAAAAATATTAGTCCCCATAAGTTCTTTTCCCGTGTTTCCCCATGCAAAAATAGTATTTTTTGTAGAAACGCTAAAAGATATTTTAGTCCGAGAGACAGAAAGATGAGTTTGAATAGATAAACCATCTCAATTTGGCACGGATATATCGAGATGAGTTAACATATTGTAGGCATCGATGTGCTCGACAGAGAAAAGGTGCACTTTGGATTGTGTATACTTTGCCTACCCTGTGTGTAACGCGAAGTGCTCAACAACTTTTCAATGATGAAACACAACTTTCCAAATTCAAGCAGATGTCCACACCCTATTTCAAAGCTGCATTTTGTGTACAAGCATGTCTTATGAAGTGGTCCCATGGGAGGGGATTCCTATTATTATTTTTAAGCAAAGGCAACAAAATAATTTTAAGAGTTTTTTAAACATGTGTGGTCTCATGGTATAAAAGGGTTTTGAGAGTACACTGCAATTTTTCACAAGATATATGTAAAACTATTATATTTTAATTTGTAATAAAAATTGAAACAAATTTGGTCATTGAATAATTGACATTTGGCAATATATCTTGCTAAAATATAGAAGTAGGTGTGGGAAACTTCTAGCCCCTCTTTTTTATCATCCGCTTAAACTCTCCTCCTAATTTTTTTGTTCCTTATTTTAAGGAAAAAAATCAAAATTTTCCATGTTTGCTTGAATTTAATTTTTCACGGGGCTACATGCTAAACAAAAAGAGAAGCGAAGCCCCTCCATAGGACCCCTACCTTAGTTTTGTTTGGTGAAACAACGCAAATGTTGTGCAAGTATATCCGTGTTTTCTATTCATTTGAAGATATATACAAGAAAATGTAAGATATTTTAATACAATAACTGCATAGGTGGAGATTTTTCAAGAATAGAGCATGAACACACACACACACACACACACATTTGTTAGGAAACTTTTCTTGTCTTTTACTCTTAGCCAATGGTCAAATGGATGAATTACCACATGACAGTCAAATGCACATCAAATTTCATATTGAGAATAAAAGTGAACAACACATGTCATTACACTACTTGACTCGCTGTCATTGTAAGAATACCCCTCAATGTAGTTTGTTATTGTCAACAAATGAATATTTCTTGTCAATGGACTAGTGTTTGTCAATGGATTATTTGGAAGCGAAGATGAGCATTAAGTAAAGTGGGAGCCACACACGAAAGGTTTAAAACTTTTATAGTTAGAAAAAAGAATTTAGGCGTAGTCCCATGGAGGGGTTTTTGCTCCATTTTTTGGCGAAACATGTCCATTATTAATTTTCAAACATGTTACATGAACATAAAATCTTATCTTGGAAAATAGGAGCCTCACATTTTTGCCCCCGATATTGATATTGAGAGGTTATTGGAGGGGGGTCAAAGTTCTCCCTTCTTGTTTAGAGTTTTTTCTACCCTTAGGAGTAAGTAATATGCATTCCTGTCAATAATTTGTTCAATATGAAAGGAAATTTAAATTATTCAACAACAAACAAAATAAAAAGTATCTCACTATGTATTCACGAGGAAATTTAGAAGAATTCAAATGTCTAAGTGAATAGTGATCACACGAGTGGTGTCATGGAGACGTCTACATAGAGGTGATGAAGAATTCAAAGTTGAAGGAGTGAAAGTGAAACAATATGGAGGAAGAGAGATGATGAACAAGGGCCGATAATTGAAGCCAAGAGTCAAACAAAGTAGAACATGATGTGGAAATAAAATGTGAGGACCAAGAGGACCAATTAATGAGTGGAGAGGAGCCGCAGATGTCTATTTGGTGGAGCAACGTTGGAGTGCGCAAAGGTATTTTCTTTATCTCGACATACGACATTATCTTTTGATGCTTGCAAAGTAGAACATTCAGTTGTGATTGATCATCATCATTGTTGGTACCATCTAAAATCGTTGTAAACATTGGATAATAGGCATTCGACAATATGCTCAATCCTTTTTAGCTCTAACGTGTCTACTATATCTCATGTAACCAAAGTATTAGTGCTCCCCCAACATGTCCACCATAATTTTTCAAACTTTATTGCTGTAATTACTTGTTTTGAACAAATACTTACTCTACTCATTACCAACTTCCTCTTTTATGGTTTCAAAATGTGTGCTTAAACATCAATTCTTCCCCATCTCTATGTATTCTCCATAACCTACCGCATTATTTTCATCACCTTAACCAATGTGTATACTACCATTACTCTTCTTCCCATCACTTTGGGTGCATGGGAACTCAAAATATCTATTCCATGTCTATCCAACCGATATCATGTCTTGTTGAATTTGTGACCTCATTTGCATCCAAATGATCTCCTTCCCATAGATGCATTTCCTCCTCTAGGTTTTCCTTCACTACATGGCATTGAAATTACATCCCCTTCATGATGCTCGAGTTCCCCTACATCCACCTTTTCCATGGATTTACATGGATTTATTATTTCCTAAGAAATTGTATGATACTTGTGTGCCAACTTCTCTTCTACATTAATTACATATTGGTAGGCTTCTTCGATCAAACACACTTGGAACATTCCAAACCGATCTTGAATTGCAATGTGTAATCCATTCATATACATGTTTATTTTCTCCATATTATATTATGCATGACCTTCTCTAATGGTGAGTTTATGAAACTCTTCAATGAATTCCTTCCTCACCGAGCTCTCAATCTGTCACAATTTTTGTAACTCCTTAAAAACTAAGATGG
Organism: Taxus wallichiana var. yunnanensis; assembly: GCA_018340775.1. Lineage (NCBI taxonomy): Eukaryota > Viridiplantae > Streptophyta > Pinopsida > Cupressales > Taxaceae > Taxus > Taxus wallichiana. The sequence continues at coordinate 125,385,077 of CM031241.1, forward strand.
AAATAAGAAAGAATTAAATTTTCCTTCAACTTTACAACCATCCTATCCCACGTCTTAATCTTCTATTTAGTTCTTTTTACTTTGTCTATCTCGTTATTCTCCCACCATAGAGATGCATGACCCTTTAATTTCGTGTAATAAAATTTGAATTTCTTGATATCTTTCATGTCTTCATACTCAAAATACTTTTTGATATCGGTTATGTGATCGACAGTCTCCTCTAGTTCTAAAACACTTAATAAATTGTTGTATCCAATCTAGGCTTATTGATCCCCATCCTACCAATTGTGTGTAAAATCATGTCTTTTATACATTTGGATTGCACACCCTATTCTTTATTATTAATGTATTACGCTCCTTTTCATATTGGTTCTACTTCATTATCACAAGTGATCTTGTATAACAACACCTCAAGATTGTATGACTTACATGGCCTCCAAACATGATTCTATATTCTCATTTACTCGAAAAATATTCAACTTTCACACATGGGTTTTTGTGACCTTACATAACATTCCTCCTATGTTCCATTGTAACTCCTCAAATAAATGTGACCTCTACAATCATCCACGCATTCTACCTAATAATTTTCTAATTGGAAGATGTTTGAAATGATTTTTATCCACACTTACGAATGTGGATAACTTCCAATACTTGTTGTGTAATATTTGCACCGATCCAGAGGATCCTCACAGAGAAACACCGATCTAAGATCTTCTCAGAATAAGTTGTAGTCATTTTTAAAGTGTGGAGAAAAATTATACGATTCCGACGACATCTCGTTTGCAGGAAACGGAGCTCGTTTGCAAAAGTTATAGCCCGCTGAAATTTTTGGGCAACTGGCAAAATTTGGAGTTTTGTGTAGGTTGGATGTGTGCATGCTCGCCAAGTGTTTCAATTATATTGCAACACGTGGACGAATTGTGTGACGTACTAAAAAAATGGGTTGGAACGCCGGTCTTGGACACTCGGATTCGGACAAATGGACCCCGCTATTTACTGGCTGGGGGCCCTCAGCCAGGTTCGACACACTCGATTATGGAGGGGTGCCTTGGCCTCCTTCTCATTTAATCATTAAACCAACTTGTGTATATAAACTCCTATATTTGCCTTTGCGCCATGCATGTGGGACATTGGGCATGCATTATTTAAATTATCCACGCCTATTTACCTATTTCCAATTTTCCACGCATTATCTATTCCATTTTCCACGCATTATTCTACACTGTTCACGCATTAAATTGTATCCATTTACCACGCATATATCTTGGGATTGCTTTAGCGCCTAAAACTAAACAATGCGCCATCCCCAAGAAATGTGCCCCATATAATGCGCCTCCACACAAGCATAAAGGTGGCTCTTTAGCCAATGTAAAACCGCCCTCCATGCATTTTTAAATGCATTCCATTTTTCACGCCCCCACAATGTGGGATAAAACTCTAAAAATGCGCCTAAGGAGAAGGAGGAGAAGTGGAGGGGATTGGAACAGCTGACCTCCCATCCAAAAGTATAGGTGCCTAACCGATGCGCGCCATTGTTTGGAAACAATATAAAAGGAGGTTTATCATATTTGTATAGTATTCAGGATCGTGTAAAATTATTGTAATGCTCATAACTTGAGCTAGGAGTGGAATTTGGAGGAGATGTAAAAATCAACCCCTATTATTTTCGACGGAGGAAGAGGTGTGAGAAGGTCAGAATTTTGTAGAATTCTTTGTAAAGAATTATTTTCAAGATTTTAATAGATCGGTCCCATTCAACTGGACCCGGAGACGTAGGCCTCAAGCGCCGAACTCTGTTATCAATTCTTGCGTCACATTGCTGGTGAATCCTATTCATTTCTTTCAATATTTGCACAGTACTTGTAGTTTTTATTCTTTTATTAAAAATACAAAAAGAAATAATGCTCAAATTTTACATCGAAAATCAATACAAAGCAAGAAGAATGTGTGTGCACAATTGCTAGTTAAATTTGGTTTTCAGATCATTGGTATCAGAGCTGGTTTTGACTAATTTTTGGTTCAGTTTAACGTGTTTTGGATTGCAAGTTGTGTGTTGGATGTTAACAAGGTCTCGATCTAAGAAGGGTGAAGGAGAATTAGTTGAAGGAGATCCCAAAATTGGTACCAGACGATCTCGAAGTCCTACAATGGCGGATCGAGAGGAAGTGGAACAAAACTTTCGTCAATCCTTCCAACAGATGAAGGAAATGGTGGAAGAAATGTACCAAGATAGGCAAAGGGAAAAGGGGACTAGAGAAGGTAAGAAAGAAGAAAGCTCTAGTTCTGACATTCCAAAAAGAGACTCTTTAAAATCTGATTTTCTTTCATTAAAGTTAGATATCAAGTTTGAATTGCCTATGTATACTGGAGAGCTAAATGCAGAGAAGTTGGATAACTGGGTCAAGCAAATAGAAGTATATTGCAGGGTTTAGAGAATTGTTGATGATGAAGCAAAGATTCATCTGGCAACTCTTCGGATGGGTGGAACAACACTCATTTGGTGGGAGAGTAAGCTTCAGGAAGTGGAAGAAAACAAAGGTATAGAAATCACTTCTTGAGTGAATTTGTTTCAAATCTTAGGCAACAATTTTATCCTCTTGGTTATAAGCAACAAGCTATGATGGATTGGAAAACATTAAGACAAACTAAGGGACAAAGTGTTCAAGAATACACACAAGAATTTAGGAAAAGGGCTCTAATTCCGGGAATTTCCTAAACACGAAGAAACACTTTGCTCAAATATATTGGTGGATTGCATAGTTATCTAAGGCATATGATACTTGTTTTAGGTCCTACTAATCTTGATGCAGTATGTGTTCAAGCAACCCATCTGGAAGCACAAGGGAAAATGACAAAGGAGTCCTCTTTCTCTTCTTTTAATCAGAAGAACAAGCAATCTGAAGGAAAAGGTTCGAAAGAACAAGGAAAAGGAAAGGGTAAGCATAAAACAAACTCTACTATTAAGAAGGAAGATGAAAAACCATTTTTAATCATTGTAATAAAAACCATGATGAGTCTAAATGTTGGAAATTACATCATGAAAAGAAGCCTAAATGGATGGTTAAGAAAGGAAAGGAAAAGAAAACAAACACCGTAGTGCATGATCTTGGTTCTGATTCAGGTGATGAAACCAAAATCACAGCTATGGGTTTACAAGGTAAATCAACTCTTTCAATTTCCAACAATAACACTACGGATGTTGCATCTTCTTCTAGTAAACAAACTATATACGATGATAAGAAAAGAAATGAGCTTTTCCACATTAGAGTAATTTCAAAGCATACGAAAATTGATACTCTCTTTTTTATAATGGATCTCAAGCTAATCTAATTTCGAGGAGGTTGTTAAGAAACTAGGACTCAAAACTAAACCACATCCCAAGCCTTATCCTTTGGGCTGGGTTTGTGATGATGCAAAACTGCAGGTAACTAAAACTTGTACTTTCAGATTTGCCATTATAGAAAGTTTATTGATGAGGTTGAATTGGATGTAGTTCCTTTGGATATTCGTGGGGTGGTTTTGGGAAGTCCTTATTTGTATGATCGTAAACAATCTTCTATAGGGAAGAAAATAAATATTTGCTTGTAAAGGATGGAATTGAGTTTATTATTAGAGCTCACCGTGAAAAGAATAATCTATCCTTGTAAGCGCAAGTCAAATGAAAAGGCTTGTAAACTCAAGCAAAATTTTTGTGCTCATGGTGGTCAAAGCCAAGGAAAAAAAAATATGAGATGGCTTTTGAGACTTGCGATCTAAAACATAAGGATGAATTGGTAAAAATTGTTTCTCATTTTGATGATGTTTTTCAGATCCACAAGGTCTACCTCCCAAAAGAGGGGTTCAACATGAGATACAGTTGCTTCAGGATGCACCTCTTCCCAATATCGGAATGTATAGGTTGTCAGTAGTAGAGAACGAGGAAATCAAGAGACAGGTAATGGAACTTTTGGCTCAAGGTATAATTCGTCCAAGTACATCCCCATGTGGATCACCAATTATATTGGTTCCTAAAAAGGATGGCACTTGGCGAATGTGTGTTGATTTCCGTGCTTTAAACAAGATTACTATAAAGAATCGTTACCCTCTTCCTAGAATAGATGATTTACTAGATCAATTAAGGAATGCAATTTATTTCACTAAGTTAGACTTAAGAAGTGGTTATCACCAAGTAAGAATTGTAGAAGGTGATGTTTGGAAAACTGCTTTTAAAACGAAACAGGGATTGTTTGAATGGTTAGTGATGCCTTTTGGTTTGTGCAATGCACCGGCAACATTCATGAGAGTTATGAATGAAATTTTTAGACCATTCATTGATAATTTCGTTATTGTCTACTTAGATGATATTCTTATTTTCAGTAAATCATGGGATGAACATATTAAACACATCCAGAAAGTCTTAGATGCACTAAGGAAAGAGAAATTGTATTTGAAGATGTCAAAATGTGAATTTGGAAAAACATCTTTAATTTACTTGGGGTATATTGTAGGAAATGGAGAATTGAGAATTGATCCTGCAAAAATAGAGGTTATTGTGAAATGGCCTAGACCCACAAATGTGACGGAAGTTAGAAGTTTTCTAGGTGCAGTTCAGTACTGGAGGAAATTTATTGCTAACTTCTCATATATTGCATCTCCTTTGCATGCTTTGACAAGTATTAAACAGGTCTTTCAGTGGGGAGGAAAACAACAAAAAGCATTTGATACACTAAAAGAGAAGATAAGTACCGCTCGATCTTGGCACTTCCGGATTTACAACATTCATTTGAGATTGAGACGGATGCTAGTGACTACGCAATGGGGGCAATTTTGATGCAGAACAAATGACCAGTGTGTTACCATTCAGAAACCTTTACAAGTGCGGTAAGAAACTATCCAACTTATGAAAAAGAGTTGTACGCTTTGGTTCAAAGTGTTAAAAAGTGGAAGCATTATTTAATGGGAAAAGAAACAATTATCCATACTAACCATCAACCGCTTCAATACTTACAAACACAAACCAAATTGCAGCAGTCTAGACATTTTAGGTGGATGGGATTTTTGCAACAATTTCATCTTGTAATCAGGTATAAAAAAGGTATTCAAAACAAGGTTCCGACATGTTATCCAGACCACCAGTGGTAGTAGCATCTATCCTTTTGCAAAGCATAGTTCTTTGGCTCATGTTAGTTACAAGGAACAATATGCAAATGATGTTGATTTTAGAGAAGTGTATGAGGATCTAGTAAGTGGGAAACAAGTAGGAAAAAGATTATCATTTGCATGAAGGATTGTTATATCATTCGGAAAACTTTGTATTCGAGGAAAAAGAGCGTGTGCATATGATTAGGGAAGCACATACTTCTCTTATTTCAGGGCATTTTGGTGTTAGTAAGACAGTTACACATTTACAAAAATATTGCTATTGGCCTAGAATGCATGAACATGTAAACCGATATATTAAGGGATGTGTTCTTTGTGCCACAAGCAAGCCAAGTAACAGGAAATTAGGACTTTACACTCCTCTTCCTGTTCCAACACGACCTTGAGAAAGTGTTTCCATGGAATTTGTTGGAGGCTTGCCCATGACACGGAAAAAACATGACTACTTATATGTGGTAGTGGATGATATAGCAAAATGTGTGTGTTGGTTCCATGTACTAAACAAATAAGTGGTGAGGAACTGCACATTTATTTTTTCAGTTTGTTTGGATTCATTTTGGTTTACCTACTTCAAACATATCGATCGGGATTCTAGATTTCTTGGGTAATTTTGGTCAACATTGTGGAGGTTAATGGACACAAATCGAAAAGAGCCTTGCTTTTCATCCTGATCGATGGTCAAACAGAGGTTGTAAACCGCACAAAGTGGTACAATTACTTAGGGGCTATAGTAACAAACATCCTAAATTGTGGGATGAACATCTTTATTATGTGCAACATGCTTATAATCGTGCCTTACATTCTTCTACTTTGAAGTCTCCATTTGAGACTTGTTATGGATATCTGCCTAATTCTCCATTAGATATATATTATGGACATGAAACTGTTGTTAATGGTGCAAGTGATTCTGACAAGGCTAAAATATTTGTGCAGAGAATACAATAGGTTCATCAGTATGTCCGTGAACAATTGGAGAAAAGCCAGGCCAAGTACAAAGCTAGGCATGATAAACATAGAACTGATCACAAGTTCAAAGTTGGTGATTTAGTTTGGCTTCACATCAGCAAGGAAAGACTGACAGGTGAAGGTAAAAAATTGAAACCTATATGGTATGGTCCGTTCCAAATATTGGAAAAAATTGGTAATAACGCTTTCTGGTTAGATTTACCTCCATATATGCAAATCTACTCAGTTGTAAATGTTGAGAATTTAAGATTGTATGAACCACCTATGATTGTTGATCATGATGATTCTAACATTATGCCTTCCATTGATGATTTTTCTCCTGAGTATCTTGATGAGTTGCAGGAAGACATCATTTTGGACAGGAAAGTAAGAACTTCGCGAAGGGGTGATATTGAGTATCTTCGTGTTGGGTTCAAAGGCATGCATCCAAACAAGGCTAAATGGATGGAAACCAGAAAGGTGAGGGAGAAATACCCTCACCTATTCACCAATTAGGTTGAATTTTGGGGTCCAAAAGTTTCTCAGTGGGGAGGAATGATCCAGAGGATCCTCACAGAGAAACACCAATCTAAGATCTTCTCAGAATAAGTTGCAGTCATTTTTAAAGTGTGGAGAAAAATTATGCGATTCGACGACATCTCGTTTACAGGAAACGGAGCTCGTTTGCAAAAGTTATAGCCCGCTGAAATTTTTGGGCAACTGGCAAAATTTGGAGTTTTGTGCAGGTTGGACGTGTGCACGCTCGCCAAGTGTTTCGATTATATTGCGACATGTGGACGAATTGTGTGACGTACTAAAAAAATGGGTTGGAACGCCATTCTTGGACACTCAGATTCGGACAAATGGACCCTGCTATTTACTGGCTGGGGGCCCTCAGCCAGGTTCAACACACTCGATTATGGAGGGGTGCCTTGGCCTCCTTCTCATTTAATCATTAAACCAACTTGTGTATATAAACTCCTATATTTGCCTTTGCGCCATGCATGTGGGACATTGGGCATGCATTATTTAAATTATCCACGCCTATTTACCTATTTCCAATTTTCCACGCATTATCTATTCCATTTTCCACGCATTATTCTACACTGTTCACGCATTAAACTGTATCCATTTACCACGCATATTTCTTGGGATTGTTTTAGCGCCTAAAACTAAACAATGCGCCATCCCCAAGAAATGTGCCCCATATAATGCGCCTCCACACAAGCATAAAGGTGGCTCTTTAGCCAATGTAAAACCGCCCTCCATGCATTTTTAAATGCATTCCATTTTTCACGCCCCCACAATGTGGGATAAAACTCTAAAAATGCGCCTAAGGAGAAGGAGGAGAAGTGGAGGGGATTGGAACAGCTGACCTCCCATCCAAAAGTATAGGTGCCTAACCAATGCGCCAACTATTTGGAAACAATATAAAAGGAGGTTTATCATATTTGTATAGTATTCAGGACTGTGTAAAATTATTGTAATGCTCATAACTTGAGCTAGGAGTGGAATTTGGAGGAGATGTAAAAATCAACCCCTATTATTTTCGACAGAGGAAGACTGTGAGAAGGTCAGAATTTTGTAGAATTCTTTGTAAAGAATTATTTTCAAGATTTTAATAGATCGGTCCCATTCAACTGGACCCGGAGACGTAGGCCTCAAGCGCCGAACTCTGTTATCAATTCTTGCGTCACATTGCTGGTGAATCCTATTCATTTCTTTCAATATTTGCACAGTACTTGTAGTTTTTATTCTTTTATTAAAAATACAAAAAGAAATAATGCTCAAATTTTACATCGAAAATCAATACAAAGCAAGAAGAATGTGTGTGCACAATTGCTAGTTAAATTTGGTTTTGGATCATGCACCTTCTACCCAATAGTTACCCACTAGAATATTTTTGTAATTATTTTCTACCAACACTTGAAAATGTGGAAAACCACTAGTATCCATTGTGCCACCAGTCACAAGGGAAAAAACCTTTCTTTGATAGTAAATGACACAAATGTGATTAGCGTGCTCAATGAAGAGTTACCTTAGAACATGCATCCCTAAGAGTCTCATCTGGAAATATACACATATAGTTGAAATAAATTGATTTACATTCAATATCAAAAATACACATCAACAATATTTATTCATATACTATGAGGAATAACACACACACATTGATTAGTGACAAGACATTCAATCAATCACTCTCTACTTGTGTCATGTCATATCATCACTACAATAATTTTTTGCTCTTAGCTATAATCTCACATGCAAACTCAACTCTATTTAGCAAGATTAAATCTAAGCTCCAAAATTGAATTGAATTCCTAATATAATCTGGGCTTTATTTATATAGGCACACAAGCCACCTAGTACAACATTTGACTTAGATAAAAATCCTAAAATTAAGGAACAATATGAAGATAAGGCTCAAAGGACCCATCACAAGACTTAGTTGGCCTTTCCAAAATTTGTTTGGCTTCAAATGATCATCCTTTAGTACTTTATGGTTTCCAAACAACTTGTAGTGTTACGTGGCTTCAAATAGTGCTTCATGACTTCAAAACATAATCGTAGTGTTCCACAACTTTAGATAGTACTTCATGGATTCCAAAATAGGTTATTAATATTCCACAACTGTCCTTAGGGTTTTATGGCATTTGTATAAGCTTGAGAAACCTTCATAGGATCTTCTAACCATCAACAAACTTTCACAACTTCCACCAACAACACGAAATGCAAAACACAAGGCAACACAACTCTATAACTTCCTCCTTCAACACATAAAGGCAACAAAATGTAACAAAATTTGACTCTAATTGTTTAGAATGATTTTGTTTGATCCAATATTTCTTGTGAACATAAATTCACTTGCATCATTTAGGGGTGGATTAATGTTACGAAATTTTCACATATTTATTTATGCATAGTTAAAAATAATTATGTATGTGTGTTGCAATTCAATTGTAATCCATTTATTTATATATGTTAGTCAAACTCTTGATTGGTATTAGAAAATATTTCAATAGAATTATCTCATATGTAGAAATAATAGAAATTATTTCATTAGAATAATAAATATAACACATAAATGATTTCCTATTTTTCCAAAGTGTTCATAGGTGTACTTATTTAATATTTTTATTACTTTATCGACATTAGTCCAATTTATTTATGAGCATCTTACATTTCTTTGGACATAGTATGAAATTGCTACAACATTTATTGGGTTTGTTCCAATAATAATGGATATGAAACCCCATAAGAAATTGCACTTTCACAAGCACAAAATATGATTTTGAAGTTGAAGTTGCACATAGCTAGTGGCGGGGAAGTTAAATAGAGTTATAATGTCTAGTGGAACACTATCCACATTTTGTTATTTATACCTAGTCTTTGGATACAATTTATATGAAAAGAAATACAAGTATTGTTAACTAGGATCTTGGGTATCCTCTCCCATCAAATAAACATATGATGTTGAAGATCATATGAAGACTATTTTCTATTCAAAATATTGTTTATCAACAAGATACTCTCATTTAATTATAGGATGTTTGTTCTTGGATTTGTTACATTGAAATGACTATCTAAACCTCAATTTTGGTATGATAACAATATCTTAAATAGATTTAAATATATGCTTCCACACCCTCTCATTATTTAGTCATTGATTGTCTAAGTTTTGTGTAGAACAATTCAATGTCACAACTCCTCAATCGTACTATGAAACATAGTTGCAAGAAATACACCAATACATTATTATATTATGCATACCATACAATATGATATTGTCAAACTAAAAGCATGGTTTAGATTTCCAAAATATCAAAGACACATTTTCTTCAAAACGTTGGAAATGTTTGACATAATTAAAATGTCTTATACCTTTCATAACTTTTTGTCTACTAACAATCTTATTTTCGGTTACAATGTAGAATTTACCAAATACTTTTTATTTTAATAATTTGAACATAAAACTTGATTCTTTCCTGCTAATTTAAAAAAGTGAACCTTGCATTTCCAACATGTGTTTGTAGCTTCTTTCACATATCAATACCAATAACCTTCACAGGGAAATCTACATGTTTTAAACGAAGCAAATTATTTCCTTCAAATAAGTTTGGGGATGAACTTGGTTCCACTATAATAGTTGTTATTTGGGTTGTGTTTAATAATGTGAATGCAAACAGTTTTAATCTTATTTAATTCTCACACAATGGTTCTACTATATTTTTGCTATATTTTGCAATAACCTTATTGTTTAGAAGAAGTTGACAAAGTACTCTATATTAGATGGTTTACATTTTGGGTTGTTATGGAATCTTGCAAAATATATTATTCAATGAGCATGATAGATGACTTATAAAGACTTGCATGTGAATTGATTTGTTTTTTTTTACATCTTCCCTTGCAAAAGTTTTGGAGATACACTTGGTTCTAGTATAATAGTTGTTACATGAGATAAAATAACAATGTGAACTCAAACGTCAACATCATTTCAATTACACAACTAATTCTTTGGTTAAAGGAGTTTTTCTCCTAACCTTGTCAAGATGAAACCTAACACTTTTTTGCAAGCACCTTATTGTTTAGAGGAAGTTGATTGAGAATTTACATGTTGTCATGGCATCTTACATATAACATTAAATAAACATGGTAGATGCCTTATGGTGACTTCACAAGCCGAAATTTTCAATTTCTATTTCCAATTTTAATCTGGTGGGATAACATTTCTCTTTCAATCACAATGATTTAATTTGATGATTTTCCAATCAAAATTCTCAAATTTCTTACAACTTGAGGCGCAATTGCTAATGATAAATCACCCACGCTCCTATGTCATGATTTGAGTGGTTTACTTTCATCCCCATTTTATCACAATTGTTCAACATGTAAAAGAGGAAGCTACCTATTTATTTACCAAAACTATTGGTGAAGCAACATTTACAAAGTGAATCTTGACCTTGATTACTAATTAAAGCTTTCACTCTACGAATGAATAGGGAGAGGACCTATAACCGTGCACCTAACTTTAGGGGCACATAGATATATGTAGGTATGTTATTAGCGTAAAAAGATTATATCATCGTGTAGTGTATGATTGTGTCATATCAACATTTTCGTTTCGTGTGTTTATTTGGAGGGAAAAGAAGTTTTTGAATTGATTTAATATGAAGAAAATCAATATAAAGTATTTGAAGGAGGGACCAATGACTCGAGCGCCCCATGTGTCACATTCTCATTGACTCTTAAATAGTGTAATTAACCAAAAAGTGAACAACTATTGGTACTTTTGTCAACAACTTATGGTGAAAAGAGATGTACATTTTTGGTCCCTGCTCGGTTATAGGGTCCTCTCCCCTATATATTTCTCCGAGAAATCCGCAGATTCGAATATGAGACTCGACCCATTTCAAAGTGCAAAAATGAGACTTTCAATCCTAATCCCACCGCTGCCTTATAACCGATTTCCATTTCTTTGCGAGTAAATTTTTTTCTGCTTAATCGGATTCGATCATACTTATTGCTAATTTATTTGTCTTTCAAATTAAATAAAATAGATGTGGACTCGCATTAGTAAAGTTTCGCATTTGTTTTATCAGCTAAGTTCACTTGTATACATTTTCATCTTACAAGCCGATCTTAGCTCAGTTGGTAGAGCGGAGGACTGTAGTGGGACATAAATTCTCTTAGAAATCCTTAGGTCGCTGGTTCGATTCCGGCAGATCGGATTCGCTTTTAAATTAAATTCTTTTCTTTAAGCTATAAAGTTGAATATTTGATATTTCCACCCATATGATAATTTAATAATAGATTTGTCCAGAATAATTAAAAAGTATCTCCAATTTTTTTCGTTCAATTGAATTACGCGCATGTCTAAGTTGGAGTCACGGTTGCAATAACAAATCCTACCCCTTCACGTGCCTATTTTTGTCCTGGTCTTCCATAGGTTAAATTTGATGGTTGTTTAGACGGTATTCTCGCTTGTTTCATCATGCCCCTCAATGTAGGGGTTGAATTTGATGGTCGTTTAGACGGTTTTTTGTTCTCTTAGCTTGACGGCATTTTTTTTTCCATGTTTTCATCATGCCCTTCCACACAGGGGTTGAATTTGACAACCATTTAGATGTTTTTGTGATCTTAGCCATAAAAACTTGCAAATGTTTGAATTAACTGTTGCATGTGACTTGCATATTTAAAATATGACCGTCATTTGTTATATAGAGTTATATGTAAATTATATTAGTAAATATTAAATATAGCTAAATAAATACAAAATAATCTTTTATATATTTTATTAGTAATGTATAAATAATATTGTTTTGTATTTTTGAAGGGTAGTATTGGAAAATTACCGTCACCCAAAAATTGTTGGATAGGCATAGGTGTACGTCAAATTTAACCCCTACCTCCACTTGCTTGTTTTCGTGGTTGGGTTTCCAATGTGCAACCTATTGGTTTTTTTCCCCTTTTTTCAATTTTGGCCCGTAAGCACAAATTGCATTCGTGCGAATAATGCGAGCGTGATTTTTTTTGTTTAAAACTTTATTGTATATATTATTGTTTATCATGCAATTATCTATTTGATTTTAAAGATAATAGTGTTGGGCAGGGATATTTTTTCCACACCGCATTATAAAATATGAAGGTAATTGTGTCATAGAATACAATTTTTCATTATATAGGGTGTTATTTTTAAAATTAATATTCTTGAATAGGATTTTACAATTTATAAGTTCTCATTTGTTGACGATGAGCAGCCGATGCACGAGCTCAATTTTTTATGATTGTTTAGACCCTTTAATCAAAAATTATACTCACTTGAATAGTCGAGCGAGATGGCAACTATATAGTGGAGCACATATACCAGATATTTGTCCCCATAGGAGATGCACACCATTCCTTTCCGGTTATTAGATATTATTTGCGTAGGAACAATCTGAGTCGTGGGACATGCAACTATTTAATTCCCATCTTTTCCTTTCCAACTCTCCTTTAGTTGTGTAAGGCCTAATTGTTGGTACCCTAAAGTTGAGCAAATTAACAACCATGACGAAGTGACCCTCCATATAGCTAAAGAAGATGCAATACAACACTATTCTTAAGCTCAATACTATTTTTGATTAACTTGCCTCATGTTGTCCAATGTTTATTTCATCATGCCCGCATACTACCCTCGAAATATTCTCTCCTTGTTTTCTCATGAAAAGTCGAGTCAGCGATCACATGATATTCGCTTGTAGAAGAATCACCGCTGCAGATGCCATCACGGATTTGAATATAATGCAGAGGTCCATGAGCTTGGTTGTAGGAGCCATGCACGTAGGTATAAATAATCTTTGAAGTTTGAAGCTTCTTATATTTTTTCCATTACTTGAGGGTTTAGTGTTGGCTATTTTTTAAGTTTTTGGACAAGGCAAAAAGCATTTTGTTAGAGTGTTTCCATCGGCTGCTATTTTGAGGGGAAAACTTCATTTTAATGAGGTATTCTTTGGGTAACTCATGTCATTTTTACTTGCGCTAGAATTGCTGGAAAAAACACTGTGGTAGTGCCACAAGCATCCATGATGCATCATCCAACACCTCTTCCTCTTCCTTACCCATTTTTGTTTTGACTTTCTGCAATTCATATTTCTATCCTTACCCGCCCCACATGTTACCCCTTCATAAACTCTTCCCACTTTACACTCGCATCCATCTTTTTCTCCTTCCAATCCCCCTTTCCCGTGCTCAACATTTTTCATCCCTCCCACCAAAATTCATTTGTCCTATGGTAAATCCCCTTCCATCCCTTTCGGCATCCCCATCGCATAACCCATATGTGATTGCTAGTTTAATTGATTTACGTGTTATTTTTTATTTAATTGATGAACAAGGGTTATAATGCCCATATAAAAACTATTGACATGGGTAACATATGCCCTATAGATATTATTGATATTTACATTATATTATTTACTATTATAATTGTGATTACCATGTCATCTATTTAAAACATAATGATATTCATATACTTATCAAAATTGCCTCATCACCTTGAAAAAGGTTATTCATATCAAATTTACCTCATCACCTGTAATAAGGCTATTCAGATCAAAATTGCCTCATCACCATGTAAGAAGGCTATTTAGATTAAAAAATGCCTCATCGCCTTTTAAGAAGGCTATTCAGAAAAAAAATTACCTCATCACCTTGTAAGAAGGCTATTTAGAGGATGATCTTCCCTCCTTGTCTGAAAGTTGTCTTGGAGCCCATATTTTCCCACCAAGACTTGTCACAAAGCTTTCCTTCTTACCCCGTATGATTATCACTTCATAAGTAAGCTTGGATTTTGAAGGTATTCCCCATAAGCCTCTAGTCATCGGACAGGGATCAACCTCTGCAAGTTAAGGAGGTTCAATATTGAAAGGTCGAAGCCGAGACAACAAATCAAAAGCATTGATACAACTTGCTAACAAAGTCTACCAATGTCCTAAAGCTAGTCTCAAGCTAGAGGAAAGCAACAACAACAACAAAGCCATGAGAGAGGGCAATAGACAATACCACAAAGGACTCTTCTAAGTAACCTATTTTCCAACAGAGTCAAGGTTGTTCTATGCTCTAACATAATAAAAATAATAGCCCGGAAAGGGATCTATCTTGAGAAGATTATCAATGAAAACAAAGGAAATCTCTAATTGACATGGGGTCAACCTTCAAATTCTAAGGAATTTGTGCCAAGTATATATCCTTGCATGCTTGCCAAACCTCCTCAGAATGAGGAGGAAAATCGCCTACGAAACGCTCCTCTCGTGATTCGGGAGAAGAAATCCATTTCCTCTTCCTTCCACAAATAAAAACCTATGGAAAAGGAATCCCAACATGAATCGAGAAGTGAGTGAAATTCAAGAAAATGAGCTAGGGAGAGGACCCAATACTTTAGCAGGATCCAATAGTTGGGAGGGTATTTGAGGGGGAAATACCAGAACTTGAACAAATTTGAATGAAAAGTAGTTGTGGAAATTACATATTATTACAAGTAAGATGTATCACATCACTCATAATATTATCTACCCCATTACTTTGTGAGTTTCAAATTACATCTCACTTTTTTATTACATAATAAAAGTGAGATGTGTTTTGAAAACTGCAAGAGAATGGGGTAGATATGGACGAATTGCCATGAGATGCCACACGGGAAGTGTACCATCAGATATTAAATCATAAAGGCTCACTTCATTCATATGCTCAACAAAAATGATGAGTAGATTAGGGGTGGGATTAAATTATTTATTACTTGTACAAATGAACAAGTTAATTATGAATGTGAATATGTGGTCGATTGAATATCATGTTGCCACACAAGGGGTCAAACCAAATCCATGTATTAATTGTTGTATTAATCGCGATGAGTTCTAATTATTCAACCACAACATTGGTCAATAAATTTGCAATTTTGTTTGCCTCCTAATAGCAAAGTGGTATATTTCATATGAAGCCAACTCCCTAAGGTGATGCCTAACTAAATTCAAGATACCTTTGTTGATTCTCTAGTTTTGGAGATCCTAGTTTTTATTGTCTTGACAATAATTTTAGAGTCACACTCAATGATCAAATAGTCAATACCATAATGTAAAGCAAGCTAGATGCCACCCATCTTAAACGACAAGGATTTCATCTACTATATTTACTAGTATTCCCTTTCTTTTTAAATGCATCAACTTCGATAGGATTTTCCATATCATGGCTTTATTTTTTTCATCGATGAATGAGGATTATAATGCTCGGATAAAAATACTAGCATGGGAAATGTATGTCCCATAGATATTGTTGATATTTACACTATAATACTTATTATTTACATCCATTATATACATAATGACATTCATATTCTTAATCAAAATTGCCTCATTGAAGAGTCCATTAATTGACCCATTATATCACAAATTATAATGTTTTTTCTTGCAAATACATTGATTAATGCATGTGATGGTTGGAATTGATTAGGTCCAAGTACAAAAAGAATTTTATCCTTGTTGAACATTGTGGACTAATGATTATGGTTTATCTTCCAAATAATTACCTTGAAGAGACATGTGGCAATGTGTGCGTGGTAATGAATTCATGATAATTGTTAGTCCTTGCTATCACATTCCAGTTGACATGGTCTTCGCCACTATGAGGATTAGTTAAAGAAGTTAATAAAGGCTAAAATAGGGAGCACGCTTCTAAAATTGCCCTCATATCCATTCACCTATATTCTTGGGTGTGTGTTGGAGGAGTGTGCTATAAAATTGTGGTCTTGACAGATTTAGAGAAGAGGAATGTGTGTAATAGGAAATAGAGATAGACGTATGTGAGAAAGTTTTGTTGAAAGTTGTTATTTGTAAGAAATTGTTGGTGATCAATAAAGACATGTTGTTTTGAGAAATTTTGTTAACAAACCAAGCCGAGGAAGAGAAAGGGCCCACTCGACCAAGGACTTGGCTTGTTGTGTTAGTATTTATGTCCCTGTTTTCTCACAATATTGAATTTTGAGTATGCTTAGTAACAATTACTTTCAACACTACAAGATTCTGGACAAGAATTTCTTTCATTATATTTTTCTTACACTATATTTTCAATTCTTGCAACTTTCCTTTCTAAGTATTTCCTTTCCTACACGTTTTGTTTAGAATAGTTTCATTTTGTAAAGTGCATTCATTTTCTGTATGATTGATTTCAATAGATTAAAGACTTTTTATTTTCATTTTAGTTGATTAGAATTTGCTTGTTTCCAAATAGAGTAGTTATTATTTTTAAATAGGTAGATGAATAAGAAAATGACTCAAGAGAAACAATCAACCCCCAAAAATAACTAAACAACACTTACCAATTATATACTTATTTCCTTCTTTTTCAAACTACCTTGGGCACATCCTTGGTTAAAAATGACATCAACTACAAATTAGTTGATTAAATGATTGGAACTCACAACGACCCATCATTTTTGGGGCCATTTTCATGGAGCCTATGCTATTGACGAAAATATTATATAACTAGTAATGATCCTAGCCTTTGTTTTTCAAGATAAAAATTGATGTACATGCCTCAAGACTCTAAGGGAAGATACGTACGTAAAATATCTCAACCAGTAACATCAAGTGAAGATCCCTTAGAATAATCCAATAACAACACCCATGAGATAGAAATTGAGACTGAAGTTGAACTTGAAACTCATGTATTGCACAATATCTCGTAGAGACATGGGTGGTTAGGTAGAAGACCTTCCCAAGGAGATAGACCCATGGGATGAAGTTTCACTTATCCAATTCTCCTAGATGAAGAAGAAGATGCCCCTATGAAAAACATTTCTCCATCTATTCTGTCCACCTTTAGAGGAATGTCAGGAGAAGATCCAGATCAATTCATGTTTGATTTCAAAATTGCATGCCAAACATATGACTATAAAACTGGTAATCATAAGGTCAAGATCTTTCCTTCCACTCTCAAATATTCTACCATGAGGTGGTTTATGGTGTTGGAATCTAACTCCATCCACTCTTATGAAGAAATGGAAACTAGTTTTCTAGAAAATTATCATGATTATTTTAGGGGAAGGGATAGAAAGGAGGATTTCTTTCAAATGAAACAAGAAGAAGATGAAAATTTGGAAGACTATTTAGAAAAAAATATGTTTTTCCATAGAAGAAGTGGATATGAGCTCAATGAAGAACTAAGTAAAACAATATTTCTTAAGGGAATTGATAAAGAAGTAAGATAGTCTCTTAATCTGATGGGAAGAGGTGATGTTAATAAGCTTACCCTCCAACAAAAACTAAGTTACACAAGAGTTACTCTAAAACAAGGGGAAGTAACAGAAAAATAGAGTTGTGAAAGATTTATCGGATACTTTCTAGCTCATGTAAGAACTCTCCAACATTAAAATGGATATCCCAACACAACTTACCTCTACCTTGGATGGGTTGAAACCCAAAATAAATGTTTCCAAAGAATCTTTGAACATGTATTGTCCTAGGTGTAGGAAAATGCATCCCTTAAAGGTCATGCCCTTTAGACCACATGACCATGTGCTTGATTTGTGAAGTTAATGAACATGACACCAACCAATGTACCTTTCTTCCCCATTTGAAATAAATATCAAACAGAACTACTCAACCAACAATAGAGAAAAACTATGTTCATAGGAAAAATAATCAAAATTACTTTCCTCCAAGACCTGCTCCAATACCTCCATCTCCTTGGATGATGTAGTGGCCCAACCAGACCCTTCCATCTACTCGGGGGAAACTTGATCGGACACAATATAATTGGATGAGTTTCCCAAATCAACAACCATGGATGCCTCAATTCAATCAAAAACTAGATGTCACCGATTAATCCACAACCATGGCCAAATAAAAATGGTCTCAACAACAAACCTTCAATCAACCAATCAAGTTTCCTCCACAATAGGATTTGATGCCACCACCATAATTAAACCCATAGGGAGGACAAGTAACTTAGATGCAATTTCCAACTCTACCTTTCCAAAATTCAAAAAATCAACAAACAACCTCAATTAATGAAGCTATAAAAATAATTGATAAACTAGGGAAAGCTAATGTTGTTGTTGATTTTCTCTCAAGATTGAATGTTTCAGGTGAAGAAGAACTTGTTAAAGACCACTTTCCAGATGAACACCTATTTGTTAAATCTTTTATGCAGGGGTTAGGGTTTTGCTTATGAAATGTAAACCCTAACCCCCGCATAAAAGATTTACACCATAACCGCAAAAGAGTTTTTGGTGGTTGTTTATTATGTTAACGAATTCGGTCATTATGTCACTAGGTATAAAAATTTGTATACATAGACCATTCAACAATAAGGTATTTGAAAAATAATCCAGTTGATAGGGATATGATTATCATATTGTTACTCCTTTTACAAGAATTTGATATAAAAATAATTGATAAACTAGGGAAAGCTAATGTTGTTGTTGATTTTCTCTCAAGATTGAATGTTTCAGGTGAAGAAGAACTTGTTAAAGACCACTTTCCAGATGAACACCTATTTGCAATTTCAGCACACTCACCATGATTTGTTGATATTGCCAATTATCTAACCACAAAGAAGTTTCCACTTTATTTTACAAGTAGAGAAAGGGAAACAATAGTTAGTAACAATGTCACTTATGCATGGTGTGATGGAATTTTATTTAAGTATGGTCTTGATATATTTCTCTACATGTGTGTTAGAGAAGAAGTATATGACATTATCGAGCTTCCCGTGATGAACCAATCGAGGGAATCATTCAGTCAAGAAAAAAATCACAAAATCCTTGGAGTTGGGTACTACTGGCCTTCACTACACAAGAATGTCAAAAAATGCATATGGCAATGTGATGCATGCCAAAGGATAGGGAAGCCTAATTTTTCCACCAAAATGTCTCTAAATCCTCAACATATTTTATGACCTTTTGAGAAATGGGGAATCAGTTTCGTTGGGCCAATATTCCCCCCATCTTATGGAAAATAGTACATGTTGGTGTGCATTGATTATGTTACCAAATGGGCAGAGGTTCAAGACCTTCCTTCTGCTAATGAAGAAGTTATAGTTGATTTCTTGTACCATCGAATCATGCAGAGATTTGGAGAACCTAGAGCTATAGTGTCCGAATAGCAACCTCAATTCATGTCTACAAAGATTGAAGCCTTTATAGGACTCTATCAAATCAAGCACTAAAATTCATCACCATATCATCCTCAAGCCAATGGAAAAGTTGAAGTTACAAATAGGGAACTAGAGAATATCTTGACAAACGTTGTAAATGCAATAAAAAAATATTGGGTAGAAATTTTTCTTGAAGTAGTCTAAGCTTACAATAAAACATGGAAATATACCAATGGCTTTTCCCATATGAACTTGTGTATGGGAAGATGCCATTGTTTCCTATAAAATTTAAAATATACACCTTGAGTACAACATTTAAAGTAGGAATTGAGATTGATACAACTTAGAAAGATATGATTCTCTAGTTGAACGAGTGAGATGAGATGAGGATGGAAGCCCAACAAACAAAGTAAAAATTTTCCTTACAGGAAAATGGAAACTAAAAAGGGAACCTCAAGAAATAAAACAAGTATAACACCTCAAGTTTTGATCATATGAAAAATCACATCTTATTTTGAGAAACCATCTACAAAATTTCATCCTTCTTTAGCACTATCAAGGGATAATTATTACATTAGAAATAAAACTTAGAATGAGTTCATTAATGATTCGATGACCGATGCTATCTATGACGATGACAATGAAATCCCTTCCTCAAGACATCCCATTAAATGAATTTGAAATTGCATCACTTAAATATTTATATTTCCACTCTAGTGTTAGGATGTCGTCACCTACCCGATTTAATGTTAAAGGTAAAAAAATTATGATAGTCAACAAAATTTAAATTCCACCAAACCAAATACTCGGGGTCACCTCTTTTCGCGAGTAAAAGAAAGTTAAGAAAATGGGACTTCTGAAGGAGTTTCAAGTTAGAGTGGGTTTCTAATTTTCCATTTATTGAACCTATTCAAAATGAAAATAAATTTGAACCTCCCAAAGAATGAAAATGTACAATTTGTAGCTGGAAATTGGGAAGGGACAAGGCAATGTAACTTAACTTGGATACAATTGAGAAGTTTGTAGGAAAGATATATGAAAAGAAAATTGTAGATGGAGTTGTGAAGAATGTTTCTAGATAAAAAAATGTAGATGATTTTTTACATGTAGGTATACAAACTAATTTAAAGACAAGAGAATTGAAAGAATAGTTGCACAAAATGGAGGGACAATTACATCTCAATTTAACAAGGTCATTCAAAACAGTCTTTTAGGTAAAACAATTCAGCTAGCTACTATTTTTCACATTCTAAAAAGAGGTCTTCCTATAACCGATTTTCTAGAACATAAGAAGATGTTGTATTTTATTGGTGTCCCACACTTTCCTCATTTTCACCGGTTTGAAATTAGTAGTTGGGATTGGGTGAAATGCATAGCTATGGTTGAGAAGGAAGACTTGAAAAAAACTTAAGTCTACATGATATGTTTCTTTGTCTATTGATGAGGTTATAGTAGTAGATAATATTTCTTGGGTATATATGCATGTTTATATTGTTGAGAATCATGTGAGACAACCTCACTTACTTGTTATTCACAAGATGAGAGAGAACTCAATTCGAAAAACCTTTGTGAACTAGTAATAAGAAGTTTGAAGGAGATTAGTGGCATGGATGATTCTACAATTGCAAAAAAGATGGTATGTGTTGGGGAAGATGGGGCATATATAATGCAAGGTCATTGTAATGGTATGTGTGTAAGACTCCAAACATCCCATTTCTTGTATATGATTTCCATTCATTGTATGGCTCATAGAATGAATATAGGATACAAAATAGTTAGAAAATTTAAACCTGTAGAAAAAGTTAAAGAATTTATTTGAAAGGTGTATGTTTATTTCTGTCATAGTCCAAAAATGTTAATGGAGCTCCAAATCTTTATAGAAGGATTCAAAAATGGGCATAATCTCTAATTTAGGTTTCTCTTATGAAAACATTGTTCTCTTTGATCCTTCACCCACACCTTCCTCCTTCGAAATAACTTTGATCATGAATCCATTACTCATGAGAGGTTAGATGAAGCTATCAAGGCACATGATAAATCTTAACAACATGATCAAAATAAGGATGTTCATCAAACCAAATAATATCTTAAAGTATATAATGATTCACTCCTTATCACTTTAAATATGAATAACATAATTTAACCTTAGAACAACAATTCCTATACTAATGTTACTAACACTTCATATCATTATGCTAAAGACAAGTACAAAAAATACAATTGACATACAAGGTTCTAAACATATTATATCTTGTATTGAACTCGCGTGTCCTTCTTTGGCTCAAAAATAACTTAAAACTATTTACCTATGTTCTCCAAGCCAAACATTCTTTGAAGAGAACATATTATGCCAATATGAAGAGTTATTCATACAAATAATCCTTTGTATATAGAACTCTCTATGTTAATTCCCTAATTTTTCCATGATTCTCAATGATATTTCTTTCATGAAAACAACTAGCCCCTCTTTATCACATTTTAAATTAGACACACTAAAGCTAAAAGATCCATCATAGATGAAGTTTCTAAAACATGTGTTACTTCCCTCAATTTCATCAAGACACTTGGATTTTCTATTGATAATCTCAAATCCACTAAGAGCACATGTTAGTATTATAATTTTAGATAGATGTTCCTATGGCTTACATTTAGTTACCTATCATTGTGCCTACTCACAGGTCTTCTATGTCAAATTCATGATCTTCAACTTCCCTTGTCTTATATTATCCTCTTAGGTCCATTGTGGACCCACTACATATGCACAATCATATCATCCACCTGTAAATGCATTAATTTTTCACTTCTAAGAGATATTTATAAAGTACAAGAAAACATTAATCCTTAACACTTTGAACTCTTCCGAAAATGCAAGACATATATTCCCATCCTATAATATCTTCCCAATATCTTATTCTAAAAATAGAAATGCTTCAACTATCTTGTTGACTCCCTTCATGGCTATAGTGGTCATCCCAAGGTAGTGGTCCAAATGTAATCCAACCTTCTTGACTTGGATAATGGTGAGCCTAATTAAATTAACCCTAGTGATAATATTTCTTATCTCAATGATCTTATCATCCCATTTTTGCCTCTTTCTTTATGACCTCACTCTCACAATATACCTCTACCAAGTAGAAGACTCAACTCATACATACATGACCCTCATAATGATACTCACATCCTTTAAATAGGATGGGTAACACCTAATCCCAATGTAGGCCGACCCATTACCCAATATAATTAATCCCTATGTGAGCCCATATAACTAACTAAGGGGATGTGTGCCACATGTCGGCATCTCCATCAACCCATATACATTATAATATTATATCCCATGTGAACCCATACATATAACTAAGGGGATGTGTGCCACATGTTGGCATCTCCATCAACCCATATACATTATAATATTATATCCCAAGGTACATATCATTGCCTCCCTCTTTGACATGTTTCGTCCCGAAACATAAGAAGAAGCCATATAATGAGTGTGCTTTAAATTATTGCACACTTGTCGCCAAGCTTGATCATCCAACCACCCATATGAAATCCTAGTGGGTGATGCTACTCCAAACTTGATTCCATATTCCATTGTGCTTGTCTGATTCCATCTTGGTCCATATGTGTTCCTCCTCGGCATCCATGCATATCCATAATGATTATTCCTGTGATTCCATGTCATACAATTATTGTTCCATTGATTCCATGTATAGCCAAAATTATTACTCCTCCAATTCCCTGTATATCCATATAGATTGCTGACCTCATGTGTCCGAACATGTCTCCATGATGTTTTCCTCTCATGATGATATGGGTGTCTATATGGTGCAACCTTATCAATCTTTTCCTCTACTTTCTTTTCCTCTTCAAACTTGTTTGTTATTTCTTTTTTCTCTTGAGTAGAGAAATTATTTTTTCTTTTTCATCATCCTCTCCTTCTGATTCATCCTTATTCCCTTCTTCACCATCTTCAAATTCATCTTCATGATCCAATTTTACATTATTTTTTTCCTTGCTAAGTGTGATATCTTGCAATGTAATTTTCTTTCGCTTGTACCATAATTTCATGAATTTCTTTTGCACATTAATATTAATTGTTCCCAATGTCTCTAACCAAGGATATCCAAGAACAATATCCATACCATCCATATCTAAAGCATAAAAATCTGAATGTAAAACATATTTATCCATAGAAAGCTTTAAATCTTCAAAAACTTGAATTTTCTTACCATCCATTTGAGATTCCTTGATATGCTTTGTTTGCACATGTAGATTGTGAGCTACATCCATATTGATGAAGTTATATTGGCTGCTAGGGTTTATGGAAACAATTACCTTTTTTCTTTGAATGCACCCTTCAAACTGAAATATTGAAGCTTCTTTCCTTGGAGATGCACTATCTTGCGAAGAACTTCATCATCAACATATTCTTCTTCTTCTTCTTCTTCTGATGCTTCTTCTTCTTCTTCTTCTTATTCTTCTTCTTCTACTTCTTATTTTTATTTTTCTTCTTCTTCTTCTTCTTCTACTTCATCTTCTTCTTCTTTTGTTGCCCATCTGTCCATGAAAACTTGTTCCAGTTCCTCCAAAGACCAATTAGACTTTTCCTTTTCTAACTCAGAAAACCAAATCTGTGCAGGGCCACTAATCCACAACTTGAATAACCAAATATCTGATGGTTTAGAGAATTTAACCCTAAATTTGTTCCACCATTCTCTAGCATCAATCCTGCCATCTCCAAAAAAAGCTACCATCCCCATGATCCACAAAACTAGGGTTTTAGGAATAGACCCTTTTGATCAAAAAATTTTCTAACCCTTTTGGCTAAAGGTTGGCCAAAAATCAGAAATCACAGAACACAAACCCCAATTTAATTTTTGAGAGGTTTCCGAAAATGTAAGAAATTCAAGAAAATTCCTCAAATTGAGCCTGTGGAGCAAAATAGTGAAAAACAATAAAACTGAAATAAATCTGTCAAAATAGATCCACCAATTTTGAAATTTCAGTGGTATTACCATTTAATATATTACCAATAACCCAAAAAAAATTATTTCCTAATTCGTCATTATTTAGAAGATATAGATGAAACCTTAAAATTAGGGTTTCAACCCTAAAATGGACACAACTTTTGCAAAACAGCTCCAAAAATCTGAAATTCGGAGGGAAGATCACTTGAACTATTTATCCACTCCCCACAAAAATATCTGAAAAATTCCAAGTCGATCTCAAGATATAGACGAATCACCAACATTAGGGTTTCATCCCACAAATTGCCCGAACACTGCTCTGATACCACTTGATAAGAACCTTGCATATCATAAATCAATAAATTGTAGAAGATAACACAACACAAGAGATATGGGGGCCAAGATGCCCTAATATCAATATATGCATAATAATACCCTTAAGGTAGGGCAACACCATACAATGCTCCTTAAGGAAGGAGTAACTCCACAATCTCCCAAGATGGGAATCCACTTCGAGGGGGACACCTCCAATATACCTCTACCAAGTAGAAGACTCAACTCATACATACATGACCCCTCATAATGATACTCACATCCTTTAAATAGGATGGGTAACACCTAATCCCAATGTAGGCCGACCCATTACCCAATATAATTAATCCCTATGTGAGCCCATATAACTAACTAAGGGGATGTGTGCCACATGTCGGCATCTCCATCAACCCATATACATTATAATATTATATCCCATGTGAACCCATACATATAACTAAGGGGATGTGTGCCACATGTCAGCATCTCCATCAACCCATATACATTATAATATTATATCCCAAGGTACATATCATGCTCTCATATGTGCCTTGTGGATTTTGGTTTGGGGGGGATTATAGAAACAATATTCATTAATATATGCGTTTCTTGACATACATTACCTACCCTCGGGCTCAAGCATTCAATAGAAAAAACTCAATGTTATAAACATCCCTTCCTTCCTCCACATCCTTGGTTAAACATGTTTCAATGGAAGGGATTCAACATGGAGATGTCTTCCTATTCCTTGACATCCCCTTTGCATTCCAAGAAAATCCCTCCCATCTCTAGTAATAATTGGTTGACAAAGATAAAAAGAATCTCTCTTACTAGATTACTAATCTCCTTTCTTGGGATGGAAAATTCTAAATTTGTTTCAAAGTCCTTTTTCCACCCACTTTTATTGTTCATTTTGTTGGGTTCCTTCTCAACCCTCTTACAAAAATCTTGAGAAAACATTGAGATAATTTCTATGGGCTAGTTATGAATTTGGAAAAGGGTTTCATATGATTTCTTGGGAGTTTTACTACCTCCATAATGATTATGGAGGTCTTGGACTGATAGAAATTAAACATCAAGGTATCTTAGAAGATTTTTCTACAAAATGCATTTCTAAAGGAACACTAAAATGGCATAAACCTTGGAAAGGGCTTGGATTTTAACTTTATTATTATTAAAGCTCCAAATAAATTGGTCAACTATTTTCTCATCAAGAGCATCGAAGGAAGGTGTTGAAAAGAATGATCCCTCTACTCATTTTGTTAATGTTGGGATCTAAATAATCCATGACACGGAGCACTTATCTTGTTTTGTAAGGTTGGAAGAATTTTATTCAATTTATGGGATGAGAAACACTATGCTTTGTTGTGCATTACTCTTAATCCCATCCAAGTCCTCTCTTCATTTCATGGCTTATTATTCACGGTTACATTTACCGTTGGGATAACTTGCAATGTATTAGCTAAGTCATTAGGCGTCTCCTAAACCCCATCATAAATCCCTTACACTTTACATCACAATGATAATTTAAATACCCCAGTTCATTCACCCATGCTAAGATTGAATCTATGCATGTTGCTTTCTTTAACTAGACATAAAATGCTAAGACATCACCCCCTCATTTTTCTTCCCTTCTTTCATTTTCATTTCCACCTTATTCTTATATTTTGCCTTCATTTTATTCATACCACACCGTATTGACAATGGCTAGGCCTATCTCTTATGCAAGTTCGCACAAAGGCAAAAAGTATTTTCCATCACGTCGTCGTTAGTTTTGTCGCGTCGCCATTAGTTTTGATGGAATAGGTAACAATGTAATATGTTGTTACCTATTTCACAAATTTCTATTTGCAGTTTTATAAAAAGAACCGGTGCCATAGTCTTTCATACGTGAGTGCGCAACAGGATGGTGGGGCACGGGAAATAGGCTGCGGGGTTGCAGTTCGAGGCCGTGGGTGCAAGGATAGATCGTACCACCAAATTTTGATGTGAACTCGTGTGATGGATAGGTGATTGATTGAGAACCCGTGGAATGCTATGAAAACCTTCTAAAAAAATGGATACTTACATTAAGGCACAATCCTCTAACCAAGCCATGGGACACTACATTTTAAGTTTTGGTAGGCTATATTTTTCTGAAGTAATATTACTAACCCATGAAACACTTCACGAGTTGCGGTACATATCAGCATTCTATTTTTGTGCCTCTCTTTGACCTCTCAAATAGTGTGGCAAATCGTGCCTTTTTTATTGCATTAATATGTAAAATTGGCTCTTTCACATTCTTCATCTCATTTGAATACCTACAAATACTTCACTTCATCTCATGTCATCTCTTTCATGTTTCCATTAATTCAAACCCAACCCTTTAGTCCCTCCATGTCGTAGATCACTATTGATAGTAACTATCAAATCACATTGATATCTTGATGTACTCCCCATGTCGCAGAAGGTTGTGATAACCATGAATCTCACCATGTCACCTAAGGTAGTTGCATAACATAATTATCTAGAATAAACCTTAATGTCATAGGATGTTTTTGGGTGATAGTTGTTTTACATGGCTATTTTTCCACTACAATTTCACCGCACACACTAGAATATTGTATTTTTTTCGTGGTGAAGGATGATCTTTCTCTCTTCCTTCATGCCTCCTCTAACTTATTTCAAATATCTTTTCCCTCAATTTTCATCTATAAAGAGAAGATTCTATTATATTATAAAAGGGTCAGTCCCTTTTAGCTGTGGTTGTTCTTTTTCCCATTGGCTTGTTTCTATCCATTTCTTCTCTCATCTCTAGAATTTTCTTGAGTTATCATTTTATTTGTATAGTAGTTTATCCTTTATCTTGATGAATTTAATGCATTTTGGGTCTCGTCTTATAGTAAATATAGTTGTGTATATTTGAGCAAGGATTAAGTGTTGTGGCTTATATATGTTCTACTCTTCTCCCTTGTCGCATGGATCTCTTGTGGGTTATTCTTACCTATTATATATTGTCATTACGTGTACAAGGACTATACTTGCATTCACGTAACATATGATGTTATCCTATAACACGTAGAGGTAAGAAGAACCTTATTTCTCTTTAGGTTCACCGTCTTTCCTTTTTATGTCATTTTCCTTCTTCTCAAGACTTCCCTTGTATTATTAGAGTAGGTATATTAGTGATAGCCTTAGGAGGAGAGATAGATGAGAACTAACTCTCTCTAGGGGTTTACTTCATTGTGCAAGTCCCACACTTGTGAATTAATCCCATGTCGCCTTGATAGTGAACACAATTCACACATCGTACATTTTCAACCTCCAACAGATGGCTTGGGAGAAGATCAAACCATGGCTTCTTTGGGATGGAGATAGATTTATCAATGACCTTTCCATCAACTCGACATTGGTTTAATGGTCTCCATTTATCAATTTTCGTAATGTCCCTCTTGCATATGTTCCCTAGGTACATGCTCTCAAGCTTTTGATTTGGAGGATTCACATTGTGCATGATATGTTTGCAAACAATCGGGATATTACTTTCTTATTTAAAGGCCAAATCTAAATTCTTGTTGCTAATAATGACCGAGAATCCTTTCAAGAAATCTTGGATGTTATCCCTATAAGAATTCTCCATAAAATTGAGTCTTACCTTCCCACCCATGGTGGTAGGATTAGAAATGGTATTCTAAAACATCCTTTCAAACTTACTCACCCAATAAGGGCTATGATTTGCTTGCACAAAATTTTCCCATGGTGGATATACTTAATTCTTGATGGTCTACTCATTCTTATGTGGATTATGGAGTCACATGTTTAACAAGATATAGAATTCTATCGTTAAATGCAAGCTTACACACTTTACTTGGTGTTTAATTTATCGTGGTCTTCCCCAGGTCGAATGATTATTCACTTAGGAATTTCGTAGCCACAACTTTCCCATTTTGTGGTTATATTAAGACCTTTATGCACCTTTTTTGGTTCTACCAAAATCTCAAATAGCCTAGTCTTCGATTCATGATTTTTTCAAACGTCTTAGACATGAGTCTTTTTCTAGTAGCACTTCCTATTAAGAGACTATTCTTCTCTCCCAATGGCCTTTACCCAACATTGTCATGCATTCAAAGTGGAATTATTTTTTCATTTAGAAAAAGAGAAATTCAGCTATTTTTTCTCCTTCAAATTGTTGATTGCATCTCTCGACTTATAATAAATCAATTATTGTTTCCAATTTCTTTTTACAAATACAAGTGCAAGCCCGAAAGGTGGCTCTAGAGGTGGCCCACCGAAGGTAAATTTTAGTAGCGAATATTCGTTAATTCATGAATATTCTGATTTTTAAAAAATTGTGTTTGGTGAATTTTTAGGCTAGAAATTAGGACCGGGTCGCCTAACTTTTCTAGGTATAAGTTAATTTTAGGGGTAAGTTCGCCCAACGTTTACACAAATAGCCAAAAAATTTAATTCAAATCGCATTAGCATGAGATTGAAATTTGTGGAATATGTCTTCATATATATAGTGATTACAAATTTACAATTTCATATCAAGTACACATCAAATTTTCTTCACAATTCCTTTACTTGTGCTTGTGGTCCTATGGGCATTGATGATCGAGATCGAATTGCATATTGCAACCCTCCAACATTAAAGGTATTTTAACAGTTAATATGTTATTATGTTGAAGTTGTATATAATGTAAAATGTCAAAACGATCAACAACAATAACATAAATGTATCTTAACGGTTGGTAGCATACAATATGTTACCCGCCAGAAGATAGATATATGTTATTCGCCGATAGCATATTGTATGCTACCACCCGTTAGCATACATTTACGGCACAAACAATGTTAAATGTATGCTAGCCTAAATGTATGCTATATATATATATATATATATATATATATATATATATATATATATATATATATATATATATATATATATATATATATATATATATATATTTATATACCAATCGGTAACATCTATCTATTTGATGGTAACATAAAAATGTTTCTAGTTGGTAGTATAAAAAATGTTATGGTCGGTAGCAAGATGAAAAAATGCTATCGACCAGAGTAGCATGAAAAAATGCTATCGACCGTAGCATGAAAAAAATGCTACCGGCCAAAAAAAAGTGTATGGGATTTTTTTTTCTTAGGTCAAATTTTGTGAGAACATATTTCTCATTAAGATGATCATTTTAACTGCTAACATCAAAAAAATTCAAAAAAATCTCATACAAAACTAGCCAAATCTGCATTATTTTCACAAAAAAAAATTGAATTTTTTGTTTGCACCATGTTTTGCGAGGACAAATTTCTCATCGAGACGGTCATTTTAACTGTTATTGTCGAAAAATGATTTTTGAAAAATTACATATGCTTTTAGCCAACATATACTATTAACCGAAAATTGCTACTAGCCGACACCATTATCAAATGATTCGCCAAACCATTCAAAACCTATTTCCTTCAAATTCGCCATCATTTTGAAAGTTGTTTTCACATATTCGCTTAGTAATATCTACAAGTTTTTTTGGGTCTTAAAATTTACCCTAGGCCCATCTCAAAACCCTTTGAAACCATCAAGGCAATGCCCAATGTATCGTGGCTCGGGTCCTAACTCTTATTGTCTCTCGTGAACCTTCTCTAAGAGGTGGGGCATTGTCGCAATCAATCTCACCATTACTCTCACAACCACATAAGGTGTGGTTCTCTTCCTCACCGTCACTCTCCTCCATTGGCTCATCATGGGGATGGGGATCACCATCACCATGCCATAACGATTGGGCTTCTTCGTCTTCCTCGGACAAGGTTTCCCAATTTTCTTTAGCTATTTCTCAGCCCATGGCTAAGACCATGGAAATGAAGAAGCTATAGAATCCATTGGCTGGAGCTCATTCTAGACAAGATTGGCCTTCTAGATGGCACTTGAGGTAAGGCGAATGATAAAAATCCTTTGTTCACTACTCTCTTTGTTATAATTGCTTAATGTATTTACTTTATAATTGGTTGTTCAATATTTTTATAAATTATTCCTAAGCCACGTTGTATGCCTAGTGTGACATTTCTATGGTGTCCTTTTATACCTCTAATCCTTAATAATATAGATACTATTATATCAAAAGAAAAGAGAAAAGTTCAACTTTAAAACCTCTTTAAAATATATGAATTTTACTATTTAATAAAACTATTATTTTATTTTTAATGAGTTTAATTATTGTTGAATGTGATTGAAAAAACAAATAGTTAAAATTGACAATAGCATTGTATCAAATATTGTTGAATCCTACAAAAGGAAATCAATTAGACAAGAGTGGATGGTTATATTGCAAGATTCTATCATTCTAACAACCAACCAATTTTTTCGATTTGAAAATAAAGAATAGATTTAACGTTACCAACAAATAAATACATCAAGGACTTCTCCACCTTAAAAAAACTAAAACAATATAGTTTTTTCAATTTGAAAACATCAATTAATTTAATGTTGCAAATGATAATTATAATACAATATTGAAATAATAAAAAGATAAATAATATAATTACGTCGAAGGTGTTCCCCCTATGGAAAAGGCCCTTCCAAACGTTTCCGAAACTATGTTAAATTTGGACCTTATGGACATTTTTTCGGGCATTTAATTTTGACTGGTCGTTTGTATGTTTTCTCTTTTACGAGATACTTGCTTTTTTCGTGGGCATATGTAATGTTGAGATGGGAAAAATAGGACTATGAGGGGCTATTTCGGTAGGATGTTCCTCTTCAATGTTTGGTTCCACTGCTCATTTTCCCCATCCCCCGATGTTCATAAACTTGGGTTTCCTGATGCACGCAACCATTTTAGTGCAAGAATTGACTGGATTTCTTCCATGCAGTTATGCAAAGTGTATGGCTCCTACGTATAATAGTTATGCTAGGATGTGAACCCAATTAATGTATGTTACCATCATTGAAAGGATTTACAAGGAGGAGCGATTTGAATCGAGTCTTGAGCTTGTGGGGAAATGATAGAGGGGTATGACATCTTATTACGTTACTGTTGTTGGCCTCGTTGAAGAAATGTGCCAGAAGAGGTATTATTCCTGAGCTATTGATCTTGTAGATGTGACTTGCTCGTCTGATCTTGCTAACTAAAATTATCTCATTAGGGATTTTCAAAAGGCCCGAGACCCAGATCTTATGGAGGATTCATTGAAGCGTATGCAGGAAAGAGGCCTGAATCCTGAGTTTGACCATTATATTGATGTGCTCACTTTCTAGATTTCTAATGAGATGATTGCAGAGGGATTTGTTTAGGATGGAAATGGAGAGCTTAAATAAGGAGATTGAGCCGGGCTTCAACCTATTGGTGGCATATTTCAATTGTACTTACACCTGTTTAAATCATCATTGTTCCCAGGATTTATTATGGGAAGATATGTTTTTATTCTGTTGGGATACTGCTTCTCAGGAGAATTTTGGCAGAGATGCCTCTTCTATAAGTATAATTTTTCAAAGGTATTGATTTTATACACAGGGAATCATTGCATTCATATTCTTTATAAATCGACTTCATATCTGTCACCATTTAATTGATTATGTAATTTGTTGCTTCTCTGCATATGTGAATATTGTAGCAACATTGTGCCAAGGTAAAGTACCATCAAAACCAAAGTATTATGTTGTTCTTTAACAGGTTTAGTGCATTTGGGTCCACATGGATTGTCATTGTCCTGGTCATGATTTTTATAGTAGTCATTGTGGGTATTGTCATTATGGATGTCTTTCAGTTTGTAATTCAAATGGGTACTTTTGGTTTGTGCAGACACCCCATCAATTGTATAAACCACGCTCGGTGATGTCATGCAAGGATCCTTTGTGTGCAGTTGTGCAGGCAGCGAGTGAGCAAAAATATGACTATAGTTCTTCTCGACAATGCCATTATGATATTAAGTACACTGATGGTGGGTCTTCTATGGGAGTCCTTGTTAGAGACAATGTTCCAGTGTTGCTCACCAATGGAAGTCGCACCTGGGCTAATTCTACGTTTGGGTAAAGTTTTTTTCTATTTTAAAATTTTGAAACAAATACAATTAGTTGATAAATTTAATGAATTGAGGAAGTTGATAACAATGGTTTTAAACTCCATTTCAATCTTGGCATTGCCATAGATTTGACGTATTTGTTATCATAGAATGTAGCATCTCAATAAAGAAGAAGAAAATTGGCCTATTCTTTGTGATAGTTCGAAACAACAAATGCAATTTGAGATGATCTAACCTCTCTTGGCCTATTATGTAGGTGTAGGAAAATAAAAGTTATGGAAAAGAATTGAAGGGATGAATGATTTTTATTATTTTGTGACAGGTGTGGATATGACCAGGATGGATCTTTGGCAAAGTCCCCTACAACCATAGATGGTGTTTTGGGTCTCAGTAGTAGTACAATGAGTCTCCCATCTCAGTGGTCAAAGAAAGGTCTTATCAAGAATGTCATAGGCCTTTACATTGCTATCCATTCATGTATGCAGGTCTTGATATTTGTCCCTTGTTTTTAGCCATCAATTCTCCATCTAATGCACTCCACTTGATATCTAATCTAAAAGAAAAGCTCTAATTTGCAGCCTCTTTTTTTAATACGCCTACAACACATGACTTTGACAAGATCTAACTTCTAGCTACTCTATAGCTAAAATAATAGTTTTAGGCATTGCTTGAATATTCTTGACACAAAATAACAAATATTAACATAAAGCTTGCCTCTCTCCAAATACGAAAAAGAAACGTGGTCAAGGATTACATGATAACCATAAAGAGGCCCAATTATTTTGATCCATAGTTACCAAATTTGGAAACTTGCATCAGTTTGATTCAGTATGTCTGAAAAATTTGGATCTGATAGGATTTGATATCTATATTTTTATAAGTAGATCTCAAAAGAATACTCAGAAATCCAATGCCCACATATAGTTGCTCTTCATATTTATAATTCATCTCATGTGTTTTTTGTTTCAACTAACATTATATTTTTACAAGTCGATAATTCCTTCAATAGCCACATCAACTCACCAGTACACTGCATTTATTCATTACCAAGCCTTTCTCCAGAGATCAAGGCCTCTTGCATTCTTGATGTTTAAGGTCTAGATAATTCATGTCGTTTTTTTTTGTTTCAACTACCTTGACTTCTTGCATACACTAAACAAAACATTCAACATATTTGCTAACAAATTTGTTTTTTGTAGAAGTCTATAACTTCTAAAACAACCACACCACCTCACCAATACCCTGCAAATATTCATTACCAAACCTTTCTCCAAGGATAAAGGCCTCCTCCATTCTTGACATTTAAGGTCTTGGCACAGACCTGCCATTTGACAAAGCATGAATGTTATCAATTGAACAAATTACTTGAAATTTATGACTCAAATTGTGAGTTATATTAGTCTTATCGATCTTATTACATTTTCTCCTTATCGAGTCCGCATCTTATGCGAGAAGACACTTATTGTTTGGGTTCTTTTTGAGTACAATCCTTTTGAATTAATGTATAACGAGCTTTCTCTTTCGTGTTTCTTTCTCAAATTTGTTTTGACCTGAGACACACAAGTTAAAACTTTGAGATCAATTGCTTACTTTATTCTACGGTGTGATGGTAATAAAACAACACCATTTTTCTCCAAGGATGTTGTTAGTAATTTCTTCTTGGATGCAAAGTGCATATAGGACATAATGTCCTCTATCATTGTCTTGGTCAAATGACACATACTTTCTCTTCATGTTAGCTTTCACATAATCCTTTCTCTTTATCTCTGCCTTCAGAGTAGCCACTTTCCTGTTACTTAAGTGTTGATTTGTAAGGGATTCAAACCTCTTGCTACCATTGAAGCTTGCCCATCTAAAATCTCACGCAGATCTGAAGCGAGACGTGGAGTTTCTTCTGAGACTGGCGTCATATGCTTTGGAAAATCCTGAGTTCTTAACATTTTTAAAGGACAATTTTTAAAAAAATCCCAAAACATTCATGGTATACCCCCAAAATTCAGTTCATAGCACAAAGATTTAACTACAAGCATTAAACAGAAAAATCACACTCCTTTTGCAATTAAGACAATTTATCCAGTGAACACTTGTGTCTGATAAGTTTAAAAAGTGCAAACCCTTGAAACAATAGTGATTCTCTCGAGAAGTCGGCCAATGAAGATTTTGGTTCAAATTTTTTAATTTTGTCATGGTAGGAAGTGTGAAAATTGGGATTTTAGAAAAATAGCCTTCAACATTGCAAACTCTGAGCAAGATTTCTCAGCAATCTTGGCTAGGAAACATTCATCACTTCATTAAACGAGATTTCTCAACAATCCAAGTTTCGGTTTCTATTTTCACACTCTATAAAAACATATATGCACTACGAAGATGTAAAATATTTATTACGGTGACATCTACACCGAACAACTTCCACCATCACAATTTTTGAATAAATTATGACTCCAAACATTCCACAAACTAAAAACCTCGGCCACTGGAGTATGGGAAAATATCCACGCAATCGAATCTAGATAAAAACAAAATGAAAATGTTTACTAGTAGATATATCAAAGATTTAATCCATTTAATACCTAGCCACAACAACACAAACAAGCATTCACATAATATAATGTCAAACCAAACTTGCACCACAAAAACCTAAAACACCTATCTTACATAAAATTTCCCTAATAGAGCAAACATTGTTTTACCCAAATTTTCTGGACAAATCCAAGCTCTATGACAAAATTTAAAGCATGGGAGTGTTTCAATACATGTAAATATCAGCAATTATCATTTTACAAATCTGAGAGACTAAAAAGCCTACAATGACTTGTGCAAACTTACTATAACCAAAGCCCAAGTGTGACCATTCAATTTCACACTAACACATGGAACAATCCAAGTTCCGGCTTCCGTTGTCACACTCTATACAAACATATATGCACTGCAGAGACGTAAAATCTTTATTTTGGTGACATCGCCCTAAAAAACTTCCACCATCATAATTTTTGAATAAATTATGACTCCAAACATTCCGCAAACTAAAAACCCGGCCACTGGGGTATGGGAAAATATCCATGCAGTTGAATCCAGATAAAAACAAAATGAAAATGTTTACCAGTTGACATATCAAATATTTAATCAATTTAATTGACCATACCATATCCAACCGATAAATATGGAAAGCATATTCAAATTCCTATCAATAATACGAACAAATGGCTATCCAAGAGTCATCCTGGACTTAACCAACAACTGGTAAAGAGTAAAATGAATAGTAACTTGCTTACTCATGAATAGAAACAAAGAAATGATTTAGATAGAGAGAGAGAGTAAAGTATTACTGTATTAGTGCAATTGTTTTTGGAAATGCTTAGTCCATTGTGATTACGATTCCAAAAAATCCCTTTGCCCTTTTGTGAGATGAACTTTTTCATTCCAAATAATTCTTGTAAGGCTATTTGAGAGGATATTAACTCAAAAGTTAAGAATATAGCCTATCATTTCAATATGATTTATGGTGTATGACATTCAAAATGAGCATGTACAGAGGAAAATTGCCATCCAAATGGATTTGAATCTTATTTGAGAATGTAGGAGATGAAATTTTTTGCAGAAGGCAACATGAGTTACTCAAGCTTAGTGACTTTGACCAGCAGTCTTTGGTTCTTCTCCAGCATGGATTTATCCACTTCAAAGGAGGACAAATGTAGTACTTTGAGTTTTTGATGATTAATAATGTGACCCAATACTAGGATAACTATTATGATATAAAACAATTATTTGGTACGGGGTTGAGCCTTGCAAATTCATGTTCAATCTCTACTGATAAAAAAACATAGAAAAGAGAGGTCTAAATAGCATGAAGGCAGAAGCTAAGAAGAGAGATAAAGTAAAATTCACAGAAGAAAAAGAAACAATGTGTAAAGTAGGACTCGTCAACCTTTTCCAGCATCCTCCAGTGTGTGCCAAACTTGGAGCTTTGGAGCAGGGTATGTTGATCCATAAAAAATAATTGAAAGCAAATTTTGGTCAAATATTTTAGATGAATGTCCTGAAATTCGTGCAAAAAACTGGCTACTGAAATCCATCAAGAAACAGACAATCAATTTTGGTCAAATGTTGTAGTGGAGATAGAAGTGTATGTAAAATGTGGAAGCATGCAAACTAATTATGTAAGAAAGGTAATCAGATTTCTCTGAATTATTGCAGCCTTGATGTCACATTGACTGCAAGTCTACAATTATTGATGGATAATAGGATATGTGTAAATGGGCTTATTGAAGACCCATTGAAGATTATTATGGAAATGCAATCACCAGGTTGACATTAGTTATGTCCACATGCCTCAGTTTAGCCCACAATCCCCATCATCAGTTGATCCTTTATTGGCAGTAGAACATCAACATGATTTAAAGGAATTACAGAGAAGACATGAACATGCCATCTTAGAAATTATAAATAGATGAAAAAATAGGAAAGCTCTGAGATTATCCCCAAGTAGGAACAAAGTCAATGATGAAGTGAATTTTCATAACTATAAAATGAATATGAATGCTTGGAAAAGCAATGTGAAAAAGTCTAAAGACCATGCAATACAACATGAATCAACAAGGGATAAGGAATATGGGGTTATAAAACAACATGAATCAAACAATGGAAGAACAAAATCTTCAGACATATGCAGACCTATAGTAACACATAAGGATTCAAAGGTCTGCTCTAACTGTTCAGTTCCCAGAAAAACTACATTGTGTTCTCCCACCCTGCTCATGTGTTTTCCTCCTCTCCCAATGCATTCTCCTCCTCCTTCCAGGCCAGACAACAAAAAACTAGACCCAATAAAAGGTTGATGAAAATGCATTCATTTAGTGATGTTGAAAGTCGGCTATTTATGAATTCTCTTTCTACACAAATTGCTAAGTTGAAAAGTCACAAGACAAGTACAAAACATAGAGTAGAGAAGCTCGACAATGCAAAACATGGAGGTTCAAGACATATACCATCAATACCTCGGTCATCTTCCAAGGATTACAGAGAAGGAAGAAGTAAACAATAAACTTAATTTTCGAGAGTATTATATGTAACATAAATTCATTGCCCTTTGTTTAGATTCAACGTTACAGTGAACACTAATTATTTGTATAGACTAGTATTGTCTTGTGGAAGAGGTAAGCATTTTATCAACATCAACATGTTATCAATAGTACAAAAAGGATTTTTCAACAAAAAACCAACCAAACAATCAATGTAACCACCATCTCAATCATGTTGCAACACTAACACAATTTCCCCCATATAATTACAAACCACATCAACTACAAAAGTAATTAACTATCAAAAGCAGTATCAAATGTATTCATGTTTACTGCCAAAAAAATTGGCCACAAAAGGCTACCACTCATGATATAAAATCTGCAAATGTATGAAAGTCTTCATGTAACATGTTTAGTTCAAATAAAATAGTCTGCAAAATGCTACCACTCATGATATGAGATTTACAAATGAATATGTACAAATTTGTAACAAGTTTGAAATGTAGAGATGGAACCTTTAAATGAAGTGGTGCATCTATATATCTACACTTACAAAATCAATCACACCCATTATCAACATCAACTACAAAATTAATAACTATCCCTCTAAAACAAATAACATATCTTTGTAATGCCCCATCTGGGACACCGAAAAACGCACCAAACAGGCTAAATTTTCAGGTAATTTTTTTTTGAAGTGTTTAAATTAATACTAATACATCTCTTAACTTCTTTCTTGATTACTAATTTTACACCATTTAATTTCTCCAATCTAAATTGTTCACTAACCTTAACTCGAAACTAATTATTTAATTATATTTTAATTTTACTAATGCCTTAAAAGAATAACCCCACACCACTTTTATTCTATTCACCCTCTCCTTATGTTCATCACCCTTCCTTTTGCTAAGTTTCTCATTAAAACCCCATGACACTCAATAGGAATTAATTATGACACTAAGATCAAACCATTCTTGTCCATTGTTTTAGAAGGAAAACCCTAAAGTTGCCCTAGCCATCTCCTTGTAATTCTTTTCTCCCTCCTTCTATTTCTCTTCTCATTTGTTTTGCTTATTCTTTATTTATCCAAGCAAGGAAAAAGGAAAACTAAGGGGGAGACTTTGAAGAGGTCTGAGTTGGGGGGCGTATATAATTTGTTGTTTTTTTGTTATGTTCAAAGCATGGGCGGATTTTTTTTTGTTCAGGGACTGGTGAAGGGGAGGGAAGAGAGTGGACGGAGGAGGGGCCGCGGCCAAGCCGCATAGGGCAGGGCAGGGGGTGCGGGGCAGGTTCTGGAGGCGGCGGGGTCGTGGGAAGGCGCAGGACAGGGTGGGGCCGGGCGCGGGGCCGTGGTCTGGGCCGGGACAACACAGGGGTGGCGGTAGGTGGCGTGAGGGGGGGGGCAGCGGCGCGGCTGCTGCGCGAGAAGGTGGGTGAGGGGGTCCGTGGGCGGCGTCCCCCACGGCTATCACAGGGGTGTGTGGGGGTTCGGCCCCCGCCAATACTTTTTTTTTTGGTTTTATCTCTGCAGAGGGGTGGGGGGCCGAACCCCCCACCATTTAGTTTTTTTTTTTAATATTTTATTTTACTTATATGAAAATATATATATATATATATATGTATACTTTTTTTTTTTTAATAGAATTTTGTTTTAAATTTATTTTGTATAAAATATATTACATATGTATATGTTTATTGCACACACACACACACACACACACACACACACACACACACACACACACACATATTCTGTAGTAATATTTTGTATATGTGACTGTATAATAAAGCAAAGATATATATATATATATATATATATATATATATATATATATATATATATATATATATATATATATATATATATATATATATATATATATATATTTCTAAAATGACTTAATGATATTTATATGCATTGGGTATATCACAAAATAAAATAAGCAAGAATTTTCCAATATAAATAAGATTTATTTCTAAAATGAACTCTTCAAAGTAGGCAACTTAAAACTAAGTATGAATATTTTACAACAACAAACATTAAACTTCTCAAGGAAATGAAATGTAAATTTTCAACTTTCCTTTCATGTATTATTTTTATTAATATTTTTAAGAGAGGAGCATATTGCAAGAAGGGGAGTATTTCTCATTTAATAGTAGCCACATGCTTCCTTAACTAAAAATAAACAATTAGTCTTCTAAATAACATGCTTTCTTAAGTTTTCACATAAGCAAGAAAGTGCAAGGAAGCAAAAGAAATACAGTTTTCTTTTCTTGACATATTGCTATCAATGTTTGCAAGGTAACAAAGGTGTAAGGAACCCAAAACCTTCAACAAACTATTTTTCTTTTATAAATATAAATGCAAGAGTTATAACAAGATTCAAGTAGATAGATTATTTACTTCATTACTTCACAAGCTTGGGTTACATGGATGTTAACTCCCAAGTAGCATCAATCAAACTTTTCTAAAACAAGTTTACAAGTGATACAAAATGTACAAAATGGAGGATTTACAAGGAGATGTAAACTTTCACGTACTATATTCGAAGAGGGTTACATTACAAGAAAGTATCACAAGAATAAGAATAATGAGAGCCCAACATGCCACCAATTCCAACTGAGAGCCAACTTCCATGTCTTCCAAAACCATGCAAGGAGAAAAGAGCTTGTTTATCCACCCAACCTTTAGGCATCATCACATGCCTATCCCAAGGTTGGGATGCATGCTAGCCTCCCCCAAGCCCATGGGAAAGAGGATAGCTAACCAACACTTGCACAAGGTGAAGGGTAAAACAACAATGAAACAAGCACACAAACATAAAATTCACAACAACACAAGACTCCAACTTACAAGGAGGAGAACCCATGTTCATCCTCCAAAAATGGGGAAGAGAGGAGAAAGTTCTCCAAAATTAAGCATCAATATTATTTGCACATTGAACACATCTTCTTAACCTCCTTATTGCTCCTTATTCAAAACAAGACCCTCCTTATTCCTCCCCCTTTCTCCTAGTCCTCCTTGGAAGGATTTTCAAACCCCAAAAGGGGTTTCCTTACCAAGGATGGGGAAGGAGATTCAAGCCAAATGAATCAACTTCCCCACCTCAACCATTTGAGGGGAAAAACAATAAGGTCCTACAAGGCTTGGCCATCAAGCCTTGAGGATTGAGAGAAAAAAATTCCCTCTCTCTTCCCCCACACTCCAAAACTCCATCATGCCATATGATGGAGGGAGTAAAAACACACAAACAACACTACAAGCTACCATCAACAATAACAATTTCAAGCAAATAATCTATCAACTAAAATAAAGCAACACAACAATAAGATCTAAGAGCCTACCTCAAGGAAAGCTCTCCAAAAAGCTTCCTAACTTCAAATTTTCCACTCTTAGCTCCAAGAAAATCCCAAGCTCCAAATCACCCAAGCATCCAAGCAAGAAAATCCAAAGAAAAAGTCCCTCTCATTTCCCATGAATGAGAATTTGAAGAGGAGCAAACAAGCATCCTCACAAATGAGGGGGTGACATGTGTCACCCCTCTCCCTCCTCATGGTCAAAGATGCCAAAACAAAAGAGAGAAAGGGTAAAATTATCTTTTTGCCCTCTTCTCCCAAATTCCCTTAAATGTTAGCAAGACAAAACTAGTTGAACTTTTGATAAACACACAAATCCACATCCCTTACATGGATGTGACAAAACAAGGGTAGAAAGGGAGGGAAAACTCCCTCTAGCCTTGAAAACAAGCCCCCCTACCCATTAGGTAGGGTCCAAGGGCTCATTTTTGTGATAGGGGGACTCCCAAGCTACAAAGGGGTCCCCAAAAATGCCCAAAATACCCTAATTTCGGGTTTTGCATTTTGGCACAAGGGTAGAGGGTGTGGGGACCACCCAAGGGTCTCACATGTGACCCTAAACCCTTGTGATTAAGAGACTTATTAACAAAAATCAACAATTTAAAAGAAAGTGGGATTATTAACTCCCAAAGCAAGTTTACAACTTTACTAACAACCCTAAACAAAATTAATAATTCAAAGCAAAATACTTTACATACATTGGGGTCACTCATAGTGCCCAAAATTAATAATCATCTATCCTAGGGCTTCACACAGTGAACATGGCTAGGACTCAGCCCGTGGGCTGCTTGTGCAAGTTTTGAGTAGCTGGCCTGAATCCCACGTTCTCCTGTAAACCTGTCACCTGCACACTCATTGCACACATTAACTGCACCTGTCCAATACAATATAATTAAATGACATAGTAAGATATCAATGCATGCTAAACTAACCTAACATCCTACTGAAATCAAGCTGCGACAACGTGCACAATTATATTCCAAAAGTTAGACAAGATGATAAAGTGACATATAGTCTCACCATGCAACAATTATCCATCACTATAATTAGGTTCCAACCACATCATATTCATTTGTTTCCATGTCATAACAAGAAAATGCGACAATAAAGAAATTAGGCTAAATTGGCGCTATACGCCTGAATGTCACACATGTCTAATATAATCAAATATCTAAATATAATGTCCAAGATATCACCAATCACTGTCAGAACATGTCTATGAGCAAATAAACAACAAGCTACTGAGCTATAGAAAGTGTGGGCACTACATATACCATGCGGCATTCACATTGCATTGTACACATGCGATTGCTAGTTTAAATAAAAATATATAATAGTAAAACAAATCTACTTGTGAATTCTCTCAACTTTTATTTAAGTATTTTTTTGGCAGAGTTCTTTACAAATCAAGCATTCCTTATATCTAAATAATTCCTTATTGAAAGAAGGTACTATACTATAGGTATGACACAAGACACAGACAACCATTATTATTAGATCTTGTAATGGGTATTAACTATGATTGAAGTATTGTTGCAGGCAGGTGATAGAGAGCAAGAAGATGAACAGGTATTCTTGTCCCATATTACATGTACAAAGTAGATAGAATCAGAGTCAGAATCCTTTGGTATTTTCAAAACTCTGTTCGAACCAGGCATGGAGCACACTTCTTTCTCTTCATCATCAGAGTCCACTACAACAGCTTTGTACTCCACACCACCTTCACTGTTACTACCTTCGCTATTGATTTTCTGCCATCACCAAACAAAAAGAGAACTAAATTAGACATTCTGATCTAGATTATTTAAGGTTATATTGAAACCTAATTATATAGGGTTGTTTTGATGGGGAGTGCTTCTGGGATGGTTGTATGAATTGACTCCATATAAACCTTACATATATAATTAGTAAGTAGAATTATTGGCCAATCAATAAAAATAATGATAATTTATGTGATAGATAGACTATTTGATATGAGCCATTCACTTAAACCAATTCTCGTCCTCAGACGTTTTTTTAATGTACCTTTGGTGGCTTCAAATAATGTATATAAAAGTTGTTTTTGGATGTTTGAGACTGTGCATACCAACTGACCACCTTATTATCGTAAACTATCAGATTTTTGAATTTATAATTATAACGATACATTTCCTATTGAAAAAATAATAACTGAGATATATATATTCTCACTGTAGAAGCTGTCCAGAGGTCTCCTTTGTGATATGTCATGGAAATTCCCTTTGAAAGATCCCAATCTCCCAACTCCTTTGAATTTCCAATGATTTTGAATTGTTGCCCACATTCTATGTGCTGCATCATCACAAATCCTACGGACACATCGTCTCCACCCTACATGCAAAACAAACCTGAAATTATTTTCAAAATTTTGATAATAATTGCGTAGAGAATTCAACACAAAACATGGGAATCTGAATAAATCAGCCATACAATGAAATGGGTAACATTTTACCCAAGCAGATCTCACGAGGAGGCTGAGAACACTCCAAAACAGAAAGCTGCCTGCCATTGCAACAAAGCTCTATAAATGCTGCTATGATTTTGAATTAGTGTGCCATAGATAGTGGCAAGAAGGGTGCATTAAATAGTTTTAAGTCATGACTGGTTTCGACTAATAATAATGTTAATCCATAAGGATTAGGGCAAAGGGTGTTTCCTTGCATCTTCCATGTCCAACTTCTTGCACTGATTACCTTTTTGTTTTCTAATTAGAGAACGTTATCGGTTACCCTTTCACTATTGCCTACCAAAAAAATATATGGCT
This sequence comes from Taxus wallichiana var. yunnanensis, assembly GCA_018340775.1. Lineage (NCBI taxonomy): Eukaryota > Viridiplantae > Streptophyta > Pinopsida > Cupressales > Taxaceae > Taxus > Taxus wallichiana. The sequence continues at coordinate 125,429,248 of CM031241.1, forward strand.
ACACTCTGAGCACTGTGACTTTTTCTGCACAGTTGGTGAGTTACTTCTATCTTTTGTAGTTTGGATATATTTGTATTGTTGAAGGTTTTTGCTTTTACATGCACAAAACAAATTGTTGTTTTTCCCACCAGCCCTTAACATTTTGAGAAACTAGCACAACTACATTTTAAATGCTGTGGAAATCTTGAATTGCAATGATGGTATGGAGTTTTGTATAATGAAAACAAGTTCGAAGGTGAAATATCAACCTCTCTAACATTCAATTGGGTAGGGAAAGTTTTATTATTGTCGGGTTTGTAGATGTGGAAATCTCAGAACAGTGGAATCGTAGGTAGGATAGATGTGATCGTAGCGGTAGTATATGTTTGAAGTAATTTCTTCAACAGTGGAGATTTAAATTTGAAGGATGAATAAGTCCACACAAGTGTTATCTCTAAAAGTCACCTAATTAACATCAAAATAAATAAAAAATCTAACTATTCTTACAACAATTTATATCTCATTTAAAAGAAATAAAAAATTAAAATATTTGAAAATAATTTAATAGATCCAATAATAGGATTCAAATGTCGGACTCAAAATCTCTCATACAATTATTTTCAGGAGAAAAAAATATTCATTATATACCTGCCAAAATACAAACCTAAAAACAATTTAACAGTTTATTCTTTTACAATTTAATAGGTTTAGTTTAATGGATTTAATTTTCTTTTAATCCAAACTGTAGGAGAAAAGAAAAATATAAATGTATGCCTGAAAAACTCTCAAAGACCTTGCTAGATTGTCTCTTGCTAGAATGAGATTTTAATATACTACATACATATACAAGTTAAAAGACTGTATTTCAAACAAATTTATTATTATTATTATTAATTATTTTAGTAAAAAATTAAAAGTTATGGTATAAATAATAAATGTCTAATAATTACTTTGATATGTTAATGGAAATACAAACTTGAAAATGATAAGAATCTCACTCAAAGAAAATGGCACTAATTAAAGCATAATATACAAAGCATTAATCATGCTTTAAAGAGTCTTCAAAGCATTAACGATCCGTTATTACAAAGTGATAGGTCCAAATTGATTTGACAAGCACATTCAATTGGTTTTGGTTTCTTCTAATTCTCATTCAATTTTTTATCATATGAATATGATTACCTACAAAAATATATTTCTTTTTTTTTTTTAATAGATAGTAATATCTAAAAGCTCAAAGTAAATTAATATATCTTTTTGATAAATTACAAAATAACAAAACTAATTTGATAATTATCAACCCCATAGTTAAATTTAATAAGTGTAGTGTGTCCTTCAATAATTACTCTAACAAACAAAAATAGAACTTCAATGTTCAAGTAAGGGAAAAAAAAATTGAATGCAACTCACCAAAAAAACACTTTCAAAGGGCTTGATAGATTATGTCCATTACCGTGGTTACACTTTTAACATACCATATACACCCGAGTAAGACTTGTAAGAAAGATTTATCTTGTTCAAATAAATTTAAAATTGTAATTCAAAGAAATTTGGTAGTATTTTATATTATTATTATTATTCCATATAATGTTAATATATTTGAATAGATTATATTTAAATATAATATAATTTTTATATAAGTTTTTTTATGAAAAAGAATGTTATATTATATTAAATACAACATGATACAAGATTATATATATATATATATATATATATATTGAGAGAGAGAGAGAGAGAGAGAGAGAGAAGGCATTTACAATATAAATAATAAATATCTAATAACTATTTCATATGATAGTGAAAATACAAACCCAAAAGGATAAGATCACACTTAGGGAAAATGGTAGTAAGTAAAGTAAAATATACAAAGTGTTAATGGTGCTCTAAAGAATGTCCAAAGCATTAATCATGTTATTGGAACGTGATGCATGTACATACAACCTACCAATACATTCATGTTGAAAACTTTGACTCGTCATTATTTAACACAAAAACACACCAAAAAGTGGTAAATACACACTCACAAGATAGGGATTTTTGAAAGTGATAGGCTTAAAATGATTCAAATGACAACTATGTTCGATGTATTATGGTCTCCACTAGCCACTCAATTTTTCATCGTGTGAATCTAATCACTCGCAAAATATATTTCATTTCCTTGCCCCCAAATGGCTTAAAGGAAATTAACATATTTTTTGTTCTTGAGTAAACTAGAGAATAATAAAACTATCTCGATATTTACCTGGCCCCTCGTTAATAAAAATATCAAAAAACAAAAAAATGGAATAATTCTAATAGTATACAAACCTAGTGTGTTATTGTGTACTTCAATGATTACTCTAACTAAAAGTATATACTTCAACAATATATTCTCTAGTGATTACTTGATTTCTCTATAATGATTGCATGTGCTCAATACATTCATGTGAAAAAATAAATGTATGATTTTTGTGCATTATATTCTCTAGGATAATCAAATGAACTATAATGCTTGTGTACTTATAGACAAAATGAATTCAAATTAGGTCCCTATTGCAAACCAAATATATATTAAATATCATTTGGAAAATTGAACAAGTTAGAACAAGAAAGTTGTGTCCTTGCAAGCCAATAAGGGCTTAGGATTTTCATTAATGTCCCTAGTGGGCCCAAGAGTGTTAACGATGTTCTTGACATAGAGCCCTAAGTGGATGGAAAAGGATAAAAGAGGGTGTGACATCTATAGGATGTAAAGAGAAGGGTTAGGGACCATCAAATGTTGACAAATACTCCAATAATGACTAATTTGGAACATTAATCGACAAGTACAAAAATACTATACAATCATGCAATTTAACATGTAATTGATACCTTAGGGTCATTTGATCCAGATAACGACCTAGGTGGCCATTATAGTGGAGTAACTTCAACAAACCATAACTTTTGCACCATAGCTCAATTGACTCCATTCAAAATGCAACAAAAAGCTTGGAACGTGTAGAACATGATGGAAAGGTGCAAAACTTTGTTTGGAAAAGTTTGACCCCTGAAATCTGCATCTAAAGGCCTAAAAATGCAATTTTTGTAATGTTGTCTAAAAATAGTAAATTCGCAAAATTAGCGCCTATGTAACTCACGGAAGATGAACCACCTCATCTCCCTCGAGATTGGTGACCTTCCACATTCTTCTAGGTGTCTTTTCGCATTTCTAAAATTGGTATATAAATATATGTAACCCGAAAGGGAAGAGAAAACTTCTCCTCACAAAGGTAGCTATTGTAATTACAGTTTTTGAGCAATATTTACATCTCTTTTCAGAGATATTTTTATAATACATCTCTTCTCAGAGATATTGTTTCTGTTTTCATCTGGCACACTTTTTATTCTCTCCTTTAATTCTAAAACCCCCTTGAGTTTTGGATTACCATTTTTAGGTGTCTAATTTTTCAAGACTTTGATGGGTAAGTGCATGGAAATGAGGGACTAAAAAGTGGCCAAAAACACGTTTGAGAGACATTTTGAACATAACACGCTCATGTTATGGAAAAATCGTGTTATAGAACAAGAACATTATAACTTAGTTGTGTTATAATGAGAGCACATTATGGCTTGGTAAATCCAAGCCATAACATGAGCACATTTTTACTATGTGAAAATTCCTTTTTCATAAAGAATATAACACACTTGTGTTAGTTATGTTTGTTTTTCCTTGCAAATTTCCCACCCTTTCTCTTGAATATATAAGCCTAAGGGTTGGACTATCTATTTCATGTGTGAATTCATGTTTTGCAAAAAGATCCAAAAACATACAAATCTCAAGGGTGCTCTCTACGATGGCTCACATGTTTTAAGATAATGTTTCAAAAAAAGACAACTTAGATGTTGAGCTATGTCTTAGCTTTGTGATTATGTATTTCTTTCTAAAATTTGAATAGTTTAAGCTTTTGATCCTTAAGTACTTTTAGTAGTGTCTTCATTTTTCACTAAAAACACATCTTGTTTTTTCCACACAATTTTTTATCCGCTCATCCACATTTTTTAAAAATTACTTTGTCAAAATCTATGCTTCATTCTACACACATTCAAAAAAAAAAAGAAAATTATTTTCAAATATTTTCTCAAAATTAGGGAAGCACATATTTTTGTCATTTTTCGGGATGTATCCACTTTCAAAATTAATAAAAATAATATATTCATTAAAAATAAGAAAAAGTGGTGGGACCTAATACACAATCTTATCTAACTTTCTACTAAACAAATTTACAAAATAATTAACGAAACTCAAAAAGGATTTGGGGAGGGGCACATGCAATACTATGTTATACTTTTTAAGAGAAAAACAAGACCACTTTGTGTGCACAAGACATCTGGACCTCTTAATATCCACCATTTTAATTTTTAGTAGTTTATAAACTATATTTCAAGCACTATGATTCTTGTTCTTAACATATTGTTAAAATTTAAGCATAAGCATGTCAAATTACTCCTTTAATTTTAGCTTTTGTTGATTTGAGGAAAAGAGTGGTCACTTTTGACTTCCTTTTGGTCCCCCATTTCCACATACTTACCTAACACAAATGCATGTCAAATAGAAAATGTGTACCCAACATTGGATTCAAATTATCACCATGTTTTGTACATTCGTCATAAGATTCAATGAACTCTATGCTAAAATTGTGTTTTTGTCATTGACTTTGTAACAAAGACCTCTAAAAATTTGTATTTTCTCAAAAGTCTGAAATTGGATGTCAAATGTTGCCCAAGATAGTGTCGTCCATTAGAGAAGTAATGTCTGCAGCGAGTTTCATCCTTTGTTGGATGGATGTCCAGATTGAATTTCTATAAATAATTTTTATTTGTACCTATAACTATGTCCCTATAATGTGTCCAATTGTATTATGAAATCTATAATTTTATCAATGTGCTTGAATTGCATTGATATTCTTGTAATAACTCCACTGAATGCCCCTTATTTTGATGTGAGTGAGATGGAATATAACTCTCTCATCTCAAAAGAATTGAAGTGTTCCCATGTCAGATATAACATATAATCATAATTAGAACACATAGAAGATAATTGGAGGTGGCCACCATGTAGAACATGGCCTTGTAAGAGAGTACATGATATAAATAATGGCACAAAAAGAACAAGCATATGAGTATACAAATATAGAGGCAAAAATATACAAGTGCAACAATCAACGTCATATGTAATGTCATATAGAAGACCAAGGGACACATACAAGAAACATAATAGTGTTGCACACACAAACAAAGGATGAAAAGCTGAAAAATAAAGGAAATTGATGCCAAAAACAAAGGACACAAGAGTGTCTCACACATACATATAGAAGGCCAAGGGCCACACACACAAGACAAGTTGGTAAACATTCCAATAATTGATAATAAAAATAGACAATAGCTAGTAGGCACATAGTACAAGATATTCTAGTCAAAAAAACATGTGTTAGTCCCAAAATCTAGATAAATAACATACATAACAACATATAATATTATCATAACCAAGATGTGAAAGAGCACTATGTAATAAATGGAACAATAACAATTGATGATAGTGTAGAGGATGCCCCTAGATTACAAGGCCTCGAACAAATGGTAAGTCCAACATTTATGATCATGTAGTCATGTATATCATATATCATGCTCACATACCTCGTGAAACATGTGTGTATATAATATAGAATTATATCTATCAAACCATATGACACACAACATATGTAAAGTAGAAACTAGTAAATCAAATCATACGGTCTAGATCATGCTTTTCTAATTTTTGAAATATTTGAATTTTTTTGTGTTTTTAAAACATATTTGTAAAAAAAAGCTACCCTATGATGTGATCAAGAGGGTGAGGAGAGGAACCCATAACTATAGGAGACTTGGACCTCAATAAAAATAATGCACAAATAGGACGAGGTGTCACTTTAAGTCAAAGTTGTGGGACATGCTTAGGAGATGGATTATTGTCTCGTAGGAGGAGACCGAGGAGAAGGCCCTTGTAATATAGGACATGTAGATATAACATGAGTATATAGAACATGAGTGGGTGTGGAAACTATTGGTATATTAGAAGGAGAAACAGATGACACAATATAGGCTAGTTTCCCCCACTTGAAGGGTTAACATAATATGTCCAATAGATCGGAAGTAGCTCATTAAGGGAGTTGTAAATATTTTGATAAGATAATTTTTCATTGATGAGTGACTGAGAAATGTGCTAAAAATTAATCATTCTAAGGATTGAATACCGCCATGGGGTGGACGGTGAGAACTACATGACAATTCTTTCATAATGTCCTAGGTTGGTGAAATGTGAATTCTCTTGATGACCTGGATATTGGTTGATGTATTTTGATATAATAATGCAAAGGGGTTCTTACAAACATAAGTTGGTTAGCCTCTTGGATTCTATATTTGGATTTTTGCACAATTCGATATTCATTAGCCAAATGGTGAGAAATGAGTGTTGCCTTTATTGAAGTAGCATATTATGTAGGTATATTTTGCTTTTGCACTTCCTTTTTGAGAACCTCTTTCTTGAAAATGGTCTTTTGTTTTTCCTATACTAGGATTTCATTGTCTTTCTTGTTGTCCTCTTTAATGGGAGAGGGTTTTGTAGTATTTTAATATGAAAGTTTTCTCAACATGTTCCTATACGTGTAGAGGTAAACATAGATTTTACTTCATCGATGGGATTGAAACTCAACCTGCACAAACACTCATTTTATATACCACTTTGATAAATGTCATTGTCATACCAATCAATTATTGTAGTATCTTGTTTCTTTGAATTTAATAGTAATGGTAAATTGGGACAACCTCATAATCCTTCTCCGTGTTACCCCTAACTATACCTTTGGAATGTAAATGATAGCTACTAACTTACATTATGATGGTTCGGTGTGCTTGGTTATTCCTTTTCTTTTTGTGTAATAACATGATGTGGTTTGTGGACTTAGATAAATGGTTTGGAATGATGTATTGCTTTTATATATTTTTCAACAGAAGATTTCTTTTGAATTATAGATGCAATGGTATTATGCTTGTTTGATTTATATTTATTAGCTTTAGGTACCCATATAGATTTAGGAGATCGAGACGACCATATAGAAGAGAATCCTCTTTGAGGATCATCACTCGTAGGAGGTCGAAGGACTATTGGATTCCATAAAAGGGGGTTGTGGGATATCATAATCTTTGTAGAGTGGTGCGTTGAATAAAGAGATCTGTGGATTTAGTAGATGAAGTAAAATTTAGTTGCTTTATCTTGTGATCCAAAGAATAACAATCATTGTCATGATGGTTATTAATGTCATGATAATTGCAATAAGGTCAACCCATTACCTTCTCAAGCCTATGAATAAGGTGATGAGAATTAGGTGGTAGAGTAATCAAGTGTTTATCCAATAAAACATGTAAAATATCATGTGGTCTATCACGAGACTTATCAAAGTGAAGTGGTTCTCATTTATTAACTATAATAAGCCTCATAGATTCCTTAGGTCAAGTATTAGAATCATGGGAAATATTTCCTCTCTATAAGACCTTAACATTTCTGAATTGTAAAATGCATCTTATATAGCACCGGTATTACATGTCTTATTAGAGATAGGATCATCAAATCACATATGCACTAGTTCTCATGGGGGGGCAAGTTCTTGATCAAAAGTGATAATATAACCTTATACAACATGAAATGAATCACATGTATCATATAATAAATTATCCTTAAGAGGGTAAATAAGGCCATGATAAAATATATATTGCACCTCTAAATCAGTCAGTTGATAGATTAATTGTTGTCTATAAGATTTAAAGCATAAGATATAGTCATGTATTGATTTTATTGACCTTGATGTAATGAAGGTAAACACTCATAAGTAACCTTAGGGCCTTTATTTGTGATGAAGAGAAGCGAGGAATACATCCCCAATATATAGAAATGTACTCAAGATCCACTAAGGAGGTGACAAAACCAATATAAGGTTAAGCCTTTTAAACTCTTAGGAATTTTTTTAATAAAATCCTATCATTGGCATATGTTCGCATGGAAAGTCTATATTCCTTAAGTTGGAGGTAGGGGTCACTATCCCTATCAAATAATTGAAACTTAGGCATGGGGAAGTCTCTAAGGAATTAAGAGTAAAGAATAGTGCACACAATTTAATCCCCATATATATCATTAGAATTGATCCATGCATTATAAGCTTTGCTTTCTATGGATAGGGTATGTATTGTGTTCAGAAAGCACCTACAACATGAATCAAAGATATAACCTCTTGGGAAGGTATATAGAGATTATGAAGAGGTTCATTGAGAGGTTGGATATTTCCATTGATAGTGGCCATGAGAACACTAATCCATATATGGGAAGGGGTAGGATATGAAGAATTATCAATAAGCACACATGGAGGAGGTATATGAGTAGCATTATGAGATAGAGACCTAGCATCACATGTAACATATAGGGAAACATCATTGATAGTATTATTCAATTCATTTATAACATCAACATAAGAAAGAGTAGTAGAGGAATCATTTGTAACATGTTCTATTTCAATATGAATAGGGGAGTGAAAACTTTTAATTATATCATTTACTATGTGACGATGAGAGGGCAAGGGATCTAATGCAATAGTATTATTTGTCATTTCAAAATACGAAAGGAGATAACATCACGTGTTTGATGTTTATCATTCACGTTAAGTGACACATTAAGAGAAGGGATAATGAGAGACACAACATTTCCACTATCATTATAAATGTCACTATAATCATCCCCAAAATCATAAGTAGTATGATTATCATTAGAACATGCCTCATGTTTATCCTTAAGACTAGATATAGTGGCATGGTCATAGATAAGAGAGGGATAAAGATAAGAAGAGGGTCGAGTGACCTCTAATGGATGACAATCAATGCTACTAGGTAGGCAAGGAGGTTCCAGGATTGCCTCATATATATAGCTATGGGTCGAACATGGGTAGGAGGTGATTATTCTTCGCATACACTATGGGATAACTATCACACTCCTATGTAGAAAAACTATCAATACCATCACTAATTTATTCACACACAGAGATAATAGCTAGTGAACCATAGGTTGGCTCATTAGTATAAGGTAATGGAATGACACATGGGTAGAGTAACTCATAAAAGAACATAGGAGAACAAACCATAATTTTATGGTAAGAGACCAAATAGTGTACCAAGTAAATGTTATCATATTGCTATAGCATGGGCTTCATTGTTTTTACATTTTAAAAGTTTTAAAAGCACTAATACAATGTACGCTAGGGTATGACCGTAATTCATTCCCTTTCGAATTTGAGGATATGGAATCTATATCTATTTACATCGTTGTGATTTCATGGGTGGATGGTTTTACTTTTGGTATAGTGACATAGTTAACACATATGGGTTTAGTAACACCCTAAGACACCATTCCACTCGAGTCACTTTAGAGGATAGTTGAGTCAAATGATATTGACTTCTTTTGTTATTTTGTGTGTTGGGTAACCCTTGACCTCCTTTTATTACTTCTTCGCTAAATCAAGTGATACTAAACCTCTTTTGGTTCATAGTACTTATATGAATTGGTGATTAATCCCCCAATCCTCCATCGGTGAAAATTCCATTCCCTCTCTCTAAGTGTTGCATTAAGAAGCTCCTACATTCACAAGGAAAATAGGTATACTCCCATTTTTTGTTCAATTTTAAGATTCAAATTTAAAGTTAAATTTCAATTTAGAGTTGAAGTCCAATTCTTTCTATATGAACATTGGTTGCACTTTATATTGTAGGTTTCACTTTGGGGATCTTGGAAGTTGTTAGAACTCAAAATTGCACTGTCCCGAGATCATGATGAATTGGGGCTTTAGGACAGCATGGGACCTGTCTCCAAGTTGTGGGACTTGCACTTGAGATAGACCTCTAGAGAAGGCTGACTTCCTCTACCTATTTCTACTACTAAAAATACTCCTACAAAGGGAAATGCATCTACCTAACACTACTCTATGATTCCAAGGGACCAAGGTGAGAAGGAGATGCATGAAATGAAATCCTAAGCTAAGGGGAGGTTATAGCACCAAAAAGAGGGGATGAACACTCTCAGATGAGTGAAAATAAGGGAAATGTGCACAGCAGGGGGCAAACAAACATGCCACGATGCAAACAACACTCACACATTCACTTCCATGGAGCACAACAAATAAAATCCCTGCAAGAGATGTGAAATGTGTGCAACAAATCAACAATGCAAAGGAAGGCAAGTAGATGCAATGAAATACAAACTAGGGAAGATAATAGCCACAAAATACAACTTTTATTACTTCCAAGTGATGCGCAGTCAATTACAAGGAACACTACTCTAAATAATGCCCTTAACAAACCAAGAGGGTCCAACCTTTACAAATGAGAATTATTTAACAATATATAGAAGAAGGAGAGAAGAGGAGGGAAAAGAGAGAGGGAAACTCAGATTTTCAAATCCAACCACCAACAACCCACATTGAATTTCTGCAAATCCACCTGCAACACTATTAGATCCACCTCCCCATGTTAGGTTAACTTGAAGAAGGAAGGGGACCAAATCTGATCAAATTTGGGTAGTTGAGTCAATTGGACGTGTACATTAATGACCTAAATCGTGTTTCCCTATTTTTCTACCCGTGATATTGTTTTGTCCCAAGTAAAGGTGCTTCAATTGTGTGAGAAGACTCATCTCAGGTGGAATGTTTCTTTCCAGGTGGTTATAGGAGAGCACCAATACATACAAATTGTGGCAACTATAGAGAGTTGGCGTAATGGTTCCTTGTAATCGATTGTCATTGAGCCAGAGTTCCTGAAGGCAAGAAAGTCGACCCAATTGAGGAGGAATGTGACCATCAAAGGCATTTCTCTCCAGATCAAGTGACTATAGAGAGGAGAGATTCCTAAGAAGAGGAGAGATCATACCCTCTAAACTCATGAAGGATAGATTCAGTGCCAAAAAAGTATGAGAAGATGGAAAGCAAGCGATGTCACCCGATTACAGAGGTAAGTGTGAGAATTCCAATTTCCCAATGAATTTTGGGATCAAATGTAATGCCGGCCTTGATTATCAACACCACACTCCACTGGGTGGTTGTGACTTAAAAGCGGTCACCCCCTTTTTATTTTAAACGGGACTTTAGTCCCACATCTCATACATGAGGAGTGACGATGGGGTTTATAAGTTGCAGCCCTTATACATATATGTGTGGCTTGATCACGCATTGAGCATTTTTTTTTTTATAGCCCAATGAGTTGGGCACATAACTTGGCATTTGTGTTAACTCACTCAAGAACTCGACGATGTACTCGGCCTTCGGTCACCCATGAGCTCGCTCTAAAGAACTTGGTTGTTGGTTAAAATTGCAAGTTGCAAGTTGGCAATTGGAATATTAGTGAGCTTGGCTCGCTTGAAAGCATTAGTCAATTAAATCAACTCCTTGAGTTGGCAAAGCCAACTCGACCGAGCTAAACTAGTTATAACCCCTCATAGGAGCTACACTCCAAAAAAAAATTATAGATGCATTTTATATTGTTTTTCTTTTTAATCAAATTATTAAATTAATTTATTTTTCTTATATAAGATTTGTCTTTTAATTAGATTCTTTTTCGATAATTGAAAATAAGTAAATATACTTTTTACAACACGACGACTAAGTCATTTTTTTGTGTAAAACTAAAAAAATCACTTACATTTTTATGAATTGGCATTATTGTCAAACTAATATGTTTTTGTATAGTATTCATTTGACAGTCAAATTTTGACGTGCACAAAGGCAAAATCATCGAAATACGACCAACATATGCACTTTAATGACAAGGGGATTGTTTCTAAACTCTTTTTGTAATGTTTTTCCTCCATAAAACCCATTTTATTGTCAAAATTTTGATCATACAAATTTTCTTAATAATCATATTTTTTTATCACAAAGAGGTTATTTTTGTTAGTTTCAAAGGAGGAGTAAGTAAGAAAAATTGTTTGGCGTCGAGGACACGCCCTCGACCCCTCCCTATATCGCGACAGGGAGCACGGGGGCGCTACCCTCGACCCCGCCGAGGCTACCTCCAACAAACCCTCGCTCCTTGATCCAATGTTCAATAACTTCTATGAACAAAACCTCACCTTAGTGTATGTACAAAGTATCAATGGATGATGTTATATTGAATTGTTCATTGAGGCAGAAAGTCTTTATAGAAAGCATATATGAATTATATATTCTCTTTTAATTTGATTAAATTAATCTTTGATTACTAAAAATATTATTATATGCATATCAAATGACACTTGGGGATGCCTTTGTGTTTGTATTGGAGACGTCCAATACTGATTGCATCTAATATATATTTTACAAGATTAATATGTTGAAATTTTTCAACATATTTGTAATATAGCATGGTTAGTTGTTATTTAAGTTGTTATACAACTTGTGTTTAAACCTATCAATATAAGTTTTATAGATGGTTAAAAGTGAAATCAATAATGATTTATATTATGCTTATTATGATGTCTATATGGATATTATAACTCTAACCATGATGATGTTGTGTTAGATATAAAAATACAATTAGAAATGTGTTCAAGTTTTTGGTACAAGTGTCATGACTTAAAGCAGTAAGAAAAGTAGCCAATGAGTCTCAATTTCTTCTACTAAGGCAAAAAGAAGAAGTGCAATGGAAACAGTGAAAAATCAATATGGCTAAAGCGATGGTTGGAGCATGCAAACTATAACATATGTGTGAAGAATAATTTCTCACTCTTGGGAGAGATGAGAACAACACTTGCACTTGTGCTATTTCTACTTCTGGAGCCATCAAAGAACATCTCCCACAGTCTAGAGTTTTCATCATTTTTCTTGAACGCGATAGGCAACATGGATTCTTATTCAAGGATGCAATATGTACCAAGACTAGTTTCAATAATTGTATCATAGGGATCAAATTCATAATGTTCTTTTTCTCATTCATCTAATAATAGATCAGGTATGGAAGGAGGAATAGGTTGCTCTTTTGAAATTGAATCTTGTTCTTGGCTTTCTTGGATTAGGCAGTTGGATTGGAGAGGGGATCCAGGTCATATGACTCAACATGATAGGAAAATATAAGTTCATCTTGTATGGTGAATCTAGTAGCATACCTTGTTCTTAGGAGCATATGAGACCAATCAGAAGACAAGTAACTACCCACCTTGGCGGTGAAATCTCTAGATAGACAAATAGTAAACATAGGAGGTAAACCAATGATTGACACATCTTGAGTTATAGTTAAACTTGGATATACATGGAGGGTTAACTCAAGATCCTTGATGACTCCTAGGGTGGTAACAGTTGAGCCACCAAGTTGCAAGACTCCTTTAGACATAGGGTTGTACTTAATTGCTAGGACATCAATAATTTTCTTAGGCATGACAGAAGTACTAGCCCCCGAATCATACGGTTGTGAACAATATTTTTCTTATTATCAAGTACTTATAAAAGGGTGAGGTTTCAACAACTTTTCTTACTTGCTTCTCCTTTGCTTGACATAAGTTGAGAGTAGCTTGAGATCTTTGGATAATTGGATTAGCACGCGGAAGTTGTGTCGAGGTTCATGCAACAAGTTGTGTTGAGATGGAATGGCCAGAGCGTCCCACATTGTGACATTAACATTTGTCTTCTTCATATGGTCAAAAATGTTGAATGGAAGGCCCATGGACTTGTGCATTTGGAGCACAACATTCTCTCTTCTTGATTGTTTTGATGTTGGAAGAGGCACCATGGGTTGTGGTGAGGCTTGCCCTACCAAAGAAGGGACGTGTGCGGCCTCGGTTGAAACATTGAGTGGAACCTCGCACGTGGGAACATGTGCGCTAGAACTATTGGGCTGATTAGCACCATCCTTTTGCGAATTGACGATCATGTTGGTTGGCAAGAGTTGAATCTTACACACCGGACTCGGTATTCTCTTTGTGTACCTCGTGTTGTCAGCAACCTGCGCACATGGTCTACTTGAGCTATCCATGGCTTGGTTTATTGCAAAAAAGTCCTCAACTCCAAAGGACATAAGGTTGGTTTTAGAAACAACCGGCACTTCTTCATTTTTGCTTTACCCACGCTATTGGAAATTTCATAACTTGAAGTAATCTAGATCACGAAGGCTTACACACTCAAGGAATTTGCGCAAGTGTACCGACTGTGTGTGTAAAAGTGGAAGGAAAGCACCATTATGTCTCTTGGACCACGTTATTATGTATTAGAACTAGTGTTTTTCTTGAACTAGGTCTTTGGAAGGGGTTGCGCATGGGTAATTGTCTGAAGAGGAAGGTGTGCATTAACATGTCATTTACCATTTTGTTGGTTTTCCCATATCTCTTATTTGAATATTGATTTCTAAAGGGTTGATGGCTTTGATTAAATCCTTGATTAGAATTATTTATGAAGGCTTACGCCTGCTACTTTTCTAAAGATATGACTTTATTGGACAAATTTCTAATCAAGGCCTTCATTTCTTCATCCTCTTTTTACTTTTGGGGAGAGTAGGATGTGGAGGCAATGGGTTGGGAACTCTACTCAGGAATGGGAGAAACAGAAGAATGAGGCACTTGAAGCAATTCAAGAAACAATGGCACGAGATAGTCTAGGGCTATCTTACCACTTGGATTAGACAATTTTTGCCCTAATGGCTATAGGATAGGCATCAAGAAGCTACGCGGCACCCATAGATTGTATCATTACTGCAATGTCAGAATTCAAAGCTCTTAAGAAATAAATAAAAGCACCTTGAGGGGTTGGTCTTAAGAGGGATGGAATTCTATCCCATGTCTTCTGAAATCTGAAGTTGAAGTCAACCATGAGCTCATTGGGAGCTCTCTTGATCATTGTGAGTTGTTCTAACAAGGATATGTTGTCTGCTTTCTCCTCAAACTGATTGCAAAGTGTAGTGCCAAGTCCATCCCAGTTGGTAATAGAGGTAGGTCTTAAGATTTTGTACCATTGAAGTGTTTTTTTTAAGTGAAGAAGAAAGCAGCCTTATAGCTACATCATCTTTAGTAACTAGATGAACAGAGCATACATTTGCAATATCTTGAATGTGCTCAACAGGGGTAACTTGATTCTCACCAATAAAGAATGGAATGCTTTGAGTACAACTACTCGTATTTCATGTTGCGTGGGGAGAGCCAAAGGACTTCCACCGTTGAAACACACAAAGGGCAAGTTTCTTTGTTGCATCATGGTAACAAAGGGTCTAAATACCTTGGTAAAGCACGTAGAAGGTTTACTAAGAGGAGGGGTAGATTTTGCTACTTCTTCTCCTTAGAGAGAACTAAAGATATTTTCAAGCAATCTTCAATTGTTGTGCTCTGTCTATTATGTATCCTTCTCATGAAATAGGCACGTGGACTGCTGAAAATAGTAGATCTTGATGTTGGGAATCACCGGATGTGTTAAAACAAGCCTGTAAAGGTTCGATCTTCAACAAGGACACATCATAGCTTATCAAAATAAAGATATATAGCTAGCTCTTTAAACTTGCCCCACCGAGCGTGCCAAAATTGTTGGAGCTCAAAATTGTACATGTCCCAAATCAGGATGAACAGGGCTTTGAGGCAACATGGGACTGTCTCCAAGTTGTGTTGTGGGTTTTGCGCTTAAGATGACCTCAAGAGAAAGTATGCTTCCTCTACCTATTTATACTGATAAAACTACTCCTAAGAAGGGAAATGCGATCGCGCTAAGACTAATCTATGATTCCCAGGGACCATTGTGAGAAGGAGATGCGTGAAATGAAATACTAAGCTAAGGGGAGGTGATAGCACCAAAAGAGGGGGATGAACACTCTCAAATGAGTGAAAACAAGGTAAAATATGCGCACATGGAGGGATGACAAATGTGCCACATTCTGAAACAAAACTCGCAAACTCACTTTCATGGACCACAACAAACAAAAGCCCTGCAAGAGATATGAAATATGCACAACAAATCAACAATGCAAAAGAAGGAAAGTAAATGCAATAAAATATGAACTAGGGTAGAGAATAGCCACAAAATACAACTTCTATTGCTTCCAAGTGATGCACAATCGATTACAAAGATGAAAGAGGCAAGGATCTACATGTAATGGCTCAATTTTGAGGCATGCAACTCTCTCTCTCTCTCTCTCTCTCTCTCTCTCTCTATATATATATATATATATATATATATATATATATATATATATATATATATATATATATATTGTATCCTCTCATCTTTGCCCAATGTTGCATTTTTCTAGAAACATATTTATACGGCTCTAGTTCCTTTCTTTGTGCTCACTAACAGCTTCTCATGATACCGCCAAGCCTATCTTCATAGTTTAAAGTTCATGTGGCTCATGTGGTTATACTTCGCTGGACCATTAATCCATCTCCAACATATGTTGCACATGCTTTAGCAAGAAGCACAATGTAATTCTTGTAGATTAGACCGAAGCCACCCAAGCAAAGGGTAATTCACACTTTGTGGTACAATGAGGTGTTAAGAAATTATTTCCTACAACGAAGAAGGCGCAAAGTGTGTGTTCTTCAAAGGCTAAGTTGAGCAGGTTAAGGGACAATGCCCCTTTCACAAAGAAAATCCAAATTTTTAATCACAGCGATGCATTTAACGCAACTTTGTGCCACACCACACCATGCCATGTGGTACTCTTAAGGATTTTGTTATGTTAAAGAATCTTTCACAGAGCACACACCTTACACTTAAGCCACATATTGGTCGAAAGTGAAGAGTTGTACATGGAGTCCCATAGTGGTTTAACTTCCATAATGGTTCTTTATGCCTTCATGAATTTGTAATATATGTATACACATTTGTAGCTTTAAATAACAATCACGGTAGAAGATAGACATTCATGCATATTTCTCAAGAGTGTGCAATGCATAGGATGCAAAAATAAATAAACACATTCATTGTTCCAGCATTCTCTACATATTCATAAAGAGCTTCTACATACACATAACACCTGTAGAATCCACACTTAGGGTATCGTCCATCATATCACCTCTTAGGCCTCGGATCACTTACCCTTTGTTTGTTTCAAAGTTCTTTGAGGACGGGAATTATCCTTCTTCCTCAATTCTCAGCCCTCTAACATCTCCTACCTTATTTAAGTGGAACAAGTTGGCTTGAGAGAACAGACACATGTTCATGGAGGAAGCACTCCCTTAGGACATGTAATCATAGACTAAAGTTTTCTATCTTTGAATGGATTACTTCATTCCACAAACCTTGTAAAACTACAAAGATGTTGGGTGATAAACAAATTCTAGCCAATTGGCCACTAATCCAATGGCATCTCCTTCAAATTGACAATCTACCAAAGCCTAGTAGGCTCAAAGTGCATTGAGTTCCCCTACACCTACATGGATCAAGTTTAATTTTGATTAGGCAACGACAACCATGGTATTGTAGGCTACATTGGCATATGTAGATCTAGTGAAGGTGGATTCATAGTAGTGATTGCTTGCTTGCCTCATGCTACAATCAATAAATCAAAATGTTATCCCTCCTTAAAGGGCTTATGATGGCCAAGGAAAGTGTTTAACACACCTACTCTTTAACACGCCTACATGCAAGTAAGGTATAACACAAGGACGAGGAAGAGGACGCAGATAAGGCCAAGTAAGAGAAAATCTACATAACCATAAAATGGAGTCGAGCTTTGTTGTTCCCATAAAATGGATCCAAAGTGACTAAGCAAGAAGGTGCTACAAAGAAGCAATAACCAAGTATGACCCAACAAAGTGGGGAAGGACAAAGTTTCATTGGTGGCATTGGTACTGTAAGAAACTACAACAAAAAGCACTAACTTGAAATAGAGTTGAATAGGTACAAATGGGTGGCCAAGCAAAGAAAAAATAGCTAGCCAAAGTTAAAGTTGAATCAAGCTAAAGTGAACACAAGGTTAAGTATAGCCTTAAAGATGATCGAGCAATAACAATCAATGTTTTGGGATGGAGGAAACACTATCATATTCAGTCCGAGAAAATGAGCGCAACTATGTTAAAAATTTTACATGGTGTGCTGAAAGTACATGTATAAAGAGACGTTGAGCACACAATGCTACCACCGTCATGCACAAAACAACAAAAGATGCATTGATAAAATGGATATTTTGGAGGAAGATCTCCGACAAAGACTTACAACATCGCAAAGTATTTTTGACAAGTAGAGATGTGTGGATACATTAATTGATGCACGAGTTGTCAAAGGCAAAGAATGTGATGTATAAGAAGGTGTAAAAGAAAAGGATGGCCTAACAACAATTTGCTTGTCTAAAGAGGTAAAGTTTTTTAGAGACACCATTAATGCAAAGAAGAAGACATTTGACAACCTCTTTTTGATTATCAAGAAAAGGTGATTGCTAATAAAATGGAGATGGAAGAGGTGTTAATTGCCCTTAAGCCTAAGGGAAAGGTCCAAAAGAAAATCATGGGAGAAGAGGCACAAAGCAAGGAGGCTTTGGAAACATAAGTGCAAGCTACACAAGAAGATAAAGTTAGTGTAGTGGTGGTTATGAGAAGATGGGACAATTGTGTTGACGAATTAAAGGAAATTTCCCAAAGTTTTGGTTGTGACATCACTAAGCGCACGAGCAAGAATAGACTTATCCTGGGGGAACAAGAAATTTAGTGTGGAGAAATGTTGTCCTATGAAAAGACTAAGTTTTGACTCATGTAAAGGTCCAAGCTTATAAGTTGCAAAAGTGAGATGTGCAAGTTCTATTGACTTGTTTGTGCATGTAGAGATAAGGAACAAAGGTCGAGCATGAAGGAATCACAAGCCTTAAGCCAAATATAGAAGGTATTAGCAAGATATTTCATATGGGAAGGGGGTGCAAATTGACGGCACACATGATACCAAATGTCATCACCAAAGAGAGATTATCATATGACATGGGACCAAAGGAGGGGAGAATGTAGATGAGCACAACATGAAAGCTTTTGGATAACCTTGAGTGCATCATAACTCGGTGCAAACCAAACAACCTCCAAGGTATCTAGAAGGCATCAAAGAATATTCACATGCCACCTAGCAAGGACGAGGGATCATTTGGAATCCTATAAATACCACCTTGGGCTCTTCATTTCTACTCTTCAACTTTATGTAATACTTTTAACTATAGTCAAGTTAAAGTGGAAAAGTTCTTCCGCAAGTTTTAGGGTGTTAATGTATTTTGATGTTGTGTATTGGCACATAAGTTGCCTATTGTAATCTTCTCTAATGTTACGTGCATAGTTATGTGCTTCGCATTGTCACTTTTGATGGAACACAAATGAAAGTTTTCTTGTCATACATGTAAATGGTGTAATTTGCATGATCTTGTGTAAATGATATATATTTGCTGTATATTGTGGTTTCCTTGTCATGTGTGTTTCCTTTTAGATTGAGTAGTAAATCACCTTCCAATTTGTGTGCATGGGTCTAGTAACTTCGCAATTACATAATGGGGTGTTTGATGCTCTCAATGCACTTCGGATGACACCTTGCTGCTTTTGCCTAGTTGATTATGTCGGTGTGCTTATGAGGTTTGTGTGCGCATACAACATCATCATATATTCTCTCTACTTTTGTTGTTGTGTGAGAGTCAAATGCATGGCTTTGGAATCCTACACTAATTAATTGTTTCATGGAGTTGGGGTTAGGTAAAAAATCAATGGCAATAGTCCACTCAAATCATAAATAGGTCCCTTCAACCCCTTCCCCACAATAACCATTTTGGTCACCAAATTCACCCAAGATGGGCTTCTCACCACATCAAATCATATGATGTTATGACACTAAAAATTTATAACATTTTTCATCACTTCATTATGATTTTCTTGGCTCCAATCAATGCCTTTAAGCAGAGGTTGTGCACCAAGAGTAATGTGACAAACAAAGAAAACTTGTGAAACCAAACGCATTTGGCTTGAGTTATCTCTAATAGATGAGCCCCATCCCTAAATCTTTGGTCCAATAGAAGAGCCTAGTAGTAAGTCACCAAATTAGGGCCCCTATTCATTACAAAATAAATTGTTGCAATTGTCCTCATTTTTCATTGTTTCCTCCTCTAAGGAAGCAAGGAGAGCAAGCATCTTTCTTGTAACTTTAGCATCCACCTGGTCACATACTTGCACATCTCGGTGTATGACTTGTCCAAGGTGATATTTGAGGCAAATGATGACTCCTCCAATCAAAAAATCACATTAAGTGCATATCACGGTATTGTACTTTGAACCCTTTATGCAATGTTTCTAAGCAGGGTCATCAAACTTCCCACTCCTATTGTGTCTACCTAAACTAGATGTCATTCTTATATATCATTGCAAATTGCAAATATTATGGTGAAAAAAAAAAACTAGTTGCCTATCATGGAAAAAAAAAAAAAAAAAAAGAAGAAATTTGAACCCTATAAATCTAAAATGGGAAAAAAATACTAAAATAAATCTTACTCTTGCCTCTCACATCCCCTTCAAAATCATTCAAAGTCTGGTGTAAATAATGTCACGATTTGGTAGCTGATAAATTTTGTTTTAACAAAGCAAAACAACAGTAAATCGACAACAAAAGTGAAAAATGGCATTTTTATTGCCACAAGCTATTATGTTTTTACAATGGCCAAGCAATTAGCGATCGAGCTAATTAGTGAACTCATGAGTTAGACTCGGGATTAGTTGATGGTGGTTTTTCTAGCTCTTTCCCGACTTCTAGTTGTGCTTTTTTGGCGAATTTTTTACTCTATTGAAAATAAATATCATTTTTTGCGAATTGACATAGGTGAAATATAGCGAAGTAGTTAAATTTCTCAACAGCAACACAAGAACACAAGATGTGCCTTGAATGTATCTTCTATTTCTTAGCAAGCAAGACTTTTCCAAATAAGTCGCCTTTTTTGGAGCACAAAATTTGTTCCATTTTAATGGATTCACTCACACCGCACCAATGTTTATCTAAATTGTGCAACCAATATGATGTCCTAAGGAGGTACAAACATGAAAAGAAGGACATTAAACATTGCACGAGTAAAAGACCAAAGACAAAGCACTGAATGACATATTGCAACTTCAGCAGAAAATAACTTGAGTCCAGTACATGGACAAACATATTGATGTTTTTTCAAGCAAATGGTCAGTTGTAGACTTCATCAAAAAGTTAGAAGCAATGGAAGGATTTGATTTTCTTTCCCCATGAACATGTTGTCCTTTATGGATGCATTTTGGTTTCATAGAAATACACGGATGATGCCCTGACCTCTTACCCAATTTAAAACCATTATAGTAAAGTAGCATAATAAGCCCAAGCATCGCCAAACCTTGTCTTTTTTAGCAAATGAGTACACAAATATATGCACAAAAGGAAAAAATTATCTCGTGCAACGATGTTGGTGGTATGTTCCTTATGTGTGTTTTGTGAATGATGAATGGGGAGAAAAAGCATAAGTTGTTGGCATAATGAGAAGTTTGTAACCTTGTTATGTCAATGTGTAACATACCTACAATTGTACTTTAAATTGATGAAAAAATGGTTGATGATTGTCGAGAAGACTATTATGCTAGCCTTTTCAAATGTTCTCAACTCTTACGACCTCCATCATTTCAAAACTCTAAAGAGGGCATTGTAATCCATGAGAGAATAGTGTAAATAGATATTAATTTATGTCATTAAGGTAAATACGATCATGTAGATTTTGCTACAAGAAAACTCTAGGAATTAAAAACCAATTGATAGGAGGAATTAAAGAACTTAAGAACGAGCCCCAATCTACACGTGCAAGTCATTTTGAGAAGGCCAAAAATAACTTTGTTCTTAGTTCTTACAATACTTATGTCATTTGACAAACACTAAAGAGTGCATTTGAATCGTATGTACCCAAAATCAGAGGGTACTGTGATCACGAACGATATTACACATGCCCCAATGATGATACAAGTCACCTCACAAGGTGTTCGGATCTAGAAAAGCTCAGAAAGTATATGTTAACATCCCAAATGCTTTATCCAAGTTCCTTGTGCTTTGTTTTATTCCTCTGCCTTTCTTTTCTAAGTTTTTTGTCCTTAGGATGTGAAACCACTCGCGCCCGACAGGCGGACGGTCCTTCACGCGTTTTCACACGCTCCTTTGATCACGACTTGCATAATTTTTCAAATTTTACCAGCTTTTCTCAACCTCCTTAGCTCGTATTAATGTTTTATGTTCCCTGGAATAGTGTTTCTTCATTGTTTAATGGTAAAAGAGTTCTAATAGGAATTACCTTTGGGTGAATGTGAAATCTATAAATAGCTAGCTTGTTTTCAAGCAAATGGCCCCTCAACTTCTCATTTCCATTGTTTAGTCTTTCAATTTCTTGTTTAGAGCTCATTTTGTTTTCATGTTTGCATCCATGCTAGTTTTCCTTTGTTGTTGGAAGCCATTTGATCTTCTTGCTTCAGTCTTGTTCATTGTTGTTCATACAAATTAGTTTAGAGCAGAGTAGTGTCATTTGTAGATTGAATCCATTAGAGTTGTAGGTTGTGTTCTTCACAGAAGGTAGATTCTAGAATCTCTCGGTACACTTGTGTTGTATTCCCGTAATAAATCCCGCTAGGAATTGCATACGCCAAGCTCTGTCACTTGCGTTGTCCCTCTCCTACTCGCATTATATTCGGTCTATATCCAAAGCTGCCATTGTTCAAAATACCTTTTTCTATTGATGCTAGCATATACACGCTCTTCTGGACTCACGTGAACACGAAGGAACGAGGAGATCATTATGAGGGGACAAAATCATACACTACTGGATTCGCCACTATTATGTAAATTCCAGGTTTTATCTATCAAAGTTCTAGTTAAAACATATCAAATAGAGTAGTGAAATATTTCATTTCAGTTAAGTTTCATTTTCGATATTGTCGGGGAAGCTATGGGGATTGATAGTTTCTCAGAAACTATGATTCATTCCTCACTTCTGAGGTAGGATCGAGAATCTTTCAATTAAGTTAATCAGCTATCTAGTTATTTAGGATAAACTCACAACTGCACAGGAAAGTAGCTACACCGGGCTACCTTGCTTGTTTTAATTTTGTTATTAGATTAGTTGTCATTTTCTGAATATATTAGATTAGTTTTTCTTTCAATTCTATTAAAAATTCTATCAAAAATACAAAAATAGAGGAATATATATATATATGTTGTAGATATATCTTACATAATTAGTTTATTTCATTTCAGTTAGGCTTATATTGATCTTGTATGACAATCACGGGACCTAGGGAGCCAAGGAATACATTTTTGAGCCAATCGTGCCTCAACCAAATATTGTTGTAGCAATAACTGACATAGACCAAAATCTCAGAATTTAGGTCTTCCGAACAACAATAGACCTACAAGAAATCAGCACATAGTTAAGAGGATTAAACATAGAAGACGACAAAGCACACACGTTCTAGTCAAATCAGCCAAATTATAGACTGCCTTGATAGATATCCGTATGATTGTAGAAGGACCTGAAAGAGAGAAAACATTTGGTTGTGATCCACTAGTCCCACATGACCAGACGCAGGAGACCTCCTCGTTGATATAGACACTAGCTTACGTATCCAAGTTGCCAGAACACCTGTTAGGTACTCTGAGAAAATCATGCAACTTCTAGTTCTAAACGTAGAGGCCGAAAAGGCATACGACTACTGGATACTCGGAATCAGGGGTTGACTCTTCATATGACCATAGGAGGTCCACAACAACCACGAACTTACGGTTGTGATCCACAGGTCCCACAACCCAATGGGCCTACAAATCAATCCAACGTTGATGTTGGTTTGTGAACATTAGTATTTAGGTCCTCTCCACTCCCACCAGACATTATCACACAACTCTCATTATTAAACATAATAGCTAATCAAGCTAAAGATTTCTGGACTAAACCAGAGAATCGTCCATAAAACCCCAAAAGATCCATTACACATTTAGCCATTCATTTTCATGACCTTGTCGGGAGACATATACGAAGCACCCACAAGTCATCTTCCACGTATCCCACAACCCATAGATCGGATCACGGTGAGCTTGATATTGATTGGAGCCTTCGAGCAATTAGCTATCCTCGCCGAACGATCTATCACACTGGTTCAGGTTAGGAGGGCCTTCTTTGCCTTAGATTCGTAGATCCCGCTATTGTGTGTTGAAGACATAAGATTACCTAACTAGCTTATCTGCATCCCGTGTATTCCATCCCCACCAGTTGTCTCGCACGACCTCGGGAGGTCGGGTGCGAGGAAGAGTTACTTGTAGATTCTCATGCTCGCATGTCACTTTTCCATCGTACAAAATTGGTGAACCCGACGTGAAACTCCCTACCTTCTGATTCGGAGTCTGATTTCTACTTGTTCTTCCAATTAGTTTACTTTTCGTCTTTTCCACCTCTTTAGCCTCCACATCAGCTTCACCAACAAAATTGGTGAACCTGACGTGACTCAAACTAATTTTCCTCTTTCTTTTTCATTTCTTTCATCCACCTTCGCTCTTTCCCATTATTCTGTGGGTATTCATATACCCCCGAATATGTCGGGATACGATGCATATGGCAGACCTCTCCTAGGTCTTGAAGCATACTACGATCAACTAAATAGACAACCATCACCCTCGCTCTCAGCATGGGGTGACAACTATTCAACTAACCAATTTTCAACACAAACTCCACCTCAAAGGACTAGATATAGTTCTTCTTTCCAAATAGAGGAGTTGGATCAGCTCACTCAAACGCAACAACCAGAGCCTTCAGGCTCAAACAACATGACGCTCACTGGAGAATCTGGTTCATCTCCTCGGGTGTTGCTTAGACCACAAATTAGTAGACAATCAGATCCATATCTATTTTTAGATGACGAATACTTAGCACGTTATGCTAGGAGTGAACAACGCTCTCAAAATATGTACCCACCTATAGGAGGTTTGCAAACACAACCCGAGGTCTCGTTCCAAGAAAACACCCCCATTCCTCCACCTATAGGAAATTCCCTCGGTGAAACTTGGTAGGGCACCGATCAATTCATAGTAGGGTACCATATGCCTATACAACCTCAAGGTATACAACAAACACCACTAAGGCAAAATATTGTGTCTTCACCAAACGAGGTCATCTCAGCCTTAGTTGAGAAGGTTAGAGGGTTGGAACTTGCTCAAGCAAGTCAAAATCACAGTTCATGCAGGCAGGAACTTCCAATCCTCCACATCATCCCAGCCAAGTAGACCTCCTCACTAGGAACAGGCACGTTGGGCATGCCTCCTCAGTATTCACAACAAATACCAACTAGATCGTGTTTTCTAACGCCGCTCTCGGTTGAAAATATAATACCTCCCGGTTTAGTACAAAACAATCCATTCCTGAGCAATGCTCCTCCATACTTAAACATGTATTCCAAATCACCACAGGGAGATATGTTCTCTTCTCCCGGCATGTTCGCTCAACCACAGGGATTCCCTTATGCCCCTGCAAATACATATGCTACGCCATATCAACAACCCATTCCACCTCCACCCCCTCAGCAAAGCACCATCAATGGTGAAACCTATGCGATAGGGACTTATTCAGAATATTTGAAAGAACCTTTAGACTTCACTATATGAAGCGTCATGCTTCCAAGACCTCTCCCGATCTACCCAAGTAAAAAGGGGAGGGAGACCCGAATGCACATATTAAGGCCTATGCCATGCCATTCGAGAATTGCTCCTTGGGATGGAGTTGTTGCTAAAATATTCCCCAAAACTTTAGAGGGTATCGCCCTCGATTGGTATTACAGAATACCTGAAGCCTCAATACATTCATTTAAACAACTCGTTTCAGAGTTCATCAAGGTGTTTGACATGAACAAATTGTTGAGAACAGGAATCAGGGAATTCTTGCATATTAAACAAGAACACAATGAATCTGTTGCTCATTTCATCCAAAGATGGCGTACAGTCCTCTATTCTTCAACAAGCGCTCCAAACATGGATCAGATGGAACTATGTGATTTATTCCTTCATTCTCTCAGTAGAGAGATAAAGGAAGAAGTCAGAAGTTCCCACTAAGAACTTATGATGAAGTGCTCGAGAGCGCTCTCGAATAGATCAAGCTGCAATAGATAGTGGTCGCAAGACATATGGAACAAATGGGAGGTTAATCATCCCCAACCAAAATACTACGACTTATCCCACTACCACAAATGCCAATCAAGGACCTAAAATCCTTAACAAAAACCGTGGAGTGACAACAGATGGAGTGACTGACCAAACTAAAAAAGCAAACATTGTAAATGTTCCACCACCAGTTAACAATCAACGAAACAACAATTTTACCCCAACAATCAACGCGGTGGATTTTAATCGTCCCCAATGACAACAACAACAACAACAATGACAATCAGATCAGACACAGGGTCCAAGTCAAAACTCAACTGGATATCAAAACCAAAACCAAAGACAACAAATGCAAAACTTTAATCCTAATAATCAACAGTTTAATCAGAGTTTTGGACCACAACATGTGCCAAACCAACAACCTAGGAGTTATAATCCCAACTCGTATTGTGGTTTCCACAAAATTTGAGGCCATGACACTAGGACTTTCCGCGATTACAATAAGTTCATGCAACGTTTGCAGAAGAACAAAGACAACTCTTCATAGATATGTTCTTAACAGATTCTGTGACACCTATGCCAAATACTTTCACAGGGGTAGTTTCCCCTCAAAACGCACCTCTTAAGATCTTCAATGATCCACTTCCAAATCATAATAACAATAATAAATTAAATCCAAATGGGATGAACAAAGGTGTAATGACAGGAAATAATGATCATGAAGCCTCAACTTCACTAAATCCATCTGTCGCACCATAATTAGGAAATCAACCATGAACCAAGATAGTTGGTCTAGTGGAGTTAGATACTGAGCTGCACGTAGAAGCCATAACAAGAACACGAGAATATTCTTCTCAACCAAATCCAATCTATCCACTAGAATCCAGATAACATTCAACAAACGTTGGTAAAACCCATAGGTGCTTATGATTTAATTAATGACTTAAAAAGACCTTCTCTCACATCTCCTTTTTGGACTTGTTGAAAAACTCTCCTGCCCAGGGCTGCTCTCTTTTAAACACTAGGT
Organism: Taxus wallichiana var. yunnanensis; assembly: GCA_018340775.1. Taxonomy (NCBI): domain Eukaryota; kingdom Viridiplantae; phylum Streptophyta; class Pinopsida; order Cupressales; family Taxaceae; genus Taxus; species Taxus wallichiana. The sequence goes on from CM031241.1 coordinate 125,456,377, forward strand.
CTAGGTCATTTAATTAACATCACTCCACCTCCCGAAACACAAGTAAACCATATAGACTTTGATATCCACCCTCCGGGGCAGCCGGATAGGGATACTGAGTTTATATTCGACATAAACAAAATGCCAACAGATGTTGAAATTACACGTAGAGGTGATCCGGCCTTGCATTTACAAGTGTGGGTTTACAATAATTACGTTAAATGTGCAATGGTTGATGATGGGGCAGCAATTAACATTGTCCCCTTCTCTTTCCTTCAAAAGCTAGGATATGGAGAAACAAATTGTTCCACAACAAGAAATACGCTAAGAGGTTATGATAGCCTTAAAGCTACTTCGATTGGGACTATAATACTACTAGTCACCTTAGGACCCAAGACAATCCTCAGAGTTTTATATCATAGATCGAGAAACCAACTATAATATGATCCTCAGTCGACCATGGATACATCGCATGAAAGCAATCCCTTCTACGTTATTCCAGGAAATAAGATTCTTACACCTAGGAAAGATATTCGTAGCAAAAGGTGACCCAAAACCATTCGACATACACCTAGCAGACCTGAAGAAAAGACTAGGCATTCACTCTGAGTTTGAACTCCCAACAAACCAACTTAACAAACCAATCGACTCAAAACCGGAAGAAAAATTAATACCTACAACAGAACTAGAAATTATGAACCTAGTCAAGGGCATCCCAGCCCTCAAGGATGAAGCTAACGTTGTAGAAATAGTGTCATTAGGAACTACTGCAAAAATTGTCAAGTTACTGGAACAAGATCTACCAATTTTCCTACCATTTGATTCCACAGGTATGGGATGTACCCTAGGAGTTGGTTCTCTTCCAGTCAGAGGAACTTTGCATGGTAGAAGTAACCAAAACAGAAGAAACAGACGCAAAGAATGTCCCAACATCCATTTTCCTAGTAAATATTGGACTCTCCACTTTGATGGAGCTAGATGTCGCTATGGAGTGAGCGAGTGTGATCTTTACTTCTCTGAGGGAAAGATCCTACCTTTTGCTTTTAAGTTAAACTTTGAATGTACAAACAATGGCTGAGTACGAAGCCCTCCTCCTTGGCCTCATCATAGCCAAAAGGATCGGTGTTAATAACATCAGAGTGTTAGGAGACTCGTAATTAGTTGCAAACCAAGTCTCTGAAGTATATGAGACTAGAGCTGAGCACTTACAGCTCTATAAAACAGCGGTATTAGATCTAAGCAAAGGATTGACTTCATATCCATTGAGGCAATGATCACGAGAACAAAACCTTCTCGCAGATTCAATAGCAACCTCAACTTGCGTTTTACCCCAAGTAATGAGTTGGAAGATACAAGAGTTTCAAGGTATCACTTCGTACTAAACCATTGGTGAAGAAAATATCAACGAACCCTCTTCTAACACATACAGCTGAGAATGAATCTCCTATCTTACATCATGTTGACAGTGATAAAGTCACTCTCGAATATCTAAACGCCTATGCAGAGCTACACCTTGCTCACCCTATAGTTGATCTTTCCCTAATACCACACTCCTCTTCCTACTTTGGAAATCCCACGGTAGAGTCTCCTCCACAGAAGGATCTCGATATCTACTGAGATAGAAAATGGAGAAAGCTTGGAACTACCTCCAACCCCACCTGAATTTGAAGAAGGTAACGCTTCTTTGATAGAAGAAACCATTGACATAAACATTGGAATGGAGGAAGAACCAAGAATTTTGAAGTTAGGATCCTCGCTAACTCTGGAAGAAATAGAAATACACACCCAAATCCTCAAAAAACATCAAAAGGCTTTTGCATTTAATTATAAAGAAATGACAGTATCGCACCACAAGTTGCGGTACATAATCTTGTCACTAAACCAAGATGCGAAGCCAATTAAACAGAAGTCAAGACCAATGAAGCCAAAAGTGGCTCTCATGGTAAAAGAGGAAGTAATAAAACTTCTCCAAGTAGGATTCATCAAACCCGTTGACTATTCACAATGGGTATCTAATATCATTCCCATCCTCAAAAAGAATGGGAAGATACACATTTGTATAGACTTTCGGGATATTAACAAAGCTTGTCCCAAGGATGATTTCCCATTACCATCCATTGATGTTATCGTTGATGCAACTGGATTTGAACTATTGTCCCTCATGGATGGGTTCTCAAGGTACAATCAGATTAAAATATCTAAACAAGATCAAGCCAAAACCACATTTATAACTCCCTGGGGAACTTATTGTTATGTTGTCATGCCATTTGGTCTTAAGAACGCGGTACGCTACGTATCAGTGAGCAATGACTTATATATTCCACGATCTTATCCATAAAATTGTGGAATCATATGTGGATGACTTGTTGGCCAAGGCCAAGAAATGTTGTGATCATCGGAAGTGCTCCGTATCATCCTCTCACGACTAATTGAGTATGGTGTCACATTAAACCTAGAGAGAAGTGTTTTTGGTGTAACAGGAGGCAAACTTCTAGGATACATTATATCTTCACGAGGGATTGATGTTGATCGGCCAAAATACGGGTTGTTCTGAAATGATCCCACCTTCGGATGAGTCTGGAATCAGGTCATTTCTTGGGAAACTCGGTGCAATCCGAAGGTTCATCCTAGATTTAAGCTTTGTCATTCATCCAATCAACAATCTACTCAAGAAAGATTATAGTATCGATTGGACTGAAGATTGCAATGAGGCCTTCGAAGCAGTTAAGCGCTTCTTGTTGTCACCACCCACACTAATGCCTCCCAAAGCCAGACCGCCCTTTGATCCTATACTCTCTGAGCCACTCATGTCTCATTGGCCTGCATGTTGGCTCAAGAAGATGATGATAAACGAGAACGCGTGATCTATTTCATTAGCCGAACGTTGCTTGATTATGAAACACGTTACACATAGGCAGAGAGAGAATGCCTTGCCATAATTTTTGCAACAAAACGTTTGAGACATTACATGTTAAACCAAGAAACAAGGGTCATTGTAAAGATAGACCATTTACGAACATTTCTCACACAAGGATCTTTATCTAAAAAAGTTGGCCATTTCATAACCCTAATGGGAGAATTTGAGTTAACATTCGTAAACCAAAAGTCCGTTAAAGGACAAATCATTGCAAACTTGTTAGCTGACAATCCACTAGATGGAGGCGAGCTGGTAGATCTAGACTTTCCCGATGAAGTGTATATACTTTGTCGAAACCAGACCCCCCATTTCTACATGTCCCTGGTATACTGATATCATCAATTTTATCATGGACCATACATACCCAGAAAGTGCCACGTCACAACAAAGAAGGCGGTTACGCATTATTACCACTAAATATGTTGTTTTAGACCAAGTGCTCTATCGTAGAGCCTTCGACGGCATGCTTCTAAGATGCGTCGACATAGAAGAATCCAAGAGGATTCTTCATGAATCCCATAGTGGGATATGTGGGGGCCACTTGGTGGTCACGCCACCGCTCGCAAAATACATCGGATGGGCTATTTTTGGCCCACTCTCGAACATGATGCAGTGGAATTTGTACGTAAAGTGCCACAAATGTCAAGAATTCTCTCATGAGATTCACATGCCAGCACAATCCCTACAACCAATAGCGACTCTGTGGCCCTTCTCCACGTGGGGTCTAGACTTAATAGGAAATTCTCTCCCTCATCAACCGATGGCCATAATTTTATAATCATCAGCCATGGAATATTTTACCAAATGGGTGGAGGCCATGCCTCTCACCACCGTACCAGGTTCGGTGATTGCCAAATTCATTTTGAACCAAATTATCTAGGTATGGTGTCCCACAAGTCATTATCTCAGATAATGGCACGTCCTTTAAGAACAACGAGGTTCGTGAGTTATGTAGAAAGTTCAAGATAAACCATCACATAGCCTCTCTTTACTACCCTCAAGCCAATGGGCAGGCTGAAGCGACAAACAAAATGTTGAAAGCTATTCTCCTCAAAACAGTAAAGGAAAACAAATGAGATTGGCATTTAAAATTATATCCGGCCTTGTGGGCCCACCGAACCTCAATAAGAACACCAACAGGAGCAACTCCTTTCTCACTAGTATTCGAAAGCAGAAGCAGTTCTCCCACTTGAGGTTGAAATACCCAGTCTTGCATCTCATTACAAAGGATTACTGGATGAAGAAGCTTACAGGGAGGCACGCCTCTCTCAACTAGAAAGCCTTGACGAGGCCAGGTTAAACGTCGAACAACGGCATAGAGCCTATGCTGACCGGATGTGCTGGCAATATAACAAAAAAGTCTATGAGTGAGAAATATATGAAGGAGATCTAGTTCTAAGACTAGACAGCCGGATCGATAAGAAAACCGGTGAAGGAAGAAAGTTCGGCCCAAATGGTTGGGCCCATATCTGAGTCATGAAGGACTACGGAAATGGTGCGTATCTCTTGTGCACACTAGAAGGTGAGGAATTTGGTGAAACTGTCAATTCCTTGCACCTTAAGCGGTTTTACGCATAAAATGTCAAAGTCATTGCTAGTACATTATAGCTACCTACATTGCATTAGTCTTTTAGCTGCTTCATTTTGTCCATTTGTAAAAATGATAGTTCAGGAGCTTACTCTTAAAAAAAAATCTGTTACAAATTTATGAAGATATTGGCAAAAATATTCATATCACATCTCTTCAAACATCATCAAATATTTTCAAATCTTCTCATCAATTTCAACAGACAAACATTGACGGAAACCATACCAAGACCTGCATACTTGGCTTTGCTCTTTCTTTCTACTAGGTAAAGTTGTCCTTGCCTACGGTCTGTTCTGGAAGCTTCTTGGTGTCACATCTATCCCTCTTAAAATCTCTTGGAATGAAAGGATATCCCAAAGTCTTAGATCAGAAATGTCAAAATCAAATGAAATCAAAAGCACCAAGCAAACAAAATATTTTATTTTACACACTTCTTTGCCCCATCAACCTTCGGTGATAAGCCCACATCTCTTACTGGTGATGTGAGGTTGGGAAAGGAAAGAAGTGCCCTTACTCACTTGTATCTTGCCTTTGGTGACAAACCCATGCTTCTTACTAGTGGCGTGAGGTAGGGTGTGGGGGGTCCAGTCACACAAACTAACAAATCTTGGTATGCTAAAAACACAAGTCAAATTCTGTTAAGAAAAAGCAAATATCCAAATTCCAAGGAGATCAAATCCTCAAAACCAGATTTTGTCAACCAGGTTGCCATTTATGAATCTAAGTCTAGATAAACTGAAAAGTAAGTGGCCTTCTAAGCTTGGTAGTAGTTCTGAGTAGGGTAGGTGTGTAGGTCCAAATTTGGTTCTTGTTCTTGGTTTGTCTGTCTCTCATCATTCCGTTCAATCAAACTCATACAACTTGTGCCCTTCCTAATTCTTGGTGTTGAGCCCTCGCGTCTTACTAGTTGCGTGGATTTGGGATTGGGGCAAGTTCATCTCTTTATCACTATGCATTCATCACGTTTTGCCAATATAAGAAGGAATCACAAACATTTCTAAAGAGTTCAAAAGTTCAGTACTACCATATGTTAGTATCATCTCATATCAACACAACAAAAACATATAAAGTAAAACATTCTATTTACTATCATTTGTTGTCCATTGCATACATTCTGGAAACATGAAAAGAAAATATTCTAAAAACATCTAAAAACACATTTAGAAAATGAGTCACAAAATTCAAGATACCAAGAGTTTAGATCCAATATATATATATATATATATATATATATATATATATATATATATATATATAATCAGGTTTCATGTACAATGCCATCATGCACTAGGCATGGTCAAAATGCTCAATGAGCCGGAAAATACAAAAATACTCGTATAAACAACCTAACAAAGGTCACTACAAAAAGAGCCAAGTGGCCTCTCAATCCCTATGGGATCCCTCAGAAGGCACACGATCACGTCTAGGACTCCGGCTACGCGGCGCTCTGAGTGCACTGAGGGCTCACGGTCCCGAAATAGTAGCTATAGCCTCGCTATGAGAGCGGCTCCTCCTCATCAGGTGCTCTGCAGCCCTATACCGGCTACCTCGGCATGGAGGGAAGTCACCATCTTGGCCACATGCCAGACAGGGGCAAAAACATCGGTATGCCTACCATGGCTGTTGAAGGCTCCCCTGCATCCACGGATAGCTCGGCACGAGTCTTCTCCGTGGGGAGCATCAGGGTGTCAGTACATACCGGTGAATCAAGTCTCGCCACTCATCAGCATAGTCTCTGCAAGAAAAGGAGAAAACAAATTAGAAAATGATCAAAAGGTGAAACCAAGGATGAACAAAAAGAGAGATAGCAACTAAGGCAATCCTAGCTAAAAACAAATATCAAAAGAAGAGTGACAACTCACTCGGATCTCGGGCCTCCAAGAAGGATCTCTAGGATCCGCCTACCACGGACGTTGCCACTAATTGATGTCCTCCTCCTACATCTAGGACAACATGGCATCCTACCACGGACTCATCCTCTCGCCTAGGTCCTGAGAAAGTAACTCCTCTGAGACTAGAGTCACCCTCTCCGTGCTCTGCTCTGCCCTCTCGGCTGTAGGATCTCCTGAGTGTCATGCCACTCGGGATCGCTATCCTCTTCCCCACCCGACTCACTAATCTCCATGTCCTCGGTCTCCTCCTCCGTCTCTCCCCCTGTGAACTCCTCAGACTCAGAGTCTATATCAATGGGGTCATCACTGCTATGGGCAGGACCGGCGGTAATCCAAAGTAAAGGTGCCTGAGGAGCACCGGCTCTCTCTCGAGCACGTACCACCCTCCTGGCTGCAATAGGGATGCCAGGAGTAACAACAGTCCAACCCCGGCCTCTAGGACCTCCCCTAGCCTCCCGAACTGATCTGAACACTGGCACCACTGGGGGAAGCATGTCAATGTAAGCAAGGCCGAACTGCTGAGGCACTCGATCAAAGGGGTGTGTCTCTACCTTCCCTGTCTGTCCACAAGCTGTCCTGTAGTAGAGCAAGAAATCAAAGTAAAGGTCTCCTGCCCCATAACCCTGCCATGGCCTGATAAGGTGTGGCCTCCATATCCTCAGTAGTCAGGGAAGCAACTGGCTGGTGGGGTGCTCTAAGCACCATCATCTCTGTCCATCTAGCTGCCCTCACGGCCCCGGGATCCTCCACCTCTACGCCTCTCCCATAAGGGATGATGCGCTCATAGACCCAACTCATAACTAAGGTCGGATGGCTCAGCGACTATCCCTATAATCGAACCACCCTGTATAAGTCGTGATAGGTGGTCCCAAGTATATCGGCTCCCCAGGCATAAATCCGACCATGTGCCTCAATCTGTGCGATGATGGGGGCCCAGCAGTAGAAAAGTATCCCCTCCCTTGTCTCGATCAATCTCGAAGCAAGGATGCCCATAATGGCTTGACGGATCAGAGGGATGGGCAAGCTAGGAATAGAATGGACCTTCACCCCCTTCTTGAACCAGTGGAGACAACTGCGTCTCCCATATAGGTGGCCCATTGAGTCACCTGAGCTCTTGGATACTATTGTATCAAATGAAAGTCTCCTCCCAATAATCGGGACTCCCAAAATGCGGTAGACATCCTCTAGGGTGATAGTCCACTCACCCTAACACTGGAAATCGGAAGGTGTTCGATGATCGCATCCAGTAAGAAAATAAGTCACATAGTATGTGACTGGTAGGTGCGTGGGGGACCCGTGCGATCCTCAATATACCTGCCCTCTGAAGAGTATCCTGCTCAGCCTGAGAGAGAGCATCTAACACTGCTGGAAGCCAATCACTCTCCCTCTCTCGGCTCCATCTAATGTACTCTTCCTTCTTCTGCAAAACACCCAAAAACATGCAAAAAGAAGCAAGTTAGCATCAAGATTGCATTAGAAAAATCATTAAAGCAAGTAAGAATACTAAAAATGCAAAAATAAACTCAAAATAGTGTTGTTTTAACACTCTGTAGAGGACCACTGCCCTGAGCAGGGCGGCGGTTCCGTAACCACCGCCTTAAAAGGTGGCGGTCCTGTAACCACCACCTGCTTAGGGCGGTGGTCCTGTCCATGACTACAAACGGGTCGCATGCCTAAAAATGCTTTAAAATACAAAAATTTGACCATTTTAGCTAAAACAAAAGCCTACCCATTAGGCACCCCCCTAAGAGACACATTTAAAATTGACATTTCTAAAAATAACCCCCATGACAAAGTTTTCATCATTTTTACATTTTGGGTGCAAAAACGTTAAATCGAGAAGAACTAACCTGAGATCTCGCGGGTCGAGGTTCTGCTCACGGAGGCATGATCGCTATCTCGATATGAACGTTTCGACTATACTCTCATTGAAAACCGTCACCGTGGGTCCCAGAGCTCAAAAACTATCAAATCGACACACGCGTAAATGAATAGGAAAATGGCCCGTTATATATATATATATATATATATATATATATGGTGTTTTGACTCATTTTGAATGCCCCTTTCGCAAGTTTAGAGTGACGGAGGTAAGTTCTCATCCCCACGCAAATGGTAAGTCCTCATTTCATACTAATTTAGTATTTATTTTTGATTTATTTTATCTATCTGCACTTGAGTCTTCTTTCCATTTTGCAGGTAGCGGGAACTTGGATGGCGACATTTCGACACACGGGCATGTCAGGTATAATTTCTAAGCTTCCCATTTTGGGACCGCCATACTCGGACCCACCATTTTACGCCTCTTCATGGTTAAAACGCTTCTCTGAGGGGGCAATATGTACGTACCCAAAATTGTAGGGTATTGTACCACCAAAACGATGTTACACATGCCCTAATGATGATCTACGAGTCACCTCATAAGGTGTTCGGGATCAAAGAAGCTCACGAAGTATATGTTAGCATCCCAAATGCTTTATCCAAGTTCCTTGTGCTTTGTTTTATTCCTCTGCCTTTCTTTTCTAAGCTTTTTGTCCTTCAGTGATGAAACCACCGCCTACCGCGGCCCATGGCGGCGGTCTGCTTTGCCGCCTGCTCAGGGCGGCGGTCCTTCACGCATTTTCAACATGCTCCTTTGATCGCGACTTGCGTAATTTTTCAACTTTCACCAGCTTTTCTCAACCGCCTTAGCTCGTATTAATGTTTTATGTTCCCTGGAATAGTGTTTCTTCATTGTTTAATGGTAAAAGAGTTCTAATAGGAATTACCTTTGGGTGAATGTGAAATCTATAAATAGCCAACTTGTTTTCAAGCAAATGGCCCCTCAACTTCTCATTTCCATTGTTTAGTCTTTCAATTTCTTGTTTAGAGCTCATTTTGTTTTCATGTTTGCATCCATGCTAGTTTTCCTTTGTTGTTGGAAGCCATTCGATCTTCTTGCTTCAGTCTTGTTCATTGTTGTTCATACAAATTAGTTTAGAGCTAGAGTAGTGTCATTTGTAGATTGAATCCATTAGAGTTGTAGGTTGTGTTCTTCTTCTAGAATCGAAGGTAGATTCTAGAATCTCTCGGTACACTTGTGTTGTATTCCCGTAATAAATCCCGCTAGGAATTGCATACGCCAAGCTCTGTCACTTGCGTTGTCCCTCTCCTACTCGCATTATATTCGGTCTATATCAAAGCTGTCATTGTTCAAAATACCTTTTTCTATTGATTCTAGCATATACACGCTCTTCTGGACTCACGTGAACATGAAGGAATGAGGAGATCATTCTGAGGGGACAAAATCATACACTACTGGATTTGCCACTGTTATGCAAATTCCAAGTTTTATCTATCAAAGTTCTAGTTAAAACATATCAAATAGAGTAGTGAAATATTTCATTTCAAGTTAAGTTTCATTTTGATATTGCCAGGGAAGTTGTGGGGATTGATAGTTTCTGAGAAACTATGATTCATTCCTCACTTTTGAGGTAGGATCGAGAATCTTTCAATTAAGTTAATCAGCTATCTAGTTATTTAGGATAAACTCACAACTGCACAGGCAAGTAGCTACATTGGGCTACCTTGCTTGTTTTAATTTTGTTATTAGATTAGTTGTCATTTTTTGAATATATTAGATTAGTTTCTCTTTCAATTCTATTCAAAATTCTATCAAAAAATAAAAATAAAATATATATATAATATATATATATATATATATATATATATATATATATATATATATATATATGTTGTAGATATATCTTGCATAATTAGTTTATTTCATTTCAATTAGGCTTATATTGATCTTGTATGACAATCACGGGACCTAGGGAGCCCGGGAATACGTTTTGAGCCAATCGTGCCTCTCGACCAAATATTGTTGTAGCAATAAGCGACATAGACCAAAATCTCGAATTCGGGTCTTAGAACAACAATAGACCTACAAGAAATCAGCACATAGTTAAGAGGATTAAACATAGAAGACGACAAAGCACACACGTTCTGGTCAAATCAGCCAAATTATAGATTGCCTTGATAGATATCCGTATGACTATAGAAGGACCTGAAAGAGAGCAAACATTCGGTTGTGATCCACTAGTCCCATAACCAGACGCAGGAGACCTCCTCGTTGATATAGACACTAGCTTACGTATCCAAGTTTCCAGAACACCTGTTAGGTACTCTGAGAAAATCGTGCAACTTCTAGTTCTAAACGTAGAGGCCGAAAAGGCATACGACTACTGGATACTCGGAATCAGGGGTTGACTCTTCATATGACCATAGGAGGTCCACAACAACCACGAACTTACGGTTGTGATCCACTAGGTCCCACAACCCAACGGGCCTACAAATCAATCCAACGTTGATGCTGGTTTGCGAACATTAGTATTTAGGTCCTCTCCACTCCCACCAGACATTATCACACAACTATCATTATTAAACATAACAACTAATCAAGCTAAAGATTTATGGACTAGACCAAAGAATCGTCCATAAAACACCAAAAGATCCATTACACATTTAGCCATTCATTTTCATGACCTTGTCGGGAGACATATACAAAGCACCCACAGGTCATCTTCCACGTATCCCTGACCCATAGATCGGATCACGGCGAGCTCGATATTGATTGGAGCCTTTGAGCAGCTATCCTCGCCGAACGATCTATCACACTGGTTCAGGTTAGGAGGGCCTTCTTTGCCTTAGATTCGCAGATCCCGCTATTGCATGTTAAAGACATAAGATTACCTAACTAGCTTATCTGCATCCCACGTGTATTCCATCCCCACCATCTGTCTCGGCACGACCTCGAGAGGTCGGGTGTGATGAAGAGTTACTTGTAGATTCTCATGCTCGCATAAAAAAAATCAATTGTGAAGAAGTTGGAGAACTTAGGAACAAGCCCCAGTCTACAAGTTCAAGTCATTTTGAGGAGACTACAGATATCTTTAACTTTTGATTAAATAGAGCAACAAACAAAAAAGTATCTCTTCTATTTTCATCCCACTTATTCAAATTGAGTTGGATGGGTATATTTGAAAATGTTACCTTGTTAGTGGACTATTTTTCAAAAGGAATTAAAGCAAAAGTCTTGAAAATCTGCCACTACAACTATCCAGAGTTGTAATAAATAGGATTGGAAATCTTTTGGACCACCAATGTTAGCGAAGGTGTACCAAAATTTCTAAGCATCTCTTTGTAGGAAGGAACAATATTGTAATCAATAAAGAAGACCGAAAGTTGTAATAAATAGGAGATTGGACTAGCAGTGAACTATCTTTTGAACTGCCAACGTTAGAGATGTACCAAAGCTTTTAAGCTTATCTATGTAAAAAGGAACGATATTCCACATCAATAAAGAAGACAGTGTGTGCCATGGGAGTTTCTATGGCACATAGCACTCACATTTTGTGTTTCATCTTTCAAATTCTCTACCTTATTTATGTCGAGCATATTGCATTGATTGGTTGGGGGATCAAGTTTGCCTCAATTCTGTCTTATCCCGAGTATTTTGCTATTCAAAAATCATATAAATCCAACATCATAAAATGAACTCCACCACTACTTGGCATCATCTTCTCTTTATTGCATAACTTTAGGTTTATATTTGCAACATTTATGATAAAATCCTTTCTCATAAAGCCATTTTCTTTTTGTAAATATGTATGTAACATTCTGAAAGCCATGTGTACATTGTAACAACTAGGTGGACAAGGGAAGCCTCCCCTACGAATAGAGTGGGGCCTATATAGACCTACATACTACCCCAAACCAATTTTAGAGAAAATAGACTCTAAAATTGAATTTTTTGTGCACTCTTCCAGTCAGGTCTTTCTAGAAAAGGTGTGCGACCTAGGCACAATATGTTTCGTCCCAATTTCAATCCACTCTTTGAGACAAATCATCAACAGCTCCCTATAGGATTTCAGGATACCCATCTGCCCCTCCCACCTCCCCATGTATGAGCTACACCATCCAGGTGCTGCAAACCAACATTTAACTTCAGTCAAAAACCCACTGCATCTTGAAGGTGCTACCTTGCATAACCATGTGTGTACGACTAGTCCTTTAACAAAATTGTATGGTCGAATCTTCATCATCAAAGATAAATATACTGTGCCTAGGTGAACAAAGAAGTGCTTTCGTGGGGAAAAAAATTAGAGCCATTTTAGTAAGCAGTCAAATGTTTAACCAAAAGCACATCATATGAGCTTAACAATCCATTCAAGGCTTGTTTACCCACAAAACTCATTTGATATTTACAAAACCTGACAAACCCCATCGCACATATTTCCAATTGATAGAACCAATCCAAGAACATTCAAATGCTATGCGAGTCCAAAAACCAATATTAGACATGAGAACAGTAAATAATGGTCAGCTGGCTACACTCTAATCTTCAGGCAATATTCAAACAGATTTCCTTACTGTAAAAGAAATGGTTTGTAAATACTCACTACACAGCACATTAGAAAAATCCTAGGCTTTCCCATAATACTTACCATTTCAAGATTTTTATTAAATTGCAAATCCAATGCATAAATGCTCATGTTTGCTCAGATGGCAACATTCCACAACAAGCAGGAGAGTTACAAAAGCAAAATAACATTTCTGATGTCTTTCCAACTACACCATAGCTAAAGGTCAGCTCCTCGCCTGCAGAGATATCTCTTGATGCAAAGAAGCACAGCCTTGGAAGAAATGAACCTGAAAAGCGAACTAAAGTAGGGTATAGATTACCACCATCACATGAGTGGTTAATAAATCGAGCTACATTACCAAGTATTGTAGCATCAATATTTAGCCTCAGACATACTTGACCTGAAGGCAGGTGCTCTCTTATGACTAATAAAGCAGAACAAAAATTGTGCTTATTCAAACTGGCTTCATCATAATGCCATTGCCTTTCTCTTGCTTCTGCAGTTGTCAAAAACTCACCTGCAGGCAAACAATACTACGCCAAGTTAAGTTTTGAAGATGACTGGACATAAACTCAGATAAAACCACAGTTACCTAGTCTCGGGACGGGGGGACGGGGGTACGGAGGGACAGGGTTTCCGGGATGCAAAAAAATTCCTAAATTTTGGGGATGGCTATTAAAATAATACATAAAAATTAATATTTCAATATTTTTAACTTTTTCAATGACATTTAGGGATTTAAACTGTATTTAATTTATTTTAGGTACTTCCAAGATTATATTTGAATGCTATTGGTAAAAATAACAGCTTTTTAATAGAATAAACATCAGAAAACTTTTGAAAGATTTCTAAAAAATTGGGAACATCCCCTCCAAGTCCCCAAAACGTTCGGGACATCACCAAAATCTAGGGGACGCATCCCTGCGTAACACTGGATAAAACTGAAAAGTGATCCATAAACAGAAGAATCACTAAAGCGAAAATGGTAGTCCCAAAAGAGGGAAACCTCAGATAGTAAATCAGGTCCCTTCAGTAATTTTGCAAATTAACTTCATTCATTCTACTTCTATTCTTACAGTCCTACAAATAATAATCTATACTTGGTTTCCAAAACCAGTCAAAGCAAGAGATGAGGAGATTAAACAAACAGAAAGGAAAATGAGAACTCACAATCTGAAATTACCATGAGAGTTACAGATCGGCAAGCAAAGGAAAATCCTGGCAAGCTTTTATACTAGCTCAAATATATCTGTACATTACAGTATAAAAGATTGCTAAAACTCATAACATGGCTCTGCACAGTGAGCCCCTCGCTATGGTTAGAAAACATATCCTTCTTGGTAATGATTAATTTACCAAATATCTAATCTGCAATGGCAAACTCAAATAACTTTCAGAATATTCTGAACTGCAGTGTTGTATTTAATTCACTACTTATCTTCCTTGAAGAACAAGAACATGTATTCTCTCAACAAAATCCTCTACTTGCTCTTTCATCTAATGAAGCCCTTTCCAAAGCATGATGAGAGGATAACAACCTTTGCTAATAGCTATGGAATATGTTAACTCTGTTCATAAAAGCTGGTATCCGCTTAATAGGAAAAAGACCCTTAAAATCCATTTACATGTTCCTCATGGTCCTTAACTGCCTTGTTCTAAAAATATATATATTCCACGTTTAGAAGTGGCAGTTCCTTCTAGGTAGTCACATAAATGATGGTAACGTAAGTATAAACACAATAAAAGATCATCAGCAAAACTAAAAATACAAACCCTTCCTGAAATTAAAAAAAAAGTGTAAATATCATTTCCTCCCTGCTTTATAGAAGAGTGCCATTCTCAATATCTGCATTAAATGAGGGAACTGCAACTCCAAAGAAGAATGCAAACCACATTTGGCCTGTGGAGGCAAACTGTCTCTCTTAACAATCAAGTATGTAGTGTATGCAACTGCCTGCAAATGCAATAAATGCACCACAAAGACACAGTTTTACACAGTTTCCATGTTTCCCAAAATTTTAAAGTCAAGTATTTTCAAAACGTTGGGCCGTTTTTTCAATCCAAAAAAAGGAAAAACATTGGGCCATTTTGAAAACCAATCCAACTAACATAGGTGCAGATGATGGTTTTCTTACCAAGGAGGAAATGTTGTCATGCTTTAAGTACTCAAACAAGTACATAAAATTGCTATCATTGGGCCATTTTTTCAATCAAGAAAAAAGAAAAAACATTGGGCCGTTTCAAAACCGAATCCAGCTAACATAAGTGCACATGATGGTTTTCTCACCAAAGAGGAAATGTTACCACGCTTTAAGTACTCAAACAAGTACATAAAATTGCTACCATGTTTATATTTCATTCAAACTAATTTGGCTTCAGAGAACGTTTGGGAGAGATAACTGTGGGATGTACTAACACTAGAACCACTCAAGAAAAATGAGCATCATCAATCTCAACCTTGAAAATTTGAACTTTGAAATGGGAAATTTTAGGCACTAAACATAAGGCAGCCTTTAAGAACCAACATAAATTATTTTATTTGGGTTGTTTTACAAACATTCATCACAGACAAAATGATGGATGGATTTCTTTTAGTATCTTGTGCTTCCCATTAAGGTCTCAACCTATAGGTGTGGATCACTCCTTTAAAACACAAATTTACAAATGATCCACATGGATTTCCATGGGAACCTATAACAAGACCAACACAAGATATGGAAAATTGACCATAAAGAGCATTCCTTGAGTTTAATGTTAAATTGATGACAACTAAATATATCTTGAACATTCATATCATCAAAAGCAGTTGTCGCATGTTTCCCTAGATACAAGTTGAAATACTTCAGTAATAGGCCATATAGAGGTTGAAAGGTGTGTCAATCAAGCTAATAGGCATAGCTAACCACTCGGCTTCAAAAAAAAAAATTAGAAGTCATCTGCAATAAATTTAAAGGCTCCACTTTGTTAGCATATGCAAAGAGAAGAAAGAATTCAGAGAAGGCTGAATGCACACAACTGCACTGCTCAAATGTCACAGGCAGAGTGAATTTATTATGTGAAGAGGTGGTTACAGATTGGTTGAACAGTTACCAACCAAATAACTACATAACAGCTTTACATGCTATATAAAGCTCTATATTTTAACACCCCCTCTTAATGACTAAACCGGAAACAATACCAAGTTTGTCCCGAAATTTTACAAATTTCCTAAAGCCCATATGTTTAGTCATTAGATCTATAGACTGTGCCATAGGTTGTACTTCAAAATCAGCAGTCCATGATTGTGTTGCGGTTGTCGAATGGAGAAGAACCGCAAAACAAAAATTTGGTCGTGTGAACAAAAGATATGGCAAGTGGTCCACTGGTTCTTTGTTACGTGATTCATTGACCAGTGATGAATCATCAATGGCTGAGAGTGTCAGCCCCATCTCCAGAGTGTTGAAATCAGAACCTCAGAGAGGTGGATTGAAAAATCTATTCCAAGCTTGTGTAGCCTATTGGAGTCTGTACAGAGACTCAGTTATCCTACAATTGAAGTCACCTTGATCATGTCCTTACAACACCATGTAGTGCTCATCCAACTTTCTCAATAAGAAAAATGTGACCATCTATGCAGTAGGAGTTAGAACCAACTCCACAATAGTAGGAGAAATAACCATCTTCGTCTCATCCGTCTCAGTAGTGGGAGAAATAACCATCTCCACAGTAGGAGTGAGAACCAACTCCTCATCTCATCTATCCCCCTCTATTGGGAAAGATCTTTCACAACACAATGAGCAAACCGTTCATGCTCTATTGTCCTTCGAGCAATTACGCCTCGAGTGAGTGGATGGGCATGCCATCTCACCATGCATTGTCAATGCATCTGGAATAGTGGAGTCTCCATCCACAACAAATTGTTCTTCAGAATGACGAAATCCATCCTCCCAAGGCACGTCCGCCTCCGACATCCGGTATGGTTGATACTCCCTCCACAATAGGTGCATGTAAGTTGATTGTATCCAAGTCAACAAATCGTGAGGAATGGCTTCCTCCCAAGGATTGCAGCCTCCTGCACATCCTGTATGGTGGAGTTGTCCTCTACATGTGCATTCATGTTGATCGTAGCAGGATCAACAAGCCGATACTAACCACCTTCCCCAATATCAAGGGCAATTATCCATCTTTGTTTCGCATCAAAGAGAACACACTTCTTCCCGTAGAAACCCATAGAAATATTGGGATTTTCAATTAATTATCTAATAGATAGGAGATTCTTTTGTAAAGAAGGTAGTATCTAACATTCCGTACCAACAGTTTATGAGCATTATTCAATACAAAGCATATATCTCATATCCCTTCTACTACAAGTGATTCTCCATCAACTAGTACTACTGATTCAAAACAGATATTTGCAGTAAATGAAACATACCAGTCCCTGCGACATAAAAAGTGTGCGGATGGACCGGAGTCAATGATCCAACAACCGGTACCACTGTCATGCGAGCATGATGACGTAAAACAATAAAGAGCATGCCCATCATCTAAATCATGTTCTTCAACAACTGCTACCACATGTTCCTCATCACATGGCTTCTTGTTTTGTTGTGAAAGATCATACTTCCGCTTCCAACAATCCTTCTTAAGGTGCCTAACCTTGTGACAGTAATAACATGTGACCTGATATCGAGTGGAAGAGTCACCAGATTGATGTCACTACTTTCCTTTTGACTATGTGACAAGAGCACTCTCTGATTGGTCACAATTAGATTCTGCCTAAATTTGTCTCCGCTCCTTTTGCAACAGGTAGGAACTCACCTTGTCAAACATGAGTGTTTGACTTTCAGCGATTAAATGGAGTGCCTCCACAAATGACTTGTACGAAGAAGGTAAGTTGTTCAGAACCAAAGCCACCATATCATCATCGTCCACCTTTTTGTTGATGGAAGATAACTGGTCTCAAAGGTCTTTCAACCAAAGTAGGTGCTCAAACAGCGATCCAACTTCTTGTAACTTTACGGAAAAGAGCATATTCTTCAGGTATAAAACCCGACTCTTTTCTAACATCTAATATTTATCCCTCAAACTGGCCCACAATGTACTTACCACAATGGCATTCCGCACTTCCGATATCATATCATCCGACACCAATAATTTGAGGAGCAATAACACTTCCTTAAGACGTTTGTCATAATCCGCGAAGTTCGTCGTTGGTCGACTTTCGCTACTCGTGATTATTTTATCACAATCACGAAACTCTGCAAGCGTTAAAATCTTATGGCTCCATACATTGAAATTAGTGCCCGTTAATTTTTTTATTATGCCAAATTAATGGAAATAATAAAATAATATTTTGCCCACACTTAATTAAACAATATTATTTATTCCAGCAAATAGTATTAAAATTAATAACTCCAGCAAATGATATGAATACCTTTGTTGAAAAAATGAATATTAATCTGCCCTCGAACTTTTATTATCCTCACGAATGGAGAAAGAAAAGTTTCTTTTGTCCTTGTTTTTAGAGAATACTCTCACGATTTTGCCTTTGCCATGCCCTAGCAACTGCTGGCTTTTCACAATTTCTTGAAATGGAGCTTTTCACAACCTTTTCACGACCTCAATGGTGACTGCAGAAATCACGACTACAGCGACTATATGAAATATGATCATCTTTGCCCTCGACTTGTGCCCTTTCCTTCACACGATTTGCGACTGGGCTCTCCAGGACTGTTTCTTGTGTCTCCTTTCTGCCCCACGATTTCCGCAGCCACAAACTGGGTCACGTATTTCTTTCTGAGCAGCCACGACTTTGTTGCCACGAACTGTTTCTGCCCACTAGATTTGCGACAGGGCTTTGCGATTGGGTTTTTGCGACTGGATAGCCAAGATTCACGTTTTTCCTTCACCACGTTTTTCCCTCACACAACTGGGTAGCCACAACTAGGTATTTGCTTTGCCTTCCTTCTAGCGCTACATTTTTCTCCTTTCTGCCCACGATTTCAGGCACTCGAACCATGATTTTTCACAAAAACAATTGGTATTTGCCCTTGCCTGCCCTCGAATCACAATTTTACACCCTCGAACTAGATGCTCCAAGTTTGTACGACCTTCACAAACTTCTCCTTTGTCTGTACTCTTCCACCAAGAGCTTCCTCAAACTGAATGGCTTCTTTCTTCCTCGAACTGCGAACCTTCGACGCTCTGATACCAATGTTAGCATATGCAAAGAGAAGAAAGAATTCAGAGAAGGCTGAACGCACACAACTGCACTGTTCAAATGTCACGGGCAGAGCGAATTTATCATGTGAAGAGGTGGTTACAGATTGGTTGAACAGTTACAAACAGAATAACTACATAGCAGCTTTACATGCTATATAAAGCTCTATATCTTAACACACTTGAGCTTGATAGTATTTGACAGTAAGTCAATCTTGTTGAAAATCGTATATCATGGACTTGCTCAAACAATTCTTTAAGGAAGACATGTCGATTTTATACAGTGATCTTGTTGTTGATAATAGTCCTCATATAAATGTCTGTTATTGTCTCTTTTCAAATAGATAGAGGCTAAGATTCACAAGGACGGGAGGGTTGGATTATGTGTTCGTTGATTAATTGATTGAGATATCTCTCCAGCCCTACACATACAAACATGGATATCTTGTAGAATAAAATCATTAGGCAACACTAATCCAGAGGAAATCAATGGCACATTGTACAGCCTTGAGTGGAGGAAGACCCTAATATTTCTCATCTACACTGATTATAACAACCAGAAATTTCTAAGATCATTTTGTGAAGCGTTGTTTAAGATATATCCCGATTTCAGTCTGAACACAAGTTTAAAAATCGCTTAGGGCTGTTTAAAATGAAAGCGATAGAAGGTATAACATCTGAATTAGGTGATTTGGTATCATTGCACAACTCATATATGTCACAATAAGAATCACAAATTGCTTGGGGATCATGCCCATGAGACCAATTAAACAAATGACCATTGCTCTCTGTGCGAGTTGCCTCACAAACATTGATGAATGTATTGCAAAAGTTGCACTGCAAATCCTATTGACCCATACTGGTTTTAATCTTATTGACTCGACCAACATAGGTAGCAGTTTGTTGCGACTCACTTGCAATACCAGATTTTGCATGAAATCATTGTCAAGATGCAATGGACCAAGTGGCTCTTGATCTTGCGATTTGTTTAAATAAGGACCTGTCATCATGAAGGATTATTCTTTGGTCACAATAGCCTATTACAACTTAAAATTACCGGATTAGTTACTCGTTCCAATGAATTTGCAACTATATTGATAAAGAAATTTGTTACCCTTGCATCCGAAAACTCTTGTGCAAGTCGTGAAATCATTGTCAAGATGCAATGGACCAAGTGGCTCTCGATCTTGCAAAGCGCTATCATGAATGACTATTCTTCAGTCATTATAGCTTATTAGGACTTCAAATTACTAGATTAGTCACTCGTTTCAATGAATTTGCAACTATCTTGATGGAAAAAATGGTTGCCATTGTATTTGAGAACTCTTGCGCAAGTCATGAAATCATTGTCAATATGTAATAGACCAAGTAGCTCTTGATCTTGCAAAGTGTTATCATGAAAGACTACTCTTCAGTCATGATAGCCTATTAGGACTTGAAATTACTAGATTAGTTAATCATTCCAATGAATTTGCTACTACCTTTTTTTTAATGTTTTCGTTGCATTCGAAAATTCTAGTGCAAATCAAAATGTCACCAAGTCAAAATGTCACCACTTCTTGGAAGGCATCTAGAAACTTCCAGGCCTAAAACAACTATTGTAGATGTTGGCACTTTTTTATTGAGGGATAAACATCATAATCCTTAAGATAACAATTGCACAAATTAGGTGCACAATATAACTTGCCTTTTTAGGCTTCGTGCCAAGGACTAAAGGTTATCCATTCTGCCAAATTTGCCTGCAACACAATCTCAAGCTCATCCCTTTCTGGTGTCAAGGCCTTTGCACTCACCAAGAATTGATCCCTAGTGGGCTCTTTGTTAGCCAAGAAACTTCACCAATGGACCAACAACCCGTTGATAATGTTGAGACTTTGAGTTTGTAGTAACCTAATTTTTTTCTGAACACTTGGCAATATGGCATTTGGCACTTACTCTAATACACACTCCATTTAACCATAGTTGACCAATTAAAGGCACTTACCTACTCTATCCCACACCTTATATCCACACAACGAGAGTCACTCTATTGCACAGCTCCTCAGAAATCACTACACATGCTATTGAACATTTGTTTAGACCTCCAGTTGTCTCAAACTTGATTTCTATCACTCCTGGAACAGGCTCATAGGTCCTCGAAAGTATTGTCTCCAGTACCATCCACCTCCTACAAACTAGTTCCCTTGCCTTCTTACTGTCACCTTTTCAAAAGGGTATATTGACTTCGTCAACATAGGGAAGACTTTTGGGTCAGTTGAGAGGGAAAACTAAAGGTCGCCTATAAAAACAAACATACCATAAACTATTATGGGCACCTAACACTCACTTGGAAAAGCATCTAGCCACACTCTAAGAAAGTCGAGAGAAAGTATTGAAGCATCCATCCCTTAGAGCACACTGTCACAAGCAGCTATAAATCTAAAGTTATCCACAAGCCTACCCGAGCTCAAGTGTTGAGTTAAACCTGAAGTACAAGTGCACATTGCCAAGTGGGAGGGCCAAATCAAGGGCCCATTTCCTTATATATTCTACTACATCTTACAAAGGTTTGGGAAACTATTAAGGTTTTTGAGTCAGAGACTGTCATCGCAAAGTTACAAATCCAGAAAACAAGCACAAAGACAAGGGTGGCCAAGCCTAGAGGGAGCAAGTAAGCAAAAACAAGCAGAGGTCAAGTTTGCAGCCCTTTAAACAGGTTTGTAATGGTATTGTCCATGCATCTATGAACCCATCCAAAGCACCTTATCAAGTCCTAATATATTATGGGCAGCTTGACGACATTCTAATCCACCTCAAGACACAATTTGGGCAGTGTCACGCATTTTGTCTGCATAGTCAGGTTCCTTTCTTTAACCCTATTTGTACTTTGTCATATTCTCGCTAGCATAAAGGTCACTATTCACAGTACAATAATCTAGGACTGTTTAGGACTGCCCTTTATAGTTCTAAATAATTCACATTCATTAATATGTTAAATTAGGCCTTAAAACCTAGTTGCCATATTACATCTTAGTGAACCCAATCCTTTATTGAATAAAGGCAACCTAACCTAGGGTTTCAGATTTAGCTGTAATTTTGGTTCTGATTTTAGGGTTTCTAAACCCTTACTATTGTGTGGATCACATTGTAAAATGACAAATAACAGCAAGGTTGATGCTTCGTCTTCAATGGATAAACAGAAGTTAGAGGGCCTCACGCAATACATCTCATTACATCTTCACCAAAATACAGAGTTAGCTTGGGGATGCACACGTTGAACCTTTGATTAACACCAACCCGCCTTCTACAAGTTCCCTTGCTACACTAAGATCTCAAGCCAATCCAGTTGTTACGCCGACACACCAACTATTCCTGCCATGGGGGCATCACAAGTTGTCCCCCAAGTCACTATGCCTATTCATACACTGTTTATTGCACAATCTGGTTTGCCTTCTAATGCTTCTACACAAGTTACTACCAATCCTCTTTTAAATGCATATGCTCAACAGTTACAAGACATACAAGCTCAACTTGCACTCTTCAAGCAAGGTCCCAATCAATTTAACATTACAACAAGTTCCATTGGTTTATTGGATAGTCAGGGTGGCAACAGCTCAGGGGAACTCTTATCTCCATAATCCACTAGCCCTTGAGGTCCTCAATTATCCCCTACCCATAGGGCTTTTGTTACCTAAGCTCTCTCTCTCTATGATGGAAAGACTAATCCAAAGCAACATCTTCAAGCCTTAATTGATTCATGTATGGACTACACCAGTATTGACAAGTTATTGACAAAACTCTTTCTACGAAGCCTTGAAGAATATACACTAGATTTGTTCTACACCCTTCCACAAGATTCAATAATTGTATTCCAACCTTTAGCCGGTGGCTTTTTAGCCCATTTCTCTATCAACATCAACCAAAGGATTCCATTTGCTCAAATTGCACAAGTCAAACAAAGGCCTAACAAGAACATTGTCGACTACGTGTTGTGATATAATATAAATTATTGAATGCAATCATTATTTCTACAGACTAGAAAAAGAGTATGTTTGATGCATGAATCGGTCACGGAAAACTCCTGCAGTATAGAGAGGTCGAAGGTTCCTTTCTTAGCTGGTCATTGGAAAATTGACACGGAAACAGAACCAGATTTGGGGGCCCAAGTGCAGAGGCAAGGCTTGAGGGGTGTTGGAAACAATCCATGCTTCGGACCACAAAATGGACGATAACCTCAATGGTAGACAACCCTAGCAGGAAATGGGAGGTCGTTGTTTTAATTCTTAGCTGATCCATGAAAAATTAACAAGTTCATACATATGTAATATATATTATAATCTAAGTTGCCACATTCAATGAAAATTATGTTTAAAATTTGATTTTTGACGCGTACCAAATAAGTTTTAAAACATTCGTTGAAATTAATTGAAATTAATAAAAAAACACTTAAAAATCGTTATAAATTTGTTGTGATCTGTTAGAATTCTTTCAAACTCATCTTTTCTTTTTTGAGTATTTAATCTAAAAAACAAGCATATTATTTCTTTTAGTCAAATTTAATCACAAAGTTTGACTGATTTTTTAGTAACATTTTTTACAGATTTTATCCTCTTCAAATTTGAACACGAGTTCAAATGCAGCAACTTAGGTTATCATTATAGGCTCTGTTAGACGGAAATTGTCATCTCATAAGTTCAACGAATTAAGACAAATGGTATCCCTGATAATGGGACTCGGGACGGATTAAAATCTCTTGTGAGATGGCTTCCACCGACCAATGATTGGGTAAAATTGAATTTTTATGGGGCTTCAAAAGGTAATCCTGGCCCTGTTGGTAGTGGATGTTTAATCCGAGATTCGCAAGGCCAACCAGTTTTTATGATGGCTCTGGATTGTGGCCATGCTTCTAACAATGTTGCGGAAGGAATTGCTCTTCTACTCAGGCTCAGAGAGATTGTTGATCATCGCTGGAGCAAATTATGGATTGAAGGAGACTCTCAAGTAATCATTGATGCTCTCAAGTCTTGTTCTGCTAAGGCCTGGAAGATAAACCAGATTATTCAAGAGGCCTTGCAATGGTTAAATGGCTATGAGGAAACTCGCTTCTCCCATATTCTGCGGGATGGAAATTCTCCCGCTGATCTTCTTGTCAATTTTGGGGTCGAAATGAATGATAAAGAAGGAGTCTATTTAAAGGTTTGGAGGGATAATTTCCCAATGACATTCCAAAGTGCCTTGATCAATGATTTAAATTTTAATTCATTAATGCTCATCTCAAGGTCTTTCGAGCTTTCCGCATGGGACTACTATCCTTCACACATATGGTTCGGATTTGAAGTGGGGGAAGGAAATTATGAGACTTGCACGAAGCGGATGGCAGTCATCCCATCCGCCCTATATGTACCGAGGCTCTTTCACCATTGGCACCCTACCCGGTGCAAAAGGGAAAGTTTCTAAGTTAATGCTTCTTGTGTTAATGGATAGAAGCGGGCGACGAGGGAAGCGCACTTCCAGTTCTTCTCGTGCCTCGTAGGTCTCTAAGTGGTGGTCGTGGCTCTCCTTTCCATGGGGTCTCGGCCGAGGCGTCTTTTGAAGACTAGATGGAAGATAGGATCCGCAACCCGCCACGCGGCAATGGCTTTCTAGAGCTTGGTCAATTACAAAGGATTTAGACAGATTGAGGAGGAGGAGATTCGAGCTCATCTACATGGGCTTATGATCGACCCTCAACATACTGTACAGGCGGCACAATGTATTTGATGTGGCTCAAGGAATCAATGGAGCCAACATCTTGTCAAATGCTTTGTAATGTCCCCTTTTCCTAATCGAAGACCTTTCACCCATTTTGTCAACCCGACGGCCTAAGGAAAAATATAAGGGTGACTTAAGTCACAATAAGTTATTACAAAGTGCTAAAAAATATTTATAAAATTAATAAAGCACTTGTATTAATTTATTTGATTTAATAATAAATTTGCAATCTCTAGATAGGTGCATTGGGTCTAATATTATGGGAGAGTAGAAAAGAGACCCATGTTATTTTTGTGTCATCCCTAGGCAAAAATGCGACTTGGACAAAGGAGGGAGAATGAAGTTTAGAAAGGATAAAAATTATTACTCTTCCCAAGAAAAATGCGACCTAGTCTAAGGAGAATTTGGGGCACATGTCTAGAAGAAATCACCTTTTGTGATTGGTTGAGTTGGAGGTCCTTTTGGGGCATTTTTCCCTTTATAAGGGAGAGGTCGACTTGAAGAGGAACATCTCATAATCATTTTATCAATTCTGAATTTTATCTTAAGCCTGGTGCTTTTGTATAAAAATATTCTAAGGACGAAAACCCTTAGTTTATACCTCTTGTGGACGAAAACCCCAAGAGTTCTCTTGTGGACGAAAACCCCAAGAGATTGAGAGGGGATTTCACTCAGAAATTTCCAGCGGTTTAATTATGATTTTCTAGTCAATTTCCAACAGTGTTTTGGTGATCTTTTTGGTAGCATATTGCAGCAGTTGGATCAACCCAGTTTGGGGCTGTTTGGGCATGATTCTAGAGGTATTTACTTCTGAAAAATATTGTCAGATATCTCTGAATTTTTATAAATAAAGGAGCTGCAATTTCATAATTTTCTGAGCAAGTTTGGAGGGTTTTTCAGGCAGTTTGTAATCAGATTTAGATCTGAATTTTCTGAATTATCTGGCTGCAAATAAATCTGATTTTTATCATATTCTGGGTTCTAAAATTACTGGCAATCATTTGGGATAGATTTTATAATTTTTTGGTATCATTTGTATGGAGATCCATTAAAAACCCTAGTCGCATTTGCTGTAATAAATTCAGTTTTGCCCTAGGTTGTTCGCTGAGGGTTTCAAAAACTGTTTTTTATCATTTGCCATACATTAAAAATCTGATTTAGGGTAAAAGATCATTTAGGGATCTTTCATGCTTCAGGACAATTTTTATTGCATATGGACCATGCGGAGCTGGAGCATGCGGGAGACAAAAGGGGAGCGGAAGCAACATTTCATTCTCATGCAATTCTTAGGGCTCTGTAAGCGATAGCAATTGGACAGTAGGCAATAGCGGACCATCTGGGATTTGTTCTTCCTCCCAAGGCTGGTGTCAATTTCCCTTGCGATGACCTTCCAACGAGTCAGGTCAGGCGATGTCGTGGACTCGGATGTTGTTTTCCTTGGCCGAAGTAGTGGAGATTATGCTGAGGAAGGCAGCTTGCCATAGTTTTCTCTACACTTTTTAAGTATATGTAATTTTGAACTGTATACAGCTAGGCTGCTTTTGTTGGAATAAGTTGGCTAATTGGGCAATTTCTCATTGTCATATCTTGCCACCTTTACATGATAATATGTATTCACTATGACCGCCAAGATGAGCTATGCTATCTTTGGCAACGACATTGTATATTTTTTTGCGGGCTAGGCCCTTTCCTAAGTAATATAATAAAAAAAAATATTAAGACAATGGTAGAGGAGGCCTTCTAGAGCTCAAATCAACACATGTAAAGTGATTGGATCATTGATTAGGCCCAATAAGCTCTCTAAATCAACAGTCACGAAAACCATTAAAATTACAAGAATAAGTAATACTTTTGTTCAGACAAAAACCCAGCATTTACACAAAAATGAAAATAAAAATTACTATACATTTCTAAATGAAAGATAAAGGGTAATGGCTCCTTTATATAGGAATTTTCAACTCAGCAGCTGAATGAGATACGCCTGATTATATAGGACACTCTGTATTTTAGAAAATCAGAACCATGTAATTAGATTTTACCTTCACTAATATGCTACACTGCACTATTTCAAAAAAGCCACCCTGATTATAAAAATTCATGATCATTGATCATGGTAAACTTGGGTTAAGTGAACGTTCTAGCCCTGTACATACATCTCCTAATAACTATATTTGAATGAATCATGGCAATACCCTTGGGTCATATACTCCCACATTCTGTTTCTGAATGATATCTTCTATTCAAAAGGGTGTCACCATTTTCTATTTCAAATGATGTCCTCGTCTTCTATTTTGACCTTACATCCCAGTGGGTTTTTTTCAAAAGACATCATCATCCCTGTTCCCATAACCTTCAACGAAGAAAAGAATGAAAAATTACGAATAGAAGAGAGATATTGCTTCTTACAAATTTAAAGTGAATCAACTGCCTATTCGCAAACAATGGTTTCTCATTTAACAAACACCATTTTCAGAAGAAAAAACACTGTCTGTAAAAAATAAAACAATGCAGTTCACCAAGTTCAGGGTAAACTTAAAGGACAACGACTCTCTTTTGATAACAATTATCAGCTGAAAAATGAATGAACAGACAATGAAGAAGCCCTAAACTATAAAAAATCGAAAGAAATGAACAGACTATATAATTAACGAACAAGAACTAAAAGCAAGAAAGATTTTTTAATACAAATTTGTTTTATTGAGGTTCAAAGTGACTCACCCGCATACTCGCAAACAAAGGCTCCTCGCTTAACCGGCTCGGCCACATGCAAACCCCACCCTTTCTTCAAATGTCTCACAATTTCAACACGCACAGACAAACCCCGCTGCGAAATGCGGTTTCTGCAGCCCTCGCCACAACGGCACGCAGGGCCGCACTCCATTACCACCATTGACCTCCATCCAAACTCTCAATTTCAGCATTATCCTCTAAACCCCCAAACCGAGGATTTAAACCTCCAAATTCAGCATTATCCTCGAAATTAGGGTTTAAACATCCACCAGAAAAGCAAATTCTTCCATCGTCGGAATAAACCCTTAGCTCATTACATGAACACGCCTGCTCCTCTTTGGAACAATCAGTACAGTTGCATCCGGCGCCTTCGAGTATTTCTGAATCCGATTTTAACGATTTTGTCTGCTGAGGGTCTGCTGAGGTTTCGTGGCCCCATTGTTGTTTGGGGGAAGAGATTGAGAAAATTGAGGTGGGCGTGTAAAGGAAATAAGGGTACAGAATGTTGTCAACGGGATTCGAAACCGGGACAGGGTACTTTTCTAACCCTCGCGCTGCATCTGCTATTCTATGAGTGGTGATTGTTTTCGACAGTGATCTGAAGGAGCTGCATGTTAGTGCGAGGGATGCGATGGACTGTGGTGAAAGCCACGGAAACACAACGGGTGCCCAATTAATTTCTTCGCTCTGTTTGAATTGTTTCTCAGTTCGCGCCATTGTTGTTGGTTTAGGTGTGTAAGTTGTGACCACGAAAATCGTCTATACATGGAAAACAAATTTTAAGAGGCAATTCCACCGTATGAGTGCAAAGTAATTTTAAGTAGCAATGTGGTGATCAATTTATGCTATATCAACAATTATTTGGCGACTCGCTGCTTCGGGTCTGGTTTGTCACCCGAGTGAGGAATAGTGGTAGCCGTTTGTGCTGGTTGGGCACTGGTCACAATAGACTCGTTCGCCGTCTGAAGGTGCCCCTGTTGCTGATACCTCCTGGGCAGCTAAATAATAATAATTCATTTTTTGTTGGTCTGGCGTGGCACTTTCTTACCTGCCATAATCTAGCTTTTAGGAGAGTGACGTGTCAGAGGATTGACAGCACATCCATTTGAGTGGACCCTCCCAATCTAACTTCCATTTGTCAACCCTGCCCCATGTATGCAACGTAAATGTTGGCTAGTTTGCAAGGCAATGCTAGTTAAATGAACATTAACTACCTCTCTGTAGTGTTGTGCAGCATGTCATTGAATGTTGTCCTCCCCTTCAATTGTTCCACACCTCTTCACCGACCCGCATTCAATCTCCATCGATGGACAATGTTAACCTCACAATGACTCACGATTTTTCCAGAAGTTGGGCGGAAATGGATGTGTGTTGACCAAAGAAGTTGCAGTCATCTTCGGATGTTGTAGGTTCTACGTAGTCTGAGTTGTGTTCAGATGTTGCGGTCATTGTTTCATTCAAAGATGAGGTTTTTCAAACCTCGTTAAGGCTATGATCCATGCCATGGCAGTATTACAGGGTTTTTCAAGTCTATTTTTATATCTTGAGTAGATATTGTGTTTTATTTGGTAACAAAATATATTGCAGCATGCACAAATGAATAATATGAAGATTCAACAGAAAACTTTTAATCTTTGACTATTTTAATGGTTTATCATTGAAATGTCAAATCCCTTCAACCCATTTGGGGTGGAAATAAGTCAAAGATCCTTGTCTAGTTTGATGTAGCTTGCTCCTTAGGAGATCATGTGGAGATATTGTCCACAACTATTGCATTTGATGGTGTTTTTGATACTCTTGTTTTCCAACATTAGAAACGCAAGTACTTGGATGGAGACGTCACAGTTTCATCTTTTGCCTTATTGTTTTTAAACACTTCCTCTACTTTGGTTTTATTTGTTAATCCTTCATTTTCAACTTGTCTCACAATGGATATTGCAGCAAATACTACATTTAAAGGTGAGGTTATTATAACCTCACTAAGTCTATGATCTAAATAGGTTACTTGTTTATTTATTAAAATATTTACCATGTTTTTCAAGATTTTTATTAAATTTAAATCTCGTAAGACTTGCATATGTTACTCTTTTGAGCATTCACAGCAATAGAACAACGTGTATTATATTCAATGTAGTATAATAGTATATAGGCGAAATGGGTTACACGACAAAATATTGGGCAGAGTTTAGGCAAACAAAATTGTAAAACAAGGTTGGTTTTCCACACCGAAATACATTCAATTTTTTTATACAAACAATTTCTCAAACTAGCGATTATAGTATATTCTAAATGATAATCCTTCAACCCATTTGAGGGGGAAATATTTCAGAGATATTGAGATGTGATCTTTGTCTATCTCGCTCCTTTGAAGGTCGTGATGAGATGTTGTCCACTGCCATTAATGTTGTTGGAGTGTTAACCATATATGTTGTCACCACGTAAAATTCACCATCCTCCCTTGTTGAGGAAAACATGTCAGTTGCATTTGATTAGTTGGATTAGGTGTACTCCCTAGCTAATAATTGCCTAAACTTGCAAAGTTTGAAGCATTGACGTTTATCATGTCCATCATTGTTAGATGTTGTTCTAGAAATGGAGTTGTTATGTTGTTTAGCATGCTTTGTGTAATGACCCAAAATCACGACACACGAACAACGAGGGTAATAACAAAGTTCCATCATGTAATCAAAAGGTTTAAAGGATGAAAATCTTATATTCAAACCCACAACCATTATATCTTAGGTAATAAGTGACTTCATAGCTAATAAGGATGAGTGGAAAGGACGGTAAGAATGTCTGAAATAGGCATTACCTAATAGCCTACCTACTGAACATAACCAAGGTCGGAATAGCGACAAGCCTCATTAATACCCAAGTTGAGTAGGCAATCTAGCATTCTAAACACATCCTTGCAATTTTCATAATACTTTAGATTTATAACCCTCCCGTTCTAGAGGAACATAGCCATGAATCTAGACTTGGTTGAAATTTTTCAACGTCAACTCACTTTCTAAAATCATAAACGATGTATAAAAAGAAAAAGGTCTCTCAACTCTCCTTAATTTACATCTCATCACTAAGTTTATGATAACCTATGCAGTGATTAAACACATAATATACCATTGAAGATAGATATCCTCCAATAATGAACTTCTATAACGATGTTATTACAATTATTACGTTCGATACATAAACAAACTATTAACCATATATTGAACACAAATCCACAAAATTACTGATTTAAACCAATTTCTAGAAAGAAAAGTTTCATTTCAAGAGGTTTATTAGATACTAGCATATTATGTATATGGTTAGTCTATCTCGCTCTGTTTTAACGCATCCACCGGTCGTGAACATCCAAGCAGGATCGCACTGCCACATGCCTTCCGCTTTATCCTCTCGCTTCTTGGTCTTTTCTTGCAATATACCACACCAGATTCCTTTTTGAAGGCACGACTAGAAGAATGCAATAGGTGGTCTGTCCAAACACTAGATTGCTTCAATGCACTGCTTGGGGGGTGAGAGTCGAACCGCTACCACTCGGTCCGAGAGCACTTGCGCTTAGAAAGCTAAACACCGACCATGGTTTCAAGCTCGACACAAGACATAATGATTACATCGCTCCCGGCTCAAAGGCATCTACCGTACAAACACAATCCTTTTCCTTCATCGATTTGGGGGACGAGCATCAAACTCTTGGTGCAAATATTACAGCTGTAGCTTGTAAGGTGTGATAATTCCAACAGAAACCTTTATGCCTGCAAACTTAGTGACTCGTTGAAGAAGCTCATAATATTGTCTCTCATCTTGTAGTGATTGATAATCATGGCAGACAGAGATGGAGTTGGATTAAACAAGCTGCAGTTCACCACAAGAATCCCAATATCCTTGGGCCTCACTCTGCTTTTCTCAAACAGTTCATCCAAGGCACCAAACATCACCATCTCTGCTTCTGCACGGGCTTCTTTCATGGTTAGCCTAGGTGGAGAAGCCAAAATGGCTCCTGGAAAGTATGAGTGCTCACCTATGCCAGATCTCTCAAGAATCTTCCTCTGGAACTCCAGTCTGTTATCATCAAAAGGCCCTGAATCTCTAGAATGAGACATGAAATAGTCTCTGGTAACCCTGAACTCGTCAGAAGGCTTATAGCAGGAAAATTCCACCAAATATATGGCTCTTGGACTACATATAAAATAGACGCAGGCAATGCATCCAACCAGGCCAGATACAGAGAGCAAGCTCACAACACAGTAGTCTTGATGCCGCTGAGTTTGACAAGCCAACAAGACTGAGCCAAAGTGTGACTGAAGCCACCGGAATCAAACACACGATGGAGACAGACACTCATCTACGGGGGCAGAGATACGTGAATGTAAAACAACAAAGTTGGACAACCTACTTGTTGGAGGCGCCACAAGGTGCGGCTATATTCGCAACATGCTTGTTGCTCAGGCTAAAAGCTATTACAGGCTGTTGTTGTGGATCCCCAACAAGAACACCCTTCGCAACACCCAAAAACATGGAGGTAACACGCCTTCCTCACCAGCTTGAAGCTCCACGCCCCTCCTCCACAAGGAAACAGTCTCCAAAGGAGCCCACGCGGCCAGGAAGAATGCTCGGGCAAAAACTAGACTAAAACCAACCAAAAGACTCCCAAAGACGCGCGCATAAAGCAAGAGGAAGTCAAAAACAGCAGAGCTGGTCATAAAAGATGACAGGTCTGAAGTGGTTGAAAAGTTGCTAGAGGAGACAGGCGGCCAACCGCCCCCACTTGGCATTCAAACCAAGGGAAAGACCAACACGCCTAGACTTTAATACTCCACCCTCCACGCCAAGAAGGAGATAAAGCATGCCGATTTGAGACAAGGTTGGGGCATTACACTTTGTCTCTCTATCTCCTTCATAATTTTGTCATATGCCCTCATCCTTTTCTCATGCTCCTTCTTCTACTCCTCATGCTTTTCCCTTTACCTTTGTTCTTCCTTTTCTTTTTGTTTCAAATCATTTTCAATTTCAACTCCTTCTCAACCACTTTCAATGTCTTCTTCTCTTGTAAATGTTCTTTTCTCCTAGCCTTAATTGCCTCTATTTCTTTTTTTTTTTTTATTTCTTGGTCACGGAGCATTTGGAAAAAGTCATATGTGGCTAGAATTCATGACTGCCTTCTTAATTTGACCTGTACCATTTGGTAAATCATGGGATTTTTGCATGAGCATCTCTATTGGAAGCTTTAAATAACTACCTAGAGTATTGTTTGTTTGATGTTCTTGAGTTTGTGTGTGCATGTTAAAATATCTTCGGATTCTAGGCTCGTGCAAGTTACAATATCTTTAGGTTCTTGGTTTGTGCAAGTTGTAATATCTTTTTTACCCTAAATCAATTGCATCATTGCAAACATTGAATTCGCCAAGAACAACATAGTAATGTACAATCTTTTCATGGGTTGAGCAGCATGGGGGGATGATATTGAAAGGCTTACATATATATTGAAAAAATCCAAATTTACACCTAGTTTTGTTGCCCCCTCTTCGATCCAGTTTGGTTTTCTTATTTACGAAGGTAGGCACATCCCTTCTCCAAGTACATGACTATCTTGAACCATTTCTTCACCTTCTTCAGTACTTTATTGTGTTTGGGTTACATGTGTGACTTGGTTGATAGAAGGTAAAATTAGATCTATCTCATTTTGTGTATAACCAACCAACTGCATGATGTTTACAATTACACTTCTCTCATATTCATCTCCAACTCCAAAAGCTTGACTTGGTGTCGTGTCATTTATAAGTGCTTATCTATTAAATGCATGTATCCATGTCCTCCGAAAACTTGATTTGACATTTCTAGGGAAAGAGCGTTCTTGAAAGCTCATGTCCTATTGATCTAAATTTCATGATTTCGAGCTATCCACATTGACCTTTCAGATTTGAAGTAGTTCTTGAATGGTGAGAACACACTCACGCCCAACGGTTATATCCTATGGGAAGTGTGTGCTAGCAAAGTAACAAGATCGATTCCCAAATGTCTAGCCTCTTCAACAATTATCATTGCTACATGACTATCATGGCCATCAAATATCAACAAGTTCTTATTAGTAAGAGAAACACCACCATTATTGATCTCCGAAATGATGTAGCCAATTTAAAAACAATTCTTTGGTCATCTATGCATAGCATTGGGTTATCATACATGCCCCTAGTTCACAATGTGAAATGTAGTTCTTTAACTGTCTTCTACCCTTGAAAATATATAATCCATGGATGTTATGGCATGTAGCATTAACACAACAGAGAATGGTGATTCATTCCCTACTCTATGGAATAATGTGGGGGATACTTTGAATTCCTCTTTAGGCTACCACCCTCGTACTCAATGTTCCTACTAGCCTCGTACTCTAATTTCATTATAAGCCCAAATCTCTCTCTCTCTCTCTCTCTCTCTCTCTCTCTCTCTCTCTCTCTCTCTCTCTCTCTCTCTCTCTCTCTCTAAGAAATTCATTAGTGAATGGGTTCAATCTGTCTTCACATATGTGAGCCACATATGACTTAAGTGTATGATTTCAAGTCCACATCCAAGTTCTATCATGTCTTTGCACCATTGGAAAACCTCAAGTTCTTCCTCCTTTGTCAAAATAAGTAGGGGGCTTTTTCTTTGTAGTTTGCCAAGTAACAAATAGTCAAGGGTGGGTGCAAAAATATTCCACTTCTTTCGCAATAGCTCGAGTGGAGTACCTATTGTTTTCAACGTCCTCAGTAGCATGCTCCATTTCAATTGTTGTCCATTGACTTCTAATTCGTACCTTTTAGGCTCAAGGCTTTAATCTCTCTTGTGTGGTATGTTCAAAATGTGTGTGTGAATTTTCAACTTCTTCAATAGATGAATTGTAATCTAACCTTACTCCCTCTTTGATCTATCGTCTGGTCCTTGTCCTACAAACTATTCTCTTTCTCTTGAAATTTGTCGTTATATCTCGCAACATAAATTAGGAAACTTTGATATGTAACTTTGTGATGCTAAGAAGAATAATATATATAAATATTTATGAGTATTAGCACAAAAACTACTTTAGTGCATATATATTCAAAACATCAAGCGAGTTTTTGTCGCTAACACTTATAAAGCATGGGACAAAGTTGAAAAATGGCGATTAAATTGGGAGGGTCCACTCAAATGCATGTACAATCAATCCTCGGACATGTCACTCTCCCAAAAGACGAGAAACTAATAGGTAAGACA
Organism: Taxus wallichiana var. yunnanensis; assembly: GCA_018340775.1. NCBI lineage: Eukaryota > Viridiplantae > Streptophyta > Pinopsida > Cupressales > Taxaceae > Taxus > Taxus wallichiana. Next base: position 125,491,051 of record CM031241.1, read on the forward strand.
ATGCCATGTCAAGCCAACAAAAACTTAAGTGGTGATATGGAATAAATTGATAGCCATGTTTCGCCAAGATAAGGAGCCCGATTTTGGCTCATCTCACCTAACTACAAACTACTTTAGTGTTGTCTCAAACTGTTTGCTTATTCTTACAAGCTACTTTAATTATGTACCAACAAAATTTGGAATTGTTTGTTTATTCTTCCAAACTACTTTATGTATGTATTGGAAATATTTGGAACTATTTGCTTATTCTTACAAACTACTTTATTTATGTATCGACAAAATTTGGAACTAATTGCTTATTCTTACAAACTACTTTAGTACAATTTGAAACAACTTACTCTCAGGTAGTTGTTGGAAGAACTCTAGGGCATTGATGAAGTTTAAGGAGAAAGTTGAATATGTTTTGTTACATCATTTATATAAGAAATCTTAACATTCTAATTTCAAAGAGGGAACTTGAAATTCAAATTTATAACTTATGATCTCGTGGACTTGCATCTCAATTGTTTATCTTTTTATCCGATCTATGGACTTTCATGTAATTGGTTTTGTTGCATTTAATTTTGTGTTTCTCAAAACATTTTGGTCTAGGGGAGCCTTACAATTGTCTTCAAATATTTAAGGTACCTAGATGGAGGAAATTAATGCAAGTCATGGAGTTAAAAATGAATAACCAAGTGCATGTATGCTTGCACACAAGTTAGTTTTAATATGACAACAACCCTTCTTATGTGGAAGACACTAATATAGATTTTTTATCATGTCAAGTAGTGAAAGTTGTTGAGATATTGACTCTTGATTGTTAAACATGGATATGAACTTGTTTCACAAGCAATGTGAAACTAAATATGATGCAATTTAATATTAACATTCATTATTACATATTTTGCATTTGTATATGTGTTTTTGAGATGAAATGACCTGGACACTTGTGCAGTTGTTGTGTAGAACTGAATGGGTCACTGGGACTTAGTTTAGAATATCAATGTACCACTATTGAGTATTTAAGTGGTTATTATTATTATTATTTTTCAACCTGCTTTTAACTACAAAAATGTGTCATAAATGGACTCGTACTCCCAAAACCCTCTCAACTAATGGACCCCACTCAACTTTTGGCTCCTCTCCTTTGTGAATATATTTTCAATTTATTGGAGTTGCTCCACATGAAAGAATCTAATCTAATTAACAATTAGACTATCTTACAAAGTACCATAAATATAAATTAAAAAGAATCCTAATATCAATTGTTATTATTACGCTCAAGGCGTTCCCCTATGGTAAAGGCCCTCTGGATGTTTCAAATGATATTAAATTTGACGGCCTCTTGGACATTTTTCCAAGGTGTTTAATTTTGATTATTGTTTGTAAGTCGTTTCCACTTTTGTAGGCAATTTTTAACTGTGGCTTTTTCATTTCTATTTTTAACAATCTATTTTTAAACGCCATTTTTTTGAATGGTTTTTTTCAAAGATGTTGAATTGTCTTTAAATACTCTAAAACAACTAAACCAACGCAAATTATTAAGCATTGGCTTCTTCATATTCAAATTGCAAGCGTCATCTTAGTAGGGATTTTTTTGCAAGATCCAGTGTAAGGGAAGTACATTTGTTTTTTACTTTGAATTTATGTACCTACAACTTTACTCTGTCCATAGGAATTGCAGTTTTATTATGATTGTTCGTTTTCAATTTAGAAGCAAGGGAGTTGCCATTGAAACTCTTTTTTATTTTGGCTTGTTTGTGAGATGATTGACTCAGATGCCCAATGTCTTATCCTTTCTCCCTTGCAGATAAAATTTTGATTTGCATCTTCGTGGAGAAATATTAAGTTATATGGCACCGATTTGTCTTAAAGAGCTAGAATTTTTATTTTATTTGTTCGCCTCTTTAGATTGTGGTAGGTCGCTATTTTTATTTTATTTTTACATACACAAGTAAAGAGGCATCAAACAAATTTAGCAAAGTGTGTTGCCCGTGAAGCAAAAGATGCTCCAGCCCAACCACAACCAAATAGAAGGAAGGTCACACCAAAAAAATCAAGTTTAGTTTCTCATATCCCTATTATATCATGCACATTTTAACAATCTATTTTTTCTATCAAACCTTAACACCTTTTTCTCTTTTACTGTAATTTTTGTTCCTAATTTTCTTTTATGCTCAGATGTCAAGTGATAATTATTCCATCTTGTAATGTGAACTTCTATATAGGCACATTAAATTGTAGAATGGCTATTTTATCAAGCCCTTAAACATCTTGGAATTTCCTTGGCCTAGAGGCAACCAATCCATTTTGTGAGGGATGTATGCCATAATAAATGGATGGAGATACTGTGATAATGATTTCTTGGAGTTAGTGGAGTTAACTTATTTGTTTCCTTATGATTTCACTATCACTAAGAATATTTTGTTCACTTCTCCTACGCCGTTGTTGCTTAAAAATTATTGTAGAGAGTTTTCATGTTATTTGGTTTGGATTGTTCCATTTATATTTGTAGTTGGCTCCAAACCTTTTTCCGAAGTGACATGCGGGGGCACGTGCCTTCGTCAATGACAAGATTCGCTATGTGCCGAGGGGTTCGTTCCCAATGAGTCTATTTCGAAGCTTCCCAAGTTGGACGTTAGACTGATCAACGTCAAAGCTTTTAAAGTTGCCCGTCATACCTAAGAACATCTTGGTGGACTAACATACTTATTTTCCCTCTCCAGTTTAATATGATGCAGACTAGAAACATAATTCCCCTCCCCACAACAGGATTGACATTAACTACGCCTCACTTGCAGAGGGAGGAAGAGTTTAAGCATATTCAATGTGTTGTTAATGTTTTGCACAGCAAAAACCGAAACCACCTAAAAAAAGTTGATAGCCAAAATGATTAGAGATCGCCTCACACACGATGCCAACCTCCCCAATTTTCCTCATCGAAATCCGAACAATGGAGATCATTCACAAGGCTTCGTTTGATTTATGATTCTAATGAAGATGCACTTTGAAATATGAACCACCCCACAAATTGAGGAGAATGGGAATTCCAATCGAGGCATTTGCAAATGGACAAAAATACAAGAAATGTGCTACTTAAAATTGTACAAGCAAAAAGCAAGAAATTTGATCTAAATAAATAGCTTCAGAGTGCTTAGTTTATAAGTGTTTTTGAAACAAACTTTAACTCGTACCAAATAATTCCATGTATGCATTATGGCAATATATATCGGACAAAGAATCAAACTTTTTAAACACATGTTCAAATTTTGTAATCCAACAACTATGGATTTCAAATTTCTTTATCATTATATCTCCATATAAATACCTATAGTTTTGTTACTTCAAGTTTACATATTGTTGTTATTATTTTCCATTCTATTTACTTAACATAATAATCAGAATTCATTTCAAATAAATGCATGTATATATTGCGGTGGAACATATGGATCACAGAATCTAATTTTTCAACATACGTGTTCAATTATTCCTTTATACAATTGCTCGCTTCTTTATGTAAACCAACAACACATTTTTAATGTGTTCTTCATAATATCTGCACACAAATACATATAGTTTTTAAATGTCGAGAAACAACCATGCAAATTTTAGTTGTTTTCAACCAAAGCTTTGTACATTATATCATTTTTTTGCATATTGAATTGTTAAAGGGTTAGACTTCATGTTTACGCTTTTTAGAAAATATAAAATAATAAGGAAGCCAACTTTAAAGGTTCTCATTCTTTACAAATGCATGCTTTCTTGAACACATCCTTCATTTCATGATTGACTACCCTACAAGTTTACATTTTCCACCATATATTTGTAGAATTCCCACAATCTCGAGCATCTTTTAGTTGTCATGGAAATAACTTTGACACACGAAGGCATTTCTCAATTGATTGAGGGTGGTTCCAATGTTGACCCCACATTTCAAATACTGCACTTGTGCTCTCTAAGGTCCATTCTCAACACGGAGCCCAATATTGTGTTAACCTTTCAGATGGGATACATTTTCAAACAACACTTCTACCCTCCAAATTTGCAAGTCGTGTAACCGACAAATCAATACAAGAAGGCTCCATTGTGTGCTTACACAAATCCCTCATTAGAATGATCAAAAGTGAACTATAAGCTTCATCTCTTGCTCAATTACCAATGGTCAAAAACTCCCTATATTAATTAAAATTTCTTTTTGTTTGTTTTTTCCATCCGTTGCTCAGTTCTAATTCTATCTTGTTTTTCTTTTCCATTGCAGCACCGTTCTTATCATTGAAATGGATGTTTTTGTCGAAACACATTCGGTAATCGGTGCTCCAATTTGACTACCAACAAATGATCTTGCACACATTCAGTTTCCGCGAACATATGCAAGTGCAAACCAGGTTAACAAATATTTTGCGAGAACACCAACTAAAATAAGTGCTTTGAATACATCTATGTGCATGTGGTCCGTAAAGGGTCGTGCCCTAGAAAAAACAACCCTTCGTGAATATCACAATGCAAGGGGAGATGGTTCCGTGTTTGGGTTTGATTTTGTAGATCAGGAAAGAGGGGAAATTCACATCACCTATTTTAATGAGGCCACTGAAGCATTCTATGAGCATATTGAAAATGGGAAGCTATATACAATTTCCAATGGGAGGATTACGAGCATTCTTGATGCAAAGCTATGTTATAGCCATTTGAATAATGCTTTGGAGATTTTCCTGCAAGCGTCTTCAACCATAACTCCACTTATAGCAAATGAGGATACAATTCCTTCCCATCACTTTCACTTCACAAACATTAAGGACATACCTGCAAGCGCTAATTGTTCTAAAGTTGACTTGATTGGCATTGTTCTTGCGATGTCACCATGCTCAATGATTTATATGCATGACAAGTCAGAGACAAAAAGAAGAACTCTGCAATTAAAGGACATGTCGAGATTTAGTGTAAGTGTCACATTATGGGGACAACACTTAGATGAGATATGCAAAGAGCTAGAAGACATGCTTTCTATACCGCCTCTTTCAGTCCTTGCCTTGAAAGTTGTTTGTCTCCAATTTCAATGGGAGCTCATTCGACACTGTTTCAAGTACCAAATGTTATGTCAGCCCTCAAATTTAGAAACTAATACACTTCATAGTTGGGTAGATTCTCGATGACGACTACCTTCCGGCACCCTCTATCACAAGCTAATTTATGGGCCCTCTAAAAATCTTGACCTCTCAGAATAACGATTTCGGAGGTACTACATATGGGGAACACCGAGAGAAAAGAATGGGCAATGGTTACTACAAAAATCTAGAATCACAAGCCAATTTATCACAAGCCTCTATCACAAGCCAATTTATGGGCCCTCTAAAAGCTTGACCTCTATAACAACGATTTCGGAGGTACTACATATGGGGAACACTGAGAGAAAAGAATGGGCAATGGTTACTGCAGAAATCACAAATAGCAGCATGGACAACTTTTTTTACAAGGCATGTCCTCTTCAAAAAGGTGACAAATAATGCAAGAAAAGGTAAGAGATAATGGTAATGGTTCATGGTTATGTTCGAGTTGCAATGTACAAGTTCAAAACTATGATTATAGATATGCACTCAAGATTTTATCTAAAGGACCCAACAGGAGAACTTCAATCAGTTACCACTTTTGATGAGACAGTTGAATTAATCATGGGTGTTGCAGCTAATGACCTCCATATATTGTCTATAGACGAAGATGCAACTAGTGAAATTATAAGTAATGTCATCGGCAACGAATATTGCTCCACACTTTCATTGAAAAAAGAGACATATTGTGGAAACAACAAATTGAAATGTATCATCCTCAATTCAAAGAAAGCGGAAGAAAGTGCAACTCCTCTGTAACCTTTACGCAATGATTTCTAACCCACTCGTCCCTTCAAACATTACACCCTCACCCATCCCATTCTATACTTTGAATTATCACCGTTATGTTTCATATTTCATATCTATGTTTCACTTTTTTCCCTGCTTCAAAAGAAAATTGTTGTATTCACTTATACACTGACATGCTATTGTCTCCTACTACTATGTGGATTGTAAGTACTTTTAAGAAAATAAATAAAAAATACATGCACTTTTGTTAGGTAAGTATTTGCATCCTTGTGTACTCCTAATGTCTCGCACAAACACACACCTAACTCAACAAGAGCTCAACAATTTTAAGGACGCACCACATTTGTTTGCAAAAAATGATCTCGTGGACTCCCACAACCTTTAGATGTTGAAGGCATTGAACGTTCCGATCGCCCAATCCATAGCTGAAAGTAATAGGCAGGTCCCAACAAGAGATCCTGATGATGATCAATTGGAACACAAAGTTATGTTGTGCAAACAAAAAAAAATCATGCTTATTACAAATTTATGGGTTGATGCGGGCCTCGTGAATGGTATGGGGAATGATCACCGACACTGCCTCTCTACAACACATCAATGCCACCGCCATCATTATCTTTTTTGTTGTAGTCAATTTTGATAGATACAACAACCCATGTTGGGATACCTCCAACCCGTTACATATTTCGATACCCCTTATTTCGAGAGGGAATCGAAGACAATTGTTGATTAAAATGGCATGGGGATTAACTATCCACAAGTCCTAGGGACTTACTTTGCACATAGCAAGAATCTGCCAACTTTGGAACCACCGAAAGGCGAGGGTCGGACATTCACAACTTTCTCCGAGTTCCTCGCTTGCAAATCTGTGCATTTCACCTCCTTTTTCATTCGAAAGGTACTCAAAAATGGCACATGTACCAACACTTGGAGCAAGAAGAAAGGAGGATTCAAGACTACTAACCCTCAACCCTTCGTAAATACAACCCTCTACTTTGATAACACCTCCACTACTACTTTACTCAACACTTCTTGTATCCAAAGTGGCATTGTCGTTCAAGGGGTATCAAATGTAATCATGTTTACTAAAAATAAAATTTTCCACAAAAGGCTACCATTCATGATATAAATACTACAAATATATACATGTCTCATTACGTGTACGTAGCTCTTCATATATTTGATGTTTTGAAATATGATTTACACCTTTAAATGTACGAATCAGAATAAACTTCAATGTACACATAAAACCTTTCAATGTAATGTTTCATCTAAATTCCTACACTACCACTATCAATCACACACCTTATCCATTGTACAATAAGGGTTTTTTCAACAAAACACCAACCAAACAACCAATACACAACTAACACAATTAACCGAATTAAATACATACAACATCAACTATAAAATTAATTAACTATCGAAAACAATATCAAATGAATTCATGTACAAATTTGTAACAAGTTTGAAATGTATAAACAATCTTAAAATTAAGTGGCTTATCTATATTTCTACACTTACAAAATCAATCAAACCCCTTATCAACATCAACTACAAAAGTAATAACTATACCTCTAAATCAAATAACATATACCATTCGGCGTTCACATATCAGAATGTACACATGCGATGCTAGTTATTAAAAACTATTAAATTAAGTTTAATTGTAATGATTCATATTTAATTAGTTATGAATTGCAATGTTTAAGGGTAGATGTACTTCACTCTTGATGTAAGACTACTTTACTCCCATGTACGTTACATATCAAATACATTTGTGCTAAATTATTTTCATTGGAATCAACTTAAAAAACAATATTGAAATCTTATATTCAAATATACTTTTCTAACAACAATACATTTGCCACAAATTGTAACATGTCCGAAAATACCATCACGACTATGTTGATCAAGAAATGGTGTGCAACTCACCCAACATGGCTCAGAGCAAATAATTCAGCACAAAAGAGCACGAAAAGTCGACATATACAAGAAGAAAACCTCTTGTAGTCCCGGAAATCTCGCCCAACAACAACTTGTCTTGCGTTGCAATAAAAAACACAGTCTTCAAAAATGTTGCTCAACCATTATCCGTTCCCATTGTGTGAATCAACATCTCTCCAACATGCAATGGTCATCCCATGCCAAAACTTGTTCAACATCATCGATTTCAACTGCGGTTGGAATGGGTTGTGATAAAAGAAAGCAGTCTATGGATTAGAGTGCAACATAGATGATCTTGAGAGAAAGAGAAAGAAGAGGGAGGTTTGAAAATATTATTGTTAGCAATCGTAAGTGAAATGTACAATGGAAATGTCAAGGGGATCTTTAGAAGGATTCATATTGGAAGGAGAAAATATTGGGAGAGGAAGAGGGGTGAAGACGAAGGGGTTAGAGGGTGGAAAAGTGCGGGTGCAAAATAAAATAGAAAGCAAAAACAATGTGAAAATGCAACAAAAACAAACAAAGGCTTGCCCCTAAAAGAAAAAGCAAACCAAAACAAAACTACTCCCCCTCATGGCTTTCATATGTATTGTTGATCTAATTGTTACATGGTAGGTGGAATATTGCTTAATAAATACTCTTACACTACATATTAAATGTGTGTCCTCTTTTTCAATCTTCAATCTACTTGTCTTTTACCTACATATCATTTTATAATAAAATATTTATGTATCTACACCTCTTGGTTACTACATATTAAAACACGTCCAAATCTCGCATCCACCTATCAAGCATATATACAAATAGAGCACTCTCTCATTTTCCAATAATAGAAATAAAATTAGTGTATTATCACTGGTAAGTAAGGGTAGTCGTCTTGCACACAATGTATTGGTGTTGGGAGCTTTCACAACAATTAAACGTCACGTACACTTTGTATTGACTTTTAATTAATATTTCATTGATAACAAGTATAACAATGAAATTTTAGGGTTTGCAGGTTATAGATATTTTAGATTTGTTTCTCTATCTATTTAATAGAAAAATAAAAGTTGAGTAGGAAAATATACCCATGTCAAACAAACCCACCAACCACGTTAAGCGCTCTTCAAAACCCAAAGCAGTAACATGGAGAGTGACACATCCTAAATGACCTTTCAGACTTGTCATTTTCCTTGCATAATAATAAAAGTACTTTATTTGAGATCCAGAGGCATTAACCACCTTGAAACCCAAGTTGACGTTGTAAATTTAGCAGAAATTCGATAGTTGCATCGAGAATTAAATTCAACGTAAGTATGAGCCCATCGGCCGAGATCGAACACCGTTAGCTCAAAACCTCTCGCTCGCGCCGCATTGTTTTTCTCACCAATTTCCACTGAATTGCCACCACAACCTCTCTATTCCCAATGCCACCTCTTCCCTGCCCATTTGCTCCCCCATACGTGCCACTACCGTGTTTATCATTTTGACACGTGCCCAACACATCTACACGAAATGTGCTTGTTATTTTGGCGGAAGGAGATTCACATGAATTGCATAAGCATAAAGAAATAACAAAGTGGAAAAATGGTCGATGAACTTCCGAAGAGATGACCGTAAACAACACACATAACCCTGATAGGTCCCACGCTCTAGATCAATAAGAAAATCAAAATAAATTAATATTTTTTTAATTAAATTCCTCATTAGTCTAGAGCGTTTGACCTACCAGATTTACGCGTGCCGGTTAAGGATCGCTGGAAGATGAGGTGGGACAGTCTTTACACAATGTGGCACCAAGATCTGAACCCACCCCAACAATTATTGCTTTCCCAAGCTGGTATTCTCCCCTTCTTGAAGGCAGTCACCTACAAGAGCGACACCGCACTCTGCGCCGCTCTCATTGATTTCATGGTGGACGGGGAATTGATCGTTGGACAAAACAAACTGCAGATTACGGGGTTTAATCATGGATAACAATTAACAAAGAGAGCATAAAAGGGAGAAAAAACATACAAGGTTGATGCCCTTCACCACACCGTCTTTGTTCTCAGAAAAAAATTCATGGTTATCTGTTGCATAAATCAGAACATCCATTATATACTTCGCATGTATCCCTTGCTCCTTCCGGTGTTAGTTCAATATTTTTTATAAAGAAACATCTCTAAATATTCTACAGTTTGTAGTCATATCCCAAATGGAGACTAAACACTTTGTAGTCATATCCCAAATTCTTTCCACCATACAACCGACCGTGAAGCCAAGGCTTTGTCATTTGTTTAAAAAAAAAAATTCCCAGATCTAAAGAGGCGATAACCAAAGCAGGGTAGAAGTCAAGTTGAAGATGCTAATGGATCTGTATCTCTCTGAAAGTGAGGACATAATTTGCTGAATGGGCTGTTGCTTTTTTAGCTGATGAAGATGACTTAGGTTGTAGTGGCTTAAGATTTCCTATAAAATTAGCTTAAACAATTGGAAGTTATTTAAGGTATTAGAAGACATACAAACCGACATATGAAGGGATCTCACCTGTCAAACGATTACTGTCGAACAGTGCATTACATTTCTTAATTCTAATTTATACATTTGGGTATTATTTCTCTCCCTTCTTTTTTAGAAACATTGAACTCAATTCATTGCATTATGATCATTTATTTTTCCTTTTAGATTTAACTGTGTGCGCGAAAATAAGCAAGCAGGTGCAACTGTGTGTCATGGGACACACATCTTCCCATACCCCGCACCAAAATCCCATGAAGAGACAAATTATACGTAATTATAATTGATCGACCACCATTCTTGTATCCGCTACTGCAAGCCCAATCAACTAGTCAAGTGATCTGAACAGTATATTAGCATGACTACATTTCTATCTCTACCTCTACCTCTACTTGATTATGTTGGGCTCATACCATTGCTCATGTAAATATAAAGCAGTTGACTTGTTATCGTCCCAAGTGACTTTTCTTGCCCAAAAAGCTTGTTGTGACTAAAAGAATTTGGACCTTGAGATCCCAAGTTTAATACCCACCATAATCGTTTGTCATCTGAGCTCTTTCCCAACTCGCATATGCTGAGCTTTTTGTTTGTGCCGATGTATGCAAGGAATACCCAAAATATCAATAAGTCATTCCATTAATGTATCCTGCTATTAAATTCCCTGTCATGCAAGACCTACCTTTTTAATTTCAATCTGAATAAATATGTCTTCGTGTATGACATTTCCATTTTCAAAAACTGCCAATTGCTACATATTTTAAGGTATATAATGAAATTAATAGATGTCTTAGGAGATTTGTTGGTAAGACTAAATACAATATCCTACATTTTCGTTATGATAATTGATTTTTTTCCTTTTTCCCTTCCTCAACAACATACAATGAAATATTTGTGTCGACACATAATTTCTCTTAATCTGCTCAGATAATTTCAAGAGCTTAGTTTAAATTTTCTATTGTTTTGGGTGATCTATCTCCAACAAAAATTATATATCGTATTGTTTACATCAATTCAACTACTTTATGATGCTTTTATGATACCCTTTCTTTCATAATTTTCAGCACTAGTCCTATAACATTCCTGCCGGCACCTATTAGCGGCTACAGACCTAGTTGAGAGAAGAACACAATGCACAAGCTTTATAGAATCTAATTGGAATAAGAATTAATCCACACATTCTCTTAATTCTACGTTGTAACAGATCTTATTGGCACCAAGCAAATATACCCACACAACAATATTAGGCTTTACTACTTTGTTTATAACTTTCTATTTTCCATACAGCCCTGTTGGAAGTGTTGGTATAGGTGATTTTTTAAAATCACATTTATACTAGATTTATTCCAAATTTGTACATATTTGATATAGGTTTGGAAGATTACATTTGTTTTATGCTATTTTAAAATAATTGGCAATGTATTTTTACAATTACTCACATTTTAATTCTTTTGGGTTTAAGTTTGTATGGAAACTTAGAAAGTAGAGTGACGTCTGACATTTTTAAGGATATGAGAAATTGTTTCTAATGTCCATCAATTATATTTTAATCTTTCCATAAATAACATCTAATTCATTTAAAAGAATGTTACTAATACAATTTTCTTGTTATGATTTCCTATCTCGGATGAAATTCTACATCTTATTAGATTTATGGGTGTTGTGGAAATTTCAATACATCTTATCAGTTTAATATACATTGATTTTTTACATCTTTCAAGAATATAAGTATCAACGCAATTTTGTTTTTAAGATATATTTCCATCTTATTGTGTTGAAGTTACCGTTTGAAGCAATTCTTATATTCTATGCTTGGTAAAAAAACATAGTTTTTATTTTGGTTATGAGAAATATGGGTAGAAGCAATGAAATGTCTCTTCATTGGTTTTAAAAATTAACCGCTTAAAAGTAATTACGATTATTTTTTCAATGATTTCTTTTTGAAATAAAAACTCATACCTCATAGGATTGCATTATGTTAGATATAATCCATTTCCTTAAATGTTACATGTACAAAAACAAGACACATGCGAGTAATTGACTACTTTTCTAGGTTGCTTCTAGGACTACTGAGCCTTCCACGATAATTTGTGATGGAATTGTGTCTAAATTGATTTCTAGCGTTACGACGCTCCTCGTGGAATATTTCCTTATAATTTGTAACTTGTAAAAATTCATGACATATGTTTCCTTTATTTTGATTCTCTTTTGAAAACCACAAAAATTAACCTTCTAACTTTTTATACCTAAATAGAAAACACAATGGAAAAATAAACCTATTCAAGGATACAACGACAACTTCTACAAAATAGTTACGGGAATTAAAAATAATGCAACTCTCCTACACCTTTTGATATTTGGATCAATTGATGCATGTTGTGCAAGCTCAGACAAAGTAGAAGAAGATGATATCCTCACTCTATGCCTTGCACACAAAAAGTCATTGAGGCTATATGCATGCTAAAAAGAGTTATCATTGAAATTGAGGACATACAAAATGTCCTCTCTAAAAAATTCTATATGCAGTATTATGAACAACAAACACAATGTTCCAACAAACATCACTAAATTTTATTCTCTTTTTCCTATGTCAATGCACATACCACACACGACCTATATACAACCAACAATGTATATTAAACTAGCACAAATTTGTATTGACAACTTCAGTTATTGACCCTCTGTTTATGATTTTCTTATTCTTAGTATAATGAAATTGTATGTACAATTTGTTAATTAACTATCAAGCATGTTAAATATGCATTTTTAAAAAAATGTTTTATTAACATTTGGTAAATTAGTAATGCAATTATATTTCTTTAAGGGTTTTATGGTTCCTTCAATAGTTGTAGTGAGTCAATTCTACTTGGACTCTAATATTTTCCCAATCAAACTCGTGATAATTTTAGTAGTATATCACGTTGCGCAATCCATTTGTAAAAAAATTATGGAATGACTTCTTGTAATAAGTGATTGAATCTCATTTTTCTATGTTATGTGATTGTAATTTCCATATTTATATGACATTTTTCCACGAAAAACACCCTCTCTTATCTAAAAAAATTACAAATCCTTGATATTGACATCCTCTTCCTTTTATGAGTCTCACCAAGTGAACATTAAAAGAAAATAATTTCGAACTCTTGATAATTTTAGTAGTCTATAACGTGTTGCGATTCATTTGTAAATTTCATATGCAATGGTGCTTCAAATCAGTGATTGAGTTTTATTTTTCTATCCTATGTGATGGCATTTCCATATACATATAACATTTGTCCACAAAAAGCACCTTCTCTTATCTAAAAAAATTCTAAGACCTTGATATTGACATCCTCCTCATATTACGAAGTCTTATTTAAGTAAACATCAAAAGAAAATAAGTTTCGATGTTTAAGTTTTTTTTGAATGGTTTAACAATAACCTCGACAATGGGGAGTGCATATTATTTGTATCCATATGTAATATTATATGAACTCAATATAAACACAATATTTTTTAGTCTATATTCTTATGTCCTACTAAGTATTTTTCCTAATCTACCTCCTGCTTTTATGTATTATTGGTTATTCATTTTTCCTCCACCCTTGAAATGCATTAACTTCGGAAGGATTTTCCATATCATGGTCTTGTTTTGAATGTATTCTAACCAACCAATTTCAATTATTCTCATAGCAGTTATGACAAAAGATTATTATATTTATTTTTGCAGCAATTAAAATTTTGACCTAATTATCTAATATAACAAAAGGTGACCAAGGGGTTAATTTTATTAGTTAGGTCAAACTTTATTTGTCTTTTTGTGCATAAATTAGAAAATTACTTAAACTAACAATTGTCATGTAAATGTAAAATATGTTGTAAGGAATGTAGAAAAAAATAAAATATGAAGTGTGTTTGTGTGTGTGTGTGTGTGTTATATTTAATTGCATTCAATAGATATATACGACTGAAATTTTGTCAATTCATGGCACTTTTTCCTAAGTAAAAATATCTTATTTGTCATTTGGAAGCATTTTTAAATAATAAATATGGTCAAATATTACGTTTAGTCCATAAACACTTAATGTTGACCGTATGAGGCTAGTAAATTGCTATGACATGTGTGTGTGTGTGTGTGTGTGTGTGTGTGTGTGTGTGTGTGTGTGTGTGTGTGTGTGTGTGTGTGTGTGTGTGTGTGTGTGTGTGTGTGTGTGTGTGTGTGTGTGTGTGTGTGTGTGTGTGTGTGTGTGTGTGTGTGTGTGTGTGTGTGTGTGTGTGTGTGTGTGTGTGTGTGTGTGTGTGTGTGTGTGTGTGTGTGTGTGTGTGTGTGTGTGTGTGTTGATTAATTATTGGTACAATAAATGTGTAATGTTGATTTAGAACTAATTAATTGTTTGGTATTAGTGTATATGTGTGAAAAAATATTGGTACAAGAAGAATCAATTAATTGTAATGGTATTAATGCATTTGTGTGTTTATTAATTATTGGTATGTGACTAGTTAATTACTATGATATTAGTTTATTTATGTTTTTAGATTACAAAATTTCGACCTAATTAACTAAAGATAACGATATTGGTTTATGTTATCTTATACCGATAATAAAGATGTTGATTGATGTGTTAGTTCAAACATATAACAAGTGCTACATAATGGCTTATTCTTCCGGAGATATTTTAGTTGAAATTAAACATGCTCAATTGTATTCAATTGATGTTATACTAGCAATTGTCCTAGTGTGTAAGATAAACATTGTGCAATTATTATCTAATGGAGAAAGTGTCGATCATCATTATGAATCATGATTATTATTACAATTAAAAAATAAAACTCATTGACTAAATGCTAGTGATATAATGGCCACAAGATGGTTATGCTCCATTTTTTTAGTGTCATTATTTTCTCATACTAATAGATTTGTAACTCTAAAAATGGTGGTTAATTTGATGTCATAAATGTCTCCTAATGTTTGTGAATAGGAACCAAATTATGCGGTGGTTTGGAAAGAAAATAAATATGATATCGGACTAATTATTTGCAAGATATTAGTGTATTTGTATGTTTATCAATCATTGGTAAGCAATTGCTTAAATTTTATAGTATTAGTGTATTTGTGTGTTTACTAGTCATCATTATTCGTATGAGATTACTTATTTACTATGGTAGTAGTTTATTTTTGTTTTTATGTTCTAGAATTTGAATATAATACATAGAGTATTTATAATAAAAATAGAGATGGTTCATATGGTGGTTCCAACAGATAATAATAAAAATGAAGATATTGACATGAACTAAGTTATTACCATGATATTAGTTTTTAATGTTAATATTACTAGTGCAAATATCTTAGAGTTTATGCATACCTTGGAGTTTTGAAAAATGTCGATAGATATCAATCTCGATGTTCATATCTTGGAGTCTTACATTACAATCTTTTCATATTTTCCGTTGGTCATTGACAAAAAAATTTAGAAAAGAGAGTCCTTTTCAAGATATAGAACAATTTTTTATGTGATGTCAAATTTAATGTACAATATAAAATTGTACATGGCCACGCTTAATAAAATCTATAAACATAAAAGATATTGAGCCAATAACACAAAATATAAAAGATTTTATACTCATACAAAATATAAGATAATATATAGAATATTCTTTCTTATTCTCCTTAAAAGCTTAAAAATTAAAAGTTCGATGTGTGTGTGTGTGTGTGTGTGTGTGTGTGTACACGGATATTTATTGAATAAAAGAGTCCTAATGGTCTAGATATTAATATTTATTTTGTTTGATTTATCGATTTATTTTTTAAATGATGACCAATTGAACATCAAATTTAATACCTAAAATAAAACTTCCATCAAACCATTAAATCCACTCCTTGTTATTATAAATAAATTTTTAATTTAATAAATAAAAATATTCTATTTTTTACCACTATACAATTTTAAAATTATTAAAATGTGTAGAAATATTAACATATTGCTATTTATAAAATTTAACCTTACTCCTAATAAATGTTATATATAAATAAAAATAAAGATGATTGTATGAAAGTAATCAAGATCATAAAATAAATTTTTGACATAATAAATATAATATTTCATCAATAATTCCCTTAAAAACATAACAAAATACTAATATATAATTGATTAAGAATCCCATGGGTGTTATATAAAACTTCTGGAAATAATAAGGCTAGCCATCTAAATTATAAACAAGGCAAGGAATGCAAGAATTATAATACTACGGTGTCACTTGTTTAAATTTAGTATTGTAGGGAGAGGAGCTAGTAGTGGTGCACCTTAAGTTAAGGGGTCCATAAAATCAATTCTATACCATGTGGGATCCCAATTTTTTCACCAACATGTGGTTTGAGTTTTATTTTAACTTATATATTTTTTGGAGTGTTTAATTGGAGGGAAAGGCATATTTTGAATTGATTTAAAATAATAAATTTGTGTTACATTAAACCATGATGGAAACCAATATTTGAACATGGGTGATAATAGTTGAACATTGAATATAAAAAAGTAAATCTTACATGTCATGCTTTATGATTGGGTGTTGTCATGTTAAAATTAAACAATCACTAGGTAGTCCTATGACAACTATGAAGTCAGTACTATGACAACTATTGTGGGTGTTGTGAAATCAAGACTTATGTCCATTATTGGACCGTAATGCCCGTTCTCCAATGACCATGTCGCTAAGCATTTAACGCCATCGTGCTCTGTGGATCTCTTGTTGGTTTCGCCTTGTCACGCGTAAAACAATTGGAATTCTCCCACTCCGTCATGTCTTCTCGTGTCGTGTTGATGTTTTCTGTGGTTGGCCCCACCTCGTCCATTACGTTTTCCTTCTATTAAAGGAAAACTGTGTGCTCGATTTATCAAGCTCGTAAGTTGGTTCTTGTTAATACGATTAATAAGTATTAACCAGTGATAATAATAATAATAATAATAATATTATTATTATTATTATTATTATTATTTTTATTTTATTTATCGATCGACGTTAACCTCGTTATCTGATTGTCGATTTGTTATCAACCTTGTTGTTAATTTTTTTATAAGCGATTTTAATGTTTTAGATTGGTCACTTCTCGGATCGAGCCTCGATTCGCGCAAGGGAAGCTTGTTCGTGGGTGGCGCCATCGTCAGGGACGTAGTGTTCTTGTTTAAGGTTCAAAGTTTTTTTTAATCCTTGGCCGTTTAGGCGCCCTCGTATGCTTTGTAAATGTTTGGGTAAATGCCTTCAACCGCAATTTCTTTTTTTCCCCTGGTTATAAAATTCGTCCATGTATGCCAAATTAGATAATTATCAAGTTAGTGGTGGATTTGACCCCCAGCCTACCACGTTGCTCCCGCCATAACCCAACTCACCTCTCTACTCTTCGCGTCACGTTTCGGTTTCTTAGAGATACCATGTACAGCATGATTATAAAATGGATGTCTTTTACAGTGGATATTGTGGATCCATTATTTACTCCTTGTTTCTATCACGTTAAGTGCCTTTGGAGATGTCAATATCGAATTAGGTGAGGGCTTCTTTCATTCTGACCTAAAACTATACATGGTTATTTATGCTTAAGGCGTTATATAAAACTATTTGTATGCTTTTATTTATTTTCGATCAGGTCCAAGTACAAACTTGTTGAAACAAAGCTATCATATAAAATAATGCAGAGAAATGAGGATGAAACCCTATACTGCTCGGCTTTTAAGGAGAACTAATTAAATATAGATTAGGTCAGTGAAGTCATAAAAGACATGCTCGAATGGGAAGAAATACAGGACCTGCGCATCACACAGATCCC
Source organism: Taxus wallichiana var. yunnanensis (assembly GCA_018340775.1). Taxonomy (NCBI): domain Eukaryota; kingdom Viridiplantae; phylum Streptophyta; class Pinopsida; order Cupressales; family Taxaceae; genus Taxus; species Taxus wallichiana. The sequence goes on from CM031241.1 coordinate 125,509,105, forward strand.
TCCTCCAAAATAGACATTTTTTCTTTTCAAACTGGCGTACATTCTCAAGGATTTCACTTGATTTGAAATGGTGCATGAGGAAGAAATGTAACTGTCATTTCTGCACCTTCCCTGTAAAGGGAAATCATATTCAGATCTTGCCAGGACACCGGGAGGCGCGGGTGAACTCTTATTGGGTTGTGCATGTGTTTTGGTGCATGATTTGTCATGGGCACGCCTGCCACGTTTTGGGATCTACATGTGAATGGATGGTGGGTCGCGTGCCTTCTTGGAAGGTCACATTTGTGGGTTATTACAACATTTCTTTGCTTCGTGGAAGATGTCCGAGTGCGCAGAAACTATAGTGCCCACACTTTTTATAGCTCAAAGTAGTTTGTTATTTCGTTGCTCATAGACATGTTTTGACAAAGTGATTGGTTATAGCTTGGACATTATATCCAGATATTTGATCTTACTAGACAGTGTGGACAATTGGGCGTATAGCGCCAACTTAGCTTAATTTCTATATTGTTGCATTTTCTTGTTATGTCATGGAAACTAATGAATATGATGATGTGTTTGGAACCAATTATATTGATGTATAGTTGTTGCATGGTGGGATTATATGTCACTTTATCATCTTGTTTAACTTTTGGAATATGGAATATAATTGCACGTTGTCGCATCTTGATTTGATAGGATGTTAGGTTAGCTTAGAACGCATTGATATCTTACTATGTCATTTAATTATATCAGACGTCGGACATGTGCGGTTAATGTGCAATGAGTGTGCAGTGACAGTTTACAGGAGAACGTGGGATTCGTGCCATTTACTCAATCTTGCACTAAGCAGCCTTACTGGTGAGCCCTAGCCATGTTCTTTGTGTGAAGCCTTAGTATAGATGATTATTATTTTGGGCACTATGAGTGACCCCAATGTATGTAAAGTATTGTGCTTTGAATTATTAATTTTGTTAGGGTTGCTTTAGTAAAGTTGTAAACTTGCTTTGGGAGTTAATAATCCCACTTTCTTTTAAATTGTTGATTTTGTTTAATGTGTCACTTAATCACAAGGGTTTAGGGTCACATGTGAGACCCTTGGGTGGTCCCCACACCCTCTACCCTTGTGCCATAAATGCAAAACCCGAAATTAGGTATTTTGGGCATTTTGGGGACCCTTTGTAGCTTGGGAGTCCCCTATCACAAAAATGAGCCCTTGAACCCTACCTATTGGGTAGGGGGGCTTATTTTCAAGGCTAGAGGGAGTTTTCCCTCCCTTTCTACCTCTTGAATAGTCACATCCATGTAAGGGATGTGGATTTGTGTGTTTATCAAAAGTTCCACTTATTTTGTCTTGCTTGCATTTAAGGGAATTTGGGAGAAGAGGGCAAAAGTTAATTTTACCCTTTCTCTCTTTTGTTTTGGCATCTTTGACCTTGATGAGGGAGAGGGGTGACACATGTCACCCCCTCATTTGTGAGGATGCTTGTTTGCTCCTCTTCAAATTCTCATTCATGGGAAATGAAAGGGACTTTTTTTTGGAACTTCTTGCTTTGGGATGCTTGTGGATTTTGGAGCTTGGAGATTGGCTTGAGTCAAGGTGTGAAGACATTTGAAGTTGGAGAGCTTTTTGGAGAGCTTTCCTTGAGGTAGGCTCTCATGTCTTTTGTTGTGTTGTTGTCTTTTTGTTGCTAGATTTGTTGCTTAAAATTGTTATTTGTTGTATGTGGATTTTGGTTGCTTGCTTGTTTTCTTTAACTCCCTCCATCATATGGCATGATGGAGTTTTGGAGTGTGGGGAAGAGAGAGAGGGAATTTTCCTCTCAATCCTCAAGGCTTGATGGACAAGCCTTGTAGGATCTTATTGTTTTCCCCATCAAATGGTTGAGGTGGGAAGTCGATTCATTTGGCTTGAATCTCCTTCCCCATTCTTGGTAAGGAAACCCCTTTGGGGTTTGAAAATCCTTCCAAGGAGGACTTGGAGAAAGGGGGAGGAATAAGGAGGGTCTTGTTTTGAATAAGGAGCAATAAGGAGGATATGGAGATGTGCATACTGTGCAAATAATTTTGATGCATAACTTTGGAGAACTTTCTCCTCTCTTCCCCATTTTGAGGATGAACATGGGTTCTCCTCCTTGTAGATTTTGGAGTCTTGTTTGTATGTGTCTTATCTTTGTATGCTTGTATTATTGTTAGTGTACCCTTCATCTTGTGCAAGTTTTGGTTAGCTATCCTCTTTCCCATGGGCTTGGGGGAGGCTAGCATGCATCCCAACCTGGAATAGGCATGTGATGATGCCTATGGTGGGTGGCAAACAAGCTCTTCTCCTTGTTAGTTTTCTCGAAGGCATCAAGTTTGGAGCTCAAGATTGATAGTTAGTGTTGTTGAGTCATGTTTGGCTTCTTCTCCTCTTTGGGGAACAATATCTCCTTATATGTTTTGGTCAAGGCTTTGTGGAAACTTGCACTTCTTGTAAAACTCTTAGTTGTAATTTTCATTCTTATAAATGAGAAGTCAATATTGATTTAACAATCTCCTTAAAACCTCTTGTGAGAGACTTGTAACTCATTTAAGAAGTAGTTATGTATGTTGTGAGAGCATGTTGTACATTAAATTTAAGACCCTTCAAAGTGGAATTTTGGTAACCCGTATTGAAGGAAATATATATATATATATATATATATATATATATATATATATATATATCAAGATTATTAGGTATCTTGTTAGTGTGCAAATCAAAACTTTAAATTTACCTTGCATTGGAAAGGAAATTTGTTGTTTGGTAATTACTAGAGGAAGAAAATATTTTCATTTTGAAATTGCACATCCTTTCAAAAGTATCATGGATCTAGATATTAAGGAAAACTAGTTTTAAAAATATATATGGAAAAATATATTTTACCACTATGTGTTGTTAGAAATCTGCTTTATTTATGTTCAAAGGAAAGTGGGCATGTTGGGAATAATGTCATTTTGATATTTGCCAAAGAAATAATCATATAAATTAAACTTGCATGGATCAAGTTCTCTTGGGATATCTTTGAAAATAAATGTGGCAGATTTATATATTGAGGTCAGGTGTGATTTTAAGTGTATCATCTTTGTTATATTTTCTTTTATCTTCTTCTATAGAAGTATACATTTATATATATATATATATATATATATATATATATATATATATATATATATATATATATATATATATAAGTTTTAATAAAATAAAACAAAAAAAAAGGAAATTGCATTGGGAGGGTCGGCCCCCTCCCCAACCGATCCCCCCCTCTTGGGTCGCACCCACCGCCTGCCCTGGGCCTCCTCTCGCCACCGCCCCCGGCCTCGCACTCCCGCGCCCCTGTTGCCCACTCCCCCACCACTCCAAGCTCGCGCGCCCCCTCTCCCGTCCAATGGCTTCCCCCACCCTCGTGCGCTATTGCCTAAACCTGCGCCACGGCCTGTCCCGCCCCACCTCTCGGGTCACACCTCCTCCACCCGCGGCCACTCCCGACCGCCGCCGCACCCCACAAAGACCACCGCCATGCCGCCCTCGCCACTTTTTTTTCTCCCTTTCGCTGTCCCTCCGCCACAACCTCCCTCCACCCACGCCTTCCTCCCCCTCGCGGCTAAACCCTAAACAGCCGCCTCCTTCAAATCCGCCCCGCCCAAAACTTTCAAATAAATGTATATATATAAAGGTGTGTGTGTATATATATATATATATATATATATATATATATATATATATATATTCCATAACAAAAACACAAGTTTTGGGAGGTAGAAACTATGATTCAAGGGAGGAAGCCAAAGAAATTTAACAAACCTCCTTAGCCTTCACTTTGCACAAAAAAAAAGAAAGGGAGAGAAATAAGAAAACAAATTTCAAATGAAAAGAAAGAGATGGAAAGGAGAGGGGATAAAGAAGTTTAGGGTTTAATAAAAATCTAGGGACAAGATGCATTTAACCCTCGGGGTCCATATTCAACCCCGCATATAGTAACTCCTGGATAATTTTGTGGGAAATGAAGACTGCATTTAATAAAGAGTTTTCATTATATAGAAAAGAGAGAGAGACATTAAAAGAGTGTAATTTTAAAAGATAGGTAAACATTTAAGGACGGGTTTAGGCTAGCAATTAGTTGAATTAGGTAAATTAAAATAGAATAAAATCAAGTAATTATCAAGAAAAAGTATAAAAGATGTAATAAGTATTAACTAAGCATTTCAAAAAAAAAAATTTGCCCTAAAATTTTAGTCACGATTGGTGTTTTTTTGGTGTCCCCCTGGAGGGGCACTACAGAAACTTGTGGATGCCTTCCTTGCTGGCTGCATGGAGAGCTCTTGGTGTGGGGTTTTTGTTTGGTTCGGTGGGAATACTCTTGTTGTAGCTGCGCCTGTCAATACAAGAGATCCTAAGGCAATGTCCCATTTATCAAGATTTTCTCAACAATATAGCAATAATCTTCCTGTTCGAGATAGCCATGGGTATACCTAAAGGATCTGCACGGAATGATCTAGAGCTTTTAGATCTTGAAACTAAGCACCAAATCCTATCTATGTATTTATGGCTATCCCATCATTTTAGGGAGGAGACATTTCCATACAAGGGGAAAGCTGAGAACATGGCCAGAGATATTGCAGATCTGCTTAGCAAATCTCTTGCTAAAGCTTGCTAGAAAGCAGAGTCAAGAAACAGAAAGAGAACTCCACCAAATAATGTTTCTGTTGTCGGGAGACAACTCACAATAATGAAAGGATTGTAAGAGGTGGTGTCTAGTGGAGTTGGGTTTGAGAAGAATGTTGGTGCCACGCATGCTATGGTCAAGATTCAACTAGAGAGTTACCGCTTTGCTTGATCTTGGGGAGTTTGGGACGCCTGTCGAAGGCTGGAGGAGTGGGCAAGATAACTCTACACTTTCACATCTTTGTGCTATATCTTTTTAATATATCATGAAATTGAACCACCATTTCCTTGTATTGGTTTTGTCACTGGACGCCTTACTTGAGACCTCTCTTTTCTGTTTGTTCCATTCTTGTTTTTCACTTTTATCATTTATCGGTGTGTTAGTGGAGAACACGCATGTGTTGTCGTGTTTGGGTGTTATGTTTTTCCTTGCTTAAGTGTTCGACCTTCATCCTTTCGTTTACGTATATCTTCTTCTCTACGATTGAGTTTTAAGTTATTATGTTGTCCCAAATTAGTATTTTCGTTTACTAAAATAAGGTTGCGATAACTATGCGCAACCCCCTCTCTATCATCTAAGTTTATTTTATGTTCCTTTGTATTTCATTCAAAGTTATTAAATCTATTCCTCAAACCCCTTCGATAATCTTCTTGACATCTGAAAGACATGTTGTAGAATTGGAGTGATCACCGTTTGGGCTATCCGGGTTAGAGCTTCGGTGTTAAACTTTTAAAATGAAAAGTTTGTGTGAAATGCATATCGATCTCGGATGCTTAGACTCCCGCATTATTTTTCATCTTGTTCCTAGGCTTTTAAGACCATCCTCGGGAAGTACCTTGACCATCCCTATCCACTAGAACCGTAACTAGCTTTTGATTTGCTAAGCTCGAGGTTTCTATCGTGCGAATCCAGTAGCCTCGCCAACACTCGGATAGTCCGGGTCTTATTCCCCCTCTCGAACTATTGTCATGCGTCTCTTTCTATTTCCTAACTTGCATTCTCTCTCTTTTATTATTTTAATGCTATTAATTAATATTGGTCATTTTCCCATGCACGTAATTACCTTAATATTTTGTGATGGAAATTGCCTTAAGCGTTATGAAGCTTCGGGAAAACTCATCCCGCATTTGAAAGTCTTATGGATTCATAAAGCGAGAGGGTTTTGATTTGTTAATGTCACTTAGAAATTTATGTTTGTATCTATGTGTGACGGTTGACGTGTTATGACAAAGTTGACTTAAAATATTGTTGTTTTTAAAAAAAAGGGGGTAATTATTTTAAATTAACCGAACTTTAGAATTACTTATGGAGGTTCATAAATCCTTAGTGATATAAAGAAATTGGATGACGTTTGGTATACTCTTGATTTGAGTCGCCTTCTTCTCTTGTGTGTTATTACATTAGCCTTTAAGGCATTGGCCCTTCTTGAATGATTTAGGAATCTCTTGAGTTAATGGTCAAGTCTAGTATACCTTGCCTTCACTTGAAACTTATGTCGTGTCGTGGTCCAGTGTATCTAATTTTAGTGATATGCTTTATGTGATTACATGAATGAAATTTTATATGCTTGGCCTTTCATGTTAATCTGTGAACATTGTGGTTCCTCTTGGTTATGCTTTGATCAGCTCTTGTCTTTTAGATATCTTATATTAAAGCCTATGCTTTTGGTATCTTTTGGTAGTTTTAAATGGATAGTATGTGTGACAAACTTCAATCTTGTAAATATTTAATTGTTGATGGGAATCTTGTTTCTTATAAATTGTTTATTCCTTCTTATAAGGCCAAGAGCCATTCTCATACAATTGTTAAACTTTGTTGCTTTTGTTCATAATTGAAGTCAAGGCCTTTTCTTCTTTGATTGGTATGGTAGAGACTTTATGATAATTGAGGTGTTGTTGTGTTTAGGGCATTGACCCAATTCTCATCAATAGAGTGTTTCTTTCATGGTGCTTTGTTAGACTTTAGTTATGGTGGCTTTGTGTAGCCTTATCTTGCTCAGTTCTCGTGGACTGACTCTTGTATACAAAAAATATTTTGTTGTAGATGCTCATGCGGGTAAAAGAGGGATAGACTTGTAAATTTTGCATCAACCTCTATTGAGAAGTTCTTTTGCATGAACCCTTTTTATATTGTTCAACTCTTGATAACGTCCCATGGAAAATGTAGAAGAGGATCAATGTCTTAGGATATTGTATTGTGGATTATGTCATCTTAACTTTGAAAACCTTGGATTGTCTATCTATCTTGGAAAATCTAAGAAAATTGGTTTACCTCGTTGTTGAGTGACCCTATTGGATTACCAGTATTCTAAGAGTTGATGTAACCTTGTTTTGTTCTTGTAAATGAGTGTTGTTAAACTTTACCCTTGAGAATTAAATGTTGAGTTAGATCTTGCTATGATTTAGTAATAATGTGTCATAAGTAAGCTAACATGGGTTGTTAATACTTATAGAAGTTAAACTAGAAGTTATATTTGAATAAAGTAACGTAGAGGGCCCAACTTGAGAGCAAGTAATTCTTGAAGTAATCAAATGGTGAGACTATCATTAAGTAAAATTATATAACATGATAACCCTAGCTCCACTAGTGAACATTATCCCTTTTATGGTGAAATTCGTGAAACGATCCTAAGGTGAAATGAATTGATTGTTGTTAGAAGATGATAAGATATAATAAGCCGGAGAAAATAATTTGTAAACCACGCAACCTATTCCTCGCCTTTTGGAAGGTAAATTGTTCTCTTTGGTAGTACTCATTCAAATGAAGCCTAAGTAAGACCTTTGATAAATTTTGGATAAGATCTCTAGCTTCAATTAAATTTTGGCAATAACTAATGAGGTCCTAAAGATGATTTCAACTCGACCTTCTCCCTCTAACCTTTGTCCAAGTCACTTTGTATTTTTTTTCTCTTAAGTGTGTTGAACGTAAACCCACGTTGTCATATGGGCAAGAACGAGTTCTAGTAGCGTTAGTGTGAATCGATGGCGTTGTGGGATTAAATTACCCCTTTTTCTTAATAAACGAATTAAGCAAATAAAGGTCAAAATAGAGAAGACTCAAAGCAAATTTCTCTTCAGAGTAAAAGTAAGAAACTTAGCGTGGTAAGAGGAATTATATGAATAATATCCAGAGTCCTAGGAAACTTAAGGATCGAAAGATGTTTTATTAAAATAAATAACCATCAATAATTTCTCATTGTGGCTTGCCCTATCTGTAAGTGTGTCATGTGGTGGTTTCCTATGATGTCTTGTCAAAATAAAAATAAAAAAATTATCTTGTATTTACTGTGTTGTTAGCGTGTGTGAAATTTTTGGGTCGTTACAGGACCATGCTAAGTATTGGTTCCTCTCCCTAGTAGATTTAGTTTTGATTTGAAATTTAGGAGTTAGTCGTTTGGCGGTATTCCCACATGAATATGTTCAAATCTACCCCCAATCACAAAACTACCATTGGATTGAATCGCTTTTAATTATGCTTATTAATTATGTCTATCGATGTTCACTAAGTTAAATAAAGGGGGTTGATTTTGACACACAACAGATAATCAATGGTTGTGTTTGGATATTGTACATGGTTGTTAGTGTTGGGAAATGGGATTCAATGATATTTCATTAAAAGCGAGATAGTCTAGACTTTTCACACATGTTCGGTGTCAACATGAACCTACACAAAAGATTGACCATCCCGGTCAACTTTACACTCGCCTCAAACTCGCAACCTCTGCACCCTAATTCCCATGTGTAGCACCATCGTGTTGCGTGTTTGCGTTTGAACCAATATTGTGCATGTTTTTTTAAAACATTATTAATGGTAGTTTGACAAAATAGGTAACAACACATTACGTTGTTACCTATATAGGTAACAATGTAATGTGTTGTTACTTTTTTCACAAAACTAACAAAGTGACGTAAATCGAACATCTTTTTATCTATCAGAGGAACGTGCATGAGGAATAGGGTCTTCAATTGTTCATGGAAGTTTACTTATGATAAAAGGGGCACATAGAAAATGATTCATGCATTGGATAAGAAAATGATTCTTAAATGCAAGTCGGTCCTCACCGATATTAAGTACGAGAAAAGATATTGGCATCAAATTTGATGTGTTCCTTGACTAGAGTTGTTGTTCTTTGCCATTGCCATTTAATAACACATTTTTGGTTTCACCAAAATCCACAACCTAAAATATATGGTAAAATTTTCCAAGATTTAACAAATCTCTACAGATCCGTAAATCCCATAACTCGAATGATTTTGATAAATTTCAAGTTGTCCTTCACTCATGGATCTGTTTTGATTGATTCCTTCGGCTTGAGAGATGTCATTTATGTTTCATGTTGTTCCTCTAAGAAGAGTGTGACACAACGCTTTCCCTTGTTTTATATGTTTACGCCAATAGGCATGTTCTAAATAAGAACGAGGATGGGCAAACACTTACATGCGGCAGACAAAGTAACAACTCGGATCTATTTGGTCATCGACATGTGGCCTAATCATTGCCATCCACGTGGCATGCCTTTATTGGAGAGACTTTCGAACAATGTTGCCAAAGTGGCGAGGATGAGCTTGGCAAAAATAGTCGGTGCTAGCATGTAATTTTCTTAGGTGAGCAAACAGGCAAGGTCATGGTCCGCACAATGTAGGAGGTGCCATTGAGCACGAGAGGTGGATGAAGAGGGCCTTCTCTTGTATGTAAGCGGGCGTAGATGAGCATGGACGTGAACGTGAGCATAGTGTTTTTGTGAAAGAGTGTGCACAAGAGTTTTGTTAGAAATAAAATTAAAAGCATAAATTCTCGAGCCTTTTGCCAACGAATTTGTCATCATCTAATAACAAATGCCCCGATAAGTTGTTGCCTCATTCTTTGTTAGGCTCGGTGAAATTATGTAAGGTCAAAGATGGGTCCTAGGATCAATTGTGTTCCTATGTACCCAAAGAAGTTGACAAAACATTCCTACTTTCAAAATTCTAGGATGTCCTTCACTATATATGTACTTGACACATTTTCCATTTGCTAGCAAGAAATAAAAAACGTGAAATAAAAGACTTCTATAAATATTTCTTCTAGATCCTCTTATTCTTACATCTCATAAAACAAACCATTTGTCGATGATGGTTTACGTTCACAAAAAAATAATTAGGTAGGATCAAGGCAAACAAAGTCATGTCTTTGATCGAGAAAACACGAAAATAATAAGGGTAGTTCCAAGTCGTGTGTTCAAACCTTTACGATAACATTACTAGTAATGGCAAGGTCAATGAAAGTGTCGCAATCGTGAAAACCTTACAAGATATACATAATGTTAAAAATAACATTGTATAAACCAACATTTAATGCATTTATTTTCATTGAATTCCTTGCAAAATTTATGAGAATACCCATACATTTGGACCACTATCATCATCTTCTTTGACGACTCCCACATTCTACAAAACCCCATAATGCCAAAAATTTAAGATACCAACCATAAGATATACATGGCAACACTTCAAATTTAATGAATGCTAAGAAACTCCATTGTTGATAGGTAGAGTCAAATGTAAATCCACCAAAAAAACTCGTGTAGATGATATTTATTATTGCATGGGAAAGTGTAGAGAAAGGCCTAAGATAATGATCTAGGAAGATGGTGCAAAGCCACCTTCATTGCCACATTTTGTGATTATCAAATTCAACTACTACATCAATTCAACATAAGATATCCCCCTCCACATGTCCATACCTCTAAAGTATCTTGCAGCGCACGCAATTGAATTCCCCTAAAATTGTCGCGTTCTCTATTCACAAAACACAAGGGCTAACATTACAAAAATAACCATTGACATTATGCAGTATTGATCATCGGAGGCTTGCTTTCTAAGATGTCTCCAAAATAAGTTGCCTCAAATGATTTGTGCACCACACCCCCTCGTTTAAATGATTGACAACGTAGTTCATATGTTTCTTCTCATAAGAAAGAAAAGTTTCGCATACATTCCCACCAACATTTTCCCCACCCTTGCACTCCTTCCTCAATCCCCTTCTTCATCCGCCCCTTCCTCCTATAAGGTTTTACTCAAAATTTAACTTCAACACATCACTATCAACATCTCCATTGCACCATTGGCATGTAATTGCTAGTATTAGTTGAGATGTATATCTTAAATACAATCTATCTAAAATACACTAAGAGATGTCAATCTCAAGGTACTTATCTTGGATTTTTCACATATTAGAGTGATTAATAGTTTCTTTACCTTCACCAACAATTTTCTATTGGCATCAACTAAATAAATTATAGTGTCAAACTAGAAAACTCTTTCCACTAAATAATAAAGGAGACTCTAGACACCAAACTCCATCATATGGCCAAGATATTACAATTTTTAGATTGACTTCTCTAAACAAAAATAAAAATCATGGTCAAATAAACATCAAATTTATGGTTGAAATTACATTCATTGTCAAATTGAAATAAAATTTAAGGTTTGACATGATCAAATAGACATCAAATTTAAGATGAAACAATCAAATAGACATACAATTAACAGATGAAATTATACTAAAAGTCAAATGGACACCAATTTATGATTGAAACATAATTGCAAAATCTTCACAAAATTACATTCCACCCCTCGCCATTGTAGAATGCCTGTCAGCGTAGCTAAAAGCTTAAGTGAGCTGATACTGTAGCATAAACATGGTGTGAATAGGGACATGTGGACGGGGAAAACGCTTGTGTAATTTTTCACCATATGAAGTAAAAATTAATTCCCAAAAATGACCCTCACCATTGTAAAATGCACGTCAGCGTAGCTAAAAGCTTAAGTGAACTGATATTTTAGCATAAACATGGTGTAAATAGGGACATGTGAACAGGGGGAAACGTTCGTGTAATTTTTCACCATATGAAGCAAATAATTAATTCCCCAAAATGAAGAAAAACCAGTTAGTGCATTTTATGATCCAGCGAACAAGAGATTACAGTTCATGCCACCTCATCAGAATTAAACAATGGATAGAGAATTAGTAGAGGGAAAAGTGGAGCGGATAAGGAGAAATCATCTCACATGCCCTGAATAGCAGTGTTTTGTGATAGCTGACATGAAAATGGTGACACCCTTTCAGCATATAAATCTCATTGACAGGATGTAATCCAGCACTTCGAAAAACCAAAATGAAACTAATATGCAAGGCTACTGTGAGATTGATGAGCCACATACAAAACTAGCAAATCGTGTAGGAGTTTGAAAGAAAATACCCCTTCCCATGAGATGCATAATCTTCTACTTAAAACTACTACCATCAGCTTGCTTATATTTGAAAGGATCATTATTAGAAAATTTTCATTCTTATATTGAACGTCATTTCCGTGTGTAATAAAATGAGTGAACAAAAGGCTTTGGAACAATCCGTTGGAAATAAATCTGTGCCAGATCATTTTTACTGTATTATACATGAATTAACCACTCAAACTGAGTTAGGGATGCCTCTTGGGCGTTACCCTGTACAAGATTGTCACTGTAATTAATATCTATGGTGATGCACACATGCAGTATTTATCCAATACAAGTGAACAAATGAAGACACTAAAGAGTGGAACTTGAGATGGAATCATTCATGACTACAAAAACATGCCTGCATATTAATATCTAAGCATTCAAAAACAAAATTATATTTTCTTTGTCAAGAATGTTGTCCATTTATAAATAAAATAAAATAACTATCTTGACAAGAAACTGAGATCATTGTGATGAATTGGGAATGAGGATTCGCTCCCATAATCATGCAATATTATCAGCTCAAACCCTTCCAGATAATTTTATCATCTGAAACTAACAGCCTAGATGTTCTGCACACTTTAATTTTTCAATATGGCTGGTGGCCCCATCCAGGACGTGGCTGCATAGAGTATGGACCAGGTGGTGCAGATGACCGATCATGTATCCTGCCTGGATCTGGCATACCATATGGACCAGGTGGTGCAGATGACCGATCATGTATCCTGCCTGGATCTGGCATACCATAAGGTTGAGGTCTTCCAAATTGAGGACCTGCATTAAAAAAATTATTAGAACCAGTTTAATAAGGATAGTTCAGTCGGAGTGTATGCTTTAAAATACATACAAATCTTAAGAATTAGAAATTATAACAAGGCAAAAATATAGCGTGAGCACTCATAAATACTGTTAAATAATCTCATGAATAACATTAACAAAATTGAAGAACCTATCAAACTAGAAAAGAAAATGGCCATTCTCAATATTGGTCTTCACCAGTAAAAATTGAAGAGAGTTGAAACTTGACAATTGTGAATCTAAAGCCATAAAACTTCGGTGTTTACGGGCAAATGAAATGTATCAAAACATTATAAAGTATTCAGAATCTGCCGCTCACAAATCCAAAAAATCCATGGAGAAGACACTCCCACCAACATCTCCTAAAAAATAGATGTAACTGTACCTGTGTTAACAGAGTAGGGGCCTCCGTGATCTGGGTAAGGTTGCTCTATGTAGTCCCTCTGGTTTGGGTATGGTTGATCACTGTATCCCCTCTGTGCTGAGTATGGTTGATCACTGTATCCACTCTGTGCTGAGTATGGTTGATCCATGAAGCTCCTGTGGTTTGCATATGGTTGAGTCCCGAAGTGATCCATATCCATTCTTGGAAACCTTTGATCTCCAATATCTCCTCCATATCTACCATATGTAGAATCAGATGGCACCGAAAACCTTCCCCTTGAGTCCCCATGTTCTGTGCTATGTCCTCGCAACATGTCTGGCGTGCCTCGCACATCCCCAACCTGCAACACAGCATCAGCATACATTCTTAATAATGTATTTCACAATTTGGCCATTTTATACAAAGGAGAAAAGATTAGCAAGAAATATTGTGCTTAACAATGCAATTCAACATTTCATTCAAATGTGCAGAGTCAAGCAGGAACCATTGTCAAAAATTAATTATCCTACATTCCATTTTATGATTGGGGAAGATGCAAATCAAATCTTTGCAACAAAGATAAATGCAGTATCTTATCCACCAAAATAAGCTAGTCCTCATAAATCATTAAAATTTAACATCTATTCAGTAAACACCATTAACAAAAATATCTGAAGATCGTATAACCATGTAAGTTATGGATAAATTAAGAAGCTCAATCAGAAGTAAGTTGCCTCCTGTTCCTTTGTCTAAATAAGCCAAGTAGTTGCAATTCTTCTATTGCCGCATCCGTCGCTTGAGGTGTGATAACCCATAGTTTGTAATCTAAGGGAGAAGTTCTACTACTGTAGTCTTCCAGCAGATAACTTAAAATTTAAATGTGGATGTACGCAAACTGCACTGTCTGCAGCCTGCCAGGTTGAACTCATGTCATATGTGATGGAAAATATCCATCATGCCAATAAGAACTTCACTAAAAAGCAAGGCACCAAATGTACAGCATGCTAAGAATTTTTAGCCACTTATAAAGAGTCTACAATCCATCTATTAGTAATAAAACCATCAAAGACCTAGAAATTTAACTTCCTGATGTTCAGAAAGATTCCTTGACAGGAATTTTAAAGCTGTGAAGGAGTCCTCTAATAATCTATGAGGATGCTCAGAGGTGGATGGGTCAAAAACTGGGATCTATAAACTTGGGGCTGGTTATGACTTGGATATGAAGGATTGCCCAAAAGATGCCGAATGGCCCTCTAGGCTCACATATGGAATGCAGACACTACCCTTAAAGCTCATTCATTTGTTTGGGTGCCCTGCCTAGAAAGGATTTTGACTCGGGATCTGCTTCAAAGCATTGCATTTTTGATCCATCCAGATGTATTTTATGTAAAGAAGATGGCGAGTCAGTTAACCATTTATTCCTGCACTATAACGATGCCTATCATTTACGGAGCACTCTTCTATCTAAATAAAACCAATCTAGATAACTCCTGGGTCAGTCAAGGGTACCCTTCACGGTTTGGCCTTGTGTACCAAAGAATCTTGGCTCTCTGGCAGGCAGTTCTGGTAATATCATCTGAAACATTTGGCTGGACAAAAGTGCAGAATCTTCCAGGAAAAAGAATCAACTTGGGAAAATGTCGGGCAGAAGCCAAATCTGGAATTGCACCTAACAGCTCACTTCCAAATAAAATTTATAAGGATAATCTAAAGTTTGAACCGTAAAGAGAAATCGAGTTTGAGCTGATGCCCTAAGATTTTGCTGAAACCTGTAAAGATGGCAAAATCAATTCAATTAATATATGGCAATGAAGATGGCAACCTCCTGGAGAAGGAGCTGTAAAAACAACGTCGATGGAGCTTCTCGCAATAACTGTGGCCTTGTTGGAGCTGGGTGCTTGATCTGCAATGAGAAAGGTAATTCCTATTGGGAGGTTCTTTTTTAATTCCTGAGCTGCTAGTAATGAAGTCAAAGGTAGACTCCTATTGGGAGGTTCTTTCTTCATTCTCGGAGCTAGTAATAATGAAGTCGAGGCAACTGCATTGGTTGAAACTTGAAGGCCTGAAACTTCCCTAAACAAAGGCTTCGAAGGTTTTTTTGGAGGGGACTCCTAGATTATTATTAATGCAATGATTAAAGGTAATACACCAAACTTGAAATTAAAGAGTACTGTGAGTGAGACAAGAATGCTAGCTGACTCATTCTCCTTCGTAATTATTGAGCACTGTTATAGGGGGAATGTAACAAGGCAGTTGATCTTTTGGCTAATGATGGGTTCAATACTAACCTTAACCTGTAAACCGCCTTGTTCAGTCTTGAGATAAATGTCTGGGAAGGATTGGAGGTTGTTTATGTGTGTCTGGGCGGAAGGGTGTGAATTCCTGATGCTGAAGATAGGAAATTTGAAGAGGTGGGTGTGTTGCTGCAGTATGCTATGAATATGTTGGAGGTGGGAGGATTGTCTGCCGATTTGGCAGGAAGCCTGTTGAGGGGAAGCTGCTTTGGCTTGTACAGGTTTTCTCTATTGTGAATCACATTTGTTGGGCTGCATTGATGACTTTAGTCCATTGATGACTTTAGTCATCCTGGATGTGATGTTCTAGATGCAGTGTTTTGGTTATTGTGTAACCACTTTTGGTGGCTGATGGTTCTTTCTTTATTCCCAGAGCTAGTAATAATGAAGTCGAGGCGATTGCATTGGTTTAAAGCCTACAACTTTCCCTAGACAAACTCTTCCAGAAGGTTTTTTTGAAGGGGACTCCCAGGTTATTATTAATGCAAAGATAAAAGGTAAAACACCAAACTTGAAATTAGAGAGTACTATGAGCAAGGCAAGAATGCTAGCTGTCTCATTCTCCTTTGTAATTACTAAACACTATTACAGGGAATGTAACAAGGCAGCTGATATTTTGGCCAATGCTGGGATAGATCAGGACCTGTTATCTGCCTTGTTCAGTCTTGAGATAAATGCCTGGGAAGGATTGGAGTTTGTTTTGGTGTCTGAGCGAAAGGGTGTGAATTCTTGATGCTGAAGATTGGAAACTTTGAAGAAGTGGGTGTGCTGCTGAGTATGCTATAAATGCATTGGAGGTGGAACAGATTGTTTGCTGATTTGGCAGGAAGCTTGTCGAATGCAAGCAGCTTTCGCTTGCACAGGTTTTCTCTATTGTGAATCACATTTGTTAGGCTGCATTAATGACTTAAGTCATCCTGGATGGGATGCTCTAGATGCAGTTTTTGGTAATTGTGTTGCCACTTGGGTGGCTGATGGTAGTTAAAGACCTCTTAACATATTGATGATCGTGGTGCCCTGAGGTGTAACTAGTAACAATCTTTTGGGGTTTTCCAGTTGCATTAGCTGGGTGCCATACTTCAGATGTGTGTCTCGTAAGTAAGGGTACACATACACTGCTGCAGATTGATGGTGGACTCCAGGTTCCACGGAGTCTCGGAACGAGGGGATGGGTCTCAAGACGGGGATATCAATATATTAATATTTATATTCAAAATGATGATTACATTCAAAATTCAAATACATTGGCCAGTGGCTCAATGCCTCTAATGAGTCTAATCATCCCCAAAGTTTGCAAAGCTGTGCCAAACTCCTCATCACTCAAACTGCTAGACTCCTCAAGGTCAAGCTCCTCCAAACTGATGCCAACCAACCCTGTTTGTGCCACATCATCATCAATCTGAGATGGCTCCTTTGGCTCTACATCCCATCGGGCTGTTGGACTCTCCTTGTATGTAAGTGTGTGTGGTCAATGAGACGCAAGGCACTATGTACAACTACAAGCTTCTCCGCCCTCCTAGAGGTAAGCTTGTTCCTCTTCATAGAGTGGATGAAGCCATAAGTAGACCTAGTTCCTCTCAAGAAGTAGAAGAACTAGAAACCTGGGACAACAAGCAAATGGCTAGTGTGGTTGTCAAAGAATCAGGCCCATGCATAGTCCACCACAGAATTGGGTCCTCTTGTGCCATAGTCTCCCTATCCATCTTGGCCTCTTTGAATATCCCCTAAGAGTGGCAAATTTTGTCCACTCCATACGAATAGTGTTGGCATCTATAGAATTGTACATTTTTGAATAGCCTTCATGAACCCCTTCTTCACCTCTACATCTTGTATAGGGGTAACTCTGTCAGGCCTTTGCACATACCACTTCGGGTTCAATGCATAGGCAGCCATGTGCAAGGGGGTGTTGAGCTTCTCCCATCTCCAATGAATGATTGGTTGAATATGGTCATTGTAGAATTGCAATGTAGGGTCTTTCTCTTGTACAATGGCCTTCATTTGGCCAAGCATACTGTCAATGCACTCATACACCTCTCCAAGGCTAGGTGCATTAGAGTCCCCATATCTAATGACTTGAAGACTGGAGTAATGAAAGAGACAATGTATTTTGCATCAGCCCAAAATGTGTCACTCTTCACCACCTCCTTCACCCTCTTCCCTTGCTCAGACTTGGAATCGGGCCACCGATTCCACTCTATCATGACCATTAGTTGCAATGCCTCTTGCAACTCAAGCATCCTCTCAAGAGAATGAAATATGATGCATATCTAGTCTCTACAGTTTCAAAAACTCCTTAGAGAAGGTCCTAAAGAGTGCATGTGAAGTGTGGTGGTTGCAGACAAACATTTGCACATCTCTAGCATCATCAACAACCTCTTTGATCCAGCAATCTTTTTCATGTCCTTGAGTGCATTATTCATGGCATGCACACAACAAGGAGTCCACCAAATATGTTTGTAGGCCGCCTCAATCAACTTCCCTACTTCTGCATACATGGGCCACATCTGTCACAACTTGCACCACATTCTCGGTCCAACCTCCTCAATAGCATCTCTAAGGATTTGGAACTGAAAATCAGCATCCTTGAGGTGCCTGAACAATCAATAGCCTTGAGGAAGTAAGGGCCCTTTATACATGTGACCATGATGTTGATGAGTGGATGATGCCTAATGTCCATCCACCCATCCATGATTATGTTGCATCCAATAGTGACCAAGTAGCCTTCATTTTCTCCATTAGAATATTAATCTTGGAATAGTTCTTATCCAAGATTGTTGTCCTCAATTTTGTCTCCCTTGGTGGCACATATGATGGTCCTACTCTTGTTATCTTTGCCACAATGTCCTTATAATAAGGAGAGCGAGCCACATGGAACGGAATCCCACAGCAAAGAAGAGTTTGCCAATGGCATCATTGCATCATCCTTATTTTGCACATTGAATAACTCTGCCACTGTGTTTGCAACATCACTGCTACTTGTCATTTTGTGTTTCCCCTTAGGCTCTGCTGCCCCTGAAGTTGAACTAGATGGATAAGTAGGAAGTTGTGCATCATGGAAAGTTCTAGCACTACTAGGAGTAGCACTCCTCATTGGCAAAGTAGTAGATACAGTTTCCTTCTTTATTGCAACCCCACAATTTATTTATTTCAGCCCTTTCTTTTAGTGACAACTTGTCACATGGCCCCACACCTTTGCCTCAAATGTGAAGGAGGTGTGCATTAACTCTTGTAATGCTGCCTTGAAATTCAACTTGACAAAAATGACACTTCCACGTCCTAGTGCCCCCTATTGCCCCAAGGTCTTGCTTGTAGTTTCATTGCAAATTGACTTAATGGGGACCTCTTATCAAAGGGACCCTTGGCAAAAGGTTCCAATAACTTGGAAGGGCAACTAAAGTGTCCAGTTGCACTCCCAATAGAACTACTTGCCTCAACCCCCCTCACATTTGTACTGGAGTCTCATACTCAACCCCCATAGGCTCTTGCTCTCCCTCTTCATCACTCATGCATGAGAAGTAGAACTCATGGTGACATTACAAGAAATAAAATTTATTGTTTAAAAATTAAATTTATTATTTTAATAATAATAATTTTGCAATGGCTCAAGACAAAAAATTTCACTTTTGTTTTTCTTACTTCAGGTCGCACAAAGCGCAGAAGCAAAGGATACACAAAAGATGAAATCCTAATTTGACTAGTATTAAACTATTAAATATCGATAATCAACTATTTAAATTTTTAATCCATATGCAAATTTGCAAATAAATATTTCAAAATAATTTAATAAAACTAAAATAGTAAAATAATGAATATAAAGTTTAAATTTTAAAACTTTAAACTTATAGCTGCTTATAAATGCATTAAACGGAAAGTTGGAAACACTTAAATGTTGATTTTAGGGTTGTGTAACTGCTGTTTTCAAAAACAGCAGTTCAACAACCCTAAAATCAGCATTTTAATTAATTTATTGAACAATTTATGATTCTTTAAATTTCTTGTTGAAGTTTTTGAGGGTTGGGGGCCAAAAACTATACAACAAACTGATTATTTTTTAAAAACTTTATTACAGCCTTATGCCATTGAGGACGGCTGGGAGTATCCAAGATAGGTCGAGAGACTTCTGAAAGTCTCGGGGACGTCCCTAAGTCCCCAAAATCGGGGACGTCTCACAAACGCCTCTTTGAGGGAAACATTTCAGGGACATCCCGTATAGCTGGTGGCAATGGTAGTACAGCCAGGAGACATTTCCCAGCCATCCCGAAGTCTTGGAGGCAACCAGAGCTTCTGAGACGTCAATTTTGGGGGCATCCCGATGGAACATTGGTGGACTCTTTAAATGGTTCCTTGTGTTCTCCCAAGTGATGTTGAGATAGCTTGCAAGCAGGTGAAGATCAATGTAATATGAGGATTTTAATGGGTCTGTGGCTGCAAAAGTCTATTTATATTTCTCTGCATGGGTTCCCTAAGTGACTTTGCTCGAAACTTCCAGACTTGTCTGTTTTGAGCTATGGTCTAGGTCGCCCTTTTCTTTGGAGTAAACCTGTGTACCCCAAGGATGCCCCCAAAAAACCGGAAAACATTTCCAGCATGGCCGGAAGAGAGTAGGAGACAGCTAGTAGTATTCAGTACAGTCAGGGGACATCTAGAGGTCCCCTGACCATACCCCGTACGGCTAGCCGTCCCTGGCAGCACTGCTGCAAAAAAACGATTTTTTAAATAATCAACTCAAAAAACTTTTTAAAAAGGGGATGTGGGGGCCCACACCCTTTTCCACTAAAACTAGGGATGACTGTGATGGGGTTATTCTCAAGTCCCCCGACTGTAACCCGGACAGCTAGCTGTCCCTGGCAGCGCTGCAAAAAAAAAATACATTCAAAAACTTTTTAAAAGGGGATATGGGGGCCCACACCCTTTTCACTAAAACTAGGATGACTGTGATTGGGTTATTCTTAACATTAGTTGGATGCATTTATATTTCTGTATGGGTTCCTCGGGTGACTTTGACCGTTACTTCCAGACTTGTCTATTTTAAGCTATGGTCTAGACTCTGGATCACCCTTTTCTTTGGAGTAAACTAGGGATTTGTGGTGGGGTTATGCTTAACATTAATTGGATGTGCATAATTTGTTTTATTAATCCAAGGATGAGGGACCTATCAACACTTTTTTACAGATGAAAAGAAAAAACCCTCAAAGTCCTAGGTGAAATCAAGCTCATTGACTCCGATAATTGTTTCATCATCTTTCTCCGGATATTTAATTTTCCTTTCCCGTGAGTTTGTCTGAAAAGTTCCAAGGAATGCACATGCAAAAGAGATTGGAAAGAGTAAATCCATGTGCAGATTAAGGATGCAATAGAGGTTCAAAACAGTAATCCCAAATGTGGAAGGATGCACTACCGCTTGGGCAATGGCGAATAAAAAGGAGGATGGGCAATGGCGAATAAAAAGGAGGGTGGGCAATGGTGAATAAAAAGTGGCAAATCCTGTTTAGTCTATTATTTGTGGCTGCCTGCTACTTAGATCCTAAGCAGATTAATATTATAATGAATCATGACAGCGGCATAGAGACCAAGGCAGGCACATAATTTGCAATGAAAAGGTTAAAAATTTATACTTCTTACCATATTTAGAACTGGGAATTGGACTGTACAAGGAAATAAAAGACATGACACCGATGTTAAAAATTTATACTTAAGACCACTTACCATATTTAGAACTAGGACTTGCAGTGTACAAGGAAATAAAAGACATGACATCGATGTATCCCCTACTTGGTCACAAATTTATGATGTTTGATGGTTATTAACACTTGTAAGTTGCAATGGTGTAGAATGGATTCAGTTCAAGGCAAGATGAAAAAGATGATAGGAGACGTAAACCATAGTTACCATGTTAATACGAACTTAGTGAAAATTTGGTTTGAACCATATTTATTGGTCTGACCGAACTTACCGAACAAGTTCAGTCGAACATTATTATTATTATTATTAATTAAAAATTGCAGTGTTTAAATTAAAAGAATTTCAAACAAAACAAAAACGAAACAAGAATACTAATATCTAAGCATACAAAAGAAAAACTCTGTAGATAATATATTTATTTATTATTATGTGTAATTGGTTTTTCTTTTCAAATATCATCATATCTGTAGAGTAATTATTATTTATATATATATTATATTTGTGAATTTTCTAAACCAAGCCAAACTGAACCAATTGAAAAATTCCAAACTTTTTCCCCCTTTCAAACTATCCGAACTTTTCGAACATAGTAACTATGACATAAACTATTGATCTGTGATTTATTGAAGCACAATCTCATGCATCCAGGCTCTTCTCAATGTGGTGATTTTATCTTTGAAGAATTTGATGTCCTAGAAAATGCCAACACGGATTAAGAACTACAAAATTTTCTGACATTGAGATGACATGACAGATTTGACCACTGGTTTTGATTTTTAGGATACTGTAGTATTTAGTGCCCCGCCTTCATACTCACATGGCATAATTAATATTTTGAAACAAGATAATTGTAGTTCTGATTTTTGGCACTCTTTAGCACTATTTCCATCTTTGTGAGATTTCCTTTTAATGCATAAAAATATTTCCATTTTCTCATTATTTTCCGTATCAAATTTTCAAGCTCAACTACTTGGTTTGTTTATGATAATAATACTCTGTGTATTTCCATATCTCATGCATATTGATTTTCCTGTACATGGTAACTACACTCTACAAGCAAGTATAGGAAAAAGCCACTTTCCACGGGCTTTGTTTGAAGTTTAGCATACTTTTATGTTGTAAGAGACCACGGAGGGTTTTACCAAATACCTGGTCTCCAGAAAATTGAAATCCATTATGATGTGATGTTACAAATTGAGCAATTTTTCAGTTTTCAGTCAAACCCTTCATATTGATTTTCCAGATGTTATGATGTGATGTTACAAATTGAGCATATTGATTTTCCTGTACATGGTAACTACACTCTACAAGCAAGTATAGGAAAAAGCCACTTCCCACGGGCTTTGTTTGAAGTTTAGCATATTTTTATGTTGTAAGAGACCACGGAGGGTTTTACCAGATACCTGGTCTCCAGAAAATTGAAACCCATCATGATGTGATGTTACAAATTGAGCAATTTTTCAGTTTTCAGTCGAACCCTTCATACCTTAGGTGGGGTGTACGTATTGTGATCCAATGCAGGTGCTGGAGTACCTCGCCAACTTCCACCTGCGAGAATAAACGTAAATAATTATGAAGTACATCTCATGCAGCTAATACTAGAAGTTAGAATCATTGAAATAAATTTGTTTTCATGACTCCATAAATCCATGCAGAACAAATCTAATTTAGATTTCATATAATGCAGAGAGAGAACCTAGTCCCGGGAAACTCCTGTGTGAAGCATTCTAGGATCATTAACACTAGAAACAGAGGCCTCGCGAGCATAAGGTGAGGCATCTCGAGACTTCGTTATGCTTGTTGCTTTTAATTCAGTCTTATCTGTTTCCAAGATCCTGAGTGCCTCTTCCCTTTAACTTCAGGGAACCACACCTAAAAAACCATCGTTGAATCCTTAAAACCGTATTTAAACACAGCAATAAACTGATTGATTTAGTGAACCAACAAAATAACAAATCTAAAAATGCATAAATAAGAGCCATTCACATCAAAAAATGGTCAGTCACCTCGTCAAAAGCCTCATCAGATCCACGCATGTCCTTGCTTGTCGGTAGTACATAATTTGCTGAATGAGCAGAAAGTAGTTGTTTCGTCAGAGAAGGTGGTTTATTGAAATTTCAGAAATGAAAATAACACAGGTAAAGCAATTAAAGTAATGCAATTCTTTGGAATCAAGAACCTCATAAACAAGTGCCCTTGAGCTTTACACCATACAATACCTAGCATCTCATTCACTGCTTCTGGTGGGACTTCCTTTCCCATCTCCTTAAACGCTTTTTGCTCGTACTTTCAGCTCTTGTGGAGAAGGGAAAATAACAACTGCAATCTGAAATACAAGCATTTTAGTCGAACATTAGAAATATACCCTAAAATAGATCATCTTTTCATTGGCAATAATAAGACTCAACCATCTATCTGCATCAAAAATACTTTTTCAATCCTTCTACCTTGCGATACTCCACAAAAGGCCTTAGCTTGCGTTTTCGGGCACTTTTATAGACATTAGTTTGATCTAGGATAAAATTATGGGAATTTTGGCAGCCCTGGCTAATAATGTATTGAATATGCCAGTAGCACGGTCCATTAGCCGATCAAACCGCTCCCCATAATTCTGTTTCCTCAGCAATCCTGGCACCTACAACATTTCAGAATTCAGTTATGTACTTTTCTATAGAAGCTATAACACAATATTGGTCACAACTGCTAAACATTTTTTTGACATACTTAAATTAGGTTATTAGACCATAAATAGATCCGTGTACTCAAAACACATGTACCTTCATTTGATCAAGTGCTAAATTTGTTCCGAGGACCATATAGCGTTTCTCTGGATGATTTTTTACCCAGCTTTCAGCCCATGTGCTTTTGCCTGCAGCTGGAAGACCTACCATCATTAAAACTTCGCATTCCTTTGAAGAACTAAATTGGGGCCAACTACACCATTCCCGTCCTGGAGCACAGCATCCCAAGGCTTGTAGCCTTCTAGTGGAACAAGGCCGTCCTCAATGCTGAATTGCATCTGAACTACAACATTCTTCAAAAGAACATGTGGAAAAAGCGCAGATTCCCAAGTTAATTTCTTAAGGGGAGTATCTGTGATTTCCATACCCTTAGGACCCGAATCAAAGCGTTTAGCTACACCTAGCTGTGTCCCATTCTTAGAAAAGGAAATTTCACCCAGAGGATGGCTGTCAAGGTTCACAGCACACAAAATAGTATCACCAACACTGAACTTTGAACCATAATCTAAGAACTTCCTCCCGTAGAAAACTTTCCAGTGCCCCCAAATCCAAAGCTATGGTCAGTTTCACCAAGGTTTCCAACATTGTCATCACCTCTTGAAATACCAACACGGCATACATGCTGCTGATCAGCGGGTGTATCTTCCATTTGGACTTCTTGTGCAGCTATGATCTTGCATGAGAAACAATATTTGCCTCCTCTTATTCCTACAGTTGCACGAGCGCCTGACCAACAGTATGCAAAACCTTTATCATGCAAAGCATGACCCTGAAGACCGTTATCTTCAATGTCAAAATCTATAGATCATAAACAAATATAGGTTCAGTTAAAAAGGCAATTAGATGCCATAGCATAAGTATCTACTTAAGAGATAAGAAGAGTGAAAATAATCACTAACATAAAGATGAGCTTAACAAATCCTCTAATCATAAACTCTTTGTTCAAACATTTAAGGCTCTTAAAATTTCAAAAATTAGGACATTGTCAAGGGAAAATATCAGATCCACCAATGAGTATCTCATGTAAAATATCTAGACACAATTCAAATAACTAGACCACCTCAATTAAAATGAAGTATTCAACTACGAAGTATTCAACTACCAGCTGACAAATTGATAGATTAGATCTGCAGGACCCATAGTACCATTCATTAAAACCTATTTGAATTGTATCCCAACAGATAGCTCCTTGTTTCAATCCTTGTAAGGACATTATCATACTCTGTATTGGCCATTTCATGGTGATTGATGAAGATAAACTATCCCTTCTGCCCTTGGCCTTGACACAGACTTGGAGCCTTATCCTCCATCATCCCTGAAAAGGGGTCATCATCTCGCAAAATTGCTTTAATTGCATGGATTTTACAGATGCCAGCTACCCAGTATTTACCCATATGAGTTTTTTTCTCCTATTATTTGGTTTTAAAATTTAACTTATAGATTTAATTTTAAAGGAAGGACTCAAACTCAACTAGGGCCCTATAGATTTATAGGCCACTAAGGCCCTATAGATTTCTATAGAGATCTACGGTGTTGCCACAGGGCAGGAGAAGTGACACATAAACCCTTACCATCAAGGAAGGGGTTATCATCCATCTATTTGACCATCATCCGACATCATCTATTATATATGTGATACGACTGATGATCTGTATCTCCCCTACCCAGCCCTACCTGTACTATATTAGTAGGCGTACGCCGATCAAACTCCATTCCCCTATTCCGGAGCCCATCTATTCTATTTATTTGCTTAGTTTTGGTCTTATATACCGTATTGATTTATTGTTGGAAATGTACCTACTTTGGTCATTTATATAATTTATTTATTTCCTTCTTTCTTTTTTAAACATGAGAAATCTGTGCTCTTGGACATGTCCAATTGTTCATGTTGTAGAGCCATGTCCCTTTCCTTTGCATCGAGTACAAAAATAAAGTTCATACTTTGTGATTCACAGGCTTTGAATTTTAACAGTTATACATCATTTGGACATTTTAGATGTCATATGATAGGCAAAAGAGAATTGAATAATTTTATAAATGGAAAAATAAAAATCAAAAGTCAGTTTTGCGTTTTGGATTCTTTTAAATCTTGAAACTATGCATCTTTCATATGATGGATGTACTATACAAAATTTTAAAAATAAGGCTTTATGTTAATATCATGATCAGGTTGTATAAAAAAATCATTTATTTTAGTATTCCTTAATTCCTAACAAAAGTTTTATAAGATTTCGTATTACCATTTCTTAATTTGCATAAAATTCAGTAATCAGATTTTATATTAATACAGGTGGCTGGAAGGTGGCGACCGGGTAGCAGGGAGTGGAGCTGAATGAGGTACTTATGATGGATTCTCTGCAGCTAGATAACGTAGAAGCAAACAGAAAGGCCCAGCTATAGAAAAGGGAACTGCTGTCTGATTGATTCCGGTTCCTTTCTGAAGGGGTGATGCTTTCACTGATGGTGTAAGGTCTGCAGTAGTCAAGATTAGAAGCACTGTTTATTTAATTTTGTGGTGTGTTGTCTTTGTGTCAAGTATGCCGCATCTGACATAGTCTCTTTGCTGCATTCAGTCTATGGGCGGCAGATGTTTAAGATCGTGCTGTAATCAAACTTGGAATTATGGAATAAAAATGATGTTTCAGCTCTCTTAAATCACTAGTCTTTTGTTTGTTGAGATTTTATATTTTAGGGGTGGGGCACCCATTATCAACCCCAATTTCACCAATCTAAAAAATATATTTTATATTAATATTTATTAATTTAAATGTCCTTGAAATTTTTTAGCACCATTCAAAGTTTAGAATGCACATTACAACTTCTTATACATTGGGATATAGTCTATTGCATTTTTTCCTAGAGGCACTCAATGTTCATGCCTAGGGTGATAGTAGTCAAGCAGATTTCAGAGCAACTGCAAATAAAAAGGGTGCACTTAAATATTGAAGGTATAATTGGCATCTTTTGCATCCTATTTATCCTTCTCCTCTAAATTCTCCTTTGTGTCATCATTCACATTTAGGTTGGATCACAACCTTTAATTTAGATAAGAAAATGGTACGAAGCAGTGTTATGCGGGGATGCATCCCCTAGATTTTGGCAATGTCTCATACGTTTTGGGAACTTGGAGGACATCCCCTATTTTTAAAAATATTTTGAGAAGTTTTCTGATGTTTATACTTAACAAAAACTGTTATTTTACCATAAACATTGAATTATAATCTCAAAAGTACCTAAAACACATTAAGTACAATTTAATTCCCTAAATTTCGTTGATAAAGTTAAATATTGAAATATTAAGTTTTATATATTATTTTAATAGCCATCCCCCCGCTGTCCCCAAAATTTAGAAAAAAAATCACCATCCCGGAAACTTCCGTCCCCTCGTCCCCAAGACTTAGGTAACTATGGTACAAAGTAAGAAAATAATTTAATTTCTTGGCTTCTTTGGAGAGTTTAAACCTTATCTTAAGTGACGATTTTGTTGCAGGAGCATCTTAGGTCCAAGGCAATCCTGCTCAATATTGCCTAAGTGTGGGTGTGCACAAAAATGGAGGCATGAGGACTGAAGGAGGGCACAATATAATAGAGGGTGGATTGCACATAAGTGCACAATGCCTTAGAAGGCATAACACACGGAAGTGTGGATAAGCGCGAAAAGAAGAGGATTTGCGAAGGAGGCAAGCGCAAAGAGAACAACGCGCAAAAGAAGGGTGTGCAGGATTTTACAGAGATCCTTTGACGTGGGATGGATAGCTAGACACACGGAAGGAATGCATAGGAGTTTTGTGCAAGAGAGGAAGTTGCGAAGGATGCATAGTAAAGTAGAGAAACTTAGCGATGGCAAAGGTCTCAACGAAGTGCACAGAAATTTCGAAAAGGCCCGAAGCATTGTGCGAAAGAAAGGAAAAGGTGAGGCTCAAATGAGTGAGCACACGGTAGAAGTGAAATGAGGCGTTACAAAAGAGTGCGAGAAAAGGAGTGCACGGCAGAAAGGGTAGTTGGCGGACAAGACAGGGATGTCAAAAGATGTCTGATGCAGATGCTGACAGGAATCAACGGTCAAAGGAGCCCAACAACCAGATGACGTGGCACAAGCAGAGGTGTTAAAATTCAAATTTGAAACTGCATTGGAAAGACAAGAAGCATCTAGAAGGAGCTCGCCTACACAAGGCAATTCAAACAAGGAGAGAGAGGCGGGAGAAGAGCAAGGCGCACAACTATAAAAGGAGGTCAAGCTCACCATTTGAAGGTTGTTAAAGGTGGTTGTTGTGGGTCATTGTTGAAGGTTGAGGGTTAGCATGGTTGTTTAGGAGGAAGCGCAAAAGCCAACAGACTGCGGCTAACTATTTATAGGTTGTTAGAGTCAAGTCAAGAGTTTAACCAATCTAAGTTAGGTCCTTAGGAGAGCACCAAGAGTCTGTAATAACTCCATGAGAGTGTTGGAAGCTCCATTGAGAGCCGATCTTTGTAGATGCCATAAGGCCCTTTATATTAATATAAGTCTACAACTTTGAGGAGCCCGTTGCGTGACTTTGTAGGTGTGTCAAGGAGTGCTTGAATGCCGTCAAGTGGTATCAGAGTAGGCTACTTTCTTGCAAGTGGAACTGATAGGATGCCGAATGTGAGGCAACTAACGTGAGAAGGTTGTGTTCTCCACCGTGAGAAACTGTGGGTAGAGAGCATAGATAGATCTAAGAGTGCAACAGTTAGAGGAGAGAAACGAGATGTCAACCGAGAAAAGGAGAACCAGATCCGGTAATGAAAGATGCCTTTGGAGGAGATCATGAAGGAACTCAAGGGTGTAAGGACTAGACTGGAGAAGGAAAAAGATCATCGAAAGGATCTTGAAACTCACCACAATGAAGAGAAGGCAATGGCGTGTAAAGGTAATGCATAAAGAGAGCACAAACGGCTTAGTGAGGAGTCAAAGGCGCACGAATATGAGGCGCACACAGAATTCACAAGAGATGTGTGAGAGGAAAGGTGACTTGGTGATGAGTCAACGTCGCAACAAGAAGGGTTGTGCGGGGATTGCGCGAGTAGTGCGCGAGTAGAGGTAGGCCGCAGGAGAAATTTCTAGGAGAAGAGAGATCAACACGCGATATTCCATGAACGTTGCTATGTGAGCGAAGAGGAAGGGCATCGTGCCGTCCAAATGTCCTAGAGTGTGGCGCGAGAGATAGCCGGCACAATAGGAGTAGGTGCGTGGAGAACACACACAAGAGAAGAAAAGGATCTAGCGCGAGAAAATGAAGAACGCCTAGGCGAAGGCCAAGTGCTAAAGACAACAAAGATGGAGTCGTAGGAGAATCGGTGATAAATATTCTAAACGAGATGCAAGACCAAGGGGAAGTGTTGCCTAGTGGTGGTCAATAATGGAAGCACTGACAACTTAGTCATAGAGGAGATAGTGCAAAAGTTGGGGTTGCACGCTGGGAGGTACCCCAAACCTTTTCGAGTGATCTGGTTGGTGGAAGGTCGGGGAGGGCATTGTCTGCGCAATGTGAAGTGGAGATGATGATCGAGAGATTTACCGATCGAGTGTTGTGCGACATCCTACCAATGGACGCATGTCATGTCCTTTTGGGGAGGCCATGGTAATATGACCAGAAATGCTCGACAATGGTAGAGCCAACACAATGAAGGTGCACAAAGATGAGAGGATATTTCGTCCGATCCTACTAAGGGAAGAAGGCATAGAGCACCAAAGCCATATGGCGGTGCGGAAGAGATCAAGGCCAAACAAGGTCAATTCGGCAAGACAATGCGCGGGACTTTCCAGGAAGGCCAACTCGAGAGTTGAGCAAAGGGTGAAAGGAGAAGATAGAATCACCCACATGTACGCAAAAAAGGGCAGCATAAGGGGAGAAGAAATGTAGGCAGTGCATTTAACTCCGAATGGCGGTCTTGCATAGATATTGCACAAGAGAAGAAAGAGGGGGCTGAGAAAGAGATGGTCATGGAAGACCAGGAGCACACGGAGGAGAGTGACTTGATGTCACAACTAAAGGCCATCGAGAGGGAATGTCGAGAAGTGTGTGGAGTCCCAACCAAGGGGCGTAAGGAGTGCATGAGATAAGGATCACATAAAGAAGATGATCACATAAAGAAGATAACTCCAAGCAATTGAGTGAAAGAGTGCGTAAGTGAAAGCGCATGCAGAATGGGAGCACCATTGCGAAGGAGGCAGAGAAAAGAGGAGAAGAATTTTCCCGAAGGTAATCGTGTGAAGCAATCCTTGCAAGAGGTTGTTAGAGTGTGCGTGAAAAGAGTGCACTAGAGGAAGACGAGGCTCGCAGAGTTTTCAAGGAAGTAGAGTGTGCAAAAGAGTGCGCGAGAAAAGACAAGCGTAACCAAGAGGAGAAACTACACAAAGGAGAAGAAGTTTCCCTGCTGTGCAACATAGAAGGGGAGGAGCATGAGAAGGCTCCATAAGTTTTGCACAATGAAGGAGCAAGAAAAGAAGTGAAGGAGGAAAGTGGCAGCGAAAAATTGCCACAAGAAGAGGGAAAGAAGATTAAGTTCCCAACCACCAAGGAAGATTGCAGGTGAAGAAGCAAGAGCATAGCCTGAAGAGAAGGCGTGAAGAAGAGTGCACAAAAGATAGGGCACACCAAAGGAGTAAGGATCGCAAAGAGACCACGAAGGAGGAATGAAGGAGGAGCCCGTAAGGTAATATTGGGCCAAAAGATAAGGACTACGCAAAAAGAACCCCACAAAGCAGAGCACATGAGAAAAGGAACGCAAAAGGAGAGGAGCCTCGGGCAGAGAAGGGTGAAGGCAGAGGAAGCCGAGAGAAAAGTGGCTACAAGTGGGTCCAAACCCACGAAAGCACGAGAGAAATGGATGTGCACAAGATAGAAGTGCGACACGAGGTAGCACAATAGGCAACATGGGAAAGAGATGTCGCAACAAAGAGGCGACAAAAGGAGCAAAGAAGAAGGAATGTGCAAGGATGGAGCATACAATGAAGCTGTGAAAGGAATAAGGGTGTGAAGGGAGAGAGTACGGAAGAAAAGCAATGCACAAATAAGAAATGCACAAAACGAAGTTGCGGTGAGAAGGCAACTAGAGAACAAGAGAAGAAGGGAAGAAGACGAGGAAAGAAGAGCGCAAAAGGAACACACAAAGGAAGAAAGCCCGCAGATGAATTGGGCAAGAGAGAAGGGTGCGGTAGAGTAGAGGGTGGATTGCACAGAAGTGCGCATGATATGGCTTGGAAGGAAGGCACAACGCTTGAGTACGCAATGGTTTAGCCGCAATGGCTTTGAAGGAACCACAACGCACGGAAGTGCGGATAGGCCTGAGAAGATATTTGCAAAGGAGGGAAACACAGAGAGAACGACTCGCAAAAGAGGGGTGCAACAAGATGCGGGAGACCTTTTGGCGCATGATGGATAACTAGAAGTGTGGAAGGAATGCGTAAGAGTATTGCGCAAGGGAATAAGTTGCAAAGGATGCATGATAAAGGAGTGAAGAGACTTAGCAATAGCGAAGGTCTCAACGGAGCACATAAATTTTGAGAAGGCCCAAAAGCATTGCGCGAAAGAAAGGAAAAGACGAGGCTTAAACAAGTAAGCGCACGACAGAAGTGAATCGAGGCATGGCAAAAGAGTGCAAGAAAAGAGTGTGTGGCAGAAAGAGTAGTTGGCAGACAAGACATGGATGTCAGAAGATGTCTGACACAGATGCTGCAAGCATCAACAGTCAGAGGAGCCCAACAACCAGATGACGTGGCACAAGTAAAGGAACTAAAATTCAAATTTGAAACTGAGAGGAAAGACAGGAAGTGTCTAGAAGGATCCAGCCTGCCCAAGGTGATTCAAATAAGGAGAGAGAAGCAAGAAAAGAGCAGGGTGCGCTTGGTTACAAAAGGAGTTTAAGCTCACCATTTGAAGGTTGTTGAAGGTGGTTGTTGTAGGTCGTTGAAGGTTGAGTGTTAACATGGTTGCTTAGAAGGAAGCGCAAAAGCCAGCAAAGTGTGGCTAACTGTTTGTAGGTCATACAGCCAAGTCAAGAGTGTAACCAATCTAGGTTAGGTCCTTAGGAAAGCACCAAGAGTTTGCAATAACTCCATGAGAGATTGTTGGTAGCTCCATTGAGAGTCAATCTTTGTAGATGTCGTAGGGCCCTTTAAATTAATATAAGTACTCAACTTTAGGCAGCCCGTTGTGTGACTCTGTAGGCATGTTGGGAGTACCCACCGTAAAAAAATACCATCCTAAAAACCTATGTCCCCCATCCCGAGACTTAGGTAACTATGGTACAAAGTATGAAAATATTTTAATTCCTTCGCTTCTTTAGGAGTTTAAACCTTATCTTAAGTGATGATATTTCATAATAACCACCCAATCATCTAATGTCTCCTCTTTATGTTTAAGATGTTTTTTTCAGAAAAACAAATTTTTAAGCTCAAAGACAAATTTTATACCAACCATATGTCAAACTCAATATATACCTAAATAAGTGGGGGTAAAATCTCACTTCCTTAGTTAATGTTTAAATAACTCATTTTAGGGCTATTCATAAAGGGTATTGGATAAGAGAGACACAAGCATCAAAACCATTGCAATTTAAAATTGTTTACTTAGGCGAAAGTACAGAATGGGTGAATCGCCGTTGCAAATCTGTCATATAATAACAAAGCCTACGTTTTTTAAACTCAGTTCTGATATTTACTCTTATTGGCTCTTTATGGAACCATAAATCACATCTCTTAAAAGAAACAAAGTCATGACCCATCTCTTCAAAGAAATAAGAATTCTACTGATTATCTAAAATCTAAAAAAATCACAAAAATTTGTGAAAGTAGATTTTGGAGTGACAGATGGAGGTGCGGGGCAAAGTCACAATGAACACTGCATATAGGATGGGCTTTATCTGCCTATAATTTTTTATGCTTGTTCTAGGGTCTCAATTCGACCAAACAAGTTTTCACATGTCAGAGGATAACAAGATTTAGATATTGAATGTGACTCATCGCACTGTAATTTCTTGCTTTATCTGCGTATAATTTTGTTATGCTTGTTCTAGGATATCAATTCAACCAAACAAGTTTTCACAGGTCGACGGATAACAAGATTTAGAACTGTAATTTCTTGTTTTTATAGTTACTCAACCTTTTATATTGCAGAACAAACAGGGCTTTCACAATTTTAAAAAAACCTAAAAAAAAGTATACATCCCATCAATCCCAGAGAACAAACTTCTCAATCAAATTAGCCTGCCTTAAAAATTAGGGCACAACTGTGGTAAAAGCAATAAGGGGAGACTGCAAAGAAAAAAACCCACAAGAAATGGAAATTATAGAAATAGGACATCACCAACCCTTGTAAATTAAAGTTTTATGCCAATCGTAACCCTGTAATCAAGAAGCAACCATACAGAATAGAAGGAAATTTAAAATTGCATAAATGAGCGCAGACACAAGTACCTAAATTGCAGTCCGCGGGATTGAGCTTCACCCTTTCAGTCTTCTTGTCACTATCTATACTCAACCTGGGTTTTTAGTATCAGACTGGTCCTCGGTCTTTGGCGGAGAACGTTTCTTTCCCGCTGATGCCATCTTCACCAAGAATTAAAACAACAGGTTCCTCCAATGCTTTACGGAAGTAAATACTCAAAAGAACACTTCATTGATTAATGGAGGTCATAATGCCATGCTATTGTCAGATGGGTATTCCAAAATCGAGTCTCTAAAACGAACCCAGTGAGAACAAACTGACGAAAGTTGAAATTCAAGATTCAATCACGAAATAAAAAAACGACCCACTTGAGATAATTTGCAGTAGATATATGGGTTTATTATAAGCTGTAACCCTAAACCCTACACACTCTGATAAAAGAATCCCAATGCTATTGTCAAACGGGTATGCCAATATTATCATAAATCCTCGCCTAATGACACAGGTTTAGCATCGAATTCCTTCATCATTATATGTGGGGCTGCATTTTATGTCGGCGGAAATATTCTGCAGCTGGTGTTGGCAAAGAGTTATCTTTGAACTGTTCCGGCGAGGATCGTTCACGTCCCAGATTTTTATTTCATATTTAAGGTGATTTGTAATTTCAAATGCAAGGAAAACTAGCAATTTCACTCGAGCGCGTGCAATGCGATGTGCACGTCAAGGGGATGCGGTATGCGAATGATCTGGAAATGAGAACAAAGTATGGTACAAAAAGAAGAAAGGGAATAAAGAAATGATGTTTTTAATTAAATATTAAGTAAGACATGTACAAGTAATGGAGAATACAATTGTCACCCGTAGACAGTCGAAGAGGAGGGTAGACTGAGAAGCTAGAAAAGAAGAGAGGAATGATAGTATAGAAGGGCGGGGAAGGGAAATGCGAGAGGGTTTATGAGTGGGAAAAGGTTTAGAGAATGAAGGTGTGATTCCTCATTATTGCGAGACTACAATATCACATGAAATGTACGATGGAAATGCCAAAGGGGATCTTTAGACGAAAGCAAATTGGAGGGAGAGAAACAATGGGAGAGGAAGAGGGGTGTAGAGTAAGGTCTTTGAGGGTGGAGAATTGTAAGGGAAGGGAAAGTGGAATGAGGGAGGTAATGTAGAACTATACCTTCCAAGAGCCACTTGAGGTGATTGTAAGAAATAATTGAGGCACAGAATGTGTGATGTGAACACCGAAAGGGATCTAGAGAAGAAGTGAAACTAAATGAAGAGAAACAATGGGAGGGGAAGAGGGTTGCAGGAAAAGGCATTTGAGGCTGGAGAAGTGTATGGGAAAGGAAAGAGGAATCAAGGAGGCAACATTGGAATATATTCTCTAAGAACTATAGGACATGTTTGTCATTTGTAATAAGGGAGAAGCTCGTGTTACGGAAGGCGTAGATGAAACGATTGATGGAGATACGTCAAAAGCGGACTCTGATGACCAATTGTTAAAGAACTTAGTAGGACCTGCTTTTAGTTTTGAGGTCAATTAATTATAGGAAGTAGAAGCACATACATGTGTCGACAATTGACACCTTCAATGATTGGTTATGCGAGTCTAAAGCATATCAAGGCTTTTGAATGCATGCCCGACACATTTTCACGGATCATATTGTTCTGCACCAAATATTATTTGTTATGCGTGTTTGACTAAAATGTTTCATGCCCACACCTATTGCCCAACTTAGATTATTCATACCCAAATAATATCTACTATGTGCTCTACTTTATACACTATTGTGATCAGAGTTTTATACAAAAATGAGATTAGGGGTTTCATACACAATTGTGAATAGGGTTTTTTTGTAGCTATCAGGGAAAAGAAAAGGGATTGTCTCTAGTCATGAGGCACGTAGTGTTTCTAGGTGTAGACGATGTAGGTGAAACCTTGGAAGTGTGAAAGACAAATGATGTGATTTAGGTGAGTAAGATGTTTGGGAGGGAGGTATGAAGAAACGACAACCCATCAATTGAAATTACTCCCAAGGAGTTAGAGCGGGTTGGACACGTAAAAGGAATGGTTAAAGAAGACAAAGACATGAATCAAAGGTCAAAAATAAAAATTGAGAATGTATGCTTAAGGAATGTTGAGGAAGATGAAGACATGGATGTAAGGTCAAAAATAAAAATGTGAGAAATAAATACATGCATGCCCATGCTTCTTCGAGGAGGTAGATTGTCCCTGCCCAAATAAAATGTGCTACGCACTCCAGTTTTTTGTCTTCATCTCACTTACAACATGTACACGATTGCAAGTCATGTTTGAAGGGACCAAAAAAATTATAAAAAAGAAAACCCAATAAATGTTTGTTTTCAGTTTCAAGTTTAGTTCTTGTATGGGAATAGACACGAGCGAAAAAACATTGATAACTGAGCCACATAAGCAGTTGGCCATAAGAGCGAAAGGTGGGTTTCATCAACCATTCGAAAGAGAGATCTCATTTGCAATATTCACATCAATGCAATTTGATCTTGCATGATATCTTTCATATTTCATCTTTCATCTTGCATGATTGGATTACGATAATCATAATCCATTTTTAAAAAAGTTTGACTAGACACACATAAATTCCATAGAATGTAGCATGTTAACATCAAAACCAAAATATCAATAACATAAACAAGCACATAGAAAATTGAATCTTCACAAATTTATCAAGGTTATTTTCACTGCTAAGAATGATGTCATAATACAAACAAATAGAAAAAATGATATAAAAGCATTATACCAGAGTTTGATTATATTTGAATATGCATGTAGCATCCAAAATAGTGTGGGTGAGCCCTCAAAGATACTTGATAGTCGGTAGAAGTTGCTAAGGAAGGTAAACATTCTTCTTAATGCAAAATGAAAAGAAAGGATAAATTATTTCATAACAACTAAGACTGAAGTAGTAACTCAAACAAGATAGTCCGTGTTGTCAAGAGTTCTCCACTTCAATGAAAATGCAATATTGTTAAGACATTTGAAATAAACATTTTACCATGATATACAAAAGGCCATAAAAGTAAAGTAATGACTACTTGGCCTAGTGGACCATTTGGAACAAATAGCTCAACCTAATCTTGTTAAACAATGCCTCATATGTGTGTATGTGCAAAGAGAGCTGATTGTGGGGGCACCCGAAAACTGAAAGTGTATCTTCCAAACTCAATAAACGATTGTCTAGAGTATGGTATACTACTTCTCTGCAGGTTGCGAACCAAAAAATGCACGATAATTTTATAGAGGGCTTCACCACGTCATCCGCATTGCCTGACAACAATATGCAAATTGAGGGTCGAAGGTGGAGCCGAGAAGATGTTGGAAAACCTTAAATTGTGGGTTGCCAAATCTACATGTACCTTAAAGTTGGAAAGTTCACTATGCAATTGTAGACAAAAGACTCTTAGGAAGGTATGTTTCATCTACTGCATCGTTCAAGACACACACCCCTTTACTAAGAGGACCAGTTAAAAGGAAACACTTTTATGTAGTAGACAAGTGAAAGCAATGTTGGTTTCCTCTACTGCAACATTTGAGTTCCACATCTTACAAATTCTACGTACCTAAAATACTACGCATTTGTATTTCTAATAGAGCTCGTAGCTTACCCAACGGGCATGCCGGCGTCCCAACATCTATTCAAAGAAATCAACTACACCTCCTTGAAACTCTCTACCTTACTCGCCGTATTCAATTTCTTTTCCTCTCTAGATCCAAAGCATGGAAAACAATCCATTTAAGTAACACACTCTCAGGAAAACCAGATGCCCCTCACATTCTATCCACTTTGTTAATTCCCCAATTCTAAATCAACCCCAACATTTCGTCTCACTCACTAAACACCCCATGAGCTCATAGAAAAAATTAAGGGCCCTTCAAACATTCTGCAACAAGTTCGACTTGTGATAAACCTTTACCATTCACAAAATTTCATAGAGATCTTCACAAATCACCAACCGTATGGATGCAATCCCTAGCGAATGTGATGAAAATGTGAATTTCTTTAGTCTGCATCAGAAGAAATAGACAATCCCAGAACCAAAACTAAACTTATCCGGAAGAACTTGTCTCTCTATAAAAATAATACTTCCACAATATGTTTTTTTGTGATTTTAGCGAAAAATACTTACAAATATTTACAATAACCTTCACATGTAACTTGCATATTTAAAATTTGACCGACATTTTCTATATATATTTATACATAAATTATAAAAATATAAATTATAATGGTAAAAGTAAAACAATCGATCCACACAAATCTGCAGGTAAAGTAGGTAGAAAGTGTACACAATAATAGACAAGATACGACTCGCATGTTCACTTGATTAAACAAATGATAGATACTTGCACAACACTCTACCGTGATTTATACTTGACTGCACTGACTCTAAATAATTTCTTATCTTGGTGAGTAGGTATTGAGCACTAAGCAAAGCAGGCACATAGGAGATGAGCGAAGTCGGATCGACTTAAAATATATTATGTCGGCGATGTATGGATGCTATTCTTGCCACCCACGTCCTTGTTTGATATATGAGGCGGAGGCCTCAACCTAAACAATGCCTTGAGTGTATTATTATTATTATACCCACCATTTGTTGTTTGGATAAAAAGTGGGAAGCAAGGAAGGTGCTCGAATTAAATAAATTGACAATTTGGTGGATTGATAATATCCAAGGTGTTGGAAGGACCCACTACATTAATGATTCACATGATCTAGGGAAAGTGTTGTTTTTATTTTTATATTTATCTTATTTACAACTAAAATGTAATTTATAAATATTAAATAAATAATATTATTTGTTATAATCAAAGGTGGATATAAAATACACTTGTCTTAAAACGCAATATTAAAGTTAAAGACAAATCATTTTGAATAGGGAGAGAGATGAAAGTGAATGGCTCCCACACAAATATATATTATGTCATATAATCATTATAACTATCACACAATTGTTTTTAGAACATTGCGAAGATTTTATTTTTGATTAAATTTGAAGTTCTAATGTGTTACATGTATATAATTTTTGGTTTAGTAGTTAAGGATTGAGAGGATTCCATCCACATCTTCTTATCTAAATTTTTAGAGTAATTTGTGAAGAATTTTGATCAACATTTTGGATCACATTTTATGATTTGATAAATTTAAATAAATTGGGAAGAATTTTGATTAACATTTTGAATCACATGCCATAATCTATAATTAATGATAAACATATTATTTTCTCATAATAGATCATAATATGTGATTTAAAACATTGATCAAAACTCCTCATAGTTTTTGAAAACCTTCTTTCTAATATCATATAATTTGAGGGCCTTAAACCTTTATTATAATCAACTCGAATGGCTTAAACACACACTTAGCTCAATTGCTCCCATTAGCTTCACATTTATGTACAGAGCATCATATTCCTTAAAAACATTGTATTTTTCATATTTTCTTTTTAAAATAAAAGAATGATGACCATATTGTTTTTAAATGCTTTATTTATTATGTGACAAAAAGATTGATCTTTTGCCTCTTCAAAGATTCTCTTAGATATATGTAGAAATTGTCTCTTCTTTTTGGAGGATGTTGACCTTCCCAAACAACTTTTCTAGACTTAAGAAAGTTTTTAAACAAAATTAATTACATTATACTTTCAATAATCTCACCTCATCATAAACTTCTTCACTAGATTAAATATCAAAAATATTTCTAAGAATTAACTATACAAACCCTTCCTCTTTTTAATCTTCTATTATATTAAACAATTACTTTTCATTACCTCATTTTAATTTTTCCATTTTATAAACTCGCCCATATCAAAACATAAATATATAAATTAAATTAACACGCTCTCCACCCGTGCATTAAGAAAAGTAAACCTTAATTTGAAAAAGTAATTATTGTTTTAAAGAAACCCATGTGATAAGGGCTCACGACTTATCTAAAATTGTTGTCATTTTGTGAACAAAGTTTAAAAAAGGGATAATATGTCATGTTGTTAACAACGCATAAGTTCGGACTTCAAACATAAGGGGCGGGCCCCACCTTATAAATTTGTGTTTGGCTCAGGATCGAGAAAGGAATATCACGGCGTGTGTGACCTCTTAATTCAATATTGCCCAAATGCGTTCTCCCTCTCATAAACTATCTCGCCCTATTTTTTCATTATATATTTTCTCACGCTTGTTAAAACTTTCGGTGTTGTTTGACCCCGTGTTACTTACCAAATACAATGAGCAAAAATCCAATCATTGGTG
This sequence comes from Taxus wallichiana var. yunnanensis, assembly GCA_018340775.1. Taxonomy (NCBI): domain Eukaryota; kingdom Viridiplantae; phylum Streptophyta; class Pinopsida; order Cupressales; family Taxaceae; genus Taxus; species Taxus wallichiana. Next base: position 125,548,609 of record CM031241.1, read on the forward strand.
GTTTAGTATCGATGGTCAAAGGGTGTTCCAGATGGACGTTGAAGTATGGTGAAAAATGAGCCATTGATCTACTAATGCATGTCGAGACCCCAAGGTATTTCCCATTGTAAGAAACACCTTGGCGTAATAAAACATATTAATACCATCTCTCCCACACCAAAAGGAGATGCAATAGTTACATGATAGTAACATACTTATGGGAACATTTTTAGGGTTGTCAAAGTTAATTTGAAGATGTATATTTTATTTCAATAGTAAAGCACCAAACAAACATATCCCACAATCAATCAATCAATCATTCTATAAGTAAGAGGGTCAATCAACTATTATGTTAGTAAGAGGGTCACCTCTAGTGTGGCTTCAACCATATTGGCATAAAGATCATGATATATTGGTGTTTATATGTTCCTATTAACCAAGGCGACCAACCAATGTGATATTGCTTTTTTTGTTGAATGTTGATTTTAGAGTCATATAAGAAATTCCAAGATACACGAAGAGCACGTCAACTTGGATAGTAAGGCATGTATTTGGAGGTTGTAGTGGTACTTTGAGCATTATATCTAGTAATAATTTAATAAAGCAATTAAAATAATTAGACATAGCCCCCCATTGGTAGTAGATCATGTGGTCACCATAGTAGTTTATAATTAAACCCTACAAAGTTGAATGTTTAACAAGTTTGAGGAATAGAATAAGGTGGCTCTTTCCAACGTACAAAACAACTACTACATGAGGCGACTTCTATTTTCTCTCACTACCTTTTTTTGTTATTTTTTACATTTGGAATTATATGTTAGGGTTAGTACTTAGGTTGTATGCAGATTATATATCATATCTAAGCATACATGCAATAAAAGTGGATATTCTACCAGAAGAAATATACAAAACAAGAGATATAAATCAACACCAGATTTAACATGGTTCACCCAGTGTGGGCTACATCCACTAAGAAACAAGCCAATCTATTATCCAAATATTTTCAGAAGATATACAATTGAAGATCTACAATCTTCCACACCTCTCAGATGTACAATACTTTCTTTCTTTCAAGTTTCTCCTTCTTCTTCAAGAATTCTCTCTCTCACAATTATTCTCACAATAATCATTAACACACCCTTCTAAACCCTAGCTTTCATGCTTATATAGGCATATACAAACTTAGGGCACTTATCCATGCAATTACAATCAATAGATTTGCTTTAATACTAAAATTAGATCTAATTCCCAAGAGTTAAATAAAACACTCCCGCATAGGTAACCGACGTTGGTTAGCCCTAACCAATGTCGGTTCCTCCTGCTTGATCGATTCCGGTCATAGGTGACCGATGTTGGTCCCTCCATAACCGATGTCGATTACTATGCTTTCCTACAAGTTTAATATAACATGCTAATTTGAAGTAATTGAGCTCCACAACTCAAAAATATCCCACTTGGAGATAAATTATTGCACTATACCTATACAATGTCATTCTTGGATCCTTTCCTTAGCTTTGTTTCTTCCTCTTCAAGTCTCAAACTTGAAGACCAACAAAAGTGGAGTGTAGCTCCAACTTCTCTTTTGTTAATGGCTTTGTTAGCATATCCATAGGGTTTTCACTCGTATGAATCTTCTCCAGTTTCAGCTACCCATCCTCCAATACGATGTATGAAGTGATACCTCAATTGAATGTGTTTTGTTCTAGAATGAAATGTTGAGTTCTTTGCTAAATGAATTACACTCTGACTATCACTAAACAATTTACAATCATCTTGCTCCTTTCCCAACTCTTCCATGAACTTGCTCATCCATATCATTTCTTTGCTAGCCTCTGTAGCTGCAACATACTCTGCCTCTATAGTAGACAAAGCCATAACCTTATGCAATCTTGAAATCCAACTAATTGTCATCCCACCTACTATGAAAATATATCCAGTAGTGTTCCTTCTACCATCCAAATCTCTAGCCATATCTGAATCAACATAGCCACATAAAGAAATATTTAAACCTCCATAACATAACTGCATGCTAGATGTCCCTCTCAAATACCTGAGTATCCATTGGAATGCTTTCTAATGCTCTTTACCTAGATTAGCCATAAATCTACTCATAACTCACCCACTACTTGTGCAATGTTTGGTCTAGTACAAACCATAACATACATGAGACTCCCAACTGTTGAAGCATATGGTACTCGTGTCATGTATTTGACCTCCTCATGTGATGAAGGACACTGATCTTTGCTCAATTTGAAGTGTCCAACCATAGGTGTACTCACCAATTTTGAATCTTACATGTTAAACCTTTCCAACACCTTATTGATATAAGCCTCACTGAGACAAATACAACTTCTTCTTTTTCCTATCTCGGTGAATTTTCATGCTAAGGATTTTTTTTTTAGCTCTTAAATCCTTCATAGAAAATGTGTGAGCTAGCTTTCCCTTAAGCTCACCAATGTCCTGCATACTAGATCTTGCAATAAGCATATCATCCACATACAGTAACAAAATAATATAGCTCCCATTTTCAAGCTTCTTGAAATAAACACAATGGTCAGATTCACATCTCAAATAACCATGCTCATGCATGAAACTATCAAACCTCATGTACCATTGCCTTGGAGCTTGCTTGAGCATGCATAGACCCATTTTCAACCTGCACACTAATTTCTCCTTACCCTTGACTTCATACCCAAGTAGTTGTTACATATAAATCTCTTCATCCAAATCACCATGAAGGAAAGTCGTCTTCACATCTAGTTGTTCTAAATGCAAATCATGTACTATAACTATACTCAATACAATACGTATGGAAGTCATTTTAACAACAGGAGAAAATATTTCACCAAAGTCAATACCTAATTTCTGTGTAAATCCCTTTACTACAAGCCTTTCCTTGTATATTTTCTATCCACCCTCTTCTTCCTTAATCCTGTAAACCCACTTGTTCTACAATGTCCTCTTACATACTGACAACTTAACCAAATCCCAAGTCTGGTTTTGTTCAAGGAGTCCATCTCCTCATCCATGCCATGCTCCCACTACACATGGGTCTTATCCTACATTGCTTCTTCAAAAATTTCTAGTTCACCATTATCAGTCAATAATAAATAAGATATAGAAGGTGTAAATATTTCTGGAGGTTTACTTACCCTTTGTGACCTTCTCACATAATTTTGGGGTTCCTGAAGGCTCATTCTAGACCTCATAGACATTTGTTTCCAATTCTAACAATGACCGATGCCGGTTACGCTAATTGATGTTAGTTTGGTTCTTCTATCAGTAACCGATACCAGTTTTATTGACCGATGCTAGTAAAAGGGGTTGACCAACACTGGTTATTGTGTAACCCTATCAGTATTACTCTTGAATCTGAGAATTCATTTTCATTCACAAACTTCTCAACTGGTTCGTCCTTGGGTACCAAAATTTGATCCATGTACATTCTCTTTTCATTCCATTTAATGTCATGACTCCTAATAATTTTAGAATTCTCTAAATCCCAAAAATGGAATCCGAAATCACCATATCCATAACCAATGAACATGCATCTCTTGGATTTTGCATCCAACTTTTTCCTATTTTCCTTATCAATATGCACAAAAGCTTTGAACCAAAAAATTTAAGAAAAGAAAGATCTACCTCTTTTCCGGTCCAAGCTTCCTCTAGTATTCCTCCATCTAGTGAACTTGAAGGCCCATGGTTAATTAAATAAACCGTTGTATCAACTGCTTACACCCTAAAACTGCAAGGGCAATCCAACATGTATCCTCATACTTCTAGCATGTTCTATGATTGTCATGTTCATTCTTTTTGCAACACCATTCTCTTGTGGTGTTCTTGGAATCATCATTTCTCTATGTATTCCATTCATTGAACAATAATCATTGAAAGCCTTGCTACAATATTCACCACTATTGTCATATCTAAGGCACTTTAACTTTGAATTTGATTCATTCTCAACAAGGGCTTTCCATCTTTTAAAAGTCTTAAAAACATCATATTTACGTTTAATACAATAAAATCATACCTTTCTTATAACATCATCAATGAAAGTAACATAATATTAGGATCCTCATGAGAAGCTACCGGGTTGGTTCCCCACACACCTAAGTGTACAAGCTCCAATTCTGCTCTCCTTAATTGCCCTAACTTTGAGAAATCTCACTCTTTTTGCTTTCCAAAGATACAATTATCACATAAATCAAGCCCTAAATCTTTTAAATTTGATAACTTACCCTTATCCTTTAAGATCTGCATTCCTTTTTGACTCATATGGCCCAATCGATTATGCCACATGCATGCATCTGAATCTAAAGTAGATAACACAGAAAATGAATCAATAACACAAGTAGATAAATATAACGTTCCTACCTTCTTACCTCTTGCCACAACAAAAGCACCCTTGGTGACTTTCCAAGAGTTTGTTGTGAATGTAACCATGCAACCAGACTTCACCTAGTTGACTGCGAAATAAAATTCCTCTTAAGCCTTGAAACATGTCTCACATTTTTCAATACCCATGTATTTCCATTCGTAATTTTAGATGAACTTCCCCTTAACTAGTAATCTGCAAGGTTCATCATCACCCAAATAAACATGCCCAAAATTTCCTAGACATAATTTTGAAAAATAACCCTTATTAGGGGTTGCATGAAAAGAAGCTCCCTGAATCTAAAACCCATGATTATATTCTATTAACCAAAGAAAGAATAAGATCATCTTGTATTACCTATGCTACAATATTTGTCTCTTTATTTGACTTTTTACCTTTGTCAGGTGTTGATTCTCTTTATTCTTTGACCAACAATCTTTTTTTGCATGTCCTTTCTTTCCATATTTCAACAAGTAATTCCCTCACCTCTGGATTTAGATCGCCATCCCTTGACTTTGATTTCCTATTATTCTTACTCTTATATCTCTCCTTCTTCTGCCTCTCGCTTTCTAATTCAAAGCATTCCCAAATGATGATTCCTTTGTACTTTTCCTGCAAATTCCTTCATTCAAGATTATATTAACCATATCATAAAACTTCAAAATATTATTAGCAGATGTTGTATTACTAACAACCATTACCAAGTTATCCCAACTATCAAGCAAAGAACATAAGAATAAAAGTGTTTTCACTTCATCATCAAATGGAATATCAACCGATTTTAACTGATTTACAATAAATCATAAATAATTCAAATGACTAGATGCAGATCCACCTTCATGCATCTTAGAACTAAATAGTTTCTTCATCAAATAAAATTTATTTGAAGCACTAGGTTTTTCATATAAATTAGCAAGAGATTTCATTAACTCTACCGTAGAAGTCACTTTTGTAATATTGGAAGCCACGGATGTTTCCAGGCTCAATCTTATAGATCCCAAAGCCTTTATGTCAAGAATATTCCATTCTTCATCAGTCATCTTCGTAGGTCTAGACTTTTCATCTAACGATAAGTACAAATCTCTTTGATACAAACAATCCTCAATCAACATCTTTTATAATTGATAATTTCGGATGTCAAACTTCTCTACCTTGTATTTATTTTATTTTGCCATTGTTGTAGCTCCCACTCAATCAGAAAACCTTCTGTGAGTAAATTTGTCAACACATAAAACCCTCAAACAAAGCTCTGATATTGGTTGTTGGGTTAGCACAAGGTTGTACATATTATATATTAGATCTAAGCAAGCATACATGCAATAAAAGTAGATATTCTACAGAAAAATATACAAAACAAGAGATAAATCAACACCCGATTTAACGTGGTTCACTTGGTGTGGGATACATCCACCTAGAAACAAACCAATCTATTATCCAAAGCTTTCAGAAAATACAATTGAAGATATACAATCTTCCACACCTCTTAGATGTACAATACTTTCTTTCTCTCAAGCTTCTCCTTCTTTCAAGAATTCTCTCTCTCACAATTATTCTCACAATAATCATTAACACACACTTCTAAACCCTAGATTTCATGCTTATATAGGCATATACAAACTTAGGGCACTTAGCCATGCAATTACAATCAATAGATCTGCTTTAATACTAAAATTATATCTAATTCCCGAGAGTTAAATAAAACACTCCATTGAAGTAACCGACACCTTTGGTTAGCCTTAACCAATGTCGGTTCCTCCTTTCCTGACCGATGTCAGTCATAGGTGATCAATGTCGGTCCCTCCATAACAATTTCCGATTTACTGTGCTTTCCTACAAGTTTAATATAACATGCTAATTTGAAGTAATTGAGCTCCATGACTCAACATTATGTGCACCTAATGAACACATAGTATTTGTAGGAAAGATACAAAATGTAATCAACGTAACTTAACAAAAACACAAGACATCAACCAATTAATTAATTATGATAGGATAAAGAGCATAACTAAGCATTATTAAATTTTTTTTTTGAGTTAGGCATAGGCATGATTTGATGTTTGAGTGATGATCATGGAAGCATCATCACCCATTGGTATTAATTATCTCGCATGACTCCATTGGTAGTAGTTTGAATCACCAACCATGTCCAGCGTTGCCACCATCACCGATATTAAAAGCCTCGCTTGAGTTGAATATGAAAGAGTGGGGGTTATATCCAATCCATCTCGTGTTCTTGTGTGCTAACTATGTGTTTATGAGGAACATGGAGTGACTCACCAACTATTTCGTGGAGGCCTTGGCCACTAAAATAATGAAGGTGTGAGCCAACTTGCACATGGTGTTTTCCCTCCACTTAGTAAATCGTCCATTGTACAATCCATGACATGAAGTAGGGGAGAAGGTGGTACACATCATCAACCTCAATACATCTGACTTCATCAACTTCAACATGCCTAATGATTGTAAATAAGTTGATATGCTCTTTTGATGTTAAAGAGGTCTTTCGTAGATCAAGAGCATGCGATTTTTGTGAGAGATTTGTAATTTTCACTCCAACCCCGAAGAGCATCTCATGTACATTGTGCTTTATATTCTCTGAATCTAAGATCCACTTTGTACAACTAATCACATTTATAAAAAAACTTACTAGTTTGATCTTTTTATAAGTATAGTTTAAAGTTTATCTCTATCACCTATTATTGTATACTAATTCAAACATTAAGAGGTATGTTTGGCAATGGGCATTATGTGGTGATGTCACATGTGAACAAAGTATATCTCCCACTTAATCTATTTCTTTATTCAATGTTGGGTGTCCTCAACTACTAGAAAGATATATGATATGATATATAGTGTGTAAAGTGCACCTAAGTTTATTAGTGTTCACATGTGGAAATTTCTACCATATTTTTGTCCAACTTATTTAAAATTAAAGTAAACATCATGGATGTGACCCACATTACATCTAAAGCCACACCTTTACTCATATTTTCTAGTTAGCATTTATGTCAAAAATCTACAAGTGACAAGTGGACACTAGAATTGAATAATTTAAAATTAAAGCAAACTTTGGTAGAGAGTGACAATTGTTTTAAATGTTTCATAATTAGTTGGGTGGGAGGTGGTCAATTAGGAACACATTAAAGAATGTTATAGAATGATTATTATAAATTGCTTAATTAATTTTAGCCATGTGTGTTCATAATAAAGTATTAATACTTGTAACTATGTTAGAACATTATGACAATTTCTTGAAACACATAAAGGGATAAGTATTTAGTTGCGTAGAAATGTGCACAGGTTGATATGGATGTGTAGACTAGATGAAAATGATATTTTGGATTTGGAAATGCTTTGTCTCTAATTTAAAAAAAAAAAAACTACTTTGGTGCATGGCCGTACAAATATTATATGGTCTAGATTGGTTATGTACGGTCCTAGATTCTTACATACGATCTTAGACATGTGCACAATGGGGTTCGAAACTTTTCCTACCCTTTGCTTTCTTGGAATTAAGTGTCTTTACACATAGCTAGGGATTTTACAAATTTTACATCACCTGAACCAAAGATCAAATTAGTGGGCATAGTTTCCCTAAATCTCCTAGGATCATTCTGATATGATAGATGACTCACGAGAGCTTTTCGTCACATATAAGAAGGTGAAAAATGGACTTCATTGGAGCATGTTACCATATGTAGAGGATTCTAATTAAAGGAGAAAAATAAGAGCAAATGGCCAATCATGTTGTGACATGTGGCAAAATGAAATGGAGCAAGAGTAAAAAAGTGGTTTTGTGTCTTTGGTCTTCAACGCTCGTTTACGAATGAGTGGGCCTCACTATTTCTTTGGTTGGGGACCTTGAGCCAAGGTTGACACACTTTTTTATTGGAGGGGTGACTTTTCCATTGTTACTTCATATATATATATATATATATATATATATATATATATCTACGATGTTATACGTATTATGCATGTGGGATATATATTGCAATGTTTAACAATGTTGTGTATAGGACCGAGCTCGGGCGAGTTTGGCGAGCTGCCACCTCACCAACCAAACCGTTCGGGCCTACCTCACCACAACACTTGACAATTATAATAGTCTACCGAACAACTTTGAGGATCAACAATAGCTCGGTGAGTCCGAGATAACAACCTCCACATAGGACTCGGTGCTCAAAAAAATATCAATGACTAGCCTTACCACTTGGCAACACTGACCCAACTTAGCATCTGATTCACCTCCGTGCCAAACATAGCCCAATTGATCCACTTAGTAGGTCAACAATGCCATCGTCACAACGTGGAATTTGTAAAATGCGACCCATAGCCAACTCAACTACCAATTCACCCCAAATATAAACAATCATCTCGCCAACCTCTTGATGAATATGGGATCTTTCCCATTTGAGACAAAACAAACAATGTAGGTGGTTAGAGGGCTCGACCCCCTAAACAACCCCTTGTAAAATATTAGCTCGGTTGTTGACCCACGAGCTATGAAGCGAGATATAAAAGGAGCTCACTTGTACTTGAATTGTTAAAGTCTATTGACGTGTATTTAGCCATAGCGAGACAATTTTAGAAATCAACATTTTTGAAGCATTTAAGGACAAAACCGTAACTTGGAGTGAATCGGGAAGTTTCTCAAAACTCTTATACAATTTTGATGGTATAGTCAATTTCTAAATTTGGAGTTTTTGTGATATATTTTTATGAAGAAGTCTTTGGAAGAAAAGAATTTGAAGGTAAGTTTGCCTTGCGGAGACAGGGAACAAATACGAAAGAGAAATATGATTTTTTAAAAAGATCATGGGTTCTCAAGCTCTTCTTATGTAGGTTTTGAGTTTCATTAATGTTTGTAAGTTTCATTTTAATTGTACTTGCAAGTAAAATTTAATGGAACGATTCATCTGAACCCAAGGATGTAGGAATTCCAAACCCCATAAATAATTTGTGTGTTGAGTTTCGATTTTTGATTTTCAGATTCTAATTTATTTTGAGTTCTAATTCAAACTTTATTTTTAGAAGCAATAATTAATCATTATAACAATTTTACGGGAATTTGAATAAATCGGGTAAAATGAAAATTTGTTCAATTTGAATGTACAACTGAGATGAATGTTTTAATTTAGTGTTATATCAGTTTTTCAACACATTTAAATCAGATTTGAATCATATTTTAATCAATTTTGAAGTTGATTAAAGTCAAGAAACTAATGAATTAAAAAAATCCTTGTAAATAATTAAACTAGTAGTGGATTTTCTTTGGTGTTTACGAATCATCACCTTTATAACCCTTTTCAATGAACCCCTATCAACAATCCAAGTGTTGCACTACATCCCCTTAAGTGAGATCAAGCCTCGTGCAGATGTAAATGTGCATGCATATATGCTATGATATTTCTTTATCATATTATTTGAATATAGTCCATTTTGAGGGGGATACCTCCATAAATCATAATCCAGTGTTGCACTACATCCCTTAAGCGAGATGTAAATGTGCATGCATATATGCTATGATATTTCTTTATTATATTATTTGAATATAGTCCACTTTGATGGGGATACCTCCATAATCCAAGTGTTGCACTACATCCCCTTAAGCGAGATCAAGCCTTGTGCGGTTCTTTAAGTGTAGATGTAAATGTGCATGCATACATGCTTATGATATTTCTTTATCAGATTATTTGAATATAGTCCACTTTGATGGGGATACCTCCATAAATTATAATAAATGATTAAATAAATTGAATGATATGATATGTGATGCCTTTGGGATAATCACACCCACCCATATTTATATACATAAATATGAAGGGTCACACCCATTCATCCTAATTATGATGTACCCTTTCATTTGAATTAGGTCGACCTAACTTATTTATTAAAAATATGTAATGAAAGGTTAAGGTTATGCACTCCAATACATAACCTTATTAATCATATGAATATATAATGTTAAGGACATAACATGCCCTTCCCCTTTAAAGAAGTGTTTCCCTTAACTCTTAGCTTGACTCATGATGTTGAAGCATGACATGTTCTCTTGCCATGTCACATCTTCAACTAGTATATTCTTCCATTTGATGATAAATTTTGTAATTGATATTTTTCTTAGTTGTTTCACTCTTTTCTCAATGACTTTATCAGGTTCCATAATGAAATTTCCTTCTTCATCTACCTTAGGTAACTTTGACCCGATTTGGGAGCTTGATGCACGATTACTTTCTAGTGACCCTCATTTCACTAGATGGAATAACCATGAATTTGTATTGACCCACATGTATTTGAATTGTATCCTTACATACATCCTTGTCATTTATGCCTTGAACATGAATTTAACTTAGTAAAGAAAACAACACCTTTCAATTCATCCAATAATGCATAAATGATAGGAATAAAAAACTTATATTTAAGAGTGATCATGTTTTAAAGTTCTTGTAGTTTGGGAACCTTCTCTCTAATTCCTCTTTTTCTAGCCATAATCATTAGAGATGAATACACATCTTTACTGGGAAAAACAATGCATGATTCAAACATTTCCATGACCAATTTTTCCATTTTTAACATTTTTTGATAGGGATAATGGTAAGGTCTAATATTAAAAGGAATACTTCTTGGAATCAACTCAATCACATGATCATGATCCTAGATTAGAGGTAAGATTTTTGGTTCTCAATATATCTATTAGTGTTTTTGAATAATCTCTTGAAGAGTTGATGGAGCTTGGTTTTCTACATCATGTGCTTCTAAGAAATGTTGTTGTGCCACCACACCATAAGCTCCCTTCTTAAGTAGTTTCTCCATCTTATGAGAGCTAATAATTTGGCTTGGTGGTGATTGCATCCCACAAAGTTTGTAATTTTTCCATTCATATTGAAAGTCATGAATACGTCTTGAAAATTGAAAGACATTGTTCCTAACATTTTAAGCCATTACACTATTAAAACTACATCGGATACCCCAATTTGGATGGAAAACATTTCATAATCGATAAGATAGTCCCTCATTGATAGTTTGATATGATGACATTTACCACCACAAGAGAGTTGTTTCCCATTAGCAATCATGAATTGAAAATTGGAGATAGGAAACACAAAACAGTTGAGTGCATTAGCTAATTTTCTATCGATGAAGTTATGGGTACTCCCTGTATCGATCAAAATTGTCACCTTTTTCTTTTTAATATAACCAACAAATTTGAGTGTTTGTGGTGTGTTTATCCCATTTAATGCATGTAGTGAGATAGTAGGATTTTCTTCCTCCTCCAAGTTAGCATGCTCATGTTCTATTAGTTGGTTCTACATTATCAATTTCTTCCTTTCATAATGCCTCATTTTAAATAACCATGAGTCTTTTCTCTCCACCAACACACTTATGACCTCTAGACCATTTACTATCACAATGCCAACATAGGCCTTTTTCTCTTTTTTTGTCTCCTGTTGAGGAAAGAACTTGGTAATTTGACTTTGGTTAAAATATTTTACCACATTTATACTAATATTATTAGTCACATTTTTATCTCTCCATTCAATAGTTTGACCTTGTGTGAATTTCGTAGTAGTTGAGTTTCGTTGCTCATTTAGAAATGATTGTTGCATAGCTTTCCTAACTATACATGGTTCTAACAAACGAATGTCATGCTTAAATTGATCATTTAATCCATTGATGTAAAATTGTAGTCTCTGGTAAGGTGTTTCTTATAGATTTGAGATCGATAATCACATATGGTTAGCATTATATTCAACTATGGATCATGTTTGTTTAAGATTTTTAATTGGGTGAAATAACTTCCCTTCCATGGTTGCTCATAGTGGGCTGCTAATTCATTAACAAATTCCTCCCAACTAATAATCATCCCTTTTTTGTCACTCGGTATCCACTAGTACCACTAATATGGTTCATATTCTAAATGTAGTGATGTTATGTCAACCATTACATCATTTGGTATAATGTGCAACTTAAAGTACTATTCCATAAGCCTTATCCATGAATTTACATATACATAATTGAATGTATGGTTGTCTATCTTTGGTAGGTTAAAATTTGACCCTTGGAATGTTTGTCCTATATTTGGTCCATTGTGTGCTCCTATAAGGTATGTTTGTGTGTGAATGGTCATATGGGGTGGATTAATCAAGGTTTTCAACTCAGAAACCATATCCTTTTTAAACCCATCTAAACTCTCATTCAAATATGTTACAAATGAGGTAAATAATTTCTCGTGTATAAAAGTTACCACTGTTTCACATCCTATAGGAATGTCATCCTCAATTTTAGGTGGTAGCATGATAAGTAACGTCATTAGGATTGATGGTTGATGAAAATGTATTTGTATCAAAATGCATTTTGAATGACTTATTTTCTAGTTCTTGATTTATTATCAATCCAGGGGGAAGTATCTAAAGCAAGTAGTAACCATAACCCATTAAAATATGTGTTATATATGAATTAGACATTCCACCATGGACTAGCATTGACTCAAGAATTTCTAAGTATAAAGTACCTTAAATATGAAAATATAAAGAATGGACCCAACCTCAAATTTTACGAGGTTTCCAAAAATGTAAATAACTTAGAAAAATTCTGAATTTTTCGGCCTATATAGTGGATTTATCAAAAATAATGAAATCATAATAACTTGAGCACATCAGATAAAAAGAGGTCAAATTTTGGTGTGGATACTTTTTTTCATGTATGTCAACAACTCGAAAAATATCTGAAAACTTTATGAAGTGTGTAAAATATGGTGGAAAGAAATTGTTTCTAAAAATCGATACTCTGATACCACTTGTTAAGATATTTCTTTATCAAATTACTCAAATATAGTCCACTTGAGGGGATACCTCCGAAATTAGAATAAATGATTAAATAAAGTGGATGATATCATGTGATACCTCGGAAGAATCACACCCACCCATATTTATATACATAAATATCAAGGGTCACACCCATTAATCCTAATGATTTAACAAAAATTAAATCTTAATTAGAGGACTAAGATCAAGAGGATAATATTAAACATTCACAAAATCTAACATGCAATGGCAAGTAGGTATGAATAACAAGAGGATGAGAGTGACTTAATTGATAACTCATTGTTTGTGTTGGATATGGGCTAGAATAAAATTTTGGAACAAGTAGTATCCGGGTTGTATATACTTAATCTAGAAAATAAAGATTTGCAAGTCTTCAGAAAGGAACACTTAGAAGAGGACAAGACCACTGGGCACTATACTGGGAATTAGTGTCCTGGTAGTGAGTTTGGATCTTATCTTTTCAAGGTTTGATAATATTTCCTTTACTTCACTTTTGTCTCACTCTCTCTTCACTGTAGAGTTTCATTGTCATGTTTGTACCTACAAAACAAACCCTAACTATCTGCACAAGGCTCAAGAACACATTAGATGGAATAAAATATGCATATGCTCAAGTCGGTTTGGCCTCGGTGCCAATGTGATTATCTTTGAGTGTTGCACCACGTTTCAAACTCAATGTAGTTTTGGTGTGTGTGATAAAATTGTGTCCATTGAAGCTAGGTTTCCCTTGTGCTAGTCACACAAAGATAACATGCTACAACTAATTTTCCCCAAGATGAATGTGTGAGATGGAATTCATAAATTAAAATTCTTTTACAAGTGAATGATGTATCCTAAATGTAATCCTTAAATGTTTTTGGTTCCCAAATAGTAGATTGGAAGTAATATCCCAAATTGCACTTGCCCTATAAAATAGTAAGTCATGTACACATATGATTCCCTTACTTGAATTTCATCATTAATAACTAAAAATCCAACCAAAAGTAATAATAGAAGTTTTAGAAAAAAATATGGTTGATGTGGAATTTTAAAACATAAGAGAAGAGGAAAGAGGACATAAGCGCCCAATGGGGACAGTAGCACATGGGCACTCCTGTCCCTACTGGGTGTTAGTGTCAAGAGGCTTCAAAGATAAAATAAAATACACTGAGCTAGGTCACATGTTGTGTAATGTCCAAAAGTAAAGGGGTAGTTCTAGAAAAGCAAAGGACAAAAGTATAAAAAGATAAATCAATGTAAATGCAAAGCAAAATAAGTGTTGTTAATGTCTAGTTTTCTTGCTTAGGAATCATACATATAATGACATACTAAAGACATGATGTAATAGTATTAAGTGTTTGATTTTGTGTCTACATTTTCCCCCATTTTATGATGGTGAATGAATATTTGGTAGCATAAAGTAGATATAAAGAGTTTACCTTTTGGAGGGCCAAAGGAGGTTGTAACCAATAATGCGTGCCGAATGGAGATTTTAACTGATAGTGTGTTGAAATGGAGATTGTAAGATATGTATTATGGAATCTAAGAGGGGATGAGAACCCTAGGGGTGACCTTATGTGTGCGTAGTGGAAATGATGCATGTGTTTGTAACTTGGATATTGTCTTTGCTTGAGAATCTTGTGCTTGAGATTGCTCCTTATTCCATTTGTGTTGCCTTTGTTAAGATAAGGACATACCTGCAAAAGAAGAAAAGTGTAGTCAATGCTCATGGTATATGAAATTTAACTTTAACTTAAAGAAATTAGCATATAAATGTGTATGAAAAATAAGTGAGTCAAGGATAGAATACACTTGAATGTCATGAGAGAAAAGATAGAATTGTTTCGTGTGTTTGTTTCCTTAGAGATGGTTAGAAGAGTCAAGAGTGGTCAATTTTGAAACTGGTTTGAATATACTGAGGATTTAGGCATCATGTCACCACACTGAGGATTTAGGATTCCTTTTTCCAAGGAAAGAGTGTTAGGAGAGATGTAGGATTTTCCCTTCATCTATTGATGCTCCCCCATAGATAAGTGCCACTACCAATGGTCACAAACCGAATGAAAACTAGCCACAAATGGCACATTGTTCCAAACATATCACTTTCCTATATATGCCCTAGGTGTCACTCCTTATTTGATATTGATAGAAAAATATGTAAACCGATAAAGAAGAATAATTAGTTCCCTTGCTCAAATTATGAAACTTATCACTGATTTTGTTCTATTATACTGGATAATAACCTATAACTGAGTATTTTTTGTTGGATTTTGATAAATCCTGTCACTAAGAACTTGTTTACTGTAAAGTACTTGTTTTCCCTAGGATAGATCCACCCGGTGGGACACTATCACCCATCATTCCTATTTGCTTTGGGTTGTCCCCGCATGTTTTTATCAGTACGATTATGAACCATTTTATTAGATCTTGTTTAGTTAGATTTTGTTGTGTACCATTATGTGTTTGGTTTCTAGATTGTTGAGAGGGTGAAATGATCACTCGATGATTGCCTCCACTCATTTTGGGTGTGTGAGATGAATCGATGTGAGTGCGGCCCAAACGAGGAAAACTAAAATGATATGCACATATGAAGAATGAATCTTGCAAGGGGAATAGGGAATGTACATGGTAATAACCATGACACATGTAAAAAATAATGGGAATAAGGCTACTAAAAAGTGGTAGTGGAAAACAAGCACAACATGGTGTAATAGAAACTAGTCAAAACATGTTGTAATACAACAAAATATCAACGTAAGAGTTGGTGGAATACATGGGACACCACTCAAGATGTCACAAAACAATTGAAGCCTTTAAGGATATACAAGTAAACAAGTAATCAAGCATAGGGCATAGCCCACAAAAATGACAATCAAGACACAAACATAGACACGATACAAGTAAATTAGATAACCATGGTTGGGGGTAGGCCTATAAGAAAATTCTACACATGAAACACCCATTAGCATGTTAGAATAAAATAGTAGTATGTCATAATGTATATCGCTAAAAATAGGAATGAAAGTAGTATATATTGCAATGATAACACTTGAATATAGAGAAGTAGGGAAGGTAGATTCCCCCAAGAGCCTCAATGGAACTGGTAGAGAATAGTTTCAAGCATCATGCATCATATGATAACCTATAGATAGCTTATATTCACATCAAAGTAGCATGTGAATGCGCATGTGTATATGTAAAAGGATACAACATATTATGAATCAAAGTAACATGATAGGTAAAATGCAACATAGAATAGTATAAACAAGCAAGGATACATGCAACCAAGATTTAAGCTAATGTTTTTGTATTTTTAATTATTATAATATGAAATACTATGACTAGGGGAAGGGAGACAAGGTTTTCCCCAAGTGTATGTGTGAAAAGTGAGGTTCATGTAGGTAATTATGCCCTCAATAGTCATGTTTAAACCTAGAATAAAAGTATGTCATTGGGTATCAAGGGTAGCATAAGAGCTACTATAGAAAAATGTGAAAACAAAGAGGGGAGAACCTTATCGAGTCCAATACCCCAATTGCATGAGTAGGAAGTGTATAAACAATAATAGTGTGTTCATTAGGAGAAAATATAATAGGTGGAACATTGGGCTTGTTGACAATAGTGGAAATAGTAAGGATCAATGTGTAAGTCAAGAGATGTATAACATATGTAGTGTTGGGAGGCTTTCCAATAACAACCTCAAGAAATGAGGGGAGAGACACAAGACTCATCATAAGCAATAGGTACAATTTGGGAATATTGGAAACATTAAATTTATATGTAGTAACCCCTATGATCATAGACATAAATGTGGAAAGAGGGGAATTGATTTCCCCCATGGATGTAACAAGATGAGGTGTATACATAGTACATACATTATGCATAAAAGTTTGGAAAGCGTGTGAGGAAAAACATCATGAATCATTAGAAAATAATCGTAATTTGTTCTTACTTGCATGTAAAGAGGTTGTAGTAAGTGATGTAACATTGGAATCATCAAGTATATGATCATTAGAATTGTAAGCAATGGATTTGAAAGCCATGGTCATGATGACATTGTGAAGGGGGATATGAGTTTCAATAGAAATTTCATCATGTAAATTAGTAGCACTATAGTCCATCACAAGAGGAGAATGATGTGTAATGTAAGTAGTGTCTTCATCATCATGTATGAGAGGGATATCACAAATATTAGTAACATGAGGTGTGGAATCTATTATAGCATTATCCATGGAAGAAGGTGTTGTAAGGGCATTATATGTTATGGCATGGGTAGAAGGGATTGCATGCATAGTATGTAACCAAGGATGACTTATAAGGATGTCATAATTATTAGGCATAACATGAAATATAACATTAAAAGTGCAAGGTCCTACAGTAATAGGTAGAAATATTTATCCCAACACTTGCTTGGGTGTGTTATCAAAGCCACTGATACATAGAGTACATGGACTTAGATAAAAAAGTCATATTTGATGGAGAAAATAAATGTTGCATATATTAAGACTAGATCCATTATCAACTAAAGCACGCTTAACAAACACATTAGAAATGTGAACTTGAATATATAATGGAGGTGCACTATCGACAATCGTTGAAGAATGAATAATAGACACAAGAACTGTGTGCTAGATGAATATGCATGGGAGCTATGATAGATAGGATATGTGGGTAAGCTAGATAGATATTGATAATGATCCCTGAGATTTTGCATGATGAATGAAAGATATTGAAATCCATAACCAAATAAAGAAACCCTAAGGTTATTAGGGTTAAGGCTATAATGAAACAAACAAAAACAAGTTATTATATAGAAATCTAGAATTTGATCAATAAAGCGGTTTCACCAAATGATTTAACAAAATTTAAATCTCAATAAAATGATTGAGATCAATTAGATAATATTATATATTCACAAGATCTAACATGCAATGACAAGCAAGTGTAAGTAATGAGAGGATGAGAGTGACTTAGTAGATAACTCGATGTCCGTGTTGGATTTGGAATAGGTTAGATCTAGAAAATAGAGATCTATAAGCCTTCAGATAGTAACACCTAGAAGAGGATAGGACCACCCATGCGCTAGTGTTTGCATTAGGCACTAGTGTCTTGGAAGTGTGTCTATACATGATCATTTTAGGGTTTGATAATATTTCCTTCACTTTTCTCTTTGTTTCTTTGACTTGGTTATAGGGTTTCTTGCCACACTTGTACATGCAAAATAAACCCTAACTACCTACACAAGGCTCAAACACACATTAGATGGAATAAAATATGCATATGTTTGAGTTAGACTAACCTCAATGATCACCCAATATGATTGGGCCGAGCACTACACTACATTTCTGACTCAATGTAGTTATTGTGTGTGTGTGTGTGTGTGTGTGTGTGATAGAATTGTGTCCTTGAAGCTAGGTTTCCCTTGTGCTTTAGTTGACACAAAAATAGTGGGCTACAACCAATTTTCCCCGAAGATGAATGTGTGAGATGGAATTCAAAATTTTCCTTTCTTATGCGGTGAACGATGTAGTCTAAATATAACCCTTGAATGTTGCTCTTTTCCCAAAAAGTAGATTGGAAGTAGTAGCCCAAGTTTCCCTCGCCGTAAGTCTTGTGTGTGTGTGTCATGTCTATGTCTATGTCTATGTCTATGTCTATGTCTATGTCTATGTCTATATATATATATATATGATTCCCTTGCTTGAATTTCATTGTTAACAATGAAAAAGTTGTCCCAAAGTGATAATAGAATTTTTAGAAAAGATAATGGTTAATGTGGCATTTTAAAACATAAGAGAAGAGGGAAAGAGGACAAAAGCACCCAAAGGGGACAATAATAGCGACTGAAAACTCTTGTCCTATTGGATTCTAGTGTCTAAGAGGCTCCAAAGATAAAACAAAATACACTGAGTTGGGTCACATGTTATGCAATGTCTAAAAGTAAAGGGATAGTTCCATAAAAGCAAATGATGAAAGTATAAAAAGATAAATCAATGTAAATGTAAAGAAAAAGAAGCATTGTTAATGTCAATTTTTCTTTATTAGGAATCATGCATATAATGACATATTAGATGTGTGATGTAAGTACTAGGTGCGTGATTTTGTGTCTACACCTAATTAGGGTGTTCCCTTTCATCTTAATCAGTCGAATAACTTATTTATTAAGAACTAATAAATGAAAGGTCAAGGTTATGCACTCCACTATATAAACTTAGTAATCATATGGATATGTAATGTTAAGGACATAATAATATATAAAATCTAGCCCCCTATAGGGACCTTTATGTCTCTTAACATAAAGATAGTGAGCTAAATATAAAGTAGATAATGTACTTAATGTGGTAGTAGTGTGTTGTGGTGTGTTTTAGATGTTGAGACTGTCCCATTTTTCCCTTTAAGACCTTTGAAAGTGCTTGGATTGATTTCTCTTAGTAAGACATGGTTATAGGACCTTTGAGTGCTTGGAGATGAAAGAAGTTATAATCTTGAACCCATTTTGAGTGCTTGAATATTTGCGGTGGTTGATCTAACTATTTTGCAATTACTTCAAGGATATTTTAGAGAGATTTAAGTGCTTTAACATTAATATTTACAATAGAAGCTCATGAGAATGCCATGTGAGTTATGAAGTGTAATTGACTTGCTTATATAGGTTTCCCAGTTAACAATCACATTAAGGTTAACTCGGGAATATTAAATGACACACATAAGATATTCAAACTAGAAAAATATTCGCTAGATAGAAGGGTGCGGGACCATACAAGTCAACTAGGACCATACTTCATTATGGCCCCGAGTTGTAAAGTTTTACACAAGAAAAAAGTGATGCACGAGGTCCAAAGTTTAGGAGTGATGTTTGGGGTTGAATTACTACTTTAGTTGATTAATATTCTTTGGATGAATGATAGAGTAGTGTGCATATGTGAGCGAGTCGGGACACACACACACACATGCGATTAGGATTAGAATGTGAGAATTTGTGCTATCATAGTAAAAATCTCAAATTTTCATTTCTAAAGGGTAAGTTACCAAATTTGAGTGTCTAGTATACCTCTAGAAAAAAACATAGTGAAAAATATTTGAATAAGATAAATCTATGAAGACATTGTTGTTTTTGTGCCTTGGATTGAAGCATCATTACAAAAATTGAGAAACCCAAGAATGGGACAAAAAAATAATTTATAAACCACTATGTAAACAAATCATTCCATCATCCATTTTAGTGTCCCTAGCGGAGAGGCAAGCTCATGGTAGGAGTGGAGTATGTGGATATTTTCATCCATTACTTGTAGATATATATTGGTGAGAAAATTTGTTAGTTGGGAAAATTAGGTGTCTCCACCAATGTTCACGGGGCTACACCCCTCTGCATTGAATGGTACAACTCTCATTATTGAATGTAACTAATATAATCCTAAACTAAATGTTTTGGGTTGGCTAAATAGGTTGGGGATCACACAAGGATACTCCACTTGAACATGTGGTAAAGTGCTTGTATGGGGTATAGGGCATGAAATCACAACGATGAGGGGGAGGAGAGAAGTTAGGAAAGGAAGGTTACTTACCATGAGTAGGCCAATTACAGAGTTCACACCCAATAACCAAAGTAATTAACCATTCAATATAAACAAAAGCAATAATGAAGCTAGTGGGACCAATGAATTAAAACACAAAGTTATTAGATTCATCTATCGAGGATGTAAAGTTCCTCTCTGCAACACTATACTTGCAAAGTGCATAAAAGAGAGAGGTAGAAGAAACAAGAAAATGAGAATAGAAGAAATGTAGCTTTTATTTCATGTGCATTGGTGATACAAATCTCAACAACATATCACAATCCATTATTTCTACAAAGAACTAAATTTTAGGATCCCTTTGAATGGAGAAGCTAAATTTTTTATAGCAATGTGAATTGACCTCTCGTCTTCCCTCACATGACTCTTCATGTTCATATGCAACTTGTGAGTTTTCATTTTCCATTAGAAAAGACAAATTAAGTATTTCTCTTATAATTTTGAGAAAATACCTTTACAAATTTGAAAATATGTCACTTAAGTGAATAGGAAAAAATACAATGATGAAGCCCAATGAAGAATTAGAAATGAGAGAGAAGTAAGAGGGAGAAAGAGGGAAGGAGGGAGGAGATGAGGAAATCCAATTCTTACAATGATCCAATTGAATGCCTTAATGCAGTCATGAACTCTGAGTGGAGAACCTTGAAATTCCATACTAAAATAAGCCTTGTCCTACATGGTGAAAACTTGCAATCTTGAGCTCTTTTTCATAATGAGAAACCTCCTTTGAATGATTAACAACTATAACCCATCAGGCACATCGAGTGAAGAAGTGAGAAGAAATTGATCACTAAACTAGTGCGGACAATGAAGAATGCCCCCAAAATACTTGGTCAAACCACGATTGTCTACCACTCCATTGTAATTGATCATGTATATGAATAAAAACTTGGGAGAACTTTCTCACACCATGCAACCATGATGTTTCCCAATAGAGCATCCTTAAGAGCTCGTTATGGAATGAATTATTTATTGTCATGGGGAAACTTTGGCATTTGGGAAGACATGCTCTAGACACTTGAATGTTCTACAAGGAATCACTCTTACTTGATAGACCTTTCCCAACTTGCTCACTTAGCCCCCGAGTTCAACCTGGTTTGGCTTACTTTGGACTACTCACCAAGCTCACTCAATTTGTTTCATCCGGGAGAGCGAATGCCTTGACCTAATTGAAGATTTACAATGATGATATTTGGAGCTCTTGAATCTTTTTGAATATCACCTTTGTTGCTCAATGCTTCTCATTTGCAAGCTGTTGTGCCCCTGGTGTCCTTCTTTGCTCATGTACACTATGTGAGCACGATGATGTCTTGGCATACCCCGTGAAGGATGAATTATATCATTTGAATTGTGTAACTTTCACACACCACTTTGTGAAGATGTTGCAAAGTAGAGAGGCGAATGATGATAGAAAAAATGCAACTCTCATCACTCAGAATGAGGATTTTCTATTTTTAGAAAATGTCATTTTTCACTTTCTTCACTTTCAATCACCCTTCTTGTTGTCTTGGATGTTCCTCATACACACTGCCTTTGAAGAATTTACCCTCCATTGACAATTTACTTTATATAATAAGTATTCATGTTGAGACTTAAATTTTTTGGAAAGTGGCTTTCTCGACCTTAGCTTTTGATGGAATCAACTTTTTTGATATGGGTTTTTCTCTTTATCTCACATACATTTTTAGCTCAATCCGATCTCCAAAACAATGTGAAATAAAATTTTACAAAATGAGGGCATGAATTAGAGGGTTGATCTCCGTAAAAATATGATGCATGCATGCGAAATGCTATCATTTGGGTCTTGAGGGCACTGAAGATGATGAAGGATGTAAAAAACCCCACATCAATCTGTGTACGGTTCATAAGATATTAATATTTTTCATTCACGGGCTAGAGAGTCAATCTAGCAAAAATGACCTGGAATTATTAAAAATTTGCACTTTTTTAATGAAATTTTCTCCTTTTCATGATCATGGGAACATGGAGGAATGAATTCAAGTGGAAAAATGGAGATGGAGGAATCTGGAAAAATTTCACCAAAGTTCAGGTAGAAACAAAGTAATGTGGGGGAGAGTGAAAAAATGGCTAAGTGTTGGGTTTTATAGGCATGAGGGAGAGAGAGGAAGGGGGACACATTTTTTCCCCTTTGTCCCCTTGGAAAGGGATGAAGGAACACTTGAAAGTGTGACTTATCGCTATGGTGATAAGTGGTGGGCATGCATGGCTTGGAGAGGGGGCTTAAAAATTGGCAAAAGTGCTTATTGGAGCCTCCCAGGGTCATGTGTTGTGTACATGAGGTCTAAGGTGGGAGTGGGGGCAAAAAATTTTCCCCATGTCCCCTTGGAAAGGGACACCAAAAGTGTGGATTAGTGCCATGGTGAAGAGTGGTGCTTGGAAAATTTTTCTAAATAAATGAGTGTTCTTGAGAGAGAACTTGAAAATGACATTTCCAAAATTCCCAAAGGTATTTTTGAGCACTTCTTTATCCGATTTTATCTAAAAATAATAATTTTTAGAAGAATTATATGGGTCTCAAGTGCAGTTTGCTTGCAATCCCTTCAAAAATGACCCTCTTCCTTGGAATCATCGGGGTGCTCATGCAAAAAGAGCTCCCTTGAGAAGCATTAAAGGATTGTGAAAAATATAAATGTTCCATCTTGTAGAGGATCCTATTATATTTCAAATGAGTTATTTATTTCTTCCTAACTCCTTACGGAGCTCATGGAATCATCCACCGAAGATCAGGTACCTATTTTGACTCCCTTCTCCTCGGGGGCTGAGACTAGGTCATATGAAAAACCATGTGGAAGCAAGGGGAGGATGAATTTTAATGTCCCCATTTTCCCATCAGAAAGAGATGGAGGGATACCAAAATTATGCATTATCCTGGTGATGACAATTGTCAAGCATGCATGAGTTGGAATGGGGCTAGAAATTTGGCAAAAGGTTCTTATCGGAGCCCTCTAGGGTCAATATGGTGGGTCAATGAGGCTTAATGTAGGGGGTGAATTTTTCTAATCCCCTTGTACATTTGGAAAGGGATGGGGATACAATAGTGTGCATTAGCCTCATGGTGACACATGTCATTGAAAATTTTGGCTAAGGATAGAGCTTGTACCTTGGAGAGGAGATTGAAAATGACATTGTTGGAGCTCCCGAATGAATTTTTAGGCACTTATTTATATTATTTTTACTAGAAAAATAATTTTGAGAAGTATGGGATTGATATCAAGGTCGATTCATCTTTAACACTTCTAAAAATTATCATTTTTATCGGGACCTCAGATTATGCCTGTGAAGAATGAGTTGTGGAAAGAAATGCATGGGTGTTATGAAAAATATGATATTATCACCATGTAGGGCATTGAATTAGATTTCCATTGATATTTTTTGACCTCCAACTCATTTCGAAGCTCCCAAAATCATCTCTCGAAGCTCAGGTGCCTTTTCGCAGTGCAAGCTCCTTTGGCCTCAAAACCCCGCTTTTGCTGAAATGGCTCCTAAATCTCTAGATCTTTCCAAAATATTCCTAAATCAATTGAAAAATGATCTCATCTCATGAATACAATTTATTTGTGAATTTAATACTTGAACTCAGCTTTTAAGGATATGTACCAACCTTAGAAAGAGTAAAAAGGCCCTTTCTAGGCCTCTTTGAAAGATTTGCCTTGAAAGACACTGCCTCAAAAGGAACTTGTGAGCTTGTTTTCATTTCTTAAACACATGGGAAAGGGTGGGACCACAAACATGGATACTAAATAGATGGGGATAGGCTTGGAAGATTGGATGGGTGACTTGGGGAAGTGCTTCGGAGGTTTTACACAAATGCTTTTTGACACTGGGGTCTATTGTCATGCTCGAAAATATGAAATTTTCATGTTATAAATTTGCATGACAAGCGGCTCTAGCTTGGGGACATGTTGGATCAAACACAATAATGACATAACAAGAGGAATCCCAAAATGTCAATTCACTTTGTGGGCGAGTGCCTTATCCATTGGACTTATAGAGTCATTTCTTCCAACATACACACACCAAAAAACACACAGAAGGGAAACACATGAAAGTGGAAAAAGACACACACAATGGAAAAGATAAATTATGTTATAGTGGCATATGAAAGAATATGCACATAGCTGAAAATTTGTTGGGAAAATTACATGCCATCATATAACAACAGGTTGAAATGTGATCTTTGAAGCACACAAACTACTATCTGATCATACCATGCTCCTGTGATGGATTTGCATTGCTCGAGAAGAAGAAGGTGACTATGATTCTGATTAAGCTAAAATGTAAATACACAAGCCTAATCTAATTCTATAGTAGAAGTAATAATGAAATAAAAAAATATACCAAAGTAAATTAAACAATAAATAATAAAACCACGATGTGTAAAGAAGGGTAAAATGCCTTAGTTGATTCGCCAGCGAGTTAAGGAAAGTGCACAAAGTTGAAAAACAAAAAAATGTGAAGTAATGAATGTCACACTATAGCTTAGAAAATTGTAGAAATGGAGGAATAGAATTTGGATAGGCGTGCTAGAGAGGGGACGAGGGCACCCATGGGCGCTTGAGTATTGATTAAGGCACCTAGGTCTATGAAAATGCTCGAAACATGAATTATTAGGGTAGCAATATGTTCATTGATGCTCACCTTTTTCACTATCAAATCTCACAATGATCATCGAGGTCACAATAAACCTGTAATAAGTATAGACCTAAAAACCCTCAAATAAACATCAAATCCCTAAAAAAGAAATATGTAAAATGAGGGAATTCGACCAGTCCTCAAGCCACTGATGGTGGACTTACAGGTTGAGCCTTGCACTACATGTCTCAGACCCAATGTAGTTATGTGTGTGTTTGTGTGTGTGTGTGCGGAATTGTGCCCAAGGTTTCTCTTGTGTCACTCTCACTTATATAGCGAACAAGTAGCTAGATGTAAAGAAATGTAGTAAATGTGTGCATGGAATACAATGAACTTCCATATGAAGTGTGATATTGAAAACTAGCCCTTGTGTCCCCTGTGATGGAGCTATATGTATGCAATGAAGCTCTTAGATGCCTTGATGGATGCAACCTTAGGTGGAGATAGTATATGATTAGTGCTTGGCCCTTTATTATGATCACATAAATTTATATTTATATGATTCCCTTCCTTAAATTTCATAATTAACCCTGAAAAGGTCAAATACCAAAAAGATAAGATGCTCAAACAACTAGAAGGACCCAAAAAGTGTGAGTAAAGTACAAAGTAGGCGGTGGCACCTAGATTATACAAGGGTGCACAGCACTGACATCTGTCTAGGCGTTAGTGTCCAAGATGACAAATGTTGAAGAGTAAAAAGGTAGGACTGAGCAAGTAAGAGTGCGAGAATGAAAGTAACAATAGAAAGAAAAGAAAGGTGGCCAAAGACATGGGTTAATTAATACCATTCTTACTTAGGAATCATATGAATAGTAGTATGTAATCAGGACTAGATAATTACCCAAAGTGCATGATTTTGTGTCTACATTTTCCCCCACTTTATGTTGGTGAGCGGAAATCTCAGTAACATAAAGTAGATAGAGATGCATACTTGATATCCATGTAGATCGATGTAGAAAATGTGTCGAGGGACTAGACAAAGCATGGAGTGATAAAAATGTGAAGCGTGGATGCTAAAGAGGAGAAAGTGCAAAAAGTGATGAAAATGAACCTAGGGCAGAAATTGCATGTGCGGTTGTTATGATATACAGTTGTTGATGTCAATGTGTGTGATGTTTATTGTTGTTGTTGGTGTTGTGGTGATGTTGACTACCACTTCCCATATGGATGGACCTACAAAAGAGAAGCCAAAAAGTAGTCAAATATGCATGTATATGATCAAAATATGTAAAATGAAAAAGTGTGAAAAAGGAACATGTGCACCTAATTTGTGATGAGAAAAAGGGTGTAGAAAGGATCCATGAAGATGATGTCGACGTGTGATTTTTTGGGTGATCTCATGCCAATGTAATGGAAGAAGTGTAGGAAGAATTGTTTGGTGTCATCCGCTAACCTTTAAGCGCTTCCGCTTTGTAAAACACCAATGCGAGATGGTGTGTATGTGATAATAAATCTCTTCTCTATAAAATGTTGTGTAAATGCCCAATGCTAAAGGAATCTCTGCCTTGTCAAAAGCCTCTGTGATTATGTCGAAGAATTGTGTAATTGTCCCACTTTGCCCCGACATTCCAAGAAATACCATTGTATTGCCCCTTGGTTTCAGGCATATAGGAAAGGTCGTTGTGCTTTAAGGACCCAAGTAATATTCTCGAGACCTGTCTAAAACTAAAAGCTGTGTTGTATCGGTACTATGTTGTATGTATCTCTATACAGGGTGACTAATTCACCCATATGATGCTCCCCCTCTTTTGGGGTGCATGTAATGTCATTGAAGGAGTATGTGGCCCAAAAGAGGACCAATTGATGTGATAAACTGTGCCCTACAGGGGGAAGGGAATGTACTTGGTAGAAACCTAGGCACACACAAACAAGTGGTTACAAAAAACAAGTGTTAAAGTGACAAGCAAAGACAAACACTCATGTATAAGACAAAATATAAGCTAAACAAACAATGTGTAAACATGCAAGAAGATAATGTAGACCCCAAAAAGTGGGTTGCAAATATGGGACATCCCTCACGATGTCGCAAGAAAATCAAGGCCATCGTGGTACATTGATTGACTAAAATTTAACTAAATAAATAGTTGTAGTAAGGGATACTTAATCTAATATAGGAGGACATATAAACATAGAAAATAAATGCACTAAGGCGGTATGTAAATGAGATAAGTAACAAAAATAATAAAAAAGAAACCCTAATGTGCAAGAAGAAAGAGGAAAGAACTCAACTGATTCGATGAAGTAGCGAGGATTGTGTCGCGAGAGGAGACTGGAAAAATAAAGAAATAAGAATGACTATGTAGGAGTGTTGAAAAGGGTGGAATTGGAGGATCTAGGTGATTAACTAAAATTTAACTAACTAAATAGGTGTAGTAAGGGATAGTTAATCTAATCTAGGAGGACATATAAACACAACAAATAAATGCACTAAGATAGTATGTAAATGAGATAAATAATAAAACTAATAAAAATAGAAACACTAATGTGTATGAAGAAAAAGGAAATAACTCGGTTGATACGATGAAGTAGCGGGACTATGTCACGAGAGGAGATTGGAAAAATCAAAAGCAAGAATGATTGTCTTTGGAGTGCCAAAGGGTGGAATTGGAGGATCTAGCTAGGCTGGAGTGCTTGGAAGAGGAGGGGCACTTACAAGTGCTACGGTCTACAATGGCACCACTGGTTTGCGTAAAAACTTTGGATTTGATCTTCACAGAGTGAAAGGTGACCTAGAATATTTAGTGTTTGTCGCATCAACTTTTTTGTACCATGCTTGAGATGTCACCAATGACTCAAGATGGAAGAAAGACCTATAAGACCCCAAATAAGAATCAAATCCTAAAAATAATAATGTACATGAAGGGGTCAGATTGACCTCATCTCGTCACAATGGTGGAATTACTAATTGAGTGTTGCATTAAATCTTAGACCCGATGTAGTTCTATGTGCAAGTGTGTGTAAACATGCCCTAGGTTGCTCTTGTTCCATTTGCACTTTGTGAAGTAGTGAGTAATAATTGTGTAGAAAATGTAATAGAATGTGTGCACTGAGAGTAGAATAAAATCCCTCCCTTAATGAGGTGTGATGCAAATATCCTAGCCTTGTGCCTTGATGATGGAGCTATGTGGATGCAAGTGATCTCTAATGCAATAGGTGGATGCAACTCTAGATGGAGTGATATTAGTAAGTGATTCTAGATACCTCATAACTTTATATTTAGAGGGTTCTCTTGATTTACTTTCACAATTAACCCCAAAAATTCTAACCACAAGAAAGATAAAGATGTAAAATAGCTAGAAAGAGCCCAAAAGATGGCGGGAAAGTGTAAAAGGGACCAGGGTGCCCCTTGTGGGACTAGGGCACCCACGAGTGCCCCAATACTAATCTGGGTGCCCCAGTCAAGGCTAAAATGACATGGGATGATAGAAGTTGGTAGGCATATGGGCATAAGAGGGCCTATAATAACGAAATAAAATAAAATAAGATGGCCAAAAGACGAGGGTTAATTAGTACTTTCTTCACTCAAGAACCTTCTAAATAGTAGTATGAGACCGAGATAAATAATGTCTAAAGTGCATGATTTTGTGACTACATTTTCCCCCACTTTATGTTGGTGAGTAGAAATCTCGGTAACATAAAGTAGATAGAGATGTGTACCTGATGTCCATGAAGAGTGTAGTAGAAATGTGCCAAAGGACTAGACAAAGTGTGGAATGAAAAAAATATGGAGGGCGTGGAAACTAAAGATGAAAATGTGAAAGAAAAAGTGATGAGAGTGAACCTAGGGCAAGCGCATGTGTAGCTGTTGTGGTGTGTAATGTATTTTCATGGTTAGTAACGCATGTCTAATGTCGTGAAGTGTTGTTGTTGATGCTTTATTGTTTTGTTGTTGCCCCCATTTGGTGATTATTTCTCATACGGTCGGACTGCGAGATAAAACAATCAAGTAGTCAAATATGTATGTATGTATGTGTAAAAATGCAATGTAAAATACACATGTATATGAGAGAAAATAAGTCTAACATATGCAAATGTAAGCTGGAACATACTTGATCCATGTCGAGAAAGATAGTGTAGAAGGATATGCTTTCTTGTGAGTTTTGGGCGATCTCACGCCACCTTGGTTGAAGAAGTGTAGGGAGGAAATGCTTTGTGTCCTCCAAGATCTAACTTGCTTCCCTGAATATATGTGAAGAGATCTCTGTATCATCCTAGTTTTTTGGGCAATCCGACGCCATTGGTCTAAGTAGTGTAGGGAGGCACACCCACTGTAACCTCTAAGCTTGTAATGCTTGTTTCCTAGGCTAAGGACACCATGTCTGTAAAATCGATATGTATGGGGTTCATAGACTGGTCTGAACCCACTCGATGTGTATAACTGAACCAAACTAGTGTAGAATCTTTGTGTTAGTATGTAGAAAAACCCCAAATGATGCCCCCTCTTTGGGGGTGCATGCAACATCACTGATAAGAGAATGCGGCCCCAAAAGAGGATTAACCACATGTACTCTGTAACTCTACCCTGCAGGGGGAAGGGAATGCGATTGGTAGAAACCAAGGCACACATAAATAAGAATTGTTAGCCAAAACAAGTGTTATTATGAAAAAAATTCATGTAGGAAGACAATGTGTAATCTACTTAGACAATGTAAGAAATACCAAGCACATGATAGTGTAACACGCAAGAAGACAAGTAAGCTTCACAAAGTGAGTTGTAAACATGGGACATCACTCACGATGTCACAAGACACACAATGCCATCATGTCTGCAAACAACAAACAAGTGTGCACACTAAACATAGGGCAAGGCCTACATCAAAAAACAAATAATGACAAATATTATAACAAACAAGTATGGAAACACATATCCCTACATAACAAATGTTGCACATGAAGCACCCATTGAAGTTAGCATGCTAGAAAGATGACTAGTATGTCAAAAGTGTGTATGTATAATAAAGTAATGTAAAGTGCTAAGTACAAAATGAAATAATAACACACTGTGAGAAATGAATGTGGATGCCCCTAATGACCAAAAGTATAGGAAGGGTAGAAGACGAGCATCCATGTCACATGTAAGAGACCCTATCTCCGTGATCACCATGAGAAAAAGACGTGAACACTGCATGTGTGGATGGTATAGATACATGACATACAAGTAATCTAACTAGCATGTGTAATAAAGTGACCATGAACAAGCAAAAGTAAGCAAGAATAAAAGTAACCATAATATGCAGTATGTTGTGGATGGATGGAATGGAATGCAAAATGGAGTGATAGGAGCCACGTGCCCCTCGAGTGGATGGAAATGTATGCAATGAGGTTCATTTTATTTTCCCCCTCAACAGTCAAGAATGAACCGTAAATGAGAGTGCATCATCGAGAAATGGTCAAGTAGTGTGTGTTGTGTCTAACACTGCTTGTGATGAATGTGTAAGTGTAGTGATGAGATGCGACCTAGTGATGATGTGTGTGTGTGAACCTTATATCCGAAGCGTATATCACGACCAAATGAATGTAAGAGTGATGATTTAGCCTAAGCGTATATCACTATAAGATGAATGGATGAGTGATGATTTAGCACTAAGTGTATATCACTACAAAATGTAAGGAGGGTGTGGTGATGTAACCTAAGGTGTAGACCACTAGAAAATGATAGAATAGGTGATGATTTAGCCTAAAGCGTATGTCACTACAAGATGAATAGTAAGGGAGTGGTGATGTAACCTAAGTTGTATACCACTACAAAATGATAAAATAGGTGACAATTTAGCCTAAAGCATATGTCACTATGAGATGAGTAGTAAGGGAGTGGTGATGTAACCTAAGGTGTATACCACTACAAAATGATGGAATAGGTGACGATTTAGCCTAAAGCGTATGTCACTAGCCTAGGAATGTCACATGGTGAAAGGTCGAGTAGTAAATGTGTAAGGTCCATTTGATTTGTAAACCCTCAGTAATCGAGTATGGACCGAGGAACTAAAGTGCATCATCGGGTAATGAGTGCAACACGTAAAATACAATGTAGTTTATATAACGATAAAAGTCAACCATGTGATGAATAAAATGTATAAGGATGTGATGTGTAAATAAGCTATGTGTAGGATGTAAATGCAAGAGGCATAGAACATGTAAAATGCAAGATGAATATAATGTGTGACTATGTGTGATGTATAGTAATGCAATGTATAATGTAGTGTGCAATAGGTGTAGTATGCCTAAGAGCGTATAATATGTAGAATGTAATGCTAGATGCATAGAATGTGTAAGGTGTAATGCATGGAGCGACATGTAATGTATGTAGATATAATAGTAATGTAATGCTAGAATCCTATATGATGAATTTGGTATACTATGTAGAAGATGTGTGCAAATATGAGGTGTAATATATATTATATGTAGATAAACAAATAATGTAGTATGTAGGGTAATATGTAAGACACGTAGACAATGGTGACAACTAGGATAATGTATGTCATGTAAATGCACAAATGTCAAAATTTTGTAGACTAAATGTATAATGTAAGGTGTATGATGTGTAATGTATGGTGAAATGCAATGTGTAATGCCTATAGTGTAGTGTGTGGGGTTCATGTGTCATAATCCCTCAACAGTCAAGTGTGAACCATAGCACTAGAGTGTGTCATTGGGTAATGATGCTAGAATGTATGATGCATATGCCTAATGTGAGGAGATGAATGTAGGAAAAATATGATAAAGATAAATGCATTTATACTTAAGAATATGTGAGGGGGAGGAAGGTAATATGTTATTCCCCACAAGTGCATGTAAGGAGATCATATAAAGACATTGATAAGATCATCATCCTCCGGGTCATAATAAAATGGGTAAGCATTAGTAACCTGATAAGAAATAGTGTCTGGTTGATCACGTAGTGAGCCATTGAGGTGTAAGGTGTACATGCCCATAACATATTCCTCATCAGTAAATGGAGGAAAAGGAAACCGTGTGCATACCAATGAGTAAGATTCTGTGTATAACCTAGGAAAGAGCTATTGCAGATGAAAACATGACCAAAGGGCATAGGAAATGAAATGTCTATATGACTAGGATCTAAGGTGCCTCCAATATAAGTAAGCCAAGATTCTCCTAATGTGAGTGGTGAAGATCGATGGTTGTGTGCAAGAAATATCGTGAGATGAAAGATACAAAGACCATAGGCGCAATAGTGATGACATACCCATAATAAAGATGAGGAACATATGGTGTAGGGTGGAGGTCCTCAAAAGTAAGGCCTAAGCGAGCCAAGCCCTCATGTGTACATATAGTGACATCACATGTAGGGTCAAATGGAATGTGTTCCCAATATGAACCATTCATGAAGAGCGTGCAAGTGAATGGTGGGTGTGCTAAGGTAGGTGGTGTATGAGAAGGTGGATGTGATAGAGCGACATCCATAGGTTAGACAAGCCCCTAGAAAAAAATCATAGCATGAGTAGTAGTAACATGTGGCATAGAAGAAATTGAATCTATCACACAAATGACACCATTAAGTGGTGATAGGCGAGGTGGTTCTTGATAGGTTGGGGCTCATCAATAATATTTGTGCGTGGAATGGGAAGACTAGTATTAGGAGCATGGTCGCAATCATTGGAATGGGTCACGGTCATGAAAATATGGTATACTCCATGTTCTCATGTAATTTGACACAATGATGTACAGTGGAGGCAACCACTTGCATGACATGAAGCCATGGCCTACCAAGGAGACAATTGTAGGACAAGGAATTCAACAACAAAGAAGACAGTGTGGATAGTCTTTGGACCAACAATAATGGGAAATGTAATATGACCAAGACATGGATGGACTGAGCCATCATAAACACGTAATGAAATACTAGATGGGCTAACATCACGAGCGAAGAGACCTAAAACTTCAAGGAATGACATAGGACACAAGTTTAGATCCATTATCAATGAGAGTGTGCTTAACAACAACATTATGAATGCGAGATATGATATGCAAAGGCGGGTCATTATCAAAAGTGTGAACATCAATGGGAAGGTTGGACTTGAAAACTAGGTGTGGAGAAAATGCATCAACAAAGGCTTGATAAACTGAATCAGGATGCATGTTAGCATGAATACGAGTAGTAGCAAGAAAATGTTGTACTCTATGTAATAAATCAGGATTTGTAAGAAAGTAATCATTGATTGAGATATTCATGATGACTCAACCCTAGGAATGAAGAAGGTGGAAGCATGAATGAACAAGTCGGGTTCACCAAAATGATTAACTAAAATTTAACTAAATAAATAATTGTACTAAGGGATAGTTAATCTAATCTAGGGGACATATAAACACAACAAATAAATGCGGTAAGCAATACATAAATGAGAAAAGTGATAAAACTAATAAAAATGGAAACCCTAATGTGCGAAAGAAAGAGGAAAGAACTTATCTGATTCGATGAAGTAGCGGGCCCGTGTAATCGTAGAAGAGACTAGAAAAATTAGAAGTAGGAACGACTATGCAAGAGTGCCAAAAAGATGGAACTAGAGGATCTAGGGTGATTAAATAAAATTTAACTAAATAAATAGTTGTAGTACGGGATAGTTAATCTAATCTAGGAGGACATATAAACACAACAAATAAATGCACTAAGGTAGTATGTAAATGAGATAAGTAATAAAACTAATAAGGATAGAAACCCAAATGTGCAAGAAGAAAGAGGAAAGAAATCAGGCGATTAGGCGAAGTATCGGGGTTGTGTCATGAGAAAGATGAAAAAATCAAAAGCAAGAATGACTATGCGGGAGTGTTGAAAAGGGTGGAACTAGAGGATCTAGTTGGACTGGAGCACACGGAAGAGCATTGGGGTGATTTTGGGTGATTTGGTCTACAATTTGGGCTCCCTAATCTACACAAAATGTTTGGATGTGATCTTCATGCATGGCTTGTTGTCGTGCAAATGTGCAACATGAAATTAACAATTTCTGAGCACGACAACTATACCCAGTGTCAAAATTTTCAAGTCCTATCATTTCAAGATACCTCGGGTCAAATCCATTAGTTTTGTCACCCCCTATTTGATGTAAAATTGGTCCCCTAGGTGATTTAGGAAAGTCAATTTAATCCCCCAGGTGATTTTAGGAAGTTATGAAAAGATGCTATCTTAAGCGGTATTGGGAAGGGCTATTCTTGGCCTTCGAGTTGGATCAACCCCTAGAGTAGAATGGGAGGTCCAAATTAAACATGGAGGTGAATTGAATACCTTAGAACATCATGGAAATTATTTTGGAAGGTTTGGTGAAGTTTTGAAAGACTTGGAGCAGTTTGAGTAAAAATAGGGTTCATAAGCCTAGGCAGTACACAAGCCTAAAACAGCTGCTGGGGTTTTAGAAGAAGATTCGGGAGCTCGGATGGAGTTAAAAGAAAAAAAAAAATTTCTAGAAAGAGGATTCCAAGACCTACATTATGGTGAAATCATATTTTTCACAACACCTTGGCGCATAGGATTTTTAGGCAGTTTTTCTCAAGTATAGGTGGAGTCTCAAGTCACAAATCCACTTTTTCAGGGATCAGATGGATGAATCAAGACATGATCCCCCACCATTAGATTAAAAATGTCATTTCCAGTTAGGATCATATAAAATTTCACCAAGAAATTCCACCGGGAGCTCAAGTTATCATCATTCCAAGTTGCCCTCTCAAAGTCAGTTCAGGAGTTAGTCAATTTTGAGAGGACACATGTCAACACTAGGAGCCTGGTGGGATTTCATGTCCCCAAAGTCCCTAAGGTCAGGTACACAAACCTTTGAAAAATGTTCCCAGCCCCCATGTGACCTTTGGGACCCTCATGTGACCTCCAGACTTGATAGTTCAACCCCCAGGTGCATTTTTGGAGCATCCATTCCCTGCCGTCGAGATGAAGCACAACGTGTCAACTCCGAGGACCACATGGAAGCTAATGTCCCTCATGTCCCTAATTTTAGGGAAATCAGACATGGAAAACAACACCCAACCCCTATGGGAGTCTTTTGGTCACCCACGTGATCGAATTTCAACCCCCAGTGCTTTAAAGCAGCTTTTTTCACCTTCATTCCCTACCATCGGATCATTGCCACGTGTCGCCATCTTGCTCACCATGGAATTTGATGTCCCTCATGTCTCTAATGTCGGGGACATTAGGAAAAAAAAAAAAGTGTGCCAAAATCTAACTCAAAAATTTGAATTTTTTTCTAACTGTTAGTTGCTTCTCACCGCGAGAAGAAAAGTTACAGAGAACACCTCACTCCACCATTTCCAAAGCTTGAACCAGATCCATTACAACACATTATCCTTCACTCCATGGTGGAACACAGGTCACAAAAGGAATATTGATCAAATCATGAAGAAAGATCGAAGAACAAAGGAAAAGAAGTCTGAAAACTCCATTGTCATAAAACCAAGAATCGAACATATCTTACAAACTGTTGCGGATTGACAAACCATTTGTTTCTAAGTTCTTCTCTCTTGAAGGCCATTAAAAATCTTATTAAAACCTCCAATTTTCAGCAAGGAACATTCATAGTGAAGAAATCTCATTTCTGGCTCAACGAAGGAAAAATTGAATTTCCGTCAAACCGTTTGTCGGATTGAAGAGAAATTTCTCTTGAAGCATAAGAAGCAAAAACCTATCATAATGGAATTGATTTCATCACGAATGGAAACAAAAACCAGACCTAAAATTTTCAAGCTCCATTAACGGCTGCCATGTCATAGTAATGGAAAAAAATTAGCAACTACCTCTCCACTTCTTAAGGTTACAGTGGGTGAAATCGAGCAAAAATTGGAGGGAATGATCGTTGAAAAATCTAGTTTCACATGAACTAGTTTTTGCGCCATGAAGTCCATATTTTTAGGGATATGGAGGGATGTATTTTTGTCAACATTCTTCCCCGCCGATGAAAATATCATTTTCCCATTTGTTCAAATGAAGAAATTACTCAAAATTGAGTGTGGAACCTAGAATAAAACCCAAAATTTCAAGACCCATTTTGTCACAATTTGACATTCGTGGCGCACTTACTAAAAATAACATGTCTCCGCATAGGGTTTGTTACTTCGGGTAAGCCACCATTTGAAGAGGATATGAAGAAGGCGGTAAACATAGAGGGAGCATCACAGGCAAGGTCATCAAAAAGGTCATCTTGGCTCGCAATTCACACTTACTAAAAATAGTAAGTTACACTCAAAGAGTAGTTTTGGCACAATGGGTCGTACAAGGATAATCATTCAAGGGACATCATTGTTCGGGAGCATCCTAGTCATTTTTCATAGGGCATTCGAGATCCATCTTAGTTCATTCAACTTGGCGAGCATTCGTGAGCTAATTTGAAGGAGATTCTGATGTCTGGGGATTCAAAGATTTAAAGTTTCACTACATTTGGAGCTTTCCATCAATAAGGATCAACAGACTTCATCGAAAACGACATCTCCTCTTCTTCTTCTCTCTCTCTTTCTCTCTCCTCATCCCCCAACTTTCCCTCACTTTCCAATATTCTAATTTCGCATTGGGATTACAATTTTCATATGTCCTAATGTTCCTAATGTAATAAGTCACCTTTATGTTATAAAAAGGGACTTAAAAGTTTCCTAGGAAGTTGAAAAGTTTTAAGTTGTGTGAGGACATATGAAAAGGCATTGGGGGTAGATGAAGAGTCATATTCTACTCTATAAATTGTAACACCATTCCCATTTCGAAGGTTTGGCAATTGATCTTATAAACTCAAGAGTGCATTGTACCTAGAGAAAGCAAATGAGATAGCCATTTTCTTCTACTTTCCTCCACTCTCAAATTTCTTCCATTCCCACACTATGTACAACTTTTATTTAAGCATCAATACAAGAAGAAGGATTTTGTAGCCTTTTTGATGAGGAGATTTTAGAAACTATGAGTTCACAATCTTATCTCATCTTGTTGCCATTTGCAGGGTTATTTCTTCTCATAAATGCATGTGTTGAAGTTTCTAACTAGTGTGTGCAGGAATCTGATGTCCTACCTACAACATTAGTTCCCCTATCTCATTTCTCACTCCCCTTTCCCTCTCTATAGACAAATTCCTCTCTTGCGGTATTTTGCAAGCTTTGCCACAAGGTCGGTGGAGTGTCCTTGTTGGATCCTCGATCGAAAGGTCACCCACGAGAAATCCACCTTTTCATGCACATGCATATACAAAAACTGCACCGGTTAAGTAGAGGGACTTAGATTCCCAGAGCATTGGCAAGAAATCCAAAAGTTTGTCCACTCGAGAAATTTCTCATGCCAACATGGCCAAAAGATGATCTATAATATTTGGTGTCTATTACATCAACTCCGGTGTACTATGCCAAATGTCACCAATGACTCAAGATGGAAGAAAGACATCACAAGTCCCAAAACAAACATCAAACCCTAAAATAAAATAATGCATATAAAGGTGTTGGGTGATCTCATTTTCCACTACACTACATCTTAGACCTAATGCTACATCTCGGACCGATGTATTTCTATGTGCAAGTGTGTGTGAACATGCCCTAGGTTTCTCTTGTGCCATTCACACTTTTTGAATTAGCGAGCAATAAGTATGAGTAGAAAATGTAATAGAATGTGTGCATGTAATAGAATAGAATCCCCCCATGAGGTGTGATGTAGATGTCCTAGCCTTGTACCTTAATGATGGAGCCATTTGAATGCAAGTGATCTCAATGCAATAGGTGGATACAAATCTAGATGGAGTGATAGTAGTAAGTGATGCCGGGTCCCTCATTATGGTCTCATAACTTTATATTTATAGGGTTCTCGTGATCTAATTCCGTAATTAACTCAAAAAGGTGAAAACAAGAAAGATAAAGATGTAAAATGGCTAGAAAGAGCCCAAAAGATGGCAAGAAAGTGCAAAAGGGATTGGGGTGCCCTTGGTGGGACTAGGGCACCCATAGACCATAGACACCCCAATACTAATCTGGGTGCCCGATCAAGGCTAAAATGACATGGGATGACAAAAGTTAGCGGGAATATGGGTGCAGAGGGTTGGTAATAACGAAATAAAATAAAATAAGAAGGCCAAAAGAACCTTTTAAACAGTAGTATGAGATTGAGATAAATAATGTCTAAAGTGCATGATTTTGTGACTACAATCATAAGAAAATAAGTGTGTACACAAGACAAAGGGAAAATACCACAAATAAGAGCATATAATGACAAGAAATGGAAAACAATGTAACAGATAACCATGGAAGCAAATAGTCTGCATAACAAATGTTGCACATGAAGCACCCATTAGCATGTTATAAAGATAAAAAGTATGTCAAGGTGTGTATAATTTGATAGAGTAGTGTGTTATGAAACAAAATGAAAAATATCACCTGTAGTGTATGAAAGTAGATGCCCCAGGAGCCATTGTTGGGTGGTAATAGGTATTGTGCCAAGCATCCATGTTGTGTGTAATGGATCTGTATAATCTGTGATCACAACTAGAAAGCAAGTGAACATGTGTGTATGGAAAAGGATAATGACATACAAGATATCTATCTAACATGTGTAATAAGATGAACATGTAAAAACATAAGTAAGCAAGAGTAATTGCAACCAAGATATGTAGTATGTTGTGGATGAGACAGAATGAAATGTAATATGAATGATATGGGAAACGTGCGCCTTGAGTGGATGTGCATGTATGCAATGAGGTTCATTTGTTTATACCCCCTTGGCGAGTCAAGAATGAACCATAAAGCGAGAGTGCATCATTGGGAAATGGGTCGAATGTGTGTATAATGTGTTAATGAGTGAGCGATTGAATGCGTGAGTGTGATGAGGTTCATTTTTAGATGTAGACCCTCAACAGTCAAGTATGGAATGTAGAACTAGAGTACATCATAGGGAAATGATCATTGCTTTAGGTGTAGTATTTTTAAGATGCATGACATTGAGTGGGTTTTTAAGTGGCTTCCCTAAAAGGGTGGCAAGGTGATAAACTCCACCACCAAGTTTTCAGTGATAATGTAAGGACCAAGCCAATTAGGCTTAAATTTTCCTTTAAGAGGAGCTTCACCTTTTTATTCTTTTGATTCTCTTTTAAGATGAGGTCGCCTATGTTGAATTCACGAGGATGAGTTTTGTGGTTGTATGCATGCACAATGTGAGATTGGTATGCATGAAGATGTTGAGTGTTTAGACATGATGGGAGTCTAACATTTCTAACTCATGTAAATGGTTTTCATGATATGTATTATCTTTAAGTATACCCTTGAGCAAAACACGTAATGAGGGTATTTCAAGTTCGAGTGGATGACAACCTCAGTACCGTAAACCAAGAAAAAGGAGTTACATTAGTAGGTGTATGCACACTAGTACGATAAGCCCAAAGAGCATAAAATAGTTGATTATGCCAATCATCACCACTGGAAGCAACTATCTTGTGTAAGATTTTGACAATAGTTTTGTTGGTAGCTTTAGCTTGGCCATTTCCTTTGGGTAATAAGGAGTAGAAAATGATTGTTTGATTTTGAACTTTGCAAAACTTTTTAACATCCTTATTTTAAAGGGTGATCCATTATCAGTGATAATGGTGGAGGGCATGCCAAAGTGTGTAATGATATGAGTGGTGAGGAAACCACAAATTTTAGTACCAATTGTTGTTTGTAGTGGGGTTGCTTCAACCCATTTAGTAAAATATTTTGTAGCAGTGATAATGAACTTATGTCCATCAGTGGATTCAGGATTTATCATGCCAATGAGGTCAAATCCCCAAAGAGAGAATGGCCAAGTGGGAGCAATTGGTTGGAGGTCATAGGCAGGTGTGTGATGGAGGTTTCATGCTTTTGACACTTCTCACAATGAGTAGCGTATTCGAGGAAATCTTATTCCATGGTGGGCCAAAAATATCCTTGATGTAAAAGCTTTTGAGACATGGATTTTAGAAGAAATGACCACCGCACATGTTGTCATGGATTTGTGAAATGGCAATAGGAATATCGCAAGCCCTAAGAAATGCAAGAGTTGACCATCAAGTGCACATTTAAATAATTATGTGCCAATGATGACATAATGAGTAGCCTCGCATTTCACAAATGATGAGCTTCATGAGGTTATAGAGTATCTAGAATGCTCTATTTATATAAGAAATTGTAAATAGGAGTAAACCATTCGGGATTTTCATGACTACATGCATGATGACACAAATTTAAGAGGTAAAGCAGAGATGGAAGGATGTCATAAGTGTGTAATGATGAATGTGGCTTTCTCATCAGTAATATCTTGTGGGATGAGTGATGCCACACTAGCCATGACATCCACATGACGATTATCCTTACGAGGAATGGTAGTGATAGAGTAAGACTCAAATGTAGCCAAGAGATCTTTGACAAAGCATGTTATATGGGATTAAGTGTTCCTCTTTTGTGTTATATGTATCATTTACTTGATTTATGATGAGTTGAGAATCACCATGTATGCATAGGTTGTGAATGAGTAGTTTTGAGCGGTGAGAAGGCAAGGATGAGGGCTTCATATTCAACGATGTTATTTGTACATGAAAACCCTAATCGATATGCAAAGGGGAGTGGATCACCCTTATGGGTGATGAAGACTATCTTAGGCCCCTACGCTAGAGCAAAGTGATAATGAGACCCATCAAAGTACATTGTCCATGTGTCAAAATCAATATTATAGGTAGTGAAATCATCATGGAAGGATTTAGAAATAGGAGATGTATCAAGAAGGGGTGTTGCATAACTAATTGATCGGTGATGATTTGGCCTTTAATTGATTTTTGTGGTATGAACTTGAAATAAAATTTAGTGAGAAGCATAACCCAACATGTTAGATGTCCCGATAGATGCATATGGGACAAGAGGTATCGTAAAGGATCCACCTTGGTGATGATATGTACCTCATTGTTAAGAAGATAATGACGTAATTTATCTATGACAAAGACAAGGCCGAGACATAGTTTTTGATGTAGCTATAGTTGCATTCGTAAGAGAGTAATGTTCGACTAATGTAATAGATTGCTCTTTCACATTGAGAATCATCATGTTGTGCTAATAAGAGCCCCTAAGGCATGAAACATGGCGAAATGTATAATAAGAAAGGTCGGTTAGCTAGTAGAGGCACTAAGATAGGTGGATTGTAAAAGATATGATTTTATGTCATCAAATACTTGTTGGCATTTCTCATCCCATACAAATTTAGTATCCTTCTTCATGAGATGTAAATGGTTGAGTTTTATTAGCAAGTTGTGTAATGAATCACTAGATAGCTTGAATTTTTCCTTGTAATGATCGTAAGTTGATGTAAATTTTAGGTGGAGGCATGTCGACAATGGATTTAATCTTGTTGGGGTTGATTTCAATGTTGCGTTGTGAGATGATATATCTAAGTAGTTTTACCAAGTTATGACCCGAAAACACATTTTTGGGATTTAGGCATACATGGTATTGACGTAAGCATTCAAACAATGTTCGTAGATCTTGTGCATGGGTGGAATGATGTCTAGACTTTAGCTAAGATGTCATCAACATAATCTTTGATAATCTTGTGAATATAATCATGAAATATGTGTGTCATTTCGTTGATAAGTGGCCCCTGGTTTTTAAGGCCAAAGGGCATGACAATGTAACAAAATATTCCCCATGGTGTGGTGAAAGAGGTCTTCTCTTGATCAACGAGGTTGATTTTGATTTGATTGTAGCATGAAACCATCCATGAAAGAGAGGATATCATAGCGACAATGAGAATCAACAATGGTGTCAATATGAGGCAAGGGGAAACTATCCTTGGGACAAGATTTATTTAAATCATGAAAATTAGTGCAACAAATGGACATGGCCATCCGGTTTCATGATAGGTACAATATTAGATACCCATTTAGGATAATCAATAACAAATAAAACCAATGTCGAGTAATTTTTGGATTTCTTCCTTGACTAGAGTGCCACTTTTGGGTGCATTTTGCGGATTTTCTGTTGGACTAGTTTTACACCGGGGTTAAGGACAATGTTATGCATTGCAACAGATGGATCAATACCTAACATATCACTATAGTCCCATGTGAAAATGTTAGATAAGTTGTGCAATACTTTTTGATATATTTTTGTTCGTAGGCGTGAGAGAGGCAACTAACAAAACTATGCATGGATTCTTAGTGTTCCAAGGTTATATTGAATGGTTTCTTCATTAAGAAGGGAAGAATGATCTTCGATGTATGGATCTTATAGGAATAGTGTCAGGAGGATCGATGTCATTAGTAGGTGTATTAGACTCTCCAAAGTAGGTGGTAGTTTGAAGTGATGATGGAGAACACCTCTTATGGTGAAAGGAAGGAATTGATCATAAACCCCCATGTGTTCTAAGAGAGCATCATTAGTAGAAAAAGTGTCTAAAGTATCCCAAACGGTAGAGGCATTATCACTAATGAGTTCTGGATGGATGAGAGGAAGTGAAGAGGTATGCAAGGTGGTATAAAATTCTGAAGGAGGGATAGGTGGGGGATGATACCCTAATCTAAATTTATGAGATTGTGTGGGAAGATCCCAAAGTGTTGTTATTCCAAGTTCTTTTTGATCTAAGCTTGTATTGGAGAATCCATAGTAGTGCAAGTATTCATATCCTAACCCATATTTAGAAAAGTCTTGAGTGGCATCAAGAAGAACTAGGAGTATCACTAGATTGTTCAATAGAATGGCAATATGTGAAAGGTGATGGATCATTAGGAAATCATAAAAAACTCCTTGATAATGAAATTTAAGTCATATATGTAGAGTAGAGGGGACCACATG
Organism: Taxus wallichiana var. yunnanensis; assembly: GCA_018340775.1. Taxonomy (NCBI): domain Eukaryota; kingdom Viridiplantae; phylum Streptophyta; class Pinopsida; order Cupressales; family Taxaceae; genus Taxus; species Taxus wallichiana. The sequence continues at coordinate 125,591,763 of CM031241.1, forward strand.
CATGGCATGGATCCAAGTCCATCCCTAAGAAAATATTATAATTAAGGTTATTGGGCATGACATGGTAGGGAATAGTGATTGTACATGGACCAACAATGATAGGGAGGTTAATAGTGCCTAAGACATGCTTGGGGATATTGTCAAAGCCATGAATGGAGACTGATGAAGGAGCTAAAGAACTTTCCGAAAGACCTAAGTGATGAAGAAAGGCTATGTTACATATGTTAAGGATAGATCCATTATCAACTAAGGTGCATTTGACCCCAACATTGTTAATACAAACTTGAATATATAAGGGGGTCATGCTCTAGCATTGCTTGGGAAGGTAACTCATCGATGTGAAAGTTATTTGATCCTCATTAAGAGATAAGGTGGAAGTAAACTTATGGTATACATATTCAGGTGATGTGTGAGGAGGAATATAAGTAGTAGCTAAATACTTTTTGAGCTTATTGATACAATCAGGGTGATTTTGTAGATAAGCATGGATAGAGATATTCATGATCAAAAGACCCTAGAGGATGAGGACCCTAAGAGCGTGAAGATCGAGTTTGGGTTCACCAAAATGATTAAGCTAAAATGTAAATACACAAGCCTAATTTGAAGCTATATTATTAGTAAATGAATGCAATAATGAAATACAAAAATATACCAAAGTAAACTAAGTAATAAATAATAAAACCCTAATGTGTAAAGAAGGGTAAGATGCCTTAGTTGATTCACCGAGTTTTGGAAAGCACAAGGTGTGCAGAAGAAATAAAAATGTGAAGCACTTACCATCACACTAGAGCTCAAAAATTGTAGAACTAGAGGAACATTCTAGATAAGGGTGCTTGGAGAGGGAGGGGTGCCCGTGGGTGCCCGAGTATTGATTCTGGGCACCTGGGTTTGTGAAAATGCTTGAAAAACCTAATTCTCAAGGTCACAAGATGTTCGCCGATGTTCTCCTTTTATTTTTCACTATGGATTTGCACAATGATCTTTGAGGTCGCAACAAACCTACAAAGAAGTATAAAACTGAAAAAACCATCAAATAGACATCAAATCCCAAAAAATAAAGATGCAGAATGAGGGGTCAAATTGTCCTTAGCCGCCACAATGGTGGACTTAAAATTGAGCACTACACTACATCTTAGACCCAATGTAGTTCTATGTATACGTGTGTGTGTGGAATTGTGCCCTAGGTTGCTCTTGTTCTAGTCGTACTTGGATAGTGAGCAAGTAGCTAGATGTAAAGAAATGTAGTAAATGTGTGCATGGAATAGAATGAACTTCCCTCCTATGAAGTGTGATGTAGAAAACCAACCATCATTTCCCTTTTGATGGAGCTAGATGGATGTAACCTTAGGTGGAGATAGTAGATGCTTAGTGCTTGGTTCTTTATTATGATCACATAACTTTATATTTATATGATTCCCTTGCTTGAATTTCATAATTAACCCCAAAAAGGCCGACTACCAAAATATAAGATGCTCAAACGGCTAGAAAGGACCCAAAAGTGTGAGTAAAGTACAAAGAGGACAAGGGTGTCTAGATTGGATGAGTGCGCTTTAGCGCTGGCATTTTGGTCTAGGCTCTAGTGTCCGAGGATGACAAATGCCGAAGAGTAAAAGGAAAGCGAGAAAGTAAGAGTGCAAGAGTGAAAGTAGAAAAAGAAAACAAAGAAAGGTGTCAAAGACATGGGTTAATTAGTACCATTCTTATATTTGTTCTCATACTACACCGAGAACATTCTTTCATCTAAAGAACACTTCATTATCTTCTTGAAACTCTTGCATCTTGAGGCATCTTCTTAATGTCTTGTGATCATGAGAAAGCATTCTTCCATGTTCTTAAAAGTAGAAACATTGATCTTGTCATGGAAACATTAATTCTCTTTAAATTTTAACATGGAAATATTCCTTGGATTAGTGAGACACTCAAAAGGAGTGATGAAAAACTGATTTCCTTCCGATCAATGACTTCTTTGAATATCCCACTTTGTTCTTACGAGTAAGTGCCTTATAGAATAGGTGCCACATCATTGACATGGAGATCCTCATCATCCTTAGGAAAATGTTGCATTATGGAAACATGTTCAAGACACATTGGAGCTTGGGAAATGGTGAGTGCAATCTGATTTTGAATTCTTTCACAAGAGTCATGCACATTCTTGGTTTTTTTTTTTTGAGCAATTATCATCAATATCTATCCGCTCGAAGTCCATCTTGGTATCATTTTCAAAATTACAACCCTCAAATTTTTCATAGAAGCATTATTTACCCTTGAGTGGATTTTTCCATATGAACTCTTGTTCTGCATTGGTGGAGCATTCAAAGGTGGTGAGAACAAGTTGATCTTAAACACACTCCTAAGACTCTTGCAACTTTTCACTTTATTACGAACAACTCTTTTCACTATAAATTAGCTCAACATTTTCCCTACTATCTTCCTCCATGACAAAGATGTTGTCTTCAAGATTGAGAATATCCAAATTGGATTCAAGAATCTCGTTCCTTTAACATTCATGATCTTCTTTACAAAGTATGAAAGAGAAAATCTTCACAATTCCTCTTCTTGGTTGAGGCATTGGGAAGACATCAAACTCATCCATATGCTCCATATCAACATTAAACATTGATGTATCAAAATGAGAAGCAAAAATTGACTCATACCTATCTTGAATTTCCATATCTGAGTCGGGATCTCGAGACTGAGTTGAGGATCTTCAATTTCTTCTGCAACCTTCAAGATGTCTTGCATCAGATAACTCATATAAGTTTTCCATGTACTCATCCTCATTAGAAGAATTTTTGCATTGTGCCTCCAAGAGATAGTTAAAAATATGATCCACGTATGTACATGATTCATTTGAAACATCCTCATTCACCTCCTCTTGTGCATTTTCTATCATCCAAGTCTCACCTTCTTGCAAAAATAGGTACACTTGGTTTTACCATCTTACGAAAAGGAGAAGATATCCATGCTTTGAGGAAGGGCACTCCTTCAAGCTCAAAATCCATTTCATCATCCTATTTATGGGAAGAATTTTCAACTATATCTTGATCATTAGTTATTGAATCCTTTTGCGATATTGAAAATGAAAGACTTCATACTCACTATGATGATCATTACGCTCCTTAGGTGAGGCTGGCTGAGTCAATTCCTTGAAGGCGTTATGTTATAATTTTTCATTATCCTTGGCTTCAAGAAAGAAATTGGCCTATTGTTTCTTTGAATTGTTGAAAAACAAATAGGAGTAATAGCGTAGGAGGAATACTGTTCAAATGTCGGTTGATGAGTTGTTGCACGCATATGACTTCCGAATCCACGGTGACCATGAGAGCTTCCTTTTGGCTAGGAGGAACTACACCCGTAATGAAAACAAAACCACCATGAGTTAAACAATATGGGCAAGTGAAGCTGCTAGCGTGAGCTAGATCCAGGAAGTATGATACTTCTAGATGGCCGTCGATCCACATTTTAAAACAAATTAATACTATAAACAAAGTAAATCCTATTGTTATTTTAAAATGATTTAGGTATCTCACTTAAAAACACAATAAGAAATAGATCTAATCTAACAGGCTAAGCTAGAATAGAATCCAAGGTCAAGGATAGGTTCTGGGTCTCTGCAGGCCTGATAAAGGTCTCGGGTAGGTCATAGGTGAGTGAGGGTGAGGTAAAATTAGGTGGGTAGGTCTCTGTTTAAGGTTGTGTGGGAAAACATAGAGACCGGTGTCGATCGAGGTGACCGATCGTTAGGTATAAGGTATATGAGATCTGGAAATGTCATAGAATAGGGTTTTGGTCTCCTTTGTGATTGCACAAAGGATTTTGGTTGGTCGGGATGAGGTATTGGGTGACTAGAATAGGCTTTTGCGAGGTTTTAATGAGTCTATGGAGGTGAAAATGTTGGAGAAGGTCAATAGGGAGAAAGATAAATAATGGATGATAAAATAATGATGAAATGAAATAACCAGAAAGTATGATGTTGTACTTACTTGGATTTGTTCCTGAAGGTCTATGTGTGAAGGATGGAGGTGCTTGATGATGGGTTTGAAGGTTGCAAGTGATCACCAACTAAAGAAAAGCTTTGTATGGGCTGCATGCACACTCCTCTTTACTTAGATAGATCATAACGTGGGATGGCTGTGCAGGAGAAGATCCTCAATCTCCTTCCTTGGATGTGAGTTCTTGCTGGAATTGGCTCTCTGAAGATGCGTTATCTCTCTGAGATTTGTTCTTTTCATCAAATTTCTTGCTTCCAACTTCCAAGTTCCAAGTTCCAACCTTGAGAATAAGGTTGTTTTGGGTTAAAAGGGGTAACCGACGGTGGTCCATCTTAACCGGTGATGGTTAGGGGTAACCGACATCGGTCAAGGTGGGATTTCCTAGGTTTACTAAACTTAGGAGATCCTCCTGATTTCCTCGGATCTCATGTCGTTATCCCATGGATTAGACTTGGAGCCTCTTGTGAGCATGCGAGAATGTGGTTAGAGGGAATGTAGGCATTGATTTTTAGGGTTTGGGTAAGTCTTAGTTAGTTATGGTAACTTGCTAAGAATAGGTCTTAGGTTGAGTTAGCTTGGTGAGGTGTCTAAGTGAACTGTATGTGTAGATATTATTTAAATAAGATATTTAAATAATAAATATAGTGAGGATAAAGCATTAATTTAATTTAATTAATTAAATTAATATTAGTGGGGTGAAGGGGGTCATGGCTAGGTAAATGTAATAAAGGGGGCTTATATGTCGAGGGACGAAGGGGAGTGTGACCTAATTTTAGTGTCTACATTTTTCCCCTTTTTGTTGCGTAGCTTGTATTGGTAAGTGATGCTAACAAAAATAAGATGTGGTTGCCCCATGTGAGGGTGAAGGTGATCCCCTCAAACCAGAACTGACGAGGCAATCAAGTTGAAGTGGTGAGTGGTTTGATAAAAGGTAAATGTGAAGAAAAGGCAAGTGGGTAGGGGAAAAGGGTGAAAGGTCTACTTGGGAAATCTAGGTAATGGGTAGGGTCAAAGGTAACAATAGTCAAATGCACACACACGTATAAACTATGCAAGCACGCTACTAAGGTTAAAGAGCAGGAAAACTCTACATCGTCTAAGGTCGATAGGTTTATCCAAACAAGGGTGAAGTGAATCCGGTATCCAAGGTATAGGATAAGGTCAGGAAACACAATGTAGGTTAGGTGCAGGAACGTTTAGGTATGTTCGGTACACCAAAGGTAGGGTCAGGATAGACATCACGGTAATAGGCAAGGTAAGGGCATGAGGTCAAACAACACGGGTAATGGTGTCACAAGGTATAGTGAGCACATTGGTTCAAAGGTCACAAATAGTTTTCAGGTCAGGTAGATAGGTCATAACACGGGTAAGGCCGAGGTAGGGGTAAAATAATGAGGCTTCAATAATGGATGAGGTGAGGTTGAAGAAGGTGGAGGGCAGAGGGAAGGTAAAGTGGTCCAGGTAGGTGTAGGGGAGGCAAAAGAAAGAGGAGGTAAGGAAAATGAGGTCAATGTGAGGGCAATGAGTATGTAGGGTAACCAACATGGTCGGTATGAACCGATGATGGTGTAGAGGAACCGACGGTGGTTATCTAGGGCAACAGACTGGCATCGGTCAAGTGTTAACCGACGTTGGTTGAGTCAGTAGGTTATAAAAAGTGAAAAACCTGCATTTGTAAAATTCATTTGTGTATTGTGAAAAGGAGAAAAGGACAAGAAGAGAGAAAAGAGGAAGAGGAAAAAGAGAATGTCAGAGAGCTTGGTTGGTGAGCCACATAGGCAAGATTGATTGGGCGAGAGGTGGGGCCACGAGATTGGATCGAGCGAGGTGATTGGTTGGGAGAGTGAGAGGTCATTCGAGGATGGTGGAGGCTGGAGAGGGATCGGGAGGAGCGGGCACGGAGGCGGAGGTTCCACCATGATGGTGGCAGTGGGATGTGGTAAGTGCCAAACCTTTGTTATTGATTGTTAGTGAAATTGGTTAAAATATAAAAAAATTTAAAAATGGGGTTGGGGGAAGAAATTTGAAAATAAGGGAAAAAAGGGGAAATGGGAATGGGGAAGGGTAGGGTGTAGAGTAAAAGGGTAGTATAGGAATAATTAGGGGTGTAAGGAGGGGTTTAAGTGGGTAAAAGGAGTAAGAAGGGAAAAATTAGGGTTGGGAAGTCGTGGGGCGACATGGCACAGCAATGACCGACAGCGGCCGGTTAGCTTGTGGCCGACGTCGGTGGGTAGTGACCGGTATCGGTCACAAGAATAGTGACCGATGCCGGTCAAGGGGAGACCATGGTTGGTCAAGGGATAACCGGGGTCAGTCAACCTAAGGTTAAGTTGGGACAAAAAAGGGAATAGAGAGTAAAGGGGGGTGGGAAAGAATTAGGTGAGAGGGAAAAGGGTTAAGGGAGACGGGAAGGGTTTAGGGTGGCTTGGGTGAGGGGTAGGGTAGATAGTTTAGGTGGATGGGTTTGGGTAGGATAGTTTTGGGTGGATGGGTTTGGGTTTAGGTAGATAGGTAGGGTAGATGGGTTTGGGTAGGTTGGATTAGTGACAAGGCCAATGGGATGGGGGTGGGGAAAGAGATTAGGTCGGGATGTGGGGTGAAATAGGGTAAGTTGGGAAGGTGTACTAATACATTGTTCTTGTGGGATGTAGGCCCGAGATGAGCTGTGGATGAGGGCCCAGTGCCGCCCTTATTATTGATAGTACGGGTGAGCATGATGACGTAGGAGGAGTGGCAACATGTTGCAGAGGTGGGGTTGATAGGGGTGAGGTGCTACCAACATGTAGTCCGGGAGGTGAGTCTGATGGTTTCCCTCATCGATAGATGGGACTCGGTGACCAACACCTTCCATATGCCGATGGGTGAGATGACGATCACCCTGGAGGACATCTACAGGATCCTGCATGGTTGCCCATATTGGGGGCCCAGGTTTATTCTATCTCTTTAGAGGTGTCTGAGGAGCTACTAGCACCCATTTTTGGTGAGGGTGTAGCAGACCTGACGTTCCATAGTGCTAGCATGAGCTATGGAGTGATGTATAGAGCTCATCCAGAGGAGATGAGGTTAGTGGTACTTTTGATGGAGGTAGTGTGTTGCTTCGCACTACTGGATGCAGAGGGTGGGAGATTCCCGAGGTCACTGATGGGAGTCCTTCATGACATGGTGATACAAATGGACATGGTTCGCATGGGCACCTGCATTGCTGACATAGGTATATAGAGAGCTATGGGCCTATGGGTGACTATGGAGGTTCAACATTTGTTGTGCCATACTACTGCATTGTTGGGCTTATGAGCACATTGCTTGTGTTTGACCAGTGGGGATGCCCCGAGTAGATGCATTCCCATGGAGAGTTTTGAGAGTTGGGTATAGGTGGTGGGTACCGGCCATTGGAGAGGCCGAGGTGCTAGAGCTACTCATGATGTAGCTTACTACAAGAGGTTGTTGGAGGGGTTGTCTAGGGTGGACATCATTTGGAGGCCATATGTGGGCTTCCCCACATATAGACAGATGGCCATGGAGCTAGATGGGCTACAACTATATCTATGGATAGAGGGGAGGAGAGCGAGGAGAGCATGAGTGGATACCCATAGAGTGGGTTAGGTGCCAGTTTGGGTTAGTCCAGGATGTACCACCTCCATTCCCGTAGTACATGAGAGATGACGTGGAGAGACCTATGTCTCCACCATGACCCACCGTGCCGATTCGGGACAAGAGGAGCAACCAATGGATTCACAGATTGATGATGCAGAGTGGCAGATGGATACATGCAGTGGTGGGGCAAACACAGACCGAGAGTCATACCATAAAGGCTAGGCCAAGGCAGCCAGACTTAGCCACCATCACAATGTAGAGGGACGCCCTATGGGTAGGTGGCTACCTTGGTGATGTAGCTTGGGATTATGCAGGGGCAATTATAGGTACAGAGGCATAGGTTACCACATTACAGGCCTAGATAGCAATGTTGCTCTGTAGGTAGAGGTAGGGATAGATACATTCGACACAGAGAGAGGTAGGGGAGATGGAGATGGAGAGGAGGTAGGTGGAGGGGGAGAGTAGATAGCCACCCTATAGTGCATAGGCACATGTATAAGACTTACAGGCGCTTGGCCACAAGCACAAGGGAGGTTACATGTCTGCAGAGCAATGCTAAAAGCATAGCACAATTACTACTACTGAGCCTAGATTAGCCAGTACATATGATTCCGAGGGAACTTGAGGGAGCCATGGTACTAGGTACTCAACAAGGGCACAGGTAGGATTTCAGGGATAGGGTCCCCCCTACAGTATCCACACCCAGGCAAGTAGGAGACCCATGGACACTCCCATGACAAGTGACCATGGTCAGATTCAGGGATGCCCTAGCAGAGGCATGATATTATCAGGATCATTTGTTAGTTGCCAGCTAGATGTGCCCTCCTATGCTAAGTACAGAGCATAAGTAGGCCTCCAGTGAGAGGACTAGATCCCGCACTCATAGTGTGGAGAGTACAGGGGGCCGGCAAGCCCAGGGATAGGGTCGTGGTGAGGCCACTAGTGTGCAGAGGCCAGCCCCAAGTGAGGGGCCATCAAGTAGGAGGTGAGGCAGTGTCGGGCACTGACAGTGTGGCAGTAGAGTCGGGGAGAGACATAAGTCACATAGGAGCATTCCCTGACATCGATGGGGAGATGATTGACTTGCTATGGACCGACCTGCATGCTGAGTCATTTTTGTATGGATTATATATGAGAGCCTGCAGCCGAAGATATTTTGTATTTATTATTATTTTTTTGGACATGATATCTTCCGCTTGTGAAGAGATTTTGTATTTATTATGATTTTTTTGTACATGATACCACCGGTCTGCAAGATGAAGATATTTTTGTATGGATGATACCGGCCTACGAGCCGAAGATATTTTTGTATTGGATAGCGGCCTGTGAGCTAATGATGTATGAGAGACACATGTTTTTTTGAGATGAGTGTACATTATTGTGATACACAGGTATTTATATGATGAGATGTATGAGGTTTAGATGATTATGTGTTGTGATGTGTATTTTATTTTACTTTTGTTATGATATGAATGGATTAGGTGAGTTAGGCATGATGGAGTCAGGTTAGTTTAGGCATGGATCGAGTCAGGTTGTCAGTTTAGGCATGGATCGAGTCAGGTTAATTTTAGGCATGGATCGAGTCAAGGTCGGTTTAGGCATGGATCAAGTCAGGTTGGTTTAGGCATGGATCGAGTCAGGTTGGTTTAGGCATGGATTAAGTCAAAGGTTTGGTTTAGGCATGGATCGAGTCAGGTTGGTTTAGGCATGGATCAAGTCAGGTTGGTTTAGGCATGGATGTGTATTTCAGTATTTTGGTAATACATGTTAATGCAAATGAATGTAATGGTGTTCAATGTTTAAATATGGGTTATAGATGAATATGGGAAATAATGGTAGTGGTAAAAGAGTATGTGAAACATGAGGAGTGTATGTAGGTCGAATGATGTGGATATGGGATAGATTTTGGGTTTTGATATGAATAGGAAATCAGGTAAAGGTGGGGAAAATGGTTAGGGTAAAGAGTGGCGAGCTAACCTTCTAGGGCCCCATGCCCTAGAAGTGTTACCTACATAGTTCCAGTGAAAAGGGACCTCAGACCGATGTAGTTCTCCCATGAGCTAGGGAAGAAGATGAAAATGAGTTGGTAGGTTTGTGGGCATGTAGTGGGTTTAGGTTTAATAGGTGTGGGTAGATGATAGTTAAAATGTTGTAGGTGAGGGTGATTAATGAAAGGGGAGGATGACCCCCAAAGGTAAGCGTCGAGGACCAAGTCTTGTATAAGGTAATCAAAATGTAAACAAAGATGGTTAAAAGATAAGAGGGGGAAATAAAGCCACCTGATTGGGTAGAATCATACCGAGTAGATCATACCTTGAAAAGGGGTGATGAATACAAGACCGAAAGGCATTGCACGATTAACTGTTCTACGGTGAAAGTAGTCACAGGATCACCAAATGTCAAAATCCAAGATGTCCCTTAAGGAAATTTAGGAAATGAGAGTGGAAATGGTAAGGTGGGTGAAAGGTAGTTAATTGTATATGTTTTGAGTGACAAGTCTTTTGGGCAAGAGGTCCGAGGTCACAATGGGCAAGTCCATGACTAAAAAGTGTTTTTGTTTTGATAGAATGATCGATGTGGGAAGTCTATATGGGATAAATAATATGGTACTCCTTGAGGTCTTCGTGAAGTTGATCGATGCGGGAAGCTTCGTTTTCTCATTTTTTTTTTTAAAGCTTCACATAGTTGTCCTTTGAGGGAGCAGTCTATTTATAGTAGCAATTTGGTTGAGAGGAAGATGTCCTTTTGAGGGAGTCATCTTTTTATTAGAAGTTTGACTCAAGGAGTTTGGTCCCATTAGAGGTCTTTGAAATCATGGACAAGACCAAGGTGAAGGATAGGACTCTTGTTCAAAAGGTGAGGTGGAATGACCATGGGATCTCATCTAAAGGTAGATGAAAAGTATCCATGAGAATCATGCTATGTGTAGTGCCGTGGTACACATATTCAAGAGAAGATAACAAGTGATGGGTACTCACATGATTCTTGTTTAATCATTAGGGAGGTGTATGAAGTGGATAGCACTCAAGGGAAGCTGTGTAAAGAGACAAAGGGTGAGGTAGGACAACGAGTCAATAATAGAATGGTTGAAGATGTAATGCGTTAAGGGGCTTAGGTTCGGGTTTACCCTCAAGTGAGGACAAACAATAGGCACCCGATCCATAGGTATGAGTTACGATGTATGGTCCAAGCCAATTAGGAGTGAATTTTCCTTTTATTAGCTTTGGTTACGTGTTGATTTTCTTTCAAAACAAGGTCAACGACTTAGAAGGTTCATTTATGAACACATTTTCCATTACATCAGTGATGAGGCGATGAGGACACCAAAGAAAAAAATGATGTGATGGTTAATGAACTCACATATTTTTTGGCTTTCGTGGAGATGAGTGGTATGGCTTCCTAGAGAGTGTAGTATTTGGTAGTGGTGCTTATGATCCATTGATGATGTTAGGAAGAATGAGGATTGATTTCTCTGACAAGATCCAAACCCCATTGAGAGAAGGGCCAAAGGTCACGAGCAACCTGTAAGGCATGACTGGGTGTATGATGAAGGTTGGAATGTTGTTGACATTTCACACAACATTTGACATAGTCACAACAATCATGGTTAAGGGTCGGCCAGTAGTAGCCTAGGCAAAGAATATGCTTAGCAACAAGCAAGGCCACTAAAGTGACCTCCACATATGCCATCATGAACCTCCTTAATGGTATAAGGAATTTCAGAACTTGTGAGGCATCGTAAGAGAATACCATCAAAGCCACGCTTATAGAGGAGTCCCCCAGGATAATGAAATGGGAGACCTTTTTAAGGAAGGCACATTTTGTCAGATTACGGGGTGAGATCGGGGAGGTAAGATGGAGAGGAAAGGTAGTCGAGTATTGTTTATACCAAAGGTCACTCGGGTCGGGGTGTTGGTTCGATTGTAAACATCATGAGGTAAATAAGAAGGTGAATGGAGGCATTGTATGGTGACAAATATTTTGGAATCTGGTAGCGGGGAAGTGGGTATTTGGGAAGCTAAGTAGGCCATGGTATCTACAAATTTGTTGGTTAAACATGGGATGGTTTGAAGGGTGTAATGATCAAAGGTGGTCAAAAGTATGTCTACATGATGTTTATACTTTTGAAGTATCTCGTTACGAAATTGGTACATACCATTGACTTGGTTTATGACCAATTGTGAATCACCAAAGATGTGGATGGATTTGACATCTAGGGCATAGGCATCTAGAGACCTAGTATGAGTGCTTTGTACTCGGAAATGTTGTTGGTGCATTCAAAGTCTAGTTTGAAAGACAAAGGCATGGGTTCACCATCCAGAGGAATGAGGATAACACCAGCCCCACCCCCACGCTGACACTTGGAACCATCAAAGAACAATGTCATTTGGTAAGGGGGTTCATCCAGGGAAAGGGTAGCAATGGATTCATCAGAAAGTCAAAATTAGAGGGTTGGTCCCTGGCAATAGGTGCATCAGCCAGTTGGTCGGCGATAGCCTAGCCCTTAATGGACTTTTGGTGAATGAATTTGAGGTCAAGATCAGCTAAAAGCATAAGCCATCATCACGGTGTGCTGATTTTGATAAGGTTTGGCGTACATGAAGTGTAAAGGGTTAGTGTTGGTCACAACATAGGTTTTGTGGTTGAGTAGGTAATGGCGGAGTTTGGTGGCAATGAAAACTAAGGCTAAGCAAAGCTTTTCTGGATGGTTGTATCGGGTTTCATAGTCCAAAAGAGTACGGCTTATGTAATAAACCACTTGCTCCCTATGTTGTTCATCACGATGAGTGCGAGCATGGCTCCCAAGGAATGATCGGTAGCTGATATGTATAGGTAAAAAGGTTGATCGTATTTTGGTGGAATGAGTATGGGTGGTTGGAGAAGGTATTGTTTTAGGGCCTCAAAATATTTGTGATAGTCATCATCCCATTTAAAGGAGACATCCTTCCTAAGCAGATGATGAAATGGTTGACACTGATCAGATAGTTGTGAAATGAAATGGTGAAATGGACTGTAATTTACCTTGTAGGCTACGAGTTGTTTGAGGTTAGTGGGTGGAGGCATTTCTAGAATGGCCTTGACTTTAGTAGGGTCAAATTCTATACCATGGAGGGAAACAATAAATCCCAGGAGTTTTCCTGAGAGAACCGCGAAGACGCACTTTTTAGGTTGAAGGTGACATGCAATATTTAATGAGGTAGTCAAAGATGGTTTCGAGGATGGTGAGGTGCTCGGCGTGATGTTTAGATTTGGCCAAGAGATCATCCACGTAATCTTCCAATATGTGATGCATGATATCATGGAAGATGTAAGTCATAGCACATGATATGTAGCACCAATGTTTTTAAGGCCAAAAGGCATGACTCGATAGCAAAAGGTTCCCAAGGGGTAATGAATGCGGTCTTGTGTTGATCTTCTGGGGAAAGCAAAATTTGGTTATAACCCGAGAAACCATCCATGAGTGAGAGCATCTCATGACCAGTGGTAAGGTCAACTAGTTGATAATACCGGGCAAGGGAAAGTCATTTTGGGTAGGTGAGGTTGAGGTCTCGGAAGTCTGTGCAAATGTGGAGTCCCCTATTATTTTAGTAATAGGGACAATGTTAGAAATCTAATGAGGATAATCAATGGGTAAGATGAAGGAAATGGAAAGAAGGTGTTGAAGTTCTTATTTGATGAGAAGAGAAATGTGAGGGTGCATTTTCCTCAGCTTTTGTTTGATAGGTTTGGCATCGGGAATGGTTACGATATTGTGGACCACTATGGTGGGGTCAATATTGGGCATGTCTGTGTAAGACCAAGTGAAAGTGTGGTTATGATCTCAGAGAAAAGAAGTGATGGCTTCTTGTTCAACAACATCTAAAGATTGTCCGATCTTTAGGATGTGTGGGTCATTGAGTATGAATGTTGATCTCGATAGTGATTCATTCAACATGGTTTGCGTCTCAGAGGGTAATGACCGATGAATATATGAGTCTTCTACACCAAGGTAGGTGAGTATGGATTCATCATCTTGACATTGAACGATGTTAATGGTAGGTGTGTCATCATTGATCATCTCAGGATACAGGAATGGGAGAGTGGAAGGGGCCTCACCTTCGCGTTGATAAGTCAAAGGCCCAAGGAAATGGTGTTTATGAAAAAAAAGTTAGGAGGGATAGATTCAGGATCCATCGACTTCATCGGTGAGGGTGGTGATGAAGGTGGAGAAGGGCTAGGGTATAATGAGTTCAATGTGGGCCTATTTGGTAGGAGGTTTGGGGAAGCCGATACCACTATGGTCATTATGTTTGTGGGTGGTACATGGAATAACGGTATGGCGGCCTTGCTCATAAAAGCCAAAACCAAAACCCTTCCACATACATGGTGCGGGAAGGTGTGGGAAAAACGGTGATTGGTAAGTGATTGGAAGTCAGCGGAAAATGGGGGTTGTGATGGTGGTTCAGGTGTGTAGGTGGTAGTATCAAGTCCCCCATAGGTGAGACTAGTACGAAGATGAGGAGGACCATAAAGGAGGCGTTCTCCTATATGGTGATCATAGTGAGGGTGTTGGTGAAGGCTTCCATACTCATGTGGAGTAAGGAATGTGTTGACACTATATAGGTGGTACTCCCCCAGAGTGAGGCATTGAAAAACACCTTCCAAGGGATCAGTGGTTGGTATGTGGGTAGCTGGTATGGATGATGTGTCGAAGGTTGATGCGAGAGGTGGAGTTAACGGATTGGGAAGCTAATGGGTCAGCCGTGGAGGTTATAGCAGTGGTAGGAATAGAGGAGGTATGTGCGGTGAAAAGCAGGTTGTACTGGTAGGTGGGGGTGTAGGTGAAGTGGTATTGGTTGTGGAAGTAGATGGCTTGATAGGTATGAGCACATCATTGGGTCGGTAAAGCATGTTGCATGTTTTGAAAGGTGATGGGTCAGCTAGAATGGTATAAGTGTGTCCTTTGTGTTCAAACTTTACACAATGATGCAAAGTGGAAGGAACACAACCCATGACATGGATCTAGGGTCTACCAAGCAACAAGTTATATTGGAATTCCCCTCCAAAACATAAAACAATTTTGGAACAATGCGGGGGCCCACACGAATGTGAAGGATGACAGTGCCTAGTGTGGAGGTGATAGCATCATTGAATGAACGCAACATGACTGGATGTTTATGCATGTAATTGTTAGGTATGCGCATTTGAGAAAATGCATGGGATGAAATGATGTTAATGCTAGCGCCTCCATCAATCATCACATGGCATACCCGTATGTCATCAATGTGGATAGAGATGAAGAGGGCTGGGTCTAGGTCATCATTTTGGTATGGCACGATCTTCTGCCTCTGAGAAGTTGAGGAGGCCACTTGGTGAACAAGGTGAGGTGAGGATGAAGGTGGTAATTTGGTGAGAGAGGATACATGATGAGGTGTGATAATGGAGGCTACGGGTGTAGGGTCATTGGGTAAAACCTCAATAGATTGAAGAACCTCCATGAGGGCTTGACGATGGGATTCCGAGGTTTGGATGAGGTCGTATAAGGACATTTTGAGGGAGATTGGTGTAGTTGTTTGAGCATGGTACGATGTGTGACACCATTAGAAATGGGGTATGTGGGGCCATGAGATAGTTATTTTAGGTATGGGGTAGATGGTATGTTGGGTATAGGATTGGTTGGTGGGTCAGTTGCCTTTTCTTTACCCTTTTACACACACGTAGTGACGTGTACCATGTTGATTTGAGGGAAGTTTTCAAATGGAGAAGGTGTAGGGTAAGTGGTATAACGACATGAAGGGAAAAAACCTACTGGAGGAGAAAATCCCTGTGAGGTCAGTTGGGCGCAATGACATTTGGGTGGTGGCGTGGTAAGTTCTCTGATGTGAACCATGTTAATTTCAAATTTTGTGTGTGGTTCTAGGAGCTGTGAGGGTGGAGGTTGTGGTTGTTGAGTGGGCAGTGTGGGAATGGGTGTAGGTGAAGTAGGATCCTCGTCAAGAAGGTCATCATCAAAGTTGGTTTTGGGTGGACACAATTGGATAAGGATGGTTTTAAGGCCTTGCAGTTCTCCACATCATGCCCTGACACACGATGGTATGCAAAATTTTAGTATCATCAAACCCCTTTGGCTTGGGTTTGAGGGGGTCGTAAGGTCGGAGTGGTGGTAATGTGATAACAGAAGTCTCGAGGAGGTTGGTTAAAATTTTGGCATAGGACCCTGCTAGTGGATCACAATGGGAAGTGAATGTGGGTTTGGGTGTAGGTGTGGTTGGTTGTTGGGAATTATTTTTGGAAGTGTAGGAATGGGTCGAGCTATGGGTTTAGGCACCAGTGTGGTTTGAGGTATCGGTTGGGTTCATTTGGGTAGGGGTATAGTAGATGGATGGGTAGGAGGTGTGGGGTTGTTTTGACTACCTTGTTGTGGGGTAGTGGGGTTTTGTTTTTGGGTTGCACCTTCTTGGGTAAAGGTGATGTGGGTGTATGAGGTCTAGAAGGAAAAGCAGATGGAGGAAGAGGGTGAGTTACCCATGGGGATAACGGGGTGCTATGAAGGTAGATGATGCGGGTCGTGCTTGGGGTGTGAGGGACAATGACTGAAGTGTAGTGGGTAGTGAAGCAATGGCTGAAGGTATCGGAGGTATTGGTGGTAAAGAGACTGCAGGTGAGGGTATGAGTCATGTGTTGTGTGCTTGGTAGGTTAGAGGTTTGTGAGGAAGGAATGGGTTGTTGTGTTATTGGTTTATGGATGGGTGAAGGGTGCTTGACCATGTTGGGAAGCTAAGGTCTTAAGGCAGATGGGAAAAGTGCGGGTGTGATTGGTGTAGTCGGGGTATGAGGCCGATGAGTTTGTTTCTTTAGTTTGGGTGTCGGAGTAGGTGTGGTTTTGACATTGGAGGATGTAGCTAAATCTAGTTTAATAGGTGGATGAGTAAGGCTGGTGATCGGGTGACCCCTAAAGTGGTAATAGGTTTAGTGGAGGCAAATGTTGTGGGTATGGGTTTAGGTTTAGGCATAGGTCGGGTTATGGGTAAGGGTGTGGTGTGAGTGCTAACAAGTATCATGGAAGGGGTTGCAATAGTGGTTATATGTGGTTTGATGGGTGGAAATGTGTTTGGGTAGATAGTGGAGGTGTCATCGAGGGATCTCTGCATCTGTGTTGAGATAGGGAGTAAGAGGCACCCCCATAATAAATCCCTATCCACATAATCCAAGTGATTGGCCAAACGTGAGAATGACACGTTTGTGGGTGGAGTTGGTGAGGACCTAATGGGAATTCTCGTAAAATGCATCTTAGAGATGGGGAATCGGCTAGCTTTAGCTTCCATGGGTAAGAGAGCTGAAAGTAGGTCTGTTGGATGTTGGGTAGCTGATGGAGAATGCTCGCCAAGAGGCAAAGGTATCTCCACTGGGTCTATGATGGGTGGAAGAGATGATGGGAGTTCCTCTATAAGTGGAGGAACAGATAGGTGCTCCTCTATGGGTGGAGGAGGTAATGGGTGCTCCTGGGGGAGAAGATGGGTGGAGGAGGTAATGGGTGCTCCTCTATGGGTGGAGGAGGTAATGGGAGCTCCTCTATGGGTTGAGGAGGTATGGTAGGTAAAGGTTCTCTAAGTGGAGAAGCTAGGGGTGAGATGGTCTCAATGTTAGTAGAAGACTCCTCCATAGGTGATGTAGGAGATGAAAGGTGTTCTTCTATTGGTGAAGGAATAGTGACGGTTGGTTCCAATGTGGAAGGAGGATTTTGGGCTAGGATTTCCTCTATGGAAGGGATGTGAGGTAATTGAGAGGTGACAGGTACCTCGTTAAAGATTGTGTGAACCTCACGGGTATGGGTATCATGAGTGGATGTCTCACCGGTTTGATTGGATGAAGGGGCATGATTGGGAAATGGTTTTTTAAAGATTTGTAGATTTTGGTTGGGGGTGGCATTGGGATTATCCACAATCAACTCACCTTTCTCGAGCATTTCTTGGACAATATTCTTAAAAGTGATGTAGTTTCCATCACTATGACCCTTCACTCGGTGATAGTTATAGAAATCTTGTTCCTTATACCACGCGGGCATGGGGTGAGCAGGGTCAAAACTAGTGTGTGGTTTTATGGGTGGAAGGGTGATGGCACTAGCTTTGATAAGATTTTCTAAGATAGAAGAGTAAGGTTCCCAATTGGGGTATATTTTCGCTGCTCTTGTCTGAATCGAAAAGCCTGGACGGTGATAGATTAGATGAGGGTGTAGCCTGATTGGATGGATGAGCTGGGCGGCCTTGAGTACCCATTGCATTAGTGGTACCTTTATCCTTTGAATAATTGTTTGGTGGTTTGGAAGAAGAAGAGGTTTCATTCGACTTGAATGCTGAATTCTTATTTCGTAATTGGATTTTCTTCTCTTCGATGGCTCGAATCTCTAACTTTCGTGCCATAGTGAATGCCTCATCGAATGTTTAGAAAGTTTGGACCTGTAAGGTTAGGGAGATATGTTTGGCACAAGCTCGGGTGAAGAGCTTGATGAGTTTAGTTTGTGGTAGTTGAAAGGTAAGTTGATTGATTAAGATGCCAATGAGTGACAAAATCTATGATAGATTCATCCTCGTACTGACGTGTGGAATATAGATCGGTCATGGTAACCTTCTTGGCGATATTGATAGAGAAATGATCCAAAAAAGCTTGGGCTACCTGATTGAATGAAAATATGGAGTGTTTGGGTAACCCACTATACCAATCTAATGCTGGTCCAGTGAGGGACATGGGAAAAGTTCTCAAAAGTAAGGCATCATCATGAGCAATCAAATAACACGTGTTTTGAACGAGTGCAAATGCTATTGTGGGTCTTCCTTACTATTGAAGTGGTTGAATTTAGGCATTTCCCAATGCACAGGGTATGAATGGATAGGAATGGATGGGTGAATAGGCTCATTACAAATCTCATCATAGGTGAGAGTGTTATGGGAGCCGGAAACCGATGCCTCAGTGTCTGCATCTTATCCATCATCAATTTAATTAGGTCATTGGTGGGTTGTGATGATTGGATGCCTCCTATAGCGTGAGGAGGTTGGTTTTGGGCATATAATGGGGGTGGCATTCCAGTGTATGGGGCTGCCATGTAAGGTGGTGGAGAAGAAGGAAATGAAATAGGGGTATGTACCTGAAATGAATAATAGATGAAACATGTGGTTGTTGGTAGTATGTATATGGGGGAGGAAGGGTTATGGTAACCCTAGTAGTGAAATAAGGGCTAATGATTATGGAATGGAAAGAACTATGTTACGAAATGGGGTAGGGGTCACCAACACCTTTGGAGATGGGAATGTAGCTATAGGTATGTGTGAGCCATGAGGGGTGGATGAGGTTGTGTTTGGGGTAATCATCAAGGGTATGGTGGATGTAATGGGTTCCATAGAGATACCAAACGTGACAGTCATGGCAGGTATAGAACCTAACCGTGAAACGACTGGGGGTAAGGTGGATTTGGGTAACACGGAGCCAGATGGGGCTGATGTGGAAGTGGGTGTGAGAGTTGGGGGATAGATATGGGCATGCCATATATCAATTGACCGAGGCATCTCGAGTGGATGAGTGGGAGAGGTAAAATTACAAGGCAGAAGGGTTCTAGTCAAGGAGTCGTGTGAACTCTCATCTCGGTAGTGATATTAGTAGGTTGGATAAGATCCATGGCTTGTGATAAAATAGAATGTGGTGAAGGACTAGGTGGGAGCGGTTGGCAACTGGTGTGGAACACGAGGGTGTTCGCTTGTCTTCAGGTCAGTACCATGTGAACTAGTATTGATCAGGTAGGGCTGCTTCTCTGTAAATGATACAGAGAACAACAGGAATAGGTGAATCTGGTGATAAAAAATGGATGAAGTAACAAATGGTGGTTGAATATGAAACAGGCTAACCGATCCGGTGAGGGAAAACCGATGTTTTCGGGGTAAGCTGCCGGTCACTTTAGAAAATAGATAGTGAGTAAACGAAGAAGGCAAATATGACAAGTATGCCAAATCTACGGGGATGTGTAAAACGTCAATGGAAGTAGATGAAAGGCAGAGACTATGGAAAGTGGAAGAAAGTGAAGTGAAAATGTCCTTTTGAGTAGGTTAGCAAAAGGACCTGGAATCGACGTCGGTTGGGTTTAACTGATGGCGGTCAGAGGTAACCGATGACGGTTACTGTGAAATTGAAACAATGATGAGAAAAAGTGGTTGTGAATTAAAATTTGATGTGGAATCAGACCCAAAATTTTGGGAATGATGGTGATATGGCCCAGAACACTCAAGTGAAGCTGGAATACACCAGCTATGATGAGGAGCATGCAAGGATGAACAAAAAAAGTGATGAACGTGATCTTTCACCTCAAAATGCAAGCCAAGCAGAAACACTAAGAAAATGTGATCCTAAGAGTTCCCTTTTCTATTATGTTTGTTTAGCTTATGCTATTTAGGGATTGACACATGAATTGTGAAATAGAGTTTTTGGTGAGGATGGCTTCCTACAAAGAAGGAGATCTAAAGGGTGAGGTTTCAGGTATGTTATGGTGGGGGTGGGCTTCGCTCTGAAGTATGACTCGACAGAGCAGTGAGCTGGGTGCCCACTGTGCCATGATCGTGTGATCACCTACAACTTCTTCTAGGTAAGATGTTGTTTAAGAATGTATGTATTTGAATTTTTGTGTGGTTTAGTGAGACTCAGAGAAAAGAAAAGGATAGAAGTGCTTTTCTATGATTTTTTTGTCAACCATCAGCTGGTCATGACCTCCAACATATAGGTTGCCCTCATTTAATGTGAGCTAATGCAATAAATCAGAATGAAATGCAATTTTTTTAAACCCAAATCAAAAATGTGAAATTGGATGACATAATAAGATGAAGAGGAAGAGGGATGCTCTTTCACTACAATGCAGAAAACATGAAGAAATGATTCTTTTTAAATACACCAAAAGAAAAGTTTCCTTTAGAGCAAATAGAAAGAAGAAGTGGATTACCAGGGAAGAAAATTAGTGTGTACACTTTTTTTAGAAAGGAAACAAACACACAATTTTTTCCTAGGAATGAATGAAATGCAAGGAACCCGGATGGGTCCCACCGGGCGTGCCAAAATGTTTCACCTTTTTCTTAGATTGTTTCTTTGAATTGTTGATGAAACAGATAGGGTAACAGGCGTAGGAGGAATACCTATTCAAATGTCGGTTGATGGGTTGTTACGTGTGCGTATGACTTCGAATCCATATCTAACCATGAGAGCTTCCTTTTGGCTAGGAGGAACTACCTGTAATGAAAATAAAACCTCCATAAGAATTAAACAATATGGGCAGTGAATTGCCTAGCGTGAGCTAGATCCTGGGAAGTATGATACTTCCTAGATGGCTATCAGTCCACTATTTTAAACAAATTAATGCTATAAAAAAAGTAAATCCTATTGTTATTTTAAAATGATTTAGGTATCTCACTTAAAAAACAATAAGAAATAGATCTAATCTAACAGGCTAAGCTAGAATAGAATCCAAGGTCAAGGGATAGGTTTTGGTCTCTGCAGGTCTGATAAAGGTCTCGAGGTAGGTCACAGGTGAGTGAGGGTGAGGTAAAATTAGGTGGGTAGGTCTTTGTTTAAGACTATGTAGGCAAACACAGAGACCGGCGTTGGTCATAGGGGTGACCAATGCGGTTAGGTATAACCGAAGCGTCGATTCTTGTGAGATATGGAAATGTCATCGAATAGGGTTTTGGTCTCCTTTGTGATTACACAAAGGATTTTGGTTGGTCGGGATGAGGTATTGGGTGACTGGAATAGGTTTTTGTGAGGTTTTAATGAGTCTATGGAGGTGAAAATGTTGGAGAAGGTCAATAGGGAGCAAGATAAACAATGGATGATAAAATAATGATGAAATGAAATAACCAAGAAAGTATGATGTTGTACTTACTTGGATTTTGTTCCTGAAGGTCTATGTGTGAAGGATGGAGGTCTTTGAATGGGTTTCAGGCTAAGTGATCACCAAATGAAGAAAAGCTTTGCATGGGTTACATGCACACTCCTCTTTGCTTAGATAGATCAGAACATGGCTGGGATGGCTGTGTGAGGAGAAGATCCTCAATCTCCTTCCTTGGATGTGAGTTTTTCATTGGAATTGGCTCTCTAAAGATGCGTTATCTCTCTGAGATTTGTTCTTGCTCGTCAACTTTCTTGCTTCCAACTTCCAACTTCCAAGTTCCAACCTTGAGAATAAGGTTGTTTTGGGTTAAAAGGGGTAACCAACAGTGGTCCGGCTTAACCGGCGATGGTTAGGGGTAATCGACATCGGTCAAGGTGGGATTTCCTAGGTTTACTAAACTTAGGGAGATCCTCCTAATTTCCTCAGATCTCGTGTCATTATCCCACTGGATTAGACTCGGAGCCTCTTGTGAGCATGCGGGAATATGGTTAGAGGGAATGTAGGCATTGATTTTTAGGGTTTGGGTAAGTCTTAGTTAGTTATGGTAACTTGCTAAGAATAGGTCTTAGGTTGAGTTAACTTGGTGAGGTGTCTAAGTGAATTGTATGTGTAGATATTATTTAAATAAGATATTTAAATAATAAATATAGTGAGGATAAAGTATTAATTAAATTAATATTAGTGGGGTGAAGGGGGTCATGGCTAGGTAAATGTAATAAAGGGGGGCTTATATGTCGAGGGACGAAGGGGGAGTGTGACCTAATTTTAGTGTCTACACCTTCATCCTGTCATTCAACATTTCTTCATCACTTGAAAATTCAAAATTGGAAAGAAAATTATCCATGAATACCTTACATTCATCATCTTGAGTCCAAGGTGAAGGATGGCTTTCGTAATTTTCATTATTGGTGGAGTCTTCCGAAGCATTGGATCTTCATTTGTGTAACAAGGATCCTCCTTAATTGAATTCATTATTTTGTCAATGGGTCGTGCTTTGAGCGAATGAATTGATGAATGGATATTTAACCATCATATCTTCTTGATCATCCTCCAAGGTGTTACCTTCGTTTTCATCGAGAAGATTTAAGGATAAGATATTATTCAAAATATTCCAATAATATTTTGGGGACAAACACCTCATAATATGGACAATCATCAATATATTCCTCCATAGGGCCAATTTCCTCTTCTTCCTCCACTTGACGAAGTGCTTCAAGATGCTCATACCTTATTTTCAGAATGTAATGCATACCTCCAAATTTCATGATAGGCTTCGGGGTCGAATTTCCTTCACCACACTTAGAAACATTTTCCCATATTCTCTTTTCAAAATGTCCATTTCTTCATCACCGTATGCAAGTAAGTCATCTAGAGAGAGAGGGAAAAGGACAATGTTCTCAATTTTATAGTGAGTTATGTGAGGTTATAAAAGTTACCCTCCATGGATTCTACACCATCCTATCCTTCATCATCCTCCATAGTGTTGATTTGATTTTCATTAGAAGGTTCAAGGATAAGGCATTCATCAAAAGAATCCAAGAATCTTCTAGGGATGAAGACCTAATAATATGGACAATCATTAGGGTCTTCTGCATAGGAAAATCTTCTCTTCTTCTTCCTTGCTATGGAGTACCTCAAATTGTTGGTACATCTCTCCTAAGGCTTTAACATATTTCAAAATTTGAGGTAGATTTGGGGATCATAATTTCCTTGTACAATGCTCACAATTATTTCCACATACTCAATCTTTAAGGCTTTCATTTCGTCATTTCTATACACAAGGAAATCATCCCAAGGGAGAGTGATAAATGACATGGACCTAAGAATTTCATTCAGTTGTGCGCAATTGAAATTATTACCTTCAATAATTTTTTGGCTTTGCACAACATCTTATCTTCTTTGCATATTTTTCAACAGTTCCATACCTTCTTCCTCATCGACAAGTCTTATTTTCTTTCCTTTGTCTAGTTACAAGTTATTTCTTGAAGCAAGAGACCTCTTCATTGTTCTTAAGTTTTACTCTTTGCAAGAACTGGTTTAGAACCATGGTTGGTCAATAATATGCATTTCTTTTTAACCATCTTCTTCTTCTTCTTTGTTGTCACTCATTGGTACTTCACTCCAGTCTAGAAATTTCTTCATTGTGTTGTGGGAATGAACGTGACACAGATTCGTTCCTGGATAGAGCCGCCTTTAGAAATTGACTTCTATTTTAAATCTTTTTTTTTTTTTTTTGTATTTTGGGGCATAGATTCTTTTTTTGGGGGTAGTTGGGAAAATATCTACTTAGTGAGTCACCAAAAACTGTTGGTGAGAAAATTTGTCGGTTTGGAAAATTAGGTGTCTCCACCAATGTTCATGAGGCTACACCCCTCTACATTAAATAATAAAGATCCCATTATTTAATGTAACTAATATAATCCTAAACTAAATGTTATGGGTTATCCAAATAGGTCGGGGATCACATAGGACACTCCACTTTGAACTCCGTGGTAATGTGCTTGTTCGAGGTATAAGGGAGGAAATCATAATGATGAGGGGGAAGGAGAGAAGTTAGGAAAAGAAGGTTAGTGATGTGGGTAGGCCAATTACAAAGCTAACACATAAGTAACCAAGAGTAGTTAAACATTCAATATAGATGAAAGAAACAATGAAGCTAGTGGGACCAATGAATTAAAACACAAAGTTCTTAGATTCATCTATCGAGGATGAAAAGTTCCTCTCAACACTATACTTGCTTGAAAAGTGCATAAAAAGAGAGAGGTAGAAGACAAAAAAAAAAGAAGAAATGTAGCTTTTATTTCATGTGCATTGGTGATATAAAGCTCAACAATAGATCACAATCCACTATTGCTACAAAGAACTAAATTTTCAGGATCTAATTTTCAAGATGTAATTTTTAGAATGTAATTTTGAGGATCCTTCGAATGGAGAATCCATTTGAATTTATAGCAATGTGAATTGACCTCTCATCTTCCTCACATGACTCTTCATGTTCATATTCCACTTGTGACTTTTCATTTTCCATTAGAAAAGACAAATTAAGTATTTCTCTTATAATTTTGAGAAAATACTTTTACAAATTTGAAAATATGTCACTTAAGTGAATAGGACAAAATACAATGATGAATCCCAATGAATAATTATAAAGGAGAGAGAAGGAAGAGGGAGAAAGAGGGAAGGAGGGAGGAGATGAAGGAAATCCACTCCTTGCAATGATCTAATTGAATGCCTTAATGCAATCATGAAATCTGAGTGGAGAACCTGAAATCCCATACTGAAAGAAGCCTCCTCCTAAATGGTGAAAACTTGCAATCTTGAGCTCTTTTGCATCATGAGAACCTCCTTTGAATGATCAACAACTGCAGCCCATCAGGCACATTGAGTGAAGAAGTGAGAAGCACTTGATCACTAGACTACTATAGATAATGAAGGATGCCCCCAAAATACTTGATCAAACCATGAGCATCTGCCACTTCTTTTAACCAATCATGCATATGAATGAAGACTTGGGAGAACTTTCTCACACCATGCAACCATGATGTTTCCCACTGAAGCATCCTTAAGAGATCATTATGGAATCAATTCTTTATTGTCATGGGGAAAATCTAACCTTTGGGAAGACAAGCTCAAACACTTGAATGTTCATCAAGGAATCACACTTGCTTGATGGACCTTGACCAACTTTCTCACTTAGCCCATTGAGTTCAATTGGTTTGGATTACTTTGGACTACTCATAAAGCTCACTCAATTTGCTTCATAGGGGAGAGTGGATGTCTTCAACCTGATTGAATATTTACAATGATGATATTTGGAGCTCTTGAAACTTTTTGAATATCCTCTTGGACTACACGATGTTTCTTTGTTTACATTTTCTTTGCGCCTATGGTGTCCTTCTTTTCTCATGTACACTACTATGACAACAATGATGTCTTGTGATACCCCGTGAAGGATGAATTACCTCGTTTGAACTATGCAACTATCACACACCCCTACGAAGATGTTACAAAGAAGAGAGGTGAATAAAGATATAAATTTCTGCAACTTCTAGCACTCATAATGAGGATTTAATATTTTAGAAAATTCCATTTTTCACTTTCTTCACTTTTGATCACCCCTCTTGTTGTCTTGGATATTTCTCGTACACACTACCTTTGGATAATTTTCCCTCCATTGAGAATTTACTATTTATAGTAAGTGCTCATGTAGAGACTTACTATTTTTGGAAAGTGGCTTTCCTAACCTCGAATTTTTCGATGGAACCAAATTTTTTGATATGGGGTTTTTCTCTTTATCTCACATACAAATTTTTAGCTTGATCTAATCTCTAGAACAACGGAAATAAAATTTTACAAAATGAGGGCATGAATTTGGGGTTTTTCCCACCATAAAAATTTGGGCTATGCATCCAAATGCTATCAATTGGGTCTTTATGGTACCTAGAAATGATGAAGAACATAAAAACCGTACATTAATATGTATGCACTTTGGTTTACTGAAGATATGAAGATTTTTCATTTGCGGGCTACAAAATCAATCTAGCGGAAAATTGACTTGGAATTCTTAAAAATTTGAACTTTTTAATGAAATTTTATCCTTTCCATGATCATGGGAACATGGAGGAATGAATTCAAGTGAAAAATTGAGATGGAGGAATCTGGAAAATTTTTGCCAGAGTTCCGGGTAGAAACAAAGCAATGTGGGGGAGAGTGAAAAAATGGCCAAATGTTGGGATTTATAGGTATGAGGAGAGAGAGAGGAAGGGGAAACATTTTTTTCCCCTTTCCCCTTGGAAAGGGATGAAGGGACACCAAAAGTGTGCCTTAGCCTCATGGTGATAAGTGGCGGGCATGCGTGGCTTGGAGAGGGGGCTTAAAAATTGGCAAAAAGTGCTTATCGGAGCCTCCTAGGGTCATGTGGTGTGTCCATGAGGTCTAAGGTGGGGGAACAATTTTTATCCCCCATGTCCCCTGGAAAGGGAAAAAGGGACACCAAAAGTGCACATTAGTGCATGGTGACAAGTGGCACTGGAAAAATTTTCTAACTGCGAGAGTGTTCTTGAGAGAGAGCTTGAAAATGGCATTGTGAAGTCCCTAGAGGTCTTTTTGGGAACTTATTTATATTATTTTGATTGAAAACATAATTTGGAGAAGAATGAGATGATTCTAAGGTATGGTTCTACTTGAAACCCATTTAAAAATGTCATTCTTGCTTGGATTCTTTGAGTGTGGCGGTAAAAAATGAGCTCCCCTAAGAAGCACCAAGGGCTTGTGAAAATATAAATGTTCCATCTTGTAGAGGATCCTCTTAGATTTTTAATGAGTGTTTTTTTCTTCCTAAATCCTTACGGACTCTACCTGGAATCATCCGTCGAAGATTAGGTACTTGTTTTGACTCCCTTCTCCTCATAGGGGTTGAGATTGGGTCATATGAAAAACCATGTGGAAGCAAGGGGGGAGGGTGCATTTTATTGTCCCTCTTGTCTCCTTGGAAAGGATAGAGGGACACCAAAATTGCACATTATCCTGGTGATGACAAGTGTCAAGCATGCGTGAGTTGGAGCGAGGGGCTAGAAATTTGGCAAAAGGTGTTTATCGGAGGCCTCTCAGGGTCATATGGTGGGTCCATGAGGCTTAAGGGGATGTGAATTTTTCTTCCCCCTTTTCCCATTTGAAAGGGACATGAGGACACCAAAAGTGCACATTAGCCTCATGGTGACATGTGTCACTGAAAATTTTGGCTAAGGATGAAGCTTGTACCTTGGAGAGGAGATTGAAAATGACATTGTCGGAGCTCCTAGATGAATTTTTAGGAACTTATTTATATGATTTTGAATTTATTTTTGTTGATATGGATGAGATGGGTATAAAGGTGTTATTCAGCTTGAAACATTCTCAAAAATTTCATTTTGATTGGGACCGCTAGTTTTGCATGTAGAAGAATGAGTTGTGGAAAGAAATACATGGGTGTTGTGAAAAATATGAGATTACCACCATGTAGGGAATTGAATCATATTTCCATTGATATTTTGTTTGACCTTAAACTCATTCGGAGATCTCGAAATCATCTCCTGAAGCTCAGGTTCTTTTTGCAGTGCAAGCTCCTTCGACCTCAAAAACCCGCTTTTCTTTGAACTAGCTCCTAAACCTCCAGATATTTCCAAAATATTCCTAAATCAATTGAAAAATGACCATGTCTCATGAATACATTTTCTTTGTGAATTTAGGAATTAAATATGTCTATGAAGGATATGTACCAACCTTAGAAAGACTAGAAAAATCCCTTTCTATTCATGTCAAAAGATCTTCCTTGAAAGACACCGCCTCAAATAGAACTTGTGATCTTGTTTTCATTTCTTAAACACATGGGAAAGGGTGGGACTAGAGACATGACTACTAAATAGATGGGGATATGCGACACATGGGATGGACTAACTTGGTGAAGTGCTCAAGAGGTTTTACACTATTGTTTTGACACTGGGACCATTGTCATGCTCAAAAATATGAAATTTTCATGTTGCACATTTGCATGAAACAATATAGAATATTTCATCTGTCTAAATCCCTCACGCTTCTTCTATTTCCCACCGCACCCCCAAATTGACCTACACCTTCCTTTAGGTTGTAAAATTCCACCATTTCCTACTCTGGATGCAATATCATTGGGTCAGTTCCACAAAATATTGTTTAATACAATTTGAAGTAGACATGAATATGAATGAATTCTCTACCAAAATAATGAAAAACATGATGTTGGAAAAAGTTGTGGAATCGATGACACACCTATCAAGGCCATCAAGCACCAATCTCAAAATCATGATAGTAAACAACAATGGGGTGGTTAGATAGGCACATATTGTTTACATTTGGTGAATAATAGTAATGATCAACACTTTGGAATACTCACCCAACTCACTTTCCAACTAAGGAAAGCGTATAGATTTCCCATCACAACATGACCAAGCCATTTTCTATCCCTATAATCATTACAAATCCCACATGTGATTTGGAAATGTAGAGTAGTAATGTTTAGAAATAGATACTTAGGAAGTAAATATTTAGTTTATGGGGGATATTTGCTTTGATGGATGTTTTCCATCCCATGAAACTTGTTTCTAGAAGGATGTGGTTATTTCCCATTGTGATACAATTTCTTTGGGATTTTTTTGGGAAAGCCTCTTTCCCACATAATTTATCCTATCAACTAATTATTTTAATCACATTATTTTGAAAATAAGTTTTTATATCAAAAGGGTTGTAATCCAACTAGTGAGGATGCTCATAGCTTTAGGGCACAAATCCCTCTAGATATCCAACAAATATTTGAATGGATAGGATGGGGGTTGCGCTTTGATTAATTTAATGAATCAAATTCCTCACTCTATATAATTCGGTGAATTGAAAAAAGGAATTTAATTTCATGGGAAAAGGGGTTTATCAAGTCCAAAGTTATGAGAGACTTAAAATTTAAATAAATTAGGGTTAATCTATGTTTACACCCTAATTAATTTTATTTTATGGAAAGTGTACAACAATAAAGAGGATGTAAGGATTTGTAGAATGGAGATTAGTTTGATTTAATGAATTTACAATTAACCATTTGTAATTAGAACAATGTATTAATACTTGCAAAAATTGATAAATGATAGGTCAAATACATAAGATGGGATGTAGAATTAGTTGTACATGCCAAAACATACAGGATCCTGATGTGTAAATAGGTGGGAAATGTAGATTAGAAACTAAATATGTTTCAATGTGAATTTTGGAACTTGAATTTGAGCATGGGCATGACCGTATAATTTTTGTTTGGTCAAAACTTAGAATTTTATAGTTTTAATTAAGGTTATACGGCCTTGGATCCTTTAATAGTTGGGATATGAAACCTTTTATGTGCTTATTTTTCTTGGAAATTCCTTCATTGTATGTCATATTGCCTTCACAACTCTGGGATGACTTGTAATCACCTACAACAAAGTGGAAACCATAAAAATCTGTAATTTACCCTTTATGAAAGCACTAGAAAACTAAAAGGAGAAATCGTGTGTGTGGAAAGTTTGGACTACCCTTGGTGGTCAACAAATATGAACCAATCCAAGTTTTATACTACATGTCCTTCGTGCGGGATCAAGCCTCGCATAGTTATTTTAGGTGATTGTGTAAGTATGAGTGTGAATTAATCCAATCCTTATGGGTTCCCTTAGGTCTCTTGACACAGAGATAATAGGTTAACTATATAGTATAAAAATGTACTTAACATGGTAGTAGTGTGATGTGGTGTGCCTTAGCTACATGACCTAACACTTTATTCCATGAAACCCTTTAAAAATACTTAAGAGTGACTTTGTTCTTGTTAAAACACGACTTTATGAAATTTTTATGTTTGGAAATGGATGAATCTAGAATCTTTGACCTATTTGAGTGCTTTCAACATGTAGTATGGGTTGTTTTAAATGACATGTAATTGATGTGGGTATATGTTTTGAGCCTTGAGTGCTTTAGGAATGATATTCACAATAGGAGTTTGTATGAGTGTCGGGTGAGTTATAAAGTGATATTGACTTGCTTATATAGCCTTTTGTAGGTGAAATATTGCAATAAGGCCGACTCTAAGAATATTAAAAAACCCAATAAAGCTATTTATATAGAAAACATAGTTAGAGAATGTGAAAAGTTATGATGGTACAATTGGGAAAGATCGATTTTACATCCGACCCTATTGTACTATATTGGACATGTAATTTTTGATGTGAACAAAAATTTATATCATGATGCACATGAATATTTCATTTCTTTTATTGATTAATATTTCCTAAATTAGTGACATAACAAAGTGTAAAGATGAAAAAGTTATGAAAGATCTAGGAAAATGTCCTGATTAGATTATGAATGTGAGCATTTGTCTTATCAAGAGTTATAGCCAAACTTGGAATTAAAAAGGACATGTTGCCTATTTTTAGTATTTATGATCCATGTTTGTGCATCAATTTACTCAATTATAGTCTACTTATGGATTGTGATATGGTTTTCCCCTTTTCGTGAAATAGAGTTGTGTTATTTTAGAAAAATATTAATGACTTTTTTAAAGGGTGGTATGGGAACATGCCAAACAATTGTCACATTAGATTAATATAAATTTTAAGAAGAAAGTCTTACTAAAATAAGGCGTAACATATATATTAAAGAAAAAATTATTTAAAGAAATTTAAATCTTTATCATAGGATGGAGATCAAATAGATATAGTAGTAATAAGTAAGACCTATCATGCAAGAAACAAGCAAGTGTAAACAACGATGAAATGAAAATGACTTAGCTTGTATTCAGAGATCTAGGCTAGGAACTGAGCAGAACATGATGGATCTGGACTAAGTAAGCATCATTTGGAAAAATGGAACCTGAAACTCCTTGCGACAGGACCTTCTAGGTGCTAGTGTCCTATGAATAGCTCTAGATATAATATTTTTAGAGTTTTTGATGTTTATTTCCTTTAACTCTTTGTCACATCCACTTCACCACAGGGTTCCTGTGTCACACCTGAACTTACAAAATAAACCCTACCTACCTACAAAAGGCTCAAACAAACATTAGATGAAATAAATAATGCATATTATTGAGTCAGACTAACCTCGACGGTCACCCCAATGTGATTTTCATTGAGTGTTACACTACATTTAAGACTTTATGTAGTTCTAGTGTGTGTGTGTGATTGATTTGTGTTCCTTGAAGTTACGTTTCCCTTGTTCAAGTTGCACCAAGATAATAGGATATAACTACTTCTCCGTAATATGAATGTTTGAGATGTAATTTAGAAATAACCCCTCCTATGCAATGAATAATGCAACCCAAATGTAGTCCTTGAAAGTTGTCCAACCCCTAATAATAGTGAGTAAGCATATATACATATACATATACGAAACACACACACACACACACACGCACATGATTCCCTTGTTTGAATTTCATCATTAATACATAAAAATGGTGACCCAAAGAGATAAAAGAGGATTTAGAAAAGATAACAAATGATGTGGCATTTCAAATCTGAGAAAAGGAGGGAAAAGCATCGAAATGTGACAATAGTGCTACTGTGTGCTCTTGTCCTTAATGGATGAATACTTGTCAAGGATTCTTAGAGGATATAAAAAAATACAAAGTTGGGTCACATGTTGTCCAATGCTTACAAGTATAGTAGTCTTTCAAGAAAAACAAATGATAAGTGTATCAAAGGGATAAAGCAATGCAAAAGCAAAACAAATGTTGTTAATGTTTAGTTTTCTTGCTTGGGAATCATGCATATAATGACATACTTAGAGGCGTGATATAAATAAAAAGTGCATTATTTTATGACTACATTTCCCCCCACTTTATGTTGGTGAATGAATATTCAAGTAGCATAAAGTAGATAGGAAGACCGTATCTTGTAGAGATAAAGGGAATTATAACCAATGGGTGTCTTTGAATGAGGATTGTATTTGATCTTTTTGTGTTGAATGGAGATTGTGAAATGTGTATCATGGAATATAAGAGAGGATAAGGATCCTAGGGGTGATATTTTGCGCATAATAGAAATGTTGTTTGTATTTGTTCCTTAAATATTTCCTTTTCTGAAATGTTTTGTGTTTGAGATTGCTCCTTGTTCCATCCATGTGTTTCCCTTTTGTCGAGTAAGTTTAGACATGTAAAAGAAGATAAGTTTAGTCAATGCTCATGATAAATGAAATTGAACTTTAACTTAGTAAATGTGAAAATAGAAATGTGTAACAAAAGATAAGTGAATCAAGGATAGAATACACCTGAATGTCATGAGAGAAGAGATAGAATTGTTCATGTATGTTTGTTTCCTTAGATATGGTTGGAATAGTACAAAGTATTTACGCATCCTATTGTTAAACTAAGGGCTTAAGTGTCTTATCTATATACTGAGGATTTAGGCGTCCTGTCACCAAGGGAAGAGTATTGGGAGAACGAAGGTTTTCCCTCTAACTCTGTAATGCTTTCGTGTGGATAATTTCCACTACAAATGGTCACAAACCCAATAGAATTTGTTCATAGATGACACATAATTCTAGGTGTATCATTGTCATTCATATGCCCTAGGTGTCATTCCCTATTTGATTCCAAGAAAATAGAGTAATTAGTTTCCTTACTCAAAGTATGTAACTTGCCATTGATTTTATTCCTATTGTACCTGATAGTAACATGTAACTGAGTATTTGTTGCTAGATTTTGGAGAAACATGTCACTTTGGAAATGTGTTAATCATGTACTATACCTGTTTTTGACCCCAAGAAAGAACTAGCTAGGTGGGACACTAGCACCCACTTTGTTCCAATCTGTATTGGACATTTCTACCCCTATAATGAGTTTGGATCAAGTTTGATTATGAACCATGTTATTAGCTCTTATTTTTTTGGATTTTGTTGTGTATCACTCTATGTTTGGTATCTAGACTATTGAGAGGGTGAAATAGTCACCTGATGATTTCCCCACTTGTTGGGAGTGTGTGAGATGAACCAAGGTGAGTGCGGCATAAATGAGGAAATTTGATGTGTAAATCTAAAATAAAAATCCTATAGGTGAATATGAAATACACATGGTAACAACCATATCACATGAAAAAACAAGGGAAAGGCTAGTTAAAAATATTAGTCATGAAAACGATGGCATGATGTAATATGAATTAGTCAAAAATACAATGTAACATGGAAAAAGACACAAAGAGTAGCTAGTTGAATACTTGAGACACCACTTAAGATGTCATAAGACACTCAAAAATGTAAGGCTATAGAATC
Organism: Taxus wallichiana var. yunnanensis; assembly: GCA_018340775.1. NCBI lineage: Eukaryota > Viridiplantae > Streptophyta > Pinopsida > Cupressales > Taxaceae > Taxus > Taxus wallichiana. The sequence goes on from CM031241.1 coordinate 125,625,045, forward strand.
AAAAACACACAATCAAGTATAGGGCATAACCCACAAACAATGAAAATCAATAAAAAATCATAAACAAGATACAAACAAATCAAATAACCATGGTTGAAAGTAGTCTTCAAGCAAGACAAATGTTACACACAAAGCACTCTCTAGCATGTTAGAAAAATTGATAGTATGCCTTAATGTATACAACTAGAAATAGGAATGAAAGTAGTAGATTTTGCAATAATAGAACTTGAATATAAAGAAATAAGAAAGTTAAATGCCCCTAGGAGCCTCAGTGGGACTTGTAGAGAAATAATGTTGTAGTCTTTATTATTTCATTCAATTTCCTAGCACGTCGACACTTCACTGCAGGCATCTACGAGTGCTCAAGCATGCAAAGCTACCAGTCCATCTTTTTATCTTTGTCTTGTTAAGATGTTATCATGCATAACCATATTAATCATTATCAAAGTGTATATTCCATCATAATAATCAGATCCACGAGTTCAAATTGGAAACACACATAATAAGAAATCATATTAGATTAGATCACAATTAAGATCATATTTACCATACAAGTACCATGAATAGAGACATCAACAACCAATATCCATCCACAATGATCCATTATATTAATTCATCACAAAACAATAGTTGAATACATCACAATACTGTCATAGAGTCATGCACACAAATTCATACCAACAACATAACTCTATTACAACTTAGAACTATATCAAATAAAAAGAATACTACATACTTATAGGGGTGGGGAATTTCCCTTCACCACCCATGCATTCTCAAAATAGGCTGCATGCTCAGAATAGCTATGTGCCAACAATTGCATGCTTCTACATGGTGGCTAATAATAGATTAATCTATAATTAAACTCTTCCTTAATCTAGTATTAAAACATAGTATGCATGTCTCTTGGTATTCCACTTGTTCCCAAAATAGATCTTCCTTGGCCACAAAGTCTTCATGTTATTATCTTTGCTTGAAGTGCACTCTAACCACTTTTCCTATTTTTAGCCCATGCTATGCAAAAATGGCTAAGTCTTGAGTGCTAAGTGCGAGACTTGAGCAAAAATTTTCCAACCACTCCCACCTCTTCACTCACCCAATTTTTATGTGCTACTACCACATGCTCCTCTAATACTTAGTCAATTTTCATCAACCCAACATTACCCCACACTAATGTCATTGCTGCACCCTTGACAATGGGATTTCTAACCTTATCTCTAAAAAAATAACTTAAGGAATAAAATAATGAAAGAATGTAAGGAAAGGGTGAATAACCAACACACTTATTCCTCAACGGGTAATAGAAGATCGGAGGTAATCTTCTTTGATGTCAGCCTCAACTCATTCAGTCCTTTATCGTACCCAAAATTGTACCAAATCTTATCTTGCGGGCAGTGTAATAAATGCCCTAATGATGATACGAGTCTCTTCGCAAGGTGTTTGGGATCGTAGAAGAGCCTTGGAGTATGCGTTAACATCCCGCATGCCCCGCTTAGCCCCCGCGCCCTTTGTTTTCCTTTTTTTTCCCTCTTTCCTTGGCCTCTTAACCTTCATTGACGAAACCACCACCTGCAGGGCGGCGGTCTCGTAACCGCCGCCACGAACAGGCGCGCAGCCTGTAACATTTGGCCCATTTTGCTCAGAACGGCGGTCACGGCGCGTTTTCGAACGCTCTTTTGGCCGCGACCCACGTGAAATATCACATTTCACTAGCTTTTCTTTGCCGACTTGAGCATGCATTTATGTTTTTGGTCCCCTGGAATAGTGTTTTTCCTTTGTTTATTGTTTAGGAGTTCAATTTGGTTTTGGTTCTTGGATGTTTGAATTCCTATAAATGCATGGTTTGTGCACATGCAAATGGTCTGGAGTTTTTGGTCTGAAGCTTGGCTGGATTTTGAAGTTTGATCTTTGCTCTCATTCCCTCATTTTAGTGTTTTAGTTAGTTAGCTTGTTTAGAAGCCATAGCTTGAATTCACTTGCATCTTTTGTTAAATTGCTCAGCTGTTGGTAAGCCACAGACCCATCTTGTGCAGGCAGTGCTGTCATTTCATCCAATCCAGTTAGAAGCTTGCCTCTGAATTTCTCTTTGCTGTAGATTTACTTTCGTTGTGTCTTGGAGTTCTTAGTTTAATTCATTATTTGCCTGGTTAGCTTTATTCAGCTGTTGGTAAGCCACATATCCAACTTGTGCAAACAGTGTTGTTGTTTTATCCAAACCATTGGAACAGGATAGCTTAGGAAGCCATTAAAGTTGCAGGTTTTGCTCTTCGTATAGGATAGTTACAGGTTCTGGTCGCTTCATGTTGCATGACTTGCAGTAAAATCCCGCTAGGAATCGCATAAGCCAAGCTCTGTACTCTTGCGCTATCCCTCTCCTACTCGCATTCTCGGTCTGCATTCTGAGCTGTCCTTATCCCAAAATCTACTCCTATCGGTGCTAGCATCACACGCTTTTCTGGATCCACGTGAACATGAAAGAACGAAGAGACCATACTGAGGGGACGAGATCACACACACACCATCGGATTCGCCACTGTTCTGCGGAATCCAGGTTTTAAATTTCAAAGTTCTAGTCAGAATCATATCAAATAGAGTAGTTAATCGCTTTATTTCATTTCATTCTATTCTTGATATTGCCAGGGAAGCTATGGGGATTGATAGTTTCTGAGAAACTATGATTCACTCCTCACTTCTGAGGTAGGATCGAGAATCTTGCAGATAGATTAGACGAGCTATTTTACTTATTTAGAATTCTACCAAATCGCACAGGCAAATAACTACACTCGGTTATCTTGTCTGTTTTAATTACTGTTTAGTTATTATTTCTAGATACGTTTAAAATAGTTTGCTTTCCTTAAAATTGTTAAATATTTCATAGAAGAATAAAGGTTATATGCAGTTAGATTTATTTCACGTAGTTAGAATTTGTTTCATTACAGTTAGATTGCATTTTGTTTCGTATGACAATCACGGGACCTCAAGAGCCCAGGGAATATATATTTGAGCCAATCGTGCCTCAACCAAACCTCGTCACAGCGATAGTTGACATAGACCAAAATATCAGGATACAAGTATTCCAAACAACCACAGATTTACAACTGATCAGTTCACAGTTAAGAGGATTAAACATAGAAGACGACCAAGCACATGCATTTTGGTCAAGTCAGCCAAACTACAGATTACCCTAGAAAACATCCACATGACTGTAGAAGGGCTCGAAAGAGAACAAATATTCGGGTGTGATCCTTTAGTTCCACTACAAATCGCTGGAGACACCCTCGTAGACATAGATACCAGCTTAAGAATCCAAGTTGCCAGAACACCTGTGAGGTATTCCGAGAAAATCGCACAACTGCTGATTCTAAACATAGAGGCTGAAAAAGCGTACGATTATTGGATACTAGGAATCAGGACTTGATTCCACGTATGACCATAGCTGGTCCACAACAACCACGAGTTTACGGTTGTGACCCACAAATCCCACAGCCTAACGAATCCATAAGAGAATTGGACATAGACACTGGCCTACGCACACTAGTATTTCAGTCTACTCCAATTCCACCTATCATCATCCAACAATTATCCCTCTTTGGACACAACAGCTAACGAAGCTAGAGAATTCTGGACTAGGCCAGAAAATCGTCCATAGAATCGATTGTATTCATCATCCACCATATGACCCTATCAGGAGAAATACACGAAACCATCCCGGGTCATTTCCCACGCATTCCACAACCCATAGATCGAATCACGCCAGAGCTCGATATTGATTGGAGCCTTCGAGTAGTCATCCTTGCTGATCGATCTATCACACCGGTCCAGGTTAGAAGGGCCTTCTTTGCCTTAGATTCGCAGATTCCATTAGTGCGTGTCGAAGATATTAGATTGCTGACTAGTCTATCCGTATACTACCTGTATTCCATCCCCACCAGCTGTCTCGGCACGACCTCGGGAGGTCGGGTACGCGGAAGAGTCACTTGTAGATTCCCACGCTCGCTTGTCACTTTTCCGGCGTAAAATCACCAAGCCCCTTCTTTGCCTTCTGGGAACATCACCAAACGCTTTCTTCATTTCTTCCAGCGTCATGTATTTTCCTTGTGCTTTAGTTCCCTCACTTTGTTTTTCTAGTCGGGCCTAAAATCATCCCATCCATTCTCCATCACGCTCGTGCTAATAGCGCAATATATCCTCCCGCTAAGGTTTCATTTTGCTTTGCTATAAGGGCCTCATTTTCTTGACAATGTCCCTGTCTTGAGAATTTTCTCAGGATCCTCACACATACTTAGCACCAAATTCACCTTCTGCAATTCCTCCTTCAATGTCCTGAGTATGGCATCTTACTCGTGATTCAATGAACTATATTTCTAGTAGCCTTTTCTTCCTCGGCCTATAAAATATTTACGATTCTTTCGCAACTATATCTTCCTCTCTTGGGGCATGCACACTAGTCTTTTCTTCTAATAGTAAATGGACCAAAGTTTACAAATAATGTAGCATAGAGGGAAAAGTTCCACATACCTTTTCTTCACACTACAAACATGCATCCAAAATTTCTTCTCCAATCTCCTTGGCCATCTCTGAAGTCAACATTTTCCTTGTGCTCGGATCTATCTCACACTTCTATTAAATGTTGGACTTCTTCCTCCTTATTATTTTTGTCCTCTAACAAGGATATAAGGGTATCCCCCTTTTCTACATTATGGCAAGCAACCTTTGCTATTATTTTTGTTAAGGCATTTATTTCCTGCTTTCATTCAATGAACTCCATGGTATTTATCATCACATGTCTCTCTTGCGGAGCCTTCTTCATTCTCGCACTTTACACAAGATTCCTCACTCACATCGAACTCAGGTTCATCCATGTGGGTCTACATACTCAAGGAAATTGTTTTATTTTACACGCATTTGAACCCTCAAGGTCCATTAAATCCCATCTATAAAGTTGTTCCATCGTAAGAGTGCTCGGAACCGAGCGTGGATGATCTCCAAAGGGTCATTAACATACCCTAAATTAGGTGTTTCTACCATCTCTTCTCCATGCCTCCTAGCACACTCATCGAAGTGACTGTGTTTTTGTGCCTTCAGAATCCCTTCTACCATTACTCATGAATTGCCTTCATATCCTCCCTTTTTCTCCTCTCTCCACTGTTCACTATTTTTGTGTCACCTCTGTAGCTTGAAATTCCTCTTTATGCACGTTGGGTATTTATGTGTCATGCTGATTATATTCTCCCTCAAGTTATTCTTCTTCTCACACGTATGTGAACTAGGTGGAGAAGCATTACCACGTGCATCTTTGTTTGATGACTTTTCTTCATCACTATCAAGGGGAAGTTGAGATTTCACCTCTTCTTCTTCTCTCTAGTATTCAATTTGATGGGCGTCATCCTCAGTGATCTCCTCACTAGATGTGATGTCCCAATGTCCTCATTAGGATTCCTATGCTGCATTTGTAACTTCCTTCTAATATGGTCCAATGCGGTACTATCCTACTCTTCTTCTTAGTGTCAAAGTCAATCCTTACTTCTTCCTTTTCCTCTTTCCTGGGAGGTGTAACCTTGAGTATCCTTTTCAATCCTACAGGTTTGTTTTCCCTTAGGAGGACAAAGTAGACAAGTATTTGCCAAGTAATATACATTCCATCCTTAAACCTCGGCCTTAGGTAGACATACATGCATGCGAGCTCTATTTTCCCTATAACTTAACTTAGGAGTGATATCAATATTATCAGACTCCATTGTTTCCACATATGCCTCCTTATTGGGGTAGACATAAGTTTTGCATAGAATGTGAATATCTACATCTACCTTATCCGCATCAAACTGCAACTTACACACATTATGCAACTTGTTCACCAAATCCTTAAAATAACATGTTGTAAAGGCAAAGGGAAACTTACACCAAGGGATTTTCTCCCAGTATTCATATAGAACCTACTAAAAGAAGTGCTGGAGGCTACAAACTCAGCTTGTCCCTCCAAAATGCTTAGCAACTCTCATGGGATGCACCATTATTCTTCAAACGCATTGCACAAATTTCTGTACCACTTATCACGCGTTACTTATAAATGCTAGAAATTGTGCCTTGACAAGTGAAATTCATGAATTTATTTTCCGGTGACTTGTTCTCCATTGGGTACACCCACATCTTGTCCTTTGGCCCATCGGGCACACCGATTTCACAAAATACTATAAGGAGTAATATAGCACCCCAAGTAATCTTCTCACCTTTATCTATCTGAATGCGTGCTTCCTCCATGATGATCTCTGCAATGTATCTTGCGATATTATAATAGGTTTTGTTTGCCATCTTATGTGTGATATACAACCAAGTGCTTGTTCACTTCCTTCCACCTCTCCGAAGTCTCCTAGCTTGCGATTGACCAAGCATGCAACTACCCTTATAGCTCAATATTCTATGTTTGTGACATTAAAATCTTGGCCTCCCTTGTGATACTTAAATGTGATGACCGTTTCCTCTACTCCATCGTCATCAGTAAGGTCACTGGAAATTTCTAATCCAGAGTTACATAATCCGGTCACCTTCCCAATAAACTTTTTTGTAATCCTCATCCTTCTACCCACAAAGTAGAAGTAGTCCTCATGGACTCACGACATAAGCCATTAGTACAATCACTCTGGGTTTTCCAAAGAAGGAAAACTCCTACAATCAGCATCACTCCACAACTATCTAAAACTTGTAAATCATGTTATCATATACCCTTTTCCCATTTACAGTCCTCCTATTAGTCTTCAAGATGGTGTCATCCTTGATATCCTTGAGGGTTTTCTAAGTCTCGGTGATTGATTTCACTTTTCTTACACTTTGTCAGTTTGAGATGTCCATGATCTTCCTTCAATCACCTTCTCTAAAAACTTCATTTTGGTGAACCATTCGTGTGGTTCCTCCTCTATCATAGTTTCCCAATCTACAGCCCACAACTCTTCTATTGGTGCCATTTTTCTTGCTCAAACGACAACATGCTTTGTAAAATTCAAATATCTTATCACCTCTTACCTTTGTAAACTTGGTATCCTTCATTACTTTAAACACTTTGTGCCCTAGTTGCAAATCTATCTTCTCCAAACCCTAACTCCACAAACTTGCTTTTCACACACCCCCACTAGCTCAAAAAATCTTCTAATGGAGATCTGGTCACATGCTATGTCCCATATCACTTTATTCTCGCTTAAATTACTTGATCTCACACTTGGCACTTTCACACTTTTGATCACACTTATTAGCTCAAAAACTCAAAGTATGCAAGGTAAAAATAACATCACAAGAACCTCTTTTATAGATTCACCCATTTTCTATGCATTAATTTCTCCTCACCTACCACCATATGCGACATTAATTCCACTCTTTCACTTTTCCATGCTTCACATGGTTCTCTTCCACGCACCCCTAGTCATAACCTTTCTTACGCACCCACTACTTCTCAACCATATACCTCCTTTTGTGCTTCCCTACGCTAAAGTATTTATCCACTATGCATTATACCAAGTAGTTTCCCATGTTACTTCCTACTCGTTGCGTTACACTTCGTGTATTCATCATTTTATGTGTGGTATTTGATCTAAGAAAATTTTCTTAAGTAGCTTCAATATAAGCACTGTAACCTTTTTCATGTGCACACTAATCTGCAGTATATGAATCATAACACCAATCACTTCTTTCCGATCCACCCCACACTAAAAGTATGCGTGGTCCTTTGTGCATGAACCCAATATATAGATATCAACTCTTGACATGTAAGCACACTTATTATAAAAAAACACTAAACTAAAATGACAAAACATGCCTATGATGAAAAGAAATACATCAAAGGAAAATTCATTTAAAGGAAATCTAATCTAAGTGGTAATACTACCTTATTACAAACACCAAGAAGACTTATTTATAGTAGGGATTTAGCCTACTCCCATTGAAGTAATTGGGAAATAAAGTTCCATACAATGCCCGTAGTTGACAAACACATGAATCAAGTATTTTGTTACTACAAAGGGTCCCAACCAATGAAATTTGAGTTTCCCAGGTGTAGACAAACTTTGAATCATACAGTAAGAACCATCTTTCCCACCTCAAATGTTTTATTCCTTATATGCCTATCATGCCATGCTTTCTGTCTAGCCTTTTCTATCTTTTCAATCCAATGGGAAATAACATGCACCTCTCATCTAACTACATCAATTTGTCTATGTGCTCCTCAACAACTTTTTCATCATCTAGTCCTCATACGCATGTAATACACAGGGATGGAAACATGAATTCCACAAGCAATACAACTTCCATGCCAAACACCAACTGAAAGGGTGTGGCCTTATTCAACCTCTTGTAGATAGTCCTATATCTCCAAAGTATAACAGACACTTTATCATCCCAATCTTTTTGTCCAAAATCAATTTTTTTTCGGTTTTGTCTTAGAATCTTTTTGAAAGCTTCAATAGTACCATTGACATGTGGGTGATAGGGTGTTGTCTTATGGTGTGTAACCATAAATTTGCTAATAAAATCCTAATTGTCTCATTAAAAATGAGTCCCTCTATCACTTGTTAAACTCAATGGACATCCATACCTATTGATAATGTTTTCCCATAAAAATATTGTTGTTGTAGTTATATGCAATCCTTTATAGGTGTTGCTTCTTCCCACCTTGTCAGATAGTTTGTACAAGTTATAATATAGCATACACCAATCCTACACGTGGGTGGGAAATAGGACCTACAAAGTCAATCACCCATTTCTCAAAAGGTTCAACACTTGCAATAGGCCTTAAAGGCATCTCATCTCTAGTTCCTCCAGGATTTCCAAGGCACTAACAATGGTCACATGCCTTGACATATTCTTTAGTATCCTTGTATAAAGTTTCCCACCAAAGTCCAACCATTAGAATCTTGCACGCGGTAACATCTCCTACATAATGACCTCCTATAATTCCACCATGAGATTCTTCCATAATAGCCTCATGCTCATGCTCCAGAACACACCAACAGCAAAACTTCATCATGACCTAGCTTGTATAAATCTCCACCTATCAACTGGTAAGGTGTTGCACATGTATTGCAAGTTATTTCTTCTCTAAGGTCTTCATTCCCTCAGGTGCTTGTCCAGTACACAAAAATACTACAATATCCTCTAGTTCAGTGGGTGCACAATTCAATCTAAAGAGATTTACATATGACATTGTGTCCTCAATGCTCTGCGTGTGTCCTCACAAGAATTAATTCTTGACAAATGATTGTAGCCCCGAGTTGCTTTTCCTTGGTTTTACAATCACTATAAACTGAAACTCCTAAAATAGTAGTATCCACTTGCAAATATGCCCTTGCAAAACATGCTTTTTGAATAAATACTTAAGTGTCATATGATCTATAAAGAAAATAAATGGTGTTGCCAATAAGTATTGTCTGAACTTGTGCAACACATAAATCATGGAAAATCCTCACGCTCAGTAGTTATATAGTTTTGTTCAGTTGGTGTCAACTTCCTACTTGTAAAACAAATAAGGTGGTCTATAATTCCTTCTCCTGGTTGTGCAACAATATGTGCCAATTACCATCCTAGAATCATCAACATGAACATGAAATGGTTTGTCCTAAGAAGGAAAGTGAAAAATAGGTGCAGTATTCAACCTTTCCTTCAACATGTTTTAAACACATGTTGCTATGCATACCCCAATAAAAATTTACTTTATATTTCAAAAAGTTCTTCCAGGGACATGGGAATATTTACATATCCCTTAATGAATTTCTTGTAATACCCTATATGTCCCAAAAATCCATGCACTTCACTCTGATTATTAGGTTCTTCCAAACCCAAGATCCCAAGATTAGAGGCGACCCACCAAAACCTTCTTTAAAATAATATCAAGTGCCAAAAGGTTTGTAAAGATGCACTTTTTAATATTCAAAGAGATGCTTAATTCCTTACACCTCTCAAACATAAGTCTAAATTTTCACAATGATCCTTAACCAAACCATACACTGTCCAATCATCTAGATATACATGTAAAAATTATGAATGAAATCCTAAAAAACATACACAACAATGTGTGAGAACACCATTGGTGAATTCTTAGTCCAAAGGGCATTATCTGGGTATGCAAAAATTCCCCACTCGGTGGTGAAATTTTTCTTTTCCTAATCTTCCTTCGCTATGTGCACTTGATGATATTGAAAACCCATCTATAAAAGAGTAGATCTCACACCCTGCAACTCCTTCAAGGATCTCTATGTAAATGGGTGGGAAAAGGATTAATAACACATGAAGAATTTAATTCTTTGTAGTCCACATAGATCCTTATCCTCCCATCCTTTTAATACTGATGACCATGGGACTAACCCATTCAGATTCCTCAATGGGCTCAATTATACCAGACTTGAGAATTTTATCAATTTCTTCCTTTAACCTTGATGTATAGATTAGGATTCATCCTGTAAGGCCTCTTCCTAATGGGCACACACCTTATTTAAGTTTGATTCTCATCTCACCTAAAGAAGGGTGTAATCCTTTAACTCATGATAGCCCTCTTAGAAACAAGTCTGAAAGTCGCACAGAGTTCAATAATCTTAACCACTTCCTTCTCTGACCAGTAATCACCAATAATACCTCTTTAGGCTATGTATTTGTTCCAATGTTAACCTTCTTTGTTTTCATAGAATCATGATATGTGTGTGCCTTTTCATCTACTATGTCCATCACCTTGCACATACCTTTAGTGTGGTTAACATCCAGTTATTATCCTCATCATCCTCATCATTTATCATGCATACCAGTTTACCCTTTTCCTTTTTCTTCCTAGGTGTGGACCATTTCTTCTTCCTCAGTCTCTTCAAGGTCAAGGCATGCCTCTAAATCTAGCTCTCCAAACATTTCTAACAAGAGTTCCTCAACCTTTACATTATCTCCCAAAGTAAGGTGTTTCATAATCTATAGTGCTTCATTGACTTGTGGATTAGTAGAAAAGTAATCAAAAGTATGAATCATATATGAGGTCATCTCCTATCAATTAGTTGTTTCTCTTGTCAATTGCATAAACATACCATGTGTGTGCACGTAACCACCTAAAGTGGAGTAGAAATTATGCACCCAGAGTGATGGTGGCAAGGCCTCCTACCCTCCATCTAAAGTCTCTCACAATTTTGAACGTGGTGTGAAGCATGGATCTTCCCATGGAATACACATATATGAGAAGGTACATTTCTCCTTAGAAACCTATAATAGAAAAGGTGATTCTCTCCTCTCGCCATTCTAATAGGTTCTCTATGTGTATAGCCCACTAATGTGCTATTGTCCCACGAGTATATACTCACATATTTCTCCTATCTCCCTCATCCTTCCACTAGGATTCCATGGTGCACAAAAATACATTAGGGTTCCCCTCACTAGTGTACCAAGGTACCTAGTTATAACTTAAGCACCTAATACATACATGATCGATCATGTGAGTGAATGTGTAATGTGTTCTTAACTCTCTCCTAACTAATTCAAACATTCCATGTGCCCAGTTATCACAAGCAATACTTGTGGTATCACTAACTGAATGAGCATCATCCCATTGTATCATGCCTTCTTTAGATGGCTCAGTTACCTCAGGTCTCTAATTGTGCACACATATATCCTATTCAAGTCTTCTTCACTTAAAGGCTCAACATATGAAACAACCTTTACATCTTATCAAAGGTATAATGACGTGCTCTTCTTTTTTTCAAAGATAATGTACCCCTTGTTGAAGCACAAATATGCATTATTTGCATAACACCAAGGGCATCCAAGTAATGTTGGGAAACTATCTTCCTTCAGCTAGTTCTAATACTTCAAAGTCCCTAAGTAAACTTGGCTCCTTGAATCATAATAATCACATCCTTAAGTACTCCAATAGGATTAGCCCTAGTTCTATTTTCCATATATAACACATTCAAAGAAGGATGTAATGGTGGTCTTCCCATCTAATTCCATGCATCCAATGTGAGTACATTAACTTCTATACCTGTATCTATCAGAATGTTTCTCAAAAGCCATCCATCTATGACCGCATTCAATGTAATATCCTTATCATACTCATGATTATGGGGAGGTAGATTTTCATGAAGTATCTACCTCTCACGCTCATTACCTACATGCGGTACTTTTTCTCTCAACCATTCTCCTAACAAAGGGATTATGTTCTCCTGGTGCAACATTTGACATACCTCCTTCAAATAATCTACATCCTTCTATGGGAGTTCAACCTTCTTTTCTCATTCCATCACACATGCCTACTCCTTCAAAATCTAAATCTCCTTGTAGATCCCTGATAACATCCATAGTCTCTTGGTAAAATTATTTTTGATGTGCAACATCAAGGTACTTAGCATTAATAACTTCTTTCTTTGTTATATTCAACTTATACTTTAGAGGTTCACGCATGCGTGCAACCTTAGCATGTAGGAATAATATGGGTTGTAATTAAGAATTAAGTCCAACCTTAGGCATCCATTGACTCTCCATGTGTGTTCACACTACATCTTAATCATAGTTACTCCTTTATCTTTCTTGTGCTTATTTGCTCATGTGCTCATATAAATCAGGACATTCTTCAAACTTGTGTTGTTTTCCACACCATGAAAACCATATTTGAGGGCACTCGCACTGATAATGATAAGGAGATCCACAAGTATAACAAGTTCCTTCAGAAATCCTCCTCTCCGCCACCACTACAACCTGACCTCTCATCCTTCACGAAAGCCTCTATTCCTGTTCTCCCCATTATTAAATCCTTCATTATGTTGTTCTCCTTGTTCCTTAGATCCACTTGCTACACTAGTTTGACACACACTAGTTTCAATGGCCTCATGGATATGATCAATCACTGCATTCAACAAAGTGTCATGAGTGTGTGTTTAGAAAATCTTACAATACATGGACACATTATTTCAGATCGCAATCTATAAGAGGGGACATCTACTCACATCATGGTCTAAATGAAAAATATCACAATCAAAAACAAGGCAAGCATCGACTTGCAAGGAAAATATCCTTAGTATGTCCTTCAACCTCGCAATCTATACACCATATTCCACTATGCATCTCATGAGCTGAATTAGCAGAGAGATTTTCCAATTATTTCACCATGGCTATAATCTGTGCCTCTAAAAATAGACTCACTCCGGTGTCCACACTTCCCTAACTACCTTAGCACACAGAGCTACTTCTAAAGCATCACACAGATCCAAAAAGGTCTTATGAGATAACACCCTTTTGAATGGAGTCAACAATCCACTAAAAACCACCTTTGTGCATGTTGACTAGGATGTATGTCATAAGAAAAATTTGAAAAAAGTTTTAAAATGCGCATCATATCCTTGAATGCTTTCGATAAGACCTAATTAATTCCTTAAGCACTACATGATACTTTTTGTTCAAATTATAGAATATGGAATTCAACTAGAAATGAAAAACATCAAAAAGCATCATAATCCACCACATTCTAATGTGGGTCATACTTTCTATACCAGCTATGTGTGCACCCTTAAAGAGTAGTAGCAAACTAACTCACCTTTCTATATGAGGTCAGTGATTCCTTTAGCATGCCATAATAACTCACACTTGTGCACATGCTCTAAAACATCTTCAATACCTCTATATTATGATAAGTGGAGGGACATATCATAATAAAATTACGAGGTTGATGTGGGGGTTATTGGGGATGTGGGCCCTATCCTCTAGATCCAAAACCAGAATCGCACCAATAATTTCCTCCACCACTAGAACCACCTAATCCACTTGATCCTAACCTCATGTTCTCGCATGATCCTCCACCAAAGCACTAGACCAATGGATGTACTCCTTACATCTCAACTATAGTACTATTCGAACTCCCATAACTGTGAAGTTGTAGTACTTCCAGACGTGTTCCCAATGTTCTACATTCCCACACTTTGTCCTTATGACATGCTAGAAAATATTCCTCTAATCGGGCCTCCAAAAATAATGATGATGTCTGTGTTGCCATAGGTGTATGTGTTGTCTGATGTACTTCTATATTCAAAGGAAAATGATATCTACCTAAAGCTACTAGATTACGTACACTCACCTTCTTATCAATGATTACTCCTGGAACAAGAACACTAAGCGCAAGGGCTAGGTTATCAAGTGGGATCAGATGCGTGCCTGTGATCCTCAATCTCTCCTCTCGTGATGCACTCTCATAAGAATCTAAAGGGGATTCTCTGCTATACTTTCCCAATATTGGGAGAACTAGATGCTATGGCTCATCATCTTCATCGTCCATGAGAGCTCCAAATCCTCGATGATCCATCTCTTCCTTAATGCCATTGACTCGTAAATTACCTCACTTATCTCCTTTCCTATGCTTCATTATATCTAAGTCGTCTTTCCTTTTTCCATTACGCGCCAAGGTTTGCCATCTTCACCACACTTTCTCCTACCTCTGTGCATAGTGGTATGTTTAGCTAGCCATAGGTAGGCACTCTAAACTCAACACCACCATCAAGATCTTAATTTCCAAAGGAATAATGTGAATGTAAGATCCTATGGGTTGGCGTAAAAATTCAAACTCATAGAAAACTTACTCCGAGTATAATACATACACAACGTACTCCAAAGTATAAGCATGCATCCAAGGTTCACCAACATCAAAAAAGTTTGGTAATATTCCCACATCCAAACCCTTGGTTTGTAACTCCATCTTTTCTTTGATGCATATATGGAAAATAACTCATACAATTCTATAGGAAAAAAATGAAAAATGTCTCATCGAGTTCATGATAAAGATGATCTTCCACCCATTATGCGCATTGAAATTAGGTCCGAGAACCATATCTTCATGTAAAATGATCTTTCTTCAATTACCTAATCTTCAATGGCTGCAAGAGTCAAGCGATATGCCATCATCATGTAACATCATGAAAACAATTTGAAAAGAGGTCCCGACAACGAAACCAAAATGTAGTCTTTATTATTTCACTCAATTTCCTAAGCACATTAGAACTTTACTCAGATGCATATCCGAGTGCTCACTTGAAGCGTTCGAAGTGAATAGGTCCCTCTTTTGTATTGTTTTGTCAAGATGTTAACATGCATAACCATATTAACCATTATCAAAGTGTATATTCCATCATAATAATCAGATCCATGAGTTAAAATTAGAAACACACATAATAAGAAAGCATATTAGATCAGATCACAATTAAGATCAAATTTACCATACAAGTACCATGAACAGAGACATCAACAACTAATATCCATCCACAATGATCCATTTTATTAATTCATCATAAAACAATAGCTGAATACATCACAATACTCTCATAGAGTCATGCATGCAAATTCATGCCAAAGAACATAACTTTGTTACAACTTAGAACTATATAAAATAAGGAAGAGTACTACATACTTATAGGGGTGGGGACTTTCCCTTCACCACCCATTCATTCTCAAAATAGGTTGCATGCTCGGAATAGCCATCTACCAACAACAGCATGCTTCTCCATGGTGGCTAATAATAGATTAATTGATAATTAAACTCTTCCTTAATCCTATTATTAACATAGATTATGTATGTCTCTTGGTCTTCCACTTACTCCCAAAATAGATCTTCCTTTGCCACAAAGTCTTCATGTTGTTATATTTTCTTGAACTACACTCCAAGTGATTTTCCGTTTTTATCCCATGCTATGCAAAAATGGCTAAGTATTGAGTGCCCGAGCGCGAGACTTTAAGGCGCATTCTCGCCAACCACTCGCGCTTCTTCATGCACCCCCTTTTTTCATGCTACTACCACATGTTCCTATAATACTTAGTGAATTTTTCATCAGCCCAACATATGCCGAGCATCATACATCATGTAAGAACTCGTAAGTGATCTCGCATTCACCTCAAAAAGTACAATGTGAACACGCATATGTGTATGGAAAATGATAGAGAAAACTATGAATCTAAGTAACATAATACAAAATATGCAACAAATAATAACATAAGTAAGTAAGGATACATCATGTAGTCACAAAATCATATACTTTAGAAATTTAATTATCTAGGTCTCACTCTCATACTACTATTTAGAAGGTTCTTGAGTGAAGAAAGTACTAATTAACCCCCATCTTTTGGCCATCTTATTTTACTTTTATTTCATCATTTCCACACATTTTTATCCACATGCCCATTCTATTTTGGCATTTTACCATCATTTTAGCCTCAAGTTTGGGGCCCCATGGTAGTATTGGGGTGCTCGTGGGTGGTGCCCTGGGCCAACAAGGGCACCCTAATCCTTTTTCTACTTTCCCGCCACTTTTTGGGCTCTTTCTAGCCATTTTTCATCCTTATATTTTTGGTAGTCGGCCATGTCAAGGTTAATTACAAAATTAGATCAAGATAAACCTATAAATATAAAGTTATGAGACCATAATGAGGGACCTAGCATCATCTACTACTATCACTCATCTAGAGTTGCATCCATCTATTGCATTTGCATCCACATAGCTCCATCATCAAGGCACAAGCTAGGAAGTCTAAATCACACTTCATAGGGGGATGATTCTATTCTATTCCATGCACACATGCTATTACATTTTCTACATTTAGCTATTGCTCGATATTTCACAAAGTACGATCGACAAAAGAGCACCTAGGGCATTACATGCAAACACACACCAGAACTACATTTGGGTTTGAAATGTAGTGCAACACATAAAGTAAGTAAGCCCATTGTTGTGGCGGATGAGGTCATCAGACCCATTCATTTTGTATTTCTATTTTTAGGATTTTAATACTTCCTTTTGGTATTTTGCAGGTCTATACTTCAACTTGAATTAGTGGCGACATACGGCGTGGAAAAAAATTGATGTGACACACAACGAGGGTTTCACACCACCCTCTGACCTTGTAAGAACTAGTTCCAAAGATTTTTCACAGGACTCAAGGTGCCCAGATTGTAGACCAGGAGCTCTCATGGGCACTCTAGTCCTCCTCTAAGTGTGATAGTCAACTCGATTCTCCAGATCCGAGTCTTTGTGTGACCTATGCATAGTCATTCTTTCTCCTATTTTGTTCATCATCTTTATGACATTCTGCGCTGACCACCAATTATCAACTGAGTTCTTTCCTTACCTTCTTGCATATTAGGGTTTTTATTACATTACTTTAGTTATTTAGTTACTTTACATATTGTCTTAGCATAGTTATTTTTGCGTTTATGTCCTCGAGATTATATTAACTATCCCCATACTTCCTCTTATTAGTTAATTTTAGTTCATCATTTTGGTGAACTCAAATCTTGTGGATTTTCCTTATTTCAATTTATGCCCATCACCCATAGTGGTCATTTTGGACCTCTTAAATATTGTGAGTTCCTTCATTTACCCATCGTATTTCTAGGTCAATGGCTAATACAACTACCTATACTATGAAAACCCTTTAGATAACTCCATTTTGTGTTCCTCTCCATGAAATCAAAGCCTTTGATAGTGAAAAATCCTATGATGAAGACACTAATATCAACCAAGAACAACTTAATACTATTACTAACTTCTAATAAGTTTTGCACAAAAACACCACTCATCCCCCACATGTCTTGCACTATTTAATTTCCACTAAGCGAGCTTGAGATGCTTCCACTTATGTTGTGCCTTCTTCGGCTCCCATGTTCTCCACTCTTCCCGTTTATGTTTCTACTCCTATCATTACAACTACCACTCCCATCACCCACCTTAGCACTCATAATGTGCAACTTGGATCTTATATACTCATGATTTCACATCTTTATATTAGGACCTACAAAATCAAATTCACTGACTCCAATTTACTATCTTGTGGATCACCATATCTTGATTCTACCTCATTGTTACATACCCCCTTCACCCCATAATGCAGACTAGAGTGATCATGGGCACTCTAGTCCTCCTCCAAGTGCCATAGTCAACCTCGGATCCTCCAGATCTAGTCTTTGTGGGACCTCTGCACAATTGTTCTTAGTCCTAGTTTCTTCGGTCATCATCTCTATGACACTCTGTGCTAGTCACCAATTATCGGTAGAGTTCTTTCCTCACCTCCTTCTTGCATATCGGGGTTTCTATTGCATTACTTTAGCTATTTAGTTAATTTTAGTTCATCATTTTGGTGAACCCATCTTCTAATTTTCCTTATTTCAATTTATTCCCATCACCCATAGTAGTCATTTTGGATCTCTTCAATATTGTGAGCTCCCTTCATTTACCCATTGTATTTCTAGGTCAATGGCCGATCAACTACCTATATGGCTAAAAACCTTTTACATAACTCCAACTATGTTCCTCTCCATGAAATTAAAGCCCTAATAGTGAAAAATCCTACACGAAGACACTAAAATTGATGAAGAACAACTTAATGCTATTCTTGACTTCCAAAAAGCTTTACGTAAAAACCCCACTCATCCCCCGCATGTCTTACACATTTTAATTTCCATTAAGAGAGATCGAGATGCTTCCACTTTTGTTGTACCTTCTTTAGCTCCCATGTGCTACACTCCACCCATTTATGTTTCTACTTCTATCATTACAACTACCACTCCCATCACCCATCTTGGCACTCTAATGTGCAACTTGGATCTTCTTCAAATACTCTTGATTTCACATCTTTATATTAGGACTGCAAAATCAAATTCACTAGCTCCATTTCTTTACTTACTTCATGGGTAACCATCTCTCAATTCTACCTCATTGTTACATACCCCCTTCACCCCATATTGTAGACCAGAGAGCTTATGGGCACTCTAGTCATCCTTTAAGTGCCATAGTCAACTCGGATCCTCTAGATCCGGGTTTTGTGGGACCTCTACAAAGTCGTTCTTGCTCCTGTTTTCTTTAGTCATCTCTCGTGACACTACTCCACTCACCAATTATCAATAGAGTTGTTTCCTTACCTCCTTTTTGCATATTAGGGTTTTTATTACATTACTTTAGTTATATAGTTACTTTACATATTGTCTTAGCATAGTTATTTACTGCATTTATGTCCTCGAGATTAGATTAACTATCTCCATACTTCCTCTTATTATTTAATTTTAGTTCCTCATTTTGGTGAACTTGTCTTGCAAATTTTCCTTATTTCAATTTATGCCCATAGCCCATATGATCATTTTGGTTCTCTTGATATTATGAACACATCATATTTCTAGGTCAATGGTACGATACAATAACCTCTACGACTAAAAACCTTTAGATAACTCTAACTATGTTCATCTCCATGAAATTGGAAGCCTCTAATAGTGAAAAATACTATGATGAAGACACTAATATCGACCAAGAACAACTTAATTCTATTATCGACTTCCAACAAGCTTTTGCAAAACCCCACTCATCCTCGCATGTCTTGTACACTTTAATATCTGCTAAGTGAGCTCGAGATGCTTCCTCTTATATTGTGCCTTCTTCAAATCCCATGTTCTCCACTCCACCCATTTATGTTTCTACTCCTAATATTACAACTACCGCTCCCATCACCCACCTTGGCACTCCTAATGTGCAACTTGGATCTTCTTCAAATACTCTTGATTTCACATATTTATATTAGGACATGCAAAATCAAATTCGCTAGCTCTAATTTGCTACTTCTCGTGGATCACCATCTCTTGATTCTACCTCATTGTTACATACCCCCTACACCCTAGATATCTCTACTTATGCATTTCCACTCAACTTCCTCTCTCCTAAATTGCCCATTTTTAAAGGCCATGGTGACCCACAAGAGCATCTATGTGCTTTTCATGTAGCTTGTCTTGATTACACAAATGATCATATCATTCTCGTTAGATTTTTCCTCAAATTTTACAAGACTCTCGATGCTTTGATGCGTTGGTTCTATGCGGTAGTTTCTTGCTTCAGCGCATTTCTCACACACTTTTATATCAACATTGGCTCTAAGATTTCTTATGCTTAGTGACACAACTCAAGAAAGGGACCAATGAACACTTATCCAGGTTATGTGTTGTGCTACAAAAAAACTTAGCTAAGATGACTAATGTCCTTGTGGATTCTAAGCTTCAGGATTTATTTATTCAGAGTCTATTACCACCACTTCAAGAAAGCATTCTCTTTGAGACATCTTCCTCATTTGAACAAATTTTTCATATTCTCAAGCTTCATGAAACTAAGCTTCTCACCATAGGGAAACTTAAATATCAGGAACAAGCTTCATCCTTTACTCATGTTCAAAGTAATCCACCATGCAAAGCATCTATAAATAAATCCATGGACATGAAAACTATTGTCAATGCAATATCTACTCCTCTAGGGAGCTTTGAACTCAACCATACAGATGTGATTTTATTAAGATTAGTACACCACCGAGTGTCTTGCTACCACAACTTCTCAATAGTAATCGATTGCTGTACCATCACCTCTATAACTTGATCCATCTTGACCCAAAGGGTGTACTTTCGATGATATCTCTTATTGTGATTACCATAAATGTATAGGACATTCCACTGATCATTGTTTTTAGTTACGACATCTCATTTAGGATTTTCTTGACAATGGTCAAATTGAGCTTCAAATCTACCACATCCACACCTCCTAACGAAAATCATAAACTTCAGATTTTCAACAACCCCTTGCCAAAACATGATACAAAAATGATTGATTTCTCTGCTAATTATGTCTATCACATAGTACCTTTTCCATCGAGCTCTGAATTTCTTAATCGCTAACATCGACACTTCACAACTTGTCATTTCTTTTTCCAAGCACCAATTATCATGATAAATTTACATATAATCATTTACACATCCATGCATTTATCAGCTTGATCTCTATCAACAATACTAAGGTTGACCCATCATGGCCCATTAGTGCATGTTCTATGGCCCTCCTTAAGGCTATCAATTATCCTCCATCGCAAATCAAATACCCTTTTCGTAAACCCTTTGGCATTGTCAAACTACATGTCACAGTTAGCCTCTTACTATGCTTGTCCATTTCCTTGTTGGAAACATAGTTGAGGGATGTGACTTGCTTCTAGGCCTTAATTGGATTCGTCACTCTCAATCTATCATATCTATGAATCACTTGCGACTCAAATTCATTCACAAATCACAAGTCATTTCTATCAACGATGTGTTATCCATATTTTTCCCCCAAAAATATTGGATCAGCCACGACCCCGCACAGAAAGAACCAGAGAAATCACATTCAAATCCTACAAACAGGTTGTAGGGAGACTCTACAATGGAAGTGGCGGGGCCTGCGAAAGATCAAATGATGCAATGTGAGAATTTAAAAATGGATTTATTGAGTGAATCGTGCCTTAAATCCATTAAACAGATTACAGGAAGGCTCAAAAATGGAATAGTAGGGTTAGGGCAGGAGGAGATAGTGTCAAAGAGGCCAGAGGTTCAAAGAGAAGAAGTGGTGAAGGTTCGAGGTCTTCGGGCTCTGGAACAGTTCAGAATGAGTCCAAAATCGACTAAGTATGGAGGAGATAGTAGACACTACCAAGTGTCCAAGCAATGCATCTCCAAAGTTGAATCCAAAAAGGAAGGATCAAAGCAAGCACCGAGCCCCACATGTCCTGTGCCCAAAGAGGAGGTAGAGTCAAAGCTAAAAGTCAAATGGCGGATAGGGCGGGCCTAAAAAAGGCTAAGTATAGAAATGCAAGTGGAGGCTGCCACGCGTCAGCTTGGCACATCCCCAAGGGTAAATCCAAAAGTAGAGACTCAAACGAGTGCCAACTCACCACGTAGTCCAAGGTCCGAAAAGGTAAGAGGGAGGTCGTTGAAAAGTCCAAAGACCTATGGAGGCTTCCAAGTGTCAACTCGATGCTCCTTCAAAGGAAAATCTTGATTGGGATTTTAAGTGAGTGCAGAGCCTCCACGCATCTCCGGCCATAAAGGGACAAAGGTCGGGTTGAATAGTCAAATGCATTGAGATAGACCAGTGGAAGGTGCCAAGTGTCCAAATGACACTAATTCAAGAGAAATTTGAAGGAGGTTTCTAAGCAAGTGCGAGGTTGCCATGTGTCCCCGGTTAGATATATGACCCGCCGAGCAAAGGACTTAGCCAAAAACATAAGGAAATTGAGTAGGTCACGGAAGAAACCACATGTCAACCCCACGCCATTCCAAAAGAAAAATACGGTGGCCTCCCACAAACATTTGCCAATCTCCCACGTGTCCCATTTTAAAAGGGGGCCCATTTTCAAACTAGTTTTCTTGCCTTTTTGTACGGACCCGATACAAATTTCAAAGGGGCATATCTTTCGACTTGGGGCTTGAAATCCAGCAAATCTGGCACCATTGGAAAGATCTCAGCCTCATCTATGCCATGAAGATAAGAAACTTTAAGTTTGGGGAGGTTAGGTGGGATAAAAATGGAGAAACGTCTTTAGGGCCATTAATGCAGGATCTATTTTGCCCCAATAACTAGACCGGATTTGATCTGATCAGCTATTTCCTCCTCCTTTGAGGCAACGAACAAGAAATTGACAATGCATCAAGACATATTTGGGAGCATATTTTGTAGGAGGAATTGATAAAGCAATGGTTGAACTTGACCGGTTTTTCCCACTTCTCTCTCTTTCTTCCCTCTCGTGTCAATCTATAAAAGCGAGGTCAGGACTCATTATAAAGGGTTGGAAATTCTTCTGCGTTTTGTAGGCTCCCCTTTCCTTTCGCAAACAAATTCATGGAGTTTCATACCTTCTATTAGATCACAACATGTTTTATACCTTTTGGCCATTTTTAAACGCATTGTATCAAATCAGAGAGCAATAATACATGTTTGTGGCTGATTTTCGACCCTTTCTTGTCTTCATTGCTCTCATTTGGTATTTCATTGCAAAACTGGTTATTTGTGCTTGATTATTGTATGCATTTTTGGTTTGTGCCTATCAGCAAAACAAATGTTCATCATTCCTTCAATGTATCACCTAGTTAGCTTAGTTTTAATTTCTTGCATTCTTTTCATCCTTGTCTCCTTGGCAATATTAGATTAGGTCTAGGAATAAATCCTTTGCAAATTTCACATATGCACCTAGACAAAGGAATAGGAACCAACCTTAATCTGGAGAGTTTTCCCATTTGCAAAGTCCCACACCTTTGGGGAAAACTCAATGTTATGCGAATCACATCAAATGACAGGTTTTAAACACCAAATCTAAGAAGTCATTTGGGGTGTTGTGATTTTGCACTAACATGATATTCCTTCATCTCCTCCATTGTTGTCATCTCCTAATACAATTTCTCGTATATCATCTAACCCTTCTCACACATCTCATTCTATGTTACTCAAAGCACAATATACTCCTAGTTCACCTACTCGAGTACCTTTTACGTGACTGAATCATTCCATTAGTCCTACACATCGGCATAGGCCTATCCCAGGACACTCACCGCATCTAGGTATCGATTTATTCCACATGGTTTTTCATCACCTTCGTGCTCTGCCTCATGTAGATCTCCATCACCGACTGCATTTTACTATGCCTCCATCTTCATCATATATTCATCCATCCCATGCGCATAGGCTTCATTCACCGGCCCAACGTTTGTCTACTATACCACCACTATTAGATCATGGTCCTACGCTTTCATCCTCACAGACATCGGGTGGAGGACCTTCATCTTTCACTATCATTGGTTAGTTTATTCATTTCTATATACTTGGGGGGCATAGCACCTAATTTCCCCCACCTTATGTCATCACCATATCTATCATCTTTTCATCTATCAATCACATGTCCTAGCACCATCGTTACCTGATGACACACTCTTGTGCTTTGGTTCACACTTGATTGTTGAGGGATTACTATTACACTGAACCCACACACTGCACTATAGGAATTATACATTTCATTTCATCACACATACTCTCATGTCATACACCAAAATTTTTACATTTTGTCTGACAACCTTTGACATTTACACATTCATCCATCACACATTTCTACTAGTTTTCCAATATTTTAATCTTCTACGCGTCTAGGATAATATGTTGTTCATCCTACACATTAGATACATTTTATAGGGTGTCCATGTGAATAGTCATATCATACAATGCACATTTCTACATCACACATATTCTGCATACTATCCTAAGTTAAATTACATATGAGTCTAGCATTATATTATATTTTACATATTCTAAAAATTTAGTATCACACTCTATACCCTGTGTTTTTACATATTCTATACACCACATGGTTGTTTCATCATTACACATATTACATTGTTTTCTATGTGCTGCACTCACCTCCCTATGACACACTTTATCTCCTTGGTACATACTTGACTTCCGATGGTTTACAAATCAAATGGACCTTACACTCACCATGCAACATTTCATCATGCAACATTCTTAGGCTAATGACATACACTTTAGGCTAAATCATCACTCACTCTTTCTATCTAGTAGTGGTATACACTTTAGGCTAGATCACCACCTCCATTATATCATCTTGTAGTGGTATACACCTTAGGTTACATCACCACTCCTTACCATTCATTATATAGTGATATACACTTAGGGCTAAATCATCACTTGTCCATTCATCTTATAGTGATATACACTTAGGCTAAATCATCACTCATCCATTCATTTAGTCATGATATACACTTCAGCTATAGGGTTCACGCATATCCTTTCTATATGTCACACTTCATTACTACACATACACATTCACCACAACATGCTTTAGACACAATAAACAAACACTTTGTGGCCATTTCCCGATGAGACACTCTCGTTTATGGTTAATTCTTGAATGTTGAGGGGGAAAACAAAATGAATGCATATACTTCCATTCAATTAGGGGAATTCAGATCCTATTATTCCACTTTGCATTCCATTCCATCCATACACAACATCTTGCATTGTTTTGGGGGCATTTACTCTTGTTTACAAGTGTTTTACTTGATCACTTTATCGCACATGTTAGACTTATTTCTTATATGTCATTATCTATACCATCCAAACATGCGTTTTCACACCTTTTTAGTGTGATCACAGCTACAAGACTCCTACATGTAGCTTGCATGCTCGACTTCTACCCTTCCTACACTGGTCGCTAGGGGCATCCACATTCATCTCTCCCATGTGTTATTGTTTCATTTTGTACTTAACATCTTACATTACTCGATCCTACACAATTTTGACATATTTTCTATTTATTTAACATGCTAATGTGTGTCCCATGTGTAACACTTATTTTAAAAGATTTATGTTTCCATGTCGCTTGCTTTTTTTGCTTATATTTGTCTACCATTATTTGCCATTATATGTGGGCTTTGCCCTATGCTTATGTGCACACTTTCTTATTTTTGCATCCATGATGGCCTTGCATGTTTTACGAAATCATGAGTGGTGTCCCATGTTTGTGGCCTACTTTGGGTGGCCTACTTGTTTTCTTGCGTGTTTTCGTTTACTACATTGTCATGTAGCTTACACATGTTTTCTAATGCATCCATTTTTGTTTACACTTGTATTTGGACAACCTTATTGTTTGTGCATGCCTTGGTTTCCACCAAGCACTTTATAAGATTACAATGTGCATGTGGTTGGTCCTCTTTTGGGGCCACATGCCTCCTATCAATGACGTCACATGTGTCCCGAAAAGAGGGGGCATCATTTGGGGTTTTTACATACTAACATAGAGATTCTACATTGGCACGGTTCAATTTTCTACAACGAGTGCATTGAGACCCATCTACAAACCCCATACACAAGTGGATTTTATAGGACATGGCATTATTAGCATTTTTGGGAAGCGATTACATGCTTCATGGGTTATAGTGGGTGTGCCTCTCTACACTACTTCGGCCAGTGGCATCAGATTGCCCAAAAAACTAGGATAATACATATATCTCTTCAAACACATTTCAAAAGAAGTGGTTAGAGATTGGAGGACATAGAACATCTCCTCCCTACACTTCTTTAGCCGGTGGCATGAGATCACCCAAAAACTTGTAGTACAGGTATCCTTCTACACTCTTCCTCTTGACATGGATTAGGTGCACTCGTTCCATTTACACTTTTATTTTCACATACTTTGCATTTGCATATTTTACACCTTCATATACATTCATACTTTACATAGCATTTTTACACTTACATATATACATATTTGAATATTTGATCATTTTCACGTTGTAGGTCTAGCCGTATGAGAAACAAGCATTCAAATTGGGGAAATAACAACAACAATGTCAACAACAACATTCTGCAACATCACATGGTTTACTAGCCATGCAGGTACACTATACACCACAACATCTACACATGTGTTCCACCCTAGATTCACTCTCATCACTTTTTCTTTAGGCATTTTTCATCTTTAGTTTGAATGCTCCCCCATCTTTCTTTTTTCATTCCATGCTTTTGTCTAGTCCTTCGATGTGTTTCTAATACACTCTTCACAGAAATTAGGTACACATTTCTATCTACTTTATGCTACCAAGCATTCAGCTCACCAACATAAAGTGGGGAAAAATGTAGTAAAAAAATCATGCACTTTAGACATTTATTTATCTCGGTCTCATACTACTATTTAGAATCTTTGTTGAGTGAAGAAGGTACTAATTAACCCCCATCTTTTGGCCATCTTATTTTACTTTTATTTTTTCATTTCCACACATTTTTATCCACATGCCCAGTCTGTTTCAACATTTTCCTATCATTTTAGCCTCAATTGGGACACCAGGGGTAAGATTGGGGTACTGTGGGCACCCTAGTCCCACAAGGGGCACCCCGGTCCTTTCTAATTTCCCGCCACTTTTGGGCTCTTTCTATCCGTTTTTATCCTTATCATTTTGGTAGTCAACCATGTCGAGGTTAATTATGGAATCAGATCAAAAGAACCCTATAAATATAAAGTTATGAGACCATAATGAGGGACTTACCATCATCTACTACTATCACTCATCTAGAGTTACATCCATCTATTGAATTTGCATCCACATAACTCCATCATCAAGGCACAAGCTAGGAAGTCTGTATCACACTTCATAGGGGGAGGATTCTATTCTATTCCATGCACACATGCTATTAAATTTTCTAAATTTACCTATTTCTCTCTATTTCAAAAAGCAAACCGACACAAGAGAACCTAGTTAATGACATGCACATACACACCAAAACTACATTTGGGTCTTAAATGTAGTGCATCACTTAGATTAGTAAGCCTAATGTTGGGGTAGTTGAGGTCAGTCTGAACCATTCATTCTGTATTTTTATTTTTAGGGTTTTGATACTTCCTTTTAGTATTTTGTAGGTCTTTACATCAGCTTGAATTAGTGGTGACATACAGTGTGGGACAACGAACCTGATGCGACACACAACAAGGGTTTTACCACCCTCCGACCTTATAAGAACTAGTTCCAGAGTTTTTCATAGACTGTGGTGCCCAGATTGCAGACTAGAGTGCTCTGGGTGCCCTGGGTCCTCCACCAGTGCCCTAGTTCACTCGATAATCCAGATCCAGTCTTTATGATACCTCTACACAGTCATTTCTACTCCTATTTTCTCCACCATCTTTGTGACACTCTCTACGATAGTTACTAGTTATTAGTGAGTTCTTTCCTTACCTCCTTCTTATATATTAGGGTTTTTATTACATTACTTTAGTTATTTAGTTAATTTACATATTATCTTAGCATATTTATTTAATGCATTTATGTCCTCCTAGATTAGATTAACTATCCCCATACTACCTCTTATTAGTTAATTTTAGTTAATCACATCCAATCAATATCTAGGCTAATGTTTTGAAATTATTTTTGCAATTATTTGAATTAAATTCTTTAACTAGAAGAGGGAAGCAAGATTTCCTATCCGTATGTGTGCAAAGTGAGGTCCATGTCCATGTATATAAGTGTGACCTCAACAATCATGTTTGAACCTATAATAAGAGTGCATCATCGTGTAGGGGGAGAATATGTCCCCAAGTGTGTGAAAAATAAGATGGCTAGGCATAATATTGCTTAAGGTGCAAGGAATTCATTGCTTTTTAAGAGGCATGCCCAAAAGGGTAACAAAGTGATAAACACCCCGCCAAGTTTTCTAAGTAATAAACATATGGGCCAAGCCAATTAGGTTTAAATTTTCCTTTTAAGGAAGGCTATGCATTAGTGTTATTTTGATTTTATTTGAGCACTAAATTACCAATATTAAATTCTCGTGGACGTACCTTGGTATGATAGGTGCAATTATTAAGCATGAAGATTATTTAAATCCTATACACGTTGAGATTCAAGAATTTTAAGTTCACGTAGGCATTAATCCCAATATTTTTTGTCTTGGAGTATATTTTTAAGAGAAATGTGTAAAGATGAGATTTTGAGTTCCAAATAAATGACTGTTTTAGTACCATGTACAAGAGAAAACTACGTGGCATTGGTGGGGGTATAAAAACTTGTATGCAGTAGGCCCAAAGGGCGTATAACATTTGATTATGCCAATCATCACCACACCTATCAACAATATTACACAAAAATTAATGATTGATTGTTTTATTGATGGTCTCAACATGGCCATTACCTTGAGGATAATAAGGGGTAGAAAATGTGTGTTTAATCTTATATTTGGCACATAATTTTTTGACATTGCGATTTTTAAAAGATGAACCATTGTTAGTTACAATCATGGAAGGAACCTGAAGTGAGTGATGATATGTGTATTGAGAAATATGTAGATATCCTCACGGTGGTGGTGTGTAAAGGAGCAACCTTAACACATTTAGTAAAGTATTCAATAACAATGATTATAAATTTGTGTCCTTTATCCAATTCATGATTTACCTTGCTTATTGAGATCAAATCCCCATAATGAGAAAGTGCATTGGTATGTAATAGGTCAGTAAGTCATATGTTAGCGCATGATGGAGATTACTATGAATTTTACATTTATCAAGAGCACATTTAAATAAGAACTACCAATAATGACATATCATGTGGTATCACAACGTAGTCATCGTTCCTCATGTGAGCATGTGTTAGCTTGGTAAGGATGGGAGGTAGAGGAATTTATATATAATAGTATACCATTCCTATTTTTAGCTACAGGTGATGGCAGAAGAACTTACAAATCCTCTTTGCTATGGGATTTGATATAGGGATGGTACAAATGGCGAATGATGAATGTAGTGTGGCCATGAGTATGTATAAGGAAATAAGAGAAGTGAAACTAGCCATTGCATCAGCGTATCGAGTGTCTTTATGTGGCACAACCGTAATAGTGTATGAATTAAATATGGTGAGCATGTTGGTAATTTTTTTGGTAAGGTATGATTTTCTCTTATTTTGTTTAGTATGCATCATAGAATTGATTAACAATAAGTTGGGAGTCACCAATAATTTGAAGATGATGTATAGGAAGGGAGAATGCAACAAATAAGCCTAAAATGAGTGCTTCATATTCAACTATATTATTCATACAAGAGAAGCTGAGGTGATAAATAAAGGGAATATGTTCATCATGTGGTGTGATAAAGAAAATACCATCTCCAACTCTGGTGGCATACCAAGAGCCATAAAAATACATGGTCCAAATATTAATGTCAATGGTATAAGTAATGAAATCATCATGAAAATTGTCATAAATGGAGAAGGATCGTTGATGAGGATCTTTGAATAATTGATCAATAATTACTTGTCCTTTAATATATTTTTGTGGAATAAATTTAAGGTCAAATTTAGTAAGTAACATAACCCAACGAGCTAGATAGATGGATAAATGAGTCGATAAATTAAGTAGCGTAAAGAATTAGTTTTAGTAATGAAATGGATTTTAGTATTGACCATGTAATTTTGTTACTTATTAGTAGCGAGATAAGTCCCAAATACAAATTTTTAATGTAAGTGTAATTACACTCATAAGAGAGTAAGGTGCGACTAATATAATAAATGGCACATTAATGTTAAGTCACATCATGATGAGCAAACAAGGTTCTAAGGCATGAAAATTAGCTAATATATAAAAAAATAGCAGATGATCGTGGGAATGAGAGGGGTCAAAATAGGTAGATTTAGTAAATAAGCTTTGATATCATCAAAATCCTATTGACAATTGTCATCCCATGCAAATGTAGTATCTTTTTTCATGAGTCATGTAAAGGGTTGGGTTTATCATCTATTTGTGTGATGAATCAGTGGAACATTAATTTTACCTTGTAATGAGCATAGATGATGAAGGTTATGAGGAAGATGCATGTCTATAATAACATTAATTTTTTTGGGATCAATTTCAATACCTCATTGAGAGATGATCTAACCTAGTAACTTAGTAATAGTAACACCAAAAACACATTTTTGGGATTGAGGTTGACATTATATTGTTGTAATCACATGAAGAGGGTATGAAGGACCTGAGCATGTTGAGCATGATGCTTTTATTTGGTGAGGATATCATCAACATAATCTTTGATGACTTTATGAATATAATCATGGAATATATGAGTCATAGCACATTGGTATGTAGCACCACTGATGTTCTTAAGGCCAAAGGACATGACAATATAAAAATGTGTCCCATGGGTTTGTGAAATAATTTTTCTCATAGTCAAAAAGGTTAATTTTTATTTGATTATAGCCAAAAACCCATCCATACAGAAAACAAATGCAATGAACCACGTCGGAATAAAAATAGAGTCAATAAGTGGTAAGGGAAAACTATCTTTAGGAGAAGATTTATTAAGATCATGAAATTCAATACAATAAAAAACTTGCCCATTAGGTTTCATGACAAGGAAAATATTAGAGACCCATTGTGGGTAATTAACAACATGGATGAACTTTGTATCTAATAATCATTGGATTTTTTTTGACTAACAAGGCCACACATGGATGCATTTTGAAATTTTTTTAGTTGCATAGAATTTTCACTCTCATGAACTACAATATTATACATAGCTATAAGGGATCTATACCAAACATGTTGCGATAGTGTCATGTAAATAAATCCAAGAAGTCCTATAGCACTTGCTAAATATCGAGTGCACTCAGTATTGGTAAAAGAAGATTCTAAAAGAACTATACATGGATCATCATTAGTGCGAGGTTGTATGGTGTAGTTTCTTCATTAAGTAATGTGGATCGGTCCTCAACATATGGTTGGGTGGGTATGGTATCATGAGCATCATTATGTATACTATAAGGGCCATTTTCACAAAGTATATGGTATCACATAGAGAATGGGGGAATCTCCTCTTGTGATGATGCAAAGGGAAGGGAACATAGGCTCCAATGTACTCTATGAGGGGCTCGTTAGTGTGAAATCAATATAAGTATGGTAATTTAGGAGAGGTAGTAGAATTTATGAGGTGTGGATGGAATAACTAGAGTGTATGTGAATGTGAAGTGGTATAGACCTCAAATAGGTTTTTCTAGAAGGAAGAGGTCCCTCCCAAGAAAAGGCGTTGGATGAGAAAGGAGATAATCCTATTCCTACCCTATTTAGTTGCTTAGGGAGAGAAATGGTCTCAACAATACCTTGTCCATTGCAGCAAAGGCCTAAGCCGGTGAAACCATGTCGCAATAAATACTTATAACCAATGTCATATGTTGCATAATCAATAATAGGTGAGGTAGAGTGATTTTGAGGAGTGGGTGTGGGATCACGATCAATAGTATCAAAAAGGTAAATGTAGATGGATCAAACGAAACATCATATACAACACCCTCATGGAGAAATTTGAGTCGGGCATGCATGTAGGGTGGAAGGGATGACATGCATAAAATGTAACCAGGGATGGCCTAGGAGGAGATTACTGATTATGATTATTAGGCATGACATGTCATAAAATATGAAGAGTGCATGGTCATACAATAATGGGTAAATATATTTAACCTAATAATTACTTGGGTGTATTCTCAAAACCACACATAAATATAGTAGATGGAGTTAAATCAACAACAAAAACCCTAGCTAATGTAAGAAAAAAATATTCATATATATTAATACCGGACCCATTATCAACTAAGGCATGTTTAACTATTACATTATGAATATAAACCTAGATACATAATGGAGGTGCATTATTAAACAGTTTCTTGGGAAGGGATATCAAATGGAGTAAAAGTAATATGTTCATTATTGATTGAAAGAGTAGTGGGTGAGAGTATGATCCATAGTGTGTCATAAATCATGCAAACATTTAGGATGGGATTTATAAAATTTAGTCATAGAGATATCCATTAGAAAGAAGTAAGAGTAAGGAAAAGATGTGATCACTATGGGTAATGGGAATGTAAGGGTTGGGTTCACCAAATGATGAAAAGAAATTTAAATCTTTATAAGAGGACTGAGATCAAAAACATATATTAGTAATAAACAATATCTATCATGTAAGAAACAAGAAAGTGTAAGCAATAACGAGATAATAGTGAATTAGATTGTATTCGGAGATAGGAGATAAATATGGGCCAGAAATGAGTGGAACAAGTTGGATTTGGATTGAGTAATATTTTTCTCGGAAAACTAGAACCTAAAAATCCTTAGGATAGGACCACCTAAAAAGGACAAGACTTCCGAGCGCTAGTGTAAGCTGAGTTGGGAACTAGTGTTCCAACAATAAATTTGGATATGATATTTTCAATATATGATGATGTATGTTTCCTTTCACTCTTTGTCACATACCGAATCTCGCAAAAGAACCCTAGCTATCTGTACAAGGCTCTAGAAAACATTAGATGAAATAAATAATGCATATAGTTGCGTCAAATTGACCTCGATGGTCACCCCAATATGATTTTCACCAGAGAGAGAGAGAGAGAGAGAGAGAGAGAGAGAGAGAGAGAGAGAGAGAGAGAGAGAGAGAGAGAGAGAGAGAGAGAGAGAGAGAGAGAGAGAGAGAGAGAGAGAGAGAGAGAGAGAGAGAGAGAGAGAGAGAGAGAGAGAGAGAGAGAGAGAGAGAGAGAGAGAGAGAGAGAGAGAGAGAGAGAGAGAGAGAGAGAGAGAGAGAGAGAGAGAGAGAGAGAGAGAGAGAGAGAGAGAGAGAGAGAGAGAGAGAGAGAGAGAGAGAGAGAGAGAGAGAGAGAGAGAGAGAGAGAGAGAGAGAGAGAGAGAGAGAGAGAGAGAGAGAGAGAGAGAGAGAGAGAGAGAGAGAGAGAGAGAGAGAGAGAGAGAGAGAGAGAGAGAGAGAGAGAGAGAGAGAGAGAGAGAGAGAGAGAGAGAGAGAGAGAGAGAGAGAGGTTTCCCTTGTTCCGAGTCATACCAAGATAGTGGGATAAAACTACTTTTCCCCAAGATGAATGTGTGAGATACAAGTCGAAATAACCCTCCTATGAAGTGAATAATGTAGTCCTTGAATTTTCTCTTTTCCCAAGTAGTAGATAGTAAGTAATAGCCCAAATTTCCCAAACCCTAATAATAGTGAGTAATTCATGTGTATATATGATTCCCTTATTTGAATTTCATCATTAACAACTAAAAGGCCGACCCAAAGTGATAAAAGAGGATTTAAAAAGATAAAAAAATGATGTGGTATTTCAAATTTGAGAAAAGGAGGGAAAAGGACAAAAGTTCCCAAAGGGGATAAGTAACACCTAGGCGTTCTTATCCCTTATGGGAGGTATTTTCTGGGATGCTCAAGGATATAATGGAAAATAAAAATTTGTGTCACACATTGTCTAATGTTCACAAGTATAAAATATTTCAAGGAAATCAAATGATAAGTATATCAAAGGGATAAAGTAATGCAAAAGAATCTAGTTTTCTTACTTATGAATCATGCATATAATGACATACTTAGAGGCGTGATAAAAATAGAAAGTGCATGATTTGTGACTCGCAAAAGAGAATATAAGACAAATTGGCATCCATGGTAAAGAGACTAGAAAAAGGAAGGTTTTCATTATCTAGATTTCCCTAGCCACTATATTAAATGTCTTTACCTTTAGTAATGGGATCCCAACCAATATTTTTAGTGTGTATCAATCACTTTTTAAGGATCCTCATAGCCATGAGTGCGAGATTGTGGAGGTGAAATATATAAATACGCATAAGGAAATTTATCTCGATTATTGAGGAGGATCCCACGCACATCATCAAGGGGAGGAGAACTAGAACCTTCATGTTTTCATGCAAAGGAGAGTGGTAACATGGTAGAGACGACCCATTTCAAATCTAGGAGTAATGGTGAGAGTTGCTTATGTAAGAACCTCATTCCTTATAGTGCCCTTCCTAGAGGGTGAAGAAGGAAAAACATGAGAAATAATGAAAAGAGTGTTTCCTAATGGTCTAAGAAGGTATGAAAATGAGATATCACCAAATCTTACCTTCCTGGATCACACTTGAATCTACAAGACTACATTGGAAGTTATCATAGCCTTATGTAGTTAGAGAAACTATAATCAATAGTAAAGTTGGTAAAAATAGTTGAATTTCATTCTTTCCAAATAAAGAAAAGAATTTCCACTTTGAAAGTATTCTGAATATGAGTATAGTTAGTATGAATTAATAGAGTCTCCTAAGAGGATATTTATTGAAATAAAGGAATCTGGTCCGAAAGGCTTGAAAAGTTCACTAACCCAATTTTGCACTAATTGGGCCTATTTTTCAAGCCAAAATAAATGCATGAGTGTTTTCAATTTTCCATGGGATTGACAAGTGGGCTACAAGACCCCTCATTTTTTTTAAACATCCAAGGATAAGACCTTGATAAATAAGGCACCATGCAAAGTGAGCTAACTTAGGCTCTAAACTAACATTTTAGGTTATGTGAAACATTTGGATTGATAATATTTTCATATTTAATAAAAGAATAGTTCAAATATTATGCACAATATAATGAATATAAACACAATGCATGAGATATTTGTGGGAAAATATGCCCTAATATTTAATATATTCATAATAATAGCATAGCACCCTTTTGGCAGGAAACACCATACAATAGTCCCAAGGAAGAAATAACTCTATGATATCCTAGTATGGGAATTCCACTTCTAAGAGAATACCTATAATATCCTTATAGTAAGTATAATACTCAACTCATTCACAACATACATATAATGATATTCATCCCGTTTTTATAGGTATACATTACTCTTAATGTATGGGTGACACATAGTCCCAATGTAGGTTGACTCATTACGTAATATAACTAATTCCTATGTGACCCCATATATTATAAGCATATAACTAACTAAGGGTTATGTGTACCACATTTTGACATCTCAATTAACCCATATATTGCAATGAAATTGCTTGTATGAATCTGAATATCAACAACAATGGAACACCAAAGAACACAAGATTGTAGAGAAATGATAGAAATATGCAAGTAGAATAGCTTAGCCACTTCAAGGGGGAAACCTCCAAAACATACAATAAGACTCAAATGCTCAATATGATGATCAACTACTACCTACTAACCCCTATTTATACTCTTCCTATGTTATGGCCATCCCCAAGGCCAACCCACCAATGATAATATAACATATATGAAAGAGATACATAATGATAAGAAGTTATGATAGCCACAAGTCAACTATATACATCAAATGTAAGATATATGATTAAGGGCATATCATTCCCTTCCCATTAAATTTTTTTATCCCTAATGTTGAGAAGATCTAGATGTTACTACGGGAACGTCATATCCTTCAATGTTGCATTTTCATTGTCCATATTCTTCAACTTTATCATGTACTCAATAATAACCCATGTCCTCAATCTTTTAGTATGTGTATGAAGGATACATTTAGGTTCCAAGATGACTCTCCTCTCCTCATCGAGCTCAAGTAACAATGTTTAGAATAATACCCTCTCGTTCAATTTCTTTCTTCAGAAAGAAACATGAAAAATGGATGTATTCTCGGTTGTATCGTGGAAGTTCTAATTTGTATGCTTTAGTACCAATCTTCTAGAATACTTGACAGGGGTCATAATACTTAGGTGAAAGTTTGTTATCCTTTTGTTTTTATTTCAAATACATTTACTTATATGGTTGTAAATGCACAAAAACCCAATCACCGACTTCAAACTGCCTTTCCATGTGATGTTGATCAACTTGCTGTTTCATGAGGTTTTGTGCCATGGCCAAGTTCTCATTGAGACTAGAGAGAACCTCTTGTTGATGATGAATGTGTTATTCCATTGCTCTAACCCTTGTTTTTCCTTTCAACGATGATGTGATGGATGGTGGATGGTACCCATAGAGTGCCAAAAAGGAGACATTTTGGATGAAGTATGGAAGGAAGTGTTATACCACCATTCTGCAAGTGGTAGCCATTGGACCCATCTCGCTTGTTTATTTGAGGTGAAGCAATAGAGATATCCCTCCAAACACTTATTTACAACTTCTATTTTCCCATCAGACTAGGGATGATAAGAAGAGCTATGAGATAACTGAGTACCCAAACATGAGAATAAATCAGTCCAAAAATTACTAGTAAATATAGGGTCTCGATCACTTACTATAATATTTGGTGTCCCATGTAGCTTTTGAACTATCCATGAAGGTTGTTGCTCACTGTGCTTGTAGAAACAGTGTGGCAAGGCATAAAAATGAGCATATTTTGTGAATCTATCCACCAAAACCATGATGACATTTTTTCCTTCATATTCAGCAATCTGTGATGAATTCCATGGAAACCTCTTCCCAATGTTGGCTAGGAATAGATAGAGGTTGTAGAAGAACCGGGGACCAAATTGTTCCACCCTTATTTTTGAAAAAATGTGCATTTTGCCACAAAATTTTGGACATCCCCTTTGAGACCTTCCCAAAATATTTTTTTGATTCAATGATAAGTCTTCAAGAATCCAGAGTGCCCCCTACTGGAGAAGTGTGAAGCTAAGAAAGAACCCTATTTTAAGGGTGGAGTTATTACATAGGTATAATCTATCTTTATACCATAAAACATCCCCTTTCCATAATTTCAGACATTCTTGGATCATTCTGGATATTATGAATGAGGTTTTTCTGTAGATGGGTCATTTCTCCATTCAGACCTTTCCTCCTTTACCCAATCTTCCTGTAAGATGGATATGGAACTTAAAAATGTTGTATTTGCTTCATCTTTCCTGCAGCAGAGCATCCGCATCTACATTTCCCTTCCCTTTCTTATAGATAATCTCAAAATCATATCCCAACATATTTGAGACCCAATTTCATTTTTAATAAGATGATAAATGGTACTCCAAGAAGCATTTTAGATTATCATGATCTATCTTCACTTTAACGTGTCTTCCTATGAGATATGGTCTCCATTGATTTCTTGCATGAAGTATGGATAGCATTTCCTTCTCATAAGTTGGCTTTGGAGAATTATTACCTTTGAATTGATGGCTCAAAAGGAAATATGAATACCTTCTTGTATGAGAACTTCCCCCATACTGCAGACCCTAATACATCACATTCAACAATGAATGTTTTGGAAAAATTTGGAGTAAAGTGGAGTGGTGCTCATGACATCTTTAACTATTCAAATTATTTGGTAGTGTCCTCATTCCAATGGAAAGAGTCCTTCTTTAATAAATCTATGAGAGGTGTTGCTATACTTCCATAATGCCTTACAAATATACAATAATAAATGGTAAGCCCCAAAAATCCTTGGAGATTCTTTAGGGTTTTTTAAAACTTCCACTCCATCATGGCCTTGATATTTTAAAGATCCAATTTAACACCTTCATGAGAGATAACATGACCAAAATATTCAACCTCCTTGACTCCAAAATAAATATTAGAGGGCTTTACATAAAGTTGATATTGCTCAAGGGTTTCCAAAACCTTATTTAGATGATGCAAGTGTTCCTCCCATGTTTTGCTATAAATTAATATATCATCAAAGAACACTAAAAGGAACTTTTGCACAGAATGGCTTAAAAATAAAATTCATTGAAATTTGAAATGTAGAAGGTAAATTTGTGAGTCCAAAAAGAATTATCAATAATTCATGATGGCCTTCATGTGTCTAAAATGTGATTTTGTGAACATCCTTTTCCTTGATTTTGATTTGGTGTTATCCCAAATGAAGATCAAGCTTTGTAAAGTAAATAACACCATATAAATAATCAAGCAATAATCAATTATAGGAATAGGAAACTTATCTTTGATTGTGTACTTATTAATTTCTCTATAATTAGGATACATGAACCACATGTCATCTTTCTTATGCACCATTATTAATGAAGAAGAATAAACACTGATGTGGTGTGATGATTCCTACTTCCAACATATCTTGCACAATATTCTCGATCTCACTCTTTTGCACATATGGGTACCTATAAGGTCTGATGTTGGGCAGTTGGCTCCTTGGTACTAACTGAATAACATGATCATGATCTCTCTTTAGAGGTAAACCCTTTGGCATATTTTTAAACACAACAAAGTGTGCATCTAACACTGCTTACATATCTGATGGTATAATGTCCTTAGACTGATGTGCCTCTAATGAAAATAATTGTGCCACAAATCCCTCTACACCCTTTTTAGCATTTTGTGCATATGATGAGAGCTCACTAGTTGTGGAGACTTTTCTCTTAAGCCTCTTAGCTCAAAATTCCTTCCTTTAGATTGAAAGTGCATGAAAAATTCTTGGAAGTTCATCTCAATGGTTCCCAAGGTGGTAAGCCATTGAAATCCTAACACAATGTCTACTCCTCCCATAGAAATGGCATACATGGGGATATTTAGTATGTAATATCCCATGGTGAGCTTAATGTTATGGCATTTTCTAGAACAAGTAATAGTACCTCCATCAACAATCATTACTTGACATTCAGGAGCTGGATAAATAAAACAATTCAGGCGCATTGCTAACTTATGATTGATGAAGTTGTGAGTACTTCCTGAGTCAATCAACACTGTGACCCTCTTTTTTTTAATAATCCAACCACCTTGAGGGTTTGGGGGTGCTAATTCCTAAAATTTCATGGCATGAGATTATTGGTTGGGGATCTCCTGATTCCTCCTCTGGCTCGACCATGACCTCTGACTCTTCATCTTCATCCTTCTCTTCATCTTCACTAGGCCCATTAATGTAGAACAACTTCTTTTCAGCACATTTATGTCCTAGTCCATATTTACTATCACAGTTAAAACATAACCCTTTTTCTCTCTTTTCTTCAATTTGTTGAGGTGTCAATATAACTAGCCAAGGAGTGTTAGAGGAAAGGTGTTTGACCTTTGATATTAGTGAAATTTTGCTTGCTAATTAAAAAAATTTTCCCTCTTCCCTTCGTGCCAAAATCATAGAATCTGAAACCTTATAAGGATTAAACATACACACCTCATGCTCAATGTGATCCTTAAGACCCCCAAGAAATATGTCATTCAAATTATCTTGAGTAATATTTTCTAGCCATAAAGAAAGGTTTTGGAATTGATGAATGTAATCCTTAATGGATCTTTTCTGTCTCAACTTTGCTAATTGGCTGAAGTAATTATCTGAAACACTAGAACTATAGTGTAATTGTAACTCTTCGGTGAAGATTGTCTATGTAACATTGAAACCACTATTTTTCCTTTGAGAAGGTAACCATGGATTACTAGATGAATTGGTTAGGTTCAAGATACAAAGATACCATAGTCACCTTTTGTCCTAATGGAATCTACCGTATATCAAATAAATTCTCCATATGGTTAATCTAATTGAGTGGATCCTTTCCATCAAAATTTTGCATATCCACTTTCAAAAACATGTTATGGCCCTGTAGAGTGTTTGTATTTGGATTGGACATGCTCAAAGACCCACCTTGGATCATTTGGCTATTACTTTAACTTGAAGATCCACCTTAGTTGATAGAAGTATGATTACCCAAGTATATGTTTATTGAATTTCTACTTTAAATCCTCCTATCTTTGTCCAATCCTTTCCACATCTTATTTTCTAGCCACCCTAGACTCGAGGTCTTGCAGTTCAAACTCAATGTTTACCTTCTTTATTTTCATAAGCTCATGATATGCGTGGGTTTTCTCATCCGCATTGTCTAACACCTTGGGCATACCCTCTATATGGTTAACATCCAAATTCTCCACTTCTTCATCATCAATTATGTAGACCATCTTACCCTTTTCTCTTTATAGGAAAGCATGCTCAAGTTATTTTGTTTCTGTCTCTTCTTCTTCAAAGCATGCCTCTAAGTCTCGACTCACAATAACTCCTGAATAAGTTCCTCATCCTTTGCACTATCTCCCATAGTCAATCACTTCATAACTCGTAATGCTTCATTCAATGGAGGTTTAGTGGAAAAATATTCGAGGTATGAATCATACCTACAAGTCGAGTTCTCGATAGTTTCTGTCCCTCTATTCAACTCTACATAGACATATTATGCACACAAACAACCTCACAAGGTGTAGTAGAACTCGATGCACCCATAGTGAAGGTGGTAAAGCTTCCTAATCCTCGTTTAGAGTTTCTCACCTGTTGAATATGGTGTTGAATAGGGTCCTTACCATGAAATTCACAGATCTTAGTAGGCACATTGCTTCAGAGGAACCTAACGAGAGAAGGCAATTCTCACCTCTCTCCACTCCAAAATATTATCCCTATGAACCATCCACGAGCGCACTAATTTCTTACAGAGTATAAACTATAATGTTCCTTCTTTCCACTTGATTTATTTGCTGAGTTTCCAAAATGCACAAGAAAAATTTAGGATTTCCTTTTCCAAAGTGTACCTTGGTACTGGTTATTACCCAAATACCTAACACAACGTGACCTACTTATACATTTAACTACACTTTTTACTTCACGTCTTACCATTTCATAAGTACCATGTGCCTAATTGTCACATACAACACTTGTAGTATCCCTCATGGACCGTGCATCATCCCATTGGAGAACTCCTTCCTTTGATGGCTCGAGAACTTCGTGGATCCCTAATGGTGCCGATTATCAAATATTCTTCAATCAAAAGTTCTACATAAGGTGAAAATTTTCTCGTGTCAAAGGAATGACCACACACTGCGCTCCTTGTTCTCAAAACTCGATGTAACCTTTATCAAGTGCGGATCAACGTTGTTTTGCATAACATCAAAGTTTCCCAAGTAGTCTTTGGAAAAGATTCTACCTCTACATGTGCCAAGATGTAAAAATCTCAAGTAGACTTGGCTCCTTGAATAATAATACTAGCATCCTTCAAAACTCTAACGAGCGTTGCTTTAGTCCTATTTGCCATAAACAACACATTTGAAGATAGTATTTGAATAGTGTAGTCTCCCCATCTGAATCCACACGTCCAAAGTGAGTATATTCACTTTTGCACATGTATCAATCCAAATGTTACTCAAGAGCCATCCATCAACAACAACATTTAGAGTGATCTCCTTGTCATAATCAAGGCTATGAGAAGGAAGGTTAGCATGTAAAATATGTCTCTTGTGCTTTCAACTCAACATGCAAAGTCTTTCCCTTAACCATTCTCCTAACAAAGGAATTGTTAAAATTTGAGGATTCTAATAAATACAAATTTAATCAACTTACATATTGCATAATATTACAATAAATATTACATCATAACATAAGTAAATAAAGAAATACTTACATGAAATAAATAATACAGACACAATATTTATAGTGGAAAACCCCAATAGGGTAAAACCACTTTGAAAATAAAATTTTACTTCAGTAAAACTTATTTTACATCTAGTAAGATCACCTCCTTTTTTCAAACCCTATTTACCAAGGGTAAAACCAAATCACTTGATTTACACACCTTTGATATATTTCTAATATATTAAATAAAGAACTAAATTCCTTTTTATATAAGGTGATCGGTATGTCTCCCGACCCACCTTTTCAACCTAAAATGGTTGACACATACACCTAGGTTTATAATATTTAATATTAGAAATATAATCATTTCATGATATTAAATATTTAACCTAAAGTATATACTAGGTTAACATATTTAATAATAGAAATATAAATATCTCATATTATTAAATATTAACTTATATATTAGTGATAGACCCATAAACATTAAGGGTTGGCGAGACTACTTAATCATTATGTTCCAACACTCCCCTTAATGGTAAATGGGATAACATAACATATTCCAATAGATTACTTGCTCGTGGTACACTACAAGATTTACAATCCTTAGACCATAAAGGTTTTAGGCTAGCATAGCGGATGAAGGATTTATATCACCTTCATCATACTCAATTTACCTTTTAAGTACAAAAGGATTTGGAATCCCAAAGATCATCCATGAACAAAGTGGCTAAGTATGATTTTTGAGTTTTACATGTTCTCATAGGTTCTCATAAAAGGTTATTCAACCCAAACATATAGGAGCCTTTTACAACCAAGGACCTCCTTAACAATATGTTTGTATTAGAAGTTTACCAAGTAAACTCAATAACACCAAAGAGTTTACTAAAGTCTACATTTAAAATCTTTCTACACTTCTTTCTAAAAAAGAAGTCGAGGAGGTATACATGCCCTCGAAGGTCTTAATACACTATCCCGAAGGTCTTTTTACACTTTCCAAAAGGTATTTTACAAATTCGAACCCCGAAGGTATTTTTACAAAAGTCAAGTTCTATTAGGAGGTAACATTGTCATGCACACCCTCAATAGAAACTTTGACAATCCAAGCTTTTCACGAAAGTGACAAAACTTTCATGACACTCAAGGACTTTGTGAAGATGTCGTTAAGCAACCCGCTTTTCAAACCAATATGAACTTAAGCTCTATCTCATCACTTTGCACCTTCTCATGGGTGAAATGTATATGTATATCAATGTTCTTTATCCTTTGATGTTGAACTGAATTCTTAATCAAGAGTAATACAACTCGACCGCCACATAGAAGAGAAATACTTTGTTTAGCTTCCGTGTGTATCTTTACCAACAATCGTTACAACCACATGGCTTCTTTACTTCTTCCATTGTACTTCTTCGCCTTAGTAGAAGAAATGGAGACGATAATTGTATTTGTTGTTCCAAGTAATGGTTCCTACACCAAAAAAATTAAACACATATCCAATATATTTTATAACAAAACATCAATATGGTTAGAATCACAAAATCCATATAAGATAACATTTTTATTCTTATTATAATGCAACCCATAATTGATTGTTCCTTTCAAATATCTAAAAATTATTTTTCAAGATTCCAATGATCTCTAAAAAGGTTCTTGCATTAACCTTGAAGTAATTCCTCATTGTATAGGAAAATCTGATCTAGTTATAGTTAGATATATCAAACTATCAACTAACATCGTATATAAAATATGATCAACCTTTTTCATATGCGATTTATGGTCAATATTTATTCCTACTTCCATTGAAGTAGATAATGGTTTACAATCAATTATAAGAAATTTTTTCAATACAATGATCAGTTGCATATTGTGTTTTAAAAAATAACAATAGAATGAAATATAGTCATACAAATAACATGATGTGAGAGACCTAACTCATTCATTTTAAAGTACTACTTCAATTTATCTTTAATCCTATGAATTAAATCAGAATTGTCACCAGACATAAGCAAATCATCAACATATATACATATAATGATAATATGTGAGCCTTATTACTTAATGAATATATCATTATTAGAAGAACAATTAACAAAACCTAATAGTTTAAAGAAGGAAACAATTTTTACATACCAAGCTCTAAGAGCTTGTTTTAAACCACACAAGGATTTCTCAACTTACAAACATAGTTTTCTTTACCAGTTTCTTCAGATACTTTAGGTTGAAACATGTAAAGTTCTTTTAAATCATAATTCAAAAAAGTATTTTTCTTATCCATTTGGTGGATTTTCCACCCAAATTGAGCGGCAATTACAAATAAGGCCCTAACAGTACTCATTTTAGCTACAAGAAATGTCTCAACATAATCAATACCAAGTTTCTGAGTGAAACCTCTAGCAACAAGTCTAGCTTTATGTTTGTTAATACTACCATCAACATTATATTTTACTTTGTATATCCACCTAGACCCTATAATATTTCACGGCTCAGGTTCATACAAGGTAATTAATGCATGGTACATATGATGGC
Organism: Taxus wallichiana var. yunnanensis; assembly: GCA_018340775.1. Taxonomy (NCBI): domain Eukaryota; kingdom Viridiplantae; phylum Streptophyta; class Pinopsida; order Cupressales; family Taxaceae; genus Taxus; species Taxus wallichiana. The sequence goes on from CM031241.1 coordinate 125,668,978, forward strand.
TTCTGGTCATTTTCCTAAGGTTAATAGGATTTGAAATTTCTAACATAGATTGAGCTCAATTTAATTTCTTATCTAGGAAGATAATAGTTTTCGAAACATCTATAACAAAAATATCATCATGACCATTTACTAAATCAGAATCAAAACCATCATTTAGAAGCATTTAATGAAGTAACTTCAAGAGAAGAAGACAACACATGTAAACCTTTCATTATATCTACACATTTCATATAAGCTTGATAATTAACATGTCCTAACCTTTCATGCCATAGTCTTGAATTATTCAAACTCTTTGATATAAAACAATACGTATAAGAGAAATAATAAAAATATCTGAGACCATTTCTTTGAATTCTTTCAGCTTATTATACTCTCATTACTATCATTGATATAAAAATATCCTTCATACATGGATTCTAGTTATGTCCATACCTATTTCTGGGTGTTCGATATTACCAATGTGTAGAAGGTACTTATCATTCACATTGCACAAAATCATAGAAAGAGCCTCTTGCATTTGTTGCAAGAATACATTCATGTTATCTACACTTGCTTGACGACCGGTGAGAGAAACCTCAAATCCAGAAATAATCGTCCAAAGTTTCCTCGCCATAAATTATGTTTTGACCCAAATGTTGTAGTTGGTTTCATTCAGGATCTGAATTTTATTAAGACATAAATAGTTAGACGTCATTGTTTTCCTAACATAAAACACACCCCATTATAATATACAATGTACCACATAGATACATATTTATCGATAATAAAAATAACACTCAATAAAATTAGATCTAAATTTTATAGATCTAAAGAAACTATTTGATCATAACTAATTATGTTATTATAATGCATACAAATTAACTTTTCATGATCAAAATAATAACCCACAATATAAAGGGCTCTCGCATTATACCTCGTATTTATATAAAAATATTTTCGACCATATAAAGTGAAGAAGAGACCCTAAAAATGCATAACATCAAATTTTGAAAAACATAAATATAGACAAAGACCCGTCCAACTTAAATTTGACGCCTAAATGACCATCATAATGACTTATTTTTGTCGTCATTGTACGATCATTTGACCGTCAAGTTTAAAACAATGAAAGTTTCCTAGAACATATGAGCTTAAATTTGACGTCTAAATGATCGTCATATTGTCTTATGTTTGGTTCATGTGGCAATTATTTGGCCGTCAAATTTAATGAAGCCAAAACTTGCTATGTATTTCGAGAATGTGAAATTCGAGAATTTCTTGTTTTATATAATATCAGGGAGGTTATATTTCAATACATTATAATAACCTATTATAATTTATAATGTAAAAATATATACACTTAAAAAAATGTATATAGTTTATAGAATGTAAATAAAAAACAACATATAGTTCATAAAAATTATAAACTATAGTATATTTTTTTATATAAAAAAACATATAACCCTTATTAAAGGGGTTTAAAGGACATAGACCAGGTTAAAATAATTTTGCAGTGCAAGTAGATTTATGAGAGTAGATTAACTGCATATTTTATGTAGGGGACAAGAAATTTCACCCGACCAATGAAATAAATTGAAATCCATATTTTCATGAACATTGTCTCCTCCCTTCATTTACTCTTAATTTTACCCCGCACACATTTAAAACTATATAAATATTGAAAAATATTTTATATAATTCCTACAAGCTAAAAACTTTAAAACTTTTATGTGGCTATAACTTCCAATAT